>CM061560.1:123639334-124889334 GCA_030864225.1 Capsicum baccatum var. pendulum
TGAAAGTGGTTAAGTATAGTGACTTGAAATGAATGATTAAGTGTAGTGACTTGAAAATGATTGAGTATAACATACCCAGTGTATTCCCACCTAGTGGGGTCTGGTTGAAAATGATTGAGTATAGTTATTTGAAATGTGAAGTAGTTACTTGAAAGTGGTTGAGTATAATTATTTGAAATGTGAAGTAGTTACTTGAAAATAGTTAAGTATAGTGACTTGAAATGTGAATTAATTATTTGAAAATAGTTAAGTGTAGTGATTGGAAATGTGTACTAGTGACTTGAAAATGGTTAAGTGTAGTGACTTGGAATGTGAAGTAGTTACTTGAAAATGGTCAAGTGTAGTGACTTGAAATGTGTACTAGTGACTTGAAATGGTTAAGTGTAGTTACTTGAAAATGGTTAAGTATAGTGATTTGAAATGTCAATTAGCTATTTGAAAATGGTTTGAGTGTAGTGACTTGAAATGTGTACTAGTGACTTGAAATGTGAATAAGTTATTTGAAAATTCTTTAGTGTAGTGACTTGAAAATGATTAAGTGTAGTTACTTGAAATTTCAAACTTGTGACATGAAAATGCTTAAGTGTAGTTACTTGAAATTGTGAACTTGTGACTTGAAAATGGTTAAATCTAGTCACTTGAAATGTGTACTAATAACTTGAAAACAATAAAGTATAGTTACAAAATAAATATGTTTGGTTATATGAAAAGATCTCTTCTTTGAGAATTTTTCATTGAGTAAATCTTCTTGTATAATCCATTGAAGTGTACCTAACAATGTATATCGATTGCAGTGTACCTTGTATAATCCATTTGATTGGGTATGGAGTTTTAACAAAAAAGAAAAGAGTTTTCTTCACATTAAGTGTTAAATACATGGCACCATTTGAACTCTTCCTCTTGTTCTCTTATTCTTCTAATTTCATCCTCTGTTATCTTAATAGAAAAAGTCATAACAATAGTCACAATAATTTGTAAAATCAACTTTGAGTTTATGATGCTTTATATGCTAATATATACATGTTTATATTTGTTGATTGTTATGATTTTATTTGATACTATAATGTCATATAATTTAGGTGAATAATATATTTTTAGCTCTTTTTATGGCCTGAATTAACATATTCTAATGCAAAATAAGTTTGAAAGAAAGAAACAAGAAATATTAGCTACTCAAAGTGCATTAATTGTGGAAGGAGGATGAAAAAGGAATTGGACTGGTTGATGAAGCATGTATACAAGAAATCATCTTCAAATGATGAACGCCCATCTCAAGAAAACAACCAAGCTTATGAGGATAAAAGTGATGAAGACTTTGACGACGTGAATGAAAGTGATTTTAATCCTGATAATGTGTATGAAAGTGATTCTGACCCTAATGGTTGGTAGTTTTATTGAGGATTCAAGTTTGAAATATTTTATTTTGGACCATTGAAGACTCATACATTATTAATGTGGATGTTATGAATTATATTTTTTTGTTAGCTGTAATGGTTTATATTAGACTTGTATTAAATGATGTTTTTGAGAATTATTGGAGGTTCTAAATAGATTTTTGACTAATTGTGAAATGTTTTTAGTAATTTATGTGTGAATTATTACTTGAGAATTTTCATGGGGATGTACATGCTAAATATTCATGAAAATTTTCTTGAGAAAATTTGCTCTTGCGGATTTTCTTGGGGCATTTCATACGAATTTTCTTGTGAAATAATTTTATAAATATACGCAAGAAATTTTCTTTTGTTAATTAGGAATTTTCACCTCTAAACTTCCTTCGGATTTACTTGAAAATCGTCATGGGGAATAATTTGTGAATTTTTTCGTGGAAATCCGCAGGTAAAAGCCTTTTTTTATGAATTTTTACCAAATAATTCATGCAAAATTTTGATAGTTAATTGCAAATAAATCAACAAATAACGTACTTGTAGATTTATTTTCGCAGCTAAATTACCTAGGAATTTTATAAATCCGCAGGTAATAATTACCTACGAAGGTATTTCCTTTGGATTCTAAATGGTATGAAAATCCCCAGGCAATCAAATTACTTATGGATTTTACAACATTATCCCTATGAAAATCCGAGGTAATAAGCACTTTTCTTGTAGTGTGGAGGTACAACCTCGCATAATCTTCAACCAAAAAGTTAGTCCTCACTGGCAAAAAGTGAGCCGACTTTGTCATCCTATCCACGATAACCCAAATCGAATCAAATTGATTCTGAGATCTAGAAAGATTGGTAACAAAATCCATGTTAATCACTTCCCATTTCCATTCAGGCAACTCAATTTCTTGATAAAACCTTTCGGGCCTTATGTGCTCAACCTTTACTTGTTGACACACCATGCACTTGGCAACAAAATTATCCACATCCCTCTTCATACCATTTCTCCAATACATATTCTTGAGTTCATGATACATTTTCATCGAACCTGGATGAACAACATAGCGATTTATGTTATTTAGCCAATATCCTTGCTCGCAAACTATCGACATCAGGAACACACAACCTCTCTTAGTACCGCAAGGTACCATCACCACTAATCTAGAAGACCATCACCTTCCGCCCACCAACATCACCCATGATCCTCAATAAAACAGGATATAACATTTGTTTCTCCTTGATCTCACCACCAAAAGACGATTGTGCCACCTTTTGAACGAACACATCGCTATCCTTAGAGTCCAAGAGGCAAACTCCAAGGTTAGCCAAATGTTGAATGTCCTTCACCAAATCCTGCTTCTCCTTATCCACATGAGCTAGACTCCTTATGAATAACCTACTAAGAGCATTAGCAACCACATTAGCTTTACCTGGGTGGTAGTGAACACTCATGTCATAGTCCTTGGGAATCTCAAGCCATCTCCTCTGCCTGAGGTTAAGTTCTTTCTGAGTAAACATATACTGCAGGCTTTTATGATTTGAGAAGATATACACATGCACCCCATACAAATAGTGCTACCAGATTTTTAATACAAACACCATAGCTAAAAGCTCCAAATCATAAGTCAGATAATTTCTCTCATGCACCTTTAACTGTATAGAAGCATCGACTATTACCGTACTATGTTGTATCAAAACACAACCAAGTTCCACCAGGGATGCATCATAGTAAACTATAAACCCCTTAGTGCCTTTAGGCAAGGTCAAAATTAGAGCCGAAGTTAGCTTATCCTTTAGCTTCTTGAAAGTACCCTCACATGCATCAAACAAGGAGAACGTTACCTTCGTTTGAGTCAACTTAGTCAACAATAAAGCTATAGAAGAGAAAATATCTATGAACCTCTTGTAGTAGCCAACCAAACCCAAGAAGATCCAAATATCGGTTGGAGTCGTGGGTCTAGGCCACTTCTTAATCACCATAACCTTTTGTGGATCGTTTATGATCCCCTCACCAGAATTAATATGATCCAAAAAAGTGACAACGTTTAACCAGAATTCACATTTTGAGAATTCGACATACAATTGTTACTCCTTCAAGGTTTGCAACACAACACGGAGGTGATTGGCATGATCCACCTCACTCTTAGAATACACTAGGATGTCATCTATGAACATAATGACAAATAGATCTAGAAACTGATGGAAGAGCCTATTCATCAAATCCATGGATGCAATCGGGGCATTGGTCAAACCAAAATACATAACTTGAAACTCAAAGTGCCCATACTGGGTATGAAAAATGGTCTTCGGGATATCCACCTCCCTAATCTTAAGCTGATGATAACCAAATCGAAGATCAACCTTATAAAAGAATTTGATACTTTGCAACTAGTCAAACAAATCATCTATCATTGGAAGAGGATACTTGTTCTTAACCATCACCTTATTTAATTATCGACAATCAATACACATCCGAAAGGAACCATCCTTCTTACACAAGAATAACATTGGTGCACCCCACGGGGATACACTAGGATGAATGAAACCCTTATCCAAAAGATCCTTAAATCGCTCCTTAAGCTTCTTCAACTCAGTCGGAGCCATTTTATATGGGGAAATAGAAATTGTACTAGTGCCTAGAATAAGATCAATCCTAAACTCAATCTCTCTATCAGGAGAAACACCAAAAAGGTCATGAGGAAAGACCTTAAGAAATTTATTCTTCACCAGAATCGAATGCAAGGAAGGACCTTCCAAGTTATAATCTTTAACCCGAACTAAGTTATAGAGACACCCCTTTGAGATTAATCTACGAGCTCTAAGATATGATCACCAGGGAACCTAAACACAACTTATGAGTCTTACCATCTAAGGACATGTAGCACAAGTGCAACCAATCCATACCTAGAATAACATCAAAATCCACCATATCTAACTTATACAAATCCACCAAAGTCTCCTTACTACAAAAAGATACCACACACACCCTATAGACTATTTTAGCAATCACAGAGTCACCTATGGGGCTAGAAAAAAAAGGGATCAAAACAAACTTGGGACCAAAACCAAAGTACACAGCCATAAATGGGGTTACATAAGAAAGTGTGGACCCCAGATCAAGTAAATAATACACATGACAGGAGAAAAGTTTCAACATAATAGTCACAACATCAGGCGATGCCTCAGACTCCTATCAAGTAGTGAGTGTATATCAATGGTTATGACCAGTGCCAAAATTAGATAGTGCACCCATTTGGTGTTGGAGATAATGATAAAGCAAATGGACCCTTATTCGTCCCCGTAGCAACTTTACCAACCGAACAGTTTCTAAGTATAAGGCCTAGGTGACCATATTTGAAAACTTGTCCCTTCCCTCATCATAAAAACCCCGATACAATCGACCACAGAACATACAAGGAGGACATGATGAAGTCGACTGTGCCTTGCTAGCCTAAGATTAGGCAACCTGTTCCCTGAAGTTATCGCCACCATGATGATGTTTGTCTCTCGATGGCTTCGGGTAGGGAGCACTAGTTATTGAGAAAGAACCAAAACTTCCCTACTTCTTCATTGGCCACTTGCCACCATCCCTAATACTTTATTATTGGCCACTACCCTGCTCAGAGAACCTACACTTCTTATCCTATCTTTTCCCTATATCATCCTGCCTTTTCTTTTTCTCCTCCACTTGCTGAATACGAAGAACCAATGTAAAGATATCCATGTCCTTGATTAGCAAGGTAGTCTTGATTTCAAGGATCAACTCATAAGACAATCTTGAAGTGAACTTTCTCATGCTAGACCTCATATCTGACACCATATCAGGAGCATACCGAGATAACTGATGAAACTTTAAGGCATACTCTTTGACCGACATCTTTCCTTATTTTAGATTAACAAATTCCTCTACTTTCGCTTTTCTCAACTCCTGAGAAAAAAAGCGGTCCAAAAAAGCATTATAAAAAGTCTCCCAGAGATGACTCCTCAACCTTACCCTTTTCCCTACCCCATTCCTCATACCACTAGTATGCTACATTTTTTAGAAGGTAGGCAAATAACTCTATCCCTTCCATATTCTTGGCATATATAACCCTAAAAATCTTTACTATGAGGATCCGCCTAAACTATAACACTGATGAAAGTTAGAGGACTCAACCTAATGAACAAGCTAACCCTTGTGACATCAGAAGATCGAGTAATAGATGCACCACGATCAACCTGAGAAGCTACCAACTGAGCAATCATATGAATCGACTGACAATATTTTGCATTCAGCACGTCGGCGTGATAAGCCTGAGAAGGCATCGAGGGAACTAGTGGAGCTCCAGAAAAATTAGGGACTGGAACCCTCGATCGAGTATGCATCCCATGAGTAGAGTGTGTCCCATTAACATCATCCTTGATTGGGACAAAGGAGTTTATGTGTATATCATACCATCGAGGTATGAGCTGAAAAGAAAACAAACCAGAATTAGAGAAGATTTTAGGACCTTAGACTTTAAAGCTTGAAATTAGAACACAAGAAAAAGAAATATTCCTAAATACCTTGTAGTCTCTTTCTTAAGAGTGTGGCATGCTACACACCCTCAAAAGGAGACTCTACTCGACACGACTTTGTGGACTCTCAATTGACCATGAACCTAACTCTGATACCAACTTGACACGACCTGAACCAAGGCCTTGTCGTAATGGGAATCCCAAGTCCAACTAGGATCGAGGACCACCCCCGATACCCAACCCAACCTCTAAATACATACCCTGAGTCAGATGAATTCTGAACATATAACAAGATAGAGTATTTGAAGATGTAATGACTTTGGGATAAGTCTACTTCCTATACCAACCCAACCAAGTCAATCTATCCAATAACCAACCAAACTAAGATAATAACCCAATATGTTTATATATATAATCCAAAAAAATTAAAACAATCATAAATCAAATATAGTCCACCGGTATTAGCCATAATACCAATACCAATGCCAAAGCTAACACTAATATTGACACCGCCCATACCAACCCATAGTAGTCCCACAAAGACTTTATTCGAAGGTAAAACAATATTCATTTCGGACATGCCCCCTACCATAGCGAAAACCATAGTTTATAAAATGACTAAAGTATGTAAAGACATCCATGACATAAAATAGAGCCTTTCAAAATATGGGAGCTCACCACTTCAATCCAACACAATATGATCCCGAATCTAGTCACTGAGCTGGAGAAGTACAATGGTTGATTCCTGTATTACATGGGGATACAATGACCAATGATGGGTTAGCGGGTGAATACTAGCATGCACTCAAGATAAGGATAAAATAATGCCAACCTTTAAAACTAAGTAATCAACCATATGTATTCAGAACCATATATATATCCATATTGAGAAAAGAAACCGAGTTTTAGCATGCCTTAAAACCATTAACCTAGGTATGTGTAGCTTAACCATCCTAGAACCACTCATGAGCTATATGGGTCCAGCGTTACCCCCTGAACGGGCCCGATGCGTGTAGCCACACAAATTAGAAATACAATAGGAGTAGGGGATTTTTCTGTACCCTTCACTCTCCATGATACATATATACAAGTGTAACCTAGAGGATTCTCATGTACCCTATAAGTATCATATATGGTCTCCATGACTAATCCTCTTATCGGCAAACGTGAGTTTCTAGTATCTGTATATTGGACTCACGCCTTCACAATTAACTATCACACCCTACCATTATTTCCCAATTAAAATAGTTAATATACAACCAAACCACCATTAAATTTATCATTAACCAAGGCTATGAGCAGTGGTATCGTCGTACCGACTATAGATTACAAGCAATGTCCTTATCCAACTATTTTAAAAAGAATGGATTGCCATGTACCCATAAATTACATTGTTAAGTTTAACTGAGGGATTCCCATGTACTCCGTAAGTAGTTCATTATCATGTTTTCTTTGGGGATTCCCTTTTACCCCACAGTACTTTCAATTGAACCCAACCATAACTACTATAACCTTAATGTAACACCCCAAATCCAGACAAGTGTTAGAGCCATGTTTTAATATCATGCATTATTGTAATTCTTTGGTAGTTTTATGAGTAAGTTTGATGTATGTTAAGTCCTCAAATAATTCCCAGCTATAAGATGAACCAAAATATTCCTTACCGATTGAGTTTTTGGGAAGAATGTTGCTTTAGTCAACTTCAAATGAGCATATATTTTGCTCTACTAAGAATTTTCCAGATCAATACCACAAAATTTTAGGAAATTGAAATAACTTTCCAATGATATCCCAAATTCGATACTCGGGTCAGAAATTATGGCAGTTTTAGTGAAAAATAGTAGCCCAATGCAATAAGGTCGCATTGCGGTGATGAACAAAATCACGTTCATCCTTTTTCCAGTGGGCCACCGCGATAATGCCGCATCTTGCCAAGGGGAAATTTCATATCATAAGGGTACCGCGATGGCGCCGCATCGTGCCAAGGTTCCAATTTGGAATTATCTATTTCTAGTAGCCCAACATGATAGCACCTTATTGCGCCATTGGACAAAATGAGATTTTTCTTTTTCCATTGGCCTAATCCGATAAGCATCGCGTTGTGCCGGAGCCTAAAATTGAGATTTTTCCAGTTTCATGATTTAATTTTTAGGGATTATTTGGTCTTTTCCTATGGCCGCAAATCCATCTAAAACACGTAATTACAACCTTAAAGGGGCATTATGTGCCCCATTACTCATAATTCATTTCTAAGAAACTCATCATCTCTCAAGAACAAAACCTTAGCCTTTAAGATTCAAGATCAATTCTCAAGGAAAAACCCAAGAACTCTCACGAATTCATCAACCTAAGTATGTTAAATGTTTATCCATAGGTCCCTTTCATCCATAGAGTCCAAGTATCAAATTTCAAATTCAAAGTTATGATCTTTTAAAAGTTATTATTAGTTTTAATCATGAATTCCCATGAACCTTGATTCTATACCATATACACATGACATTGTCGTTTTTATTTAACCCCATATGTGTTAATGATGTTATTCCCTGATTTAAAACATAATTAGTGATGTTGATGTTGAAATTATATTATTACTACAAGCTTTAAACTATTCTCATGCCCAACTTACACTATGCATATCAAGTGTTTGATGAAATGCCTACAAGAATGAATTTTGAATAAATGCTTTCATATTAAATCCCCAAGGTTTTAGTACTATTTTACTATGATTCCTACCAAGTCCTGGGGGTTATGAATACTCAAAAACTTATTTGTTTACTTAACCTCAGTATCTTTAGATTAGTTTCAGACATATTATGAGCAATATCAATTCAGTCAGTTATCAAGATCAGTTAAACTTAGAATTATTCAATATTCTGAGTAAGTTCAGATGGGAGAAGGATTTAGCACCAAGCGAGTATCAGGATGATGACTTTCCTATTAGTTAAGAAGAGTCATTAGTAGCACTCCCTATACTATAGAACTACGTATCCAGCATAGAATTTAAGGAGTCACCCGTCAATTCAAGCTTGACTACCTCCCAGGGATCACCCATCAGTTTAGGCTTGACACTCTTAGTCCTTTGAGATAGTATATCAGTGGATCCACACAGCCAGTGTTAGTACCCGTGGCATGGTACTGAAACCTTTCCAACTAGGGTCACAGGTTGGACTCTAATTTTCTCATTGGGGCATGTTAGTTAGATGATATCTCCCACAGTCTTAGTTCAGTATTTAGTATACTTCTGTTTAGGCTTGTGTTGACCATTATCAGTTATTCAGTTATTAAATTTTAGTATTTCAATTTACAAATTATATTCAAAACATGTTTTATGCTTGGTCAACATTTTCAATATTTACAGATTTCATGCATTCTATTCAGTACTTTATGTTATTCATTCAGTCATTTATTACTGCTATACATGAAACCATGCATATTATCCTACCTCATTTAGCATACTAGTACATTCAAACTATTGATCGCATACTCATTTTTTGCACTATGATGTATCATATCATAGGTTCTGATGCTTAGTTCCCAAATTGCGTATAGACTCTCTAGATTATCAGTCATAGTAATGGTGAGATCATATTTTAAGGACATGGTTTATTTACCTCAACTATTTTTTATTAGTTTCAGTATTTTTCTCATTCAATCAGAGTTAGTTGGGGGTTTGTCCAATCAACTCCATAGTCAGTCAGTAGAGGCTTTTCAGAATAGTACAGATAGTCAATTAGTTTTGTTATTATTTTATTAGTTTCAGACAATTATTTCCAGTAGTTGTTTCTAGATTTATTATCTATTATTGATTTCAGTTGCTAAAACCTTATGGATTAGTAGTTTTTCTTCCGCATATGTTATTATATTATTTAGTGCTCACAGCAGGTACCAGCTCATAGGTTAGCTTGTGGTCCCTCGAGACTATAAGCACCGTGTGCTCCTATGGTGTACTCTCGGGGCATTACAAACTTGATATCAGAGCCTAAGGTTTTAAAGTGTCCTAGAAAGTCTAAAAGTCGCGTCAAGTAGAGTTTTGTACATGGTTGTGAAATGTGCTACACTTATGGACGAGAGGCTATGAGGCATTTAAAAAAAGTTTCCCTTCTTTTAGTGTTCATGTCATGCAATAAGCATAAGCTCATGTTAAACTCTATGTCTAATATATTCTCCCTCTTTTTACAGAAGATGCCTCCCAGAAAGACAAATAGAAGAAGAAATATGAACCAGCTAGCACCTCTGCCTATTGAGAAAGATCCCCTAAACTAGCATACTTTTCATGCAAAGTTTTGAGCTGCATTCACTATTTTAGAATATTCAGCCAACTATTGTTGTGGACAATACTACTGCAGCTAGGATTCAGGACTTTACTCGAATGATTCCTCCTCTATTTTTGAGATCCAAATCTTAAGAGGACCCATAGGAATTCTTAGACCTGGTCCGGAAGGTAACATACCTTATGGGGGTTACTTTTAGTAAGAGTGCTGAATTAACTTCTTACCAATTATAAGATGTAGCCTATATCTGGTTTGGTTTAAGTAGTGGAAAGGGGATAAAGGCACATATGCAGGGCCTATATAATAGGAGAAGTTTAATACAACCTTCTTAGATAGATTCTTTCTATTGGAGATAAGGGAAGTCAAAGTGTTAGAGTTTATCAACTTTAGGCAGGGCAATGATAACGCTTAAACTACAGCTCTCGTAAGAGTGTAAGCAGTCGTTGTCAAATATAGAACCCAACTGGGTTGGGTGTCGAATCCCACAGGGAAAACTCGGTCACTAAGTAAGCAACGATTATTAGACTTTTGATGAAAGTTCTGCGAATAAAGGGGGGATTTTGTGCGTGCAAATATTGTAAACAAAATAGTAGAGTAAAAACAAAAAATAGAAGAGTAAAGTGGATTGCTTGGTTGGTTTTGATCAATGAGAATTGAGAGTTAGGGTTATGCCCACCTTATGAGTTATACGTATCTATTTACTATGAGTTATGCAGAATTCAGACATGCATGTGCTTATAGAGAATCGTATTCTATGGTAAATCCATGCGTCTTTCGACCATCAAGGATTATTTCACTTTAACTCTTTCGAGCTTAAAACGTATCTAATGGTACAGATTCTCCAAGAGGTTAATCCAGTTACGGCACTAATTTTTTAACAGGGGTTGGTGCCCTATTACCTTGACATTATCTCTTTTCCAGACATGTAACGTTTCTTTCGAACAAGTTAATGCTATACTGGCGTATTCTATATGTTTGCAACCACAAGAATTTAGATTAAGATGAAGAGAATAATGATATAAGCAGCATACGTGTCAAGAATTCACAAACTCATAGCAATAGGTAGTGTCTCATAAGGCTTCCATAACCCCAACAGAGAAGTTTAGCTACTCATAAGTGCAACGGAAATCATAATAGACATTATTATCATACCAAAATAAGAGTCTAACGTGAAGTATGCTTTGGTAGTGCTTGTGGCGTGAATTCCTTGCAAGTAGATTTTCTCTTGTTGTGAAAATTTAGAAGTCAATGAAGAGAAAGTAATAAGAATTAATTGAAAGAGAATAAATTGAAAGTGTTGAAAGAATAATAAAAAGTAATTAATTGAAGAAGTATGAAGTATGAAAAACTTCAGCAAAATAGGGTATTTATAATACCCATATCCTATTCCTACTAGGATACTGCATACTTATCCTAATCCTAATAAGTTACTGCATCATTATCCTAATCCTACTAAGTTACTGCTGATCCCCAAAGTCTTTGGAAATGCTGTTTTTGCCCGGGACAAGTTTTCCATGCATCACTTTTAGTCCCTAGGCGTCCAAGCTCTGCTTTCCTTCTTTCGTGAAGCTTCCTTTGGCGTCAAGTTATCCATAAAATGCTTAAATCTTCATCATTTATACCTGAAAACTTGCTAATCACGTTTGTTAGCTCACTTACAGGAAAGAGGACTAAAAGTGCATGAATTATGTATTTTGTCCTCAAAACTTAGCTAAAATATGTGTAGATTATAGCACTTTTGGCGTGTAAATACTCCTATCATCAACACCCCACACTTAAAGCTTTGTTCGCCCTCGAACAAAATATCATGTCCTTCTAAACATCTACTTAGGGTTTCATAGTAACAACACAAAATATTCATCCAGACAGGCATAGCAATTATTAATAAAGAGTAGTTTTCTAATCATTACTAGAAACAATTCAACCTCTAATATAGACTCGTGATGGTGGTTAATTTGTATTCAAGAAGTTAAGGCACAAAGAATCATACACGACTACCCAAAACTCATCAACCATGTGTGTCTCACACAAGATATTACCCATAATCTCTCACAAGTTTTGCATTTTTAGAAACATGGGTACAATATTCTCCTTGCTCTCACTCTCACAAAGAATTCATATGTTGCAACTGATGACCATAGGCTTGCCCTTAGTGTAATGCTCCACTAAATATCAGAATGCTAAGCCTAGGATCAAATAGGTCTTTTACAGGTTGTAATGTAGGCTAAGGGACGGGTAGGACTATTTTGGCCAGAAATAGTGACTATGTTCCTAAGCGCTTTGATACATCACATTATGCTATTAACACTCTCTTTAAAACAACCTTTCTACCTTTCTTTCATCTACCACCCCTTTTAACCTATTTTGTTATTCAATGATAAACACAAAGATCTTTTTATCTTTTTTTTTTTTTCTTTTTATAACATGCCTCTATGATAGCCACTCTTTTTTTTTATAATAAATTCAAGTACCAATACACTCTAAGGCATCACTCTTACCCAATTTCCTCTTATTTTGTCACATGACTTTACAATTTAAAAGCACTTAGGAATTTGGATCAAATTATGGTCTTGAAAAAAAATGGATTAGGCTTACATATGAGGCTGTCAAAGAAAATAGGCTAAAGGCTCAAAGGGGGTTATCTAGGATGATGTCCATGGGTAGATAAAACGAAGGCAAACAATCACAGGTTGCCAAAGAAATGCCTAAATTATCTCCTAAACTCACACTCTTTATTTCGCTTTACATACATACCAGGCAAGTTCTAGCATCAGCCACAAACACAAAATATAATATCACCTCACACACACAAGGCACATGGTCGACTTTATTGGGAGTAGTATAGACTCTTGACCCAACAGATGAAGGAATTAAACCACACAACTATCACAAAATGAGTCACATTTAGAGCCTAAACGTCTCAATAGTAATGATTGTATCACAGACTCTTGTCACAATACGATACTGCCTATCAGAACAATTTTATGCAAAGTTTTTAACAACAAATAAAACAAATAAACAAATAAACATAAATAAGCAAATGCAGAGAAAGAAGTATAGCATACAAATACCAGCACCCCACACTTAGATGGGACACACTGTCCTCAGTGGAAAATAAATAAGAAGAACCTAGATTAGGCGGAATCCTCCTCTAAGTCTGGGGTCATACCCCCTTTATCGGAATCATCATAGGAGTCGTCGTCATCCGAACTCTCCTCCACATCGGAGTCTAGCATTCAGCAATCATCATCGGTTGGCACAGCGTCATCGAGAGGTTCCTCAAAGTACACACCTACTCCACACATAGCCCTTGCATGTTCTTTCATTGGGTAGTCATAATCCAACTGTTGGAGCTCTGCAGCAGTTGGAACACGACCCCCGCTCATCATGGTAAACCTCGTCATGCCATATAAATGGCGGAAGAAGCTTTCATCGTGAGCATGTCTTTCCGCAGTGGTAAGGTTGACGCCATGTGTGGATTCAGCATCTTTAACCTTTGTGAGGTCAACCTTCTTCGGGTTGTGTGGAAGCTTATAATCAACAGGTTCCTCTTCGATGTCCTCCTTCCTCAATATTGCAGTCAACAGATTGTCAAAGTTGAAGTGGGACCTCTTGTGCAGCCTAGCCTTACGCATTGTAGATCGAATAATTGCTCCAATATTGATAGGGACATTTTTCATCAATGCGTACCCAAGAACACTCTATCTCATGTTATCTTTATGTACTGTGTCCCTCGAATCAGGCAAGAGTTGACTATTCGCAACCATATTCGAGATTCTCTGTTCAAGGAAGCATATGGGAAGGTGTTGTGCCGACCGGTGTCCTTGTGTCTGCTCCATCGTGCCATGGATCTTGTTCCGCACAATGTGTGTCTAATGGCCCTATACGGAGGTCTGTTATACAGCTCCTTGAGGGGTGATGGATCAACAGATGGCAAACCTAGAAAAGAGTTGAAGAACTCCGTATTTAGTTGAAGGACTTGGCCCCGAATCTTTACTTCACTCCCTGTAGTTTTCGGTGACCAGTTGGCATAGAATTCTCATGTTAGATCGAGATTGCATTCTCCCATATCTTGGAAGATGAAATCAAGATGTAACGCCATTATCTTGGCCAACATGTGAGGTTCTTTCTTTGCTAGGCTTTCCTTGTGTATCAACTCCACATGAACATATTTTTTCTCTTTATTGTTCCTATACCACTCCTTTCCTTGCTCCTCTAGTACCCATTTGATTCCAAACATGCGGCGAGGTATTTGTAGAGAGGACGATTCACCTTGCTCTTTATGTCCCCTTTTCTGGCCTTTTTGTGAGGTGGTCGCTTTATCCTTTCCTTGTCTTGCTTTTGGTGCCATTGTACCTGAGATTAAAATAATAGTCATGTTAGCTTCATCTCGGTGGATACAATCAACAAACAAGCAGTAGTAGCACCACCCAACACTTAATTTGTTGGCACAAACTAGTAAAGTGAATGATGTCGATTACTCAGACTTCATCGATATACGTTTAGGTGTTATGTTCCAACAATATAATCACTGCATTCATACTTTTCTTGTCATCTTAACTATCCTTTTTTATTCTATTTCATGAAATCTTAGCAACACTTTCATGTTTGGATTGATGTATCTTTTGAGCAAGACTACTACATAGAGATTGAATCAAGTTATAGCATTTAGAAATAATCACAACATCGTATATTTGTAGTCAACCATGATTCTCATATCGATGAACAAGTCATTCCAACATGTAAGCTTTCTAGTTACAAGATTATGCAATTTCCTTGGCCATGTCAATTCCACAAAAGTATGACAGTGTATAAGAATTAAATACAAGTTGGAAACAATTCAAGAGTATCCTTACGTATCCTTTCACTTACTTAGTTGTATCACGACAAATCAACCACATTCAAATCACCAATACTACTTCAAGATTTAACAATTTATTATAGGTGTAGTAATGTAGTACTTACAGAATATAAAAGAAGAGAAAAGAAGTACTTACTTGGTTGATGGCCTCGGAAGATGTTCTTGCAAAGTAAAAGAGCAAAAGGAAAATTTTTGAGAGAATTTGGAGAGGTAGGCGGCACTTAGATATTGTTTGCAATGCATTTTTGTTCTAAGACTAAGGTTCTATTTATAGGACAAGCTTGGGTCGGGTTTTGACCCGTTTGGAATAGGACTTGGAGACCAAAAGTGACCATAGGTGGCGCCTAATGTTTTGCCTATGCTTGGCATCGGCGGCGCCTTTTGTAAAGCCTAGTTGGACATAGGCTTTGGCATAGGCGGCGCCTATGCTATGGCATTGTTGGGCATAGGTGGCGCCTATGCCATGGCATTCTAGATTTAGAGACAAAAGGCTTTTGCATAGGCGGCGCCTATGCTATGGCATTGTTAGGCATAGGCGGCACCTATGCTATAGCATTGTAGAATCCGAGAGCTTAGGCCATAGCATAGGCCTTGCCTTGTTTGTGGCCTAGATTTACATAGGCCTTGCCTTGTTCTTTGCCTATATTTTCATAGGCAATGCCTAACCCATAGCCTTTTGCTTCTTCATTCCTAACTTACCACCTTCAACATGCAATACTTCCAAATCAAAATTTGAAACCAATCTTCTCTTTTACACCTCTTGCACCTACATTTACTCAAAAACAACAAAAACGATTAGAACGATGGGTTGCCTTCCATCAAGCGCCTTAGTTTTGGTCGTGGCTCGACAAAATCCTAGGAAAACAAAACAATTAAAAACGATGGGTTGCCTCCCACCAAGCGCTTGATTTATTGTCGTGGCACGACATAGCTATTTCGATTACTTAGACTTCATCGAGATAGATAGTGCATCATTTTCTAAATGGATTCAGACGATGTTGGTGCTTACTTGTAGGCATGCAAACTTCTTCGAGATGACTCTTGTGCATACATATCCCAGGAGGGATACCAATTATATCATCAATAGTCCATCCCATAACTCTCTTGTACCTCTTCAGAGCAGAGATGAGAGCCTTTACGTGTTGTTCACCTAAATCAGCCGCAACACTCACGGGAAGTGTATTTCTACTTCCCAAGAATGCATACCTTAGGTGACTAGGGAGCTCTTCTGATTCTAGCACTGGTGGCTCTTCAATGAAAGTCTTCACTGTTGGTGACGGTTGATTCTTAAGATCAAGGTCCGGCTTCTTAGGAGTATGAGAATAAGACCCTATTTTTGTTAGAGCACACATAGTTTCTTCATGTTCTTGAGCCTCCTCACGCTCAAAATTCAGCAGCTCATCAGTAAGCTGCTTTTCTACAGATAATTCTTTGTCATCCTTATAATTAACTTCAGCTACAGAGAACACATCCATATCTTCGGGCTACTTCATTTCTTTGCTTACATCAAAATAGACCACTTCGTCATTCAACCAAAATAAAAGTTCATTAGCTCTCATGTCAATAAGCACACTTCCAATTGTGAGGAAAGGGCATCCCAAGATTATGGTAACTTCAAAATCTACCTCACAATCCAAAATAACAAAGTCTGCAGGAAAGATGAAGGTGGAAAACTTCACCAACAAATCATTTAAGATACCAACAGGTCATTTTATCGACTTATCTGCCATCACGAGCCGCATATTGGTTGGTGTAGGGTCGCCCAACCCCAACTTTATGTAGACAGATAGTGGCATCAGATTGATGCTTGCTCCCAAATCGCACAATGCCTTAGAAAAATTCATAGATCCAACCATGCAAGGAATAGTGAAAGCACCAGGGTCTGCCTTTTTCTGTACTAAGGACCTTCTGGCAATTGCACTACAATGATGAATATTATCTGCTGGCTCATAGATTACTGCCCACTTCTTTGTTAAAAGGTCCTTCATGAATTTAGCGTACCCAAGCATCTGTTCCAGCGCCTCCACCAAAGGAACATTAATAGTCAGTTGCTTCAACATCGTCATGAATTTACTGAACCTTGAATCATCCGCCTTCTTCTTCAGTCTCTACGAAAAAGGTGGTGGTGGAAGGGGAATCATTTTCTCCACCACTTCTTTTTTATCTTGCTTTCAATTATCAGCCTTTTCAGGTGTGTCATCAGCCTTTTTCTTCAATCTCTGAGGAAAGGGTGGGGGTGGAAGAGGAATAGTTTTCTCATGAACGCGCTCCTTCTGATTTTCAGCTTCTACAGAATCATCACAATTTGCATCAATAACAATCTCCTCTATATCATTAACCACCTTCTTGCCTTTAGACTGATTGTCTAACACCTTATCGCTCCTGGTAGTAATAGCCCTGCATGATCCATCATTCCTTGGATTTTGCACAGTGTCACTAGGTAAAGTGCCATCTTTTCTTTGGTTGATTGTCGCTGATAGTTGACTCAATTGTTGCTCCAGCTGTTTTATTGCAGTAGAATGCGAGTCAACCAATTGCTTCATTGAGGACAAATTATTTATTACCTCAGTTACTCCCGTGCTGGTTGCCTCCACTCCTTTCAACAGCTTAGCCATCATATCTTCCATGGACATATTTCCAGAACCAGATGCAGCGGCGTCACGTCTTCCAGGAGGAACATACAAACCACTCCTGTCAGTCTTATCCTTCCAACTACCTTGATCAGATCTTTGTTTCCAGATTTATCATAATAGCTCCGACCTCGGTTTCCTTGGGCATTGCCTCGGAAACCCCCCTAATTATTCAAGTAGTTAGCTTCTTCTTCGGAATCGGATTCACCTCTTTCCTGTGACACAACAGCTTTGATTTTTTTGGGCTTCCCTGATAATAAGTGCTTGGTAAGAAGATCCATCTGTGTTTTTATGTGCACCATATCTTGATCGCGTTCCTCCTCTCTTCATCTTTGTTCTGCAGTCATGCCAATAGATGTGGTAAAGCTTGCTACCTCAGCATCCCTGGTATGCCAAGCTCTACTTTGCTTTGTCATCCGGTCTAGCATACTACTTGCCTCATTAAAAGTAAGGTCCATGAATGAACCACCCGCAGCATTATCAACCACTGGTTTTCTTACTGAATTCATGGATCTGTATAGTATCTCCATCAAGTGGACATTGGTCATACAATGGTTTGGGCACATCATAAGCTTCTTCTTAAATCTCTACCATGCTTCGTGGAGGGCTTCAGTTAGAAGCTGATGAAAATTGTTGATTTCATCTCTCAATTGTGCTCTCTTGGATGGCGGAAAGAATCTTTCTAGAAAAGCGTCTTTCAATTGCCTCCAATTAGTGATAGAATCAGGATTCAACCCATTCAACCATAGAGTTACCTCCCCAGATAGAGACAATAGAAATAAGCACAGCCGAATTGCATTCTGCCTAATGCCTGGATTGTCGAATGACTTGCATGTAGAGATAAAGTTGATCAGATGCATATTTGGATCATCGCCTGCAAGTCCACCAAATAATCCCTTGAGTTGCAATAGCTGAATCATGGTGCTAGTGATATTGAACTTGGCTCCAGGTGCCAAGGGTGGAGGAATAATTGCTCCTGTGGCACCAGCTCCATCAAGATCGTCATCATCATCATCGAAAGGAATCTGCACAGCTTGGCATTCAGGTCAAAATCTGGCTTGACGATCTCTTCTGTTTGCAGGTGTCGCCACCTCAGTATCACGCCTAGGGTTTAGTAGCTCGTCATCACCTAGGTCCTCATTGTCAGAATTTGTTGCCCGCCCAGGGTTATTAATATTCTGTTGATGTACTTGGGCAGCGGCCAACGCAGCTAGTTTAGACTGCTCCTATTGAGCAGCTCTTCTCTCAATGTCATGTTGTGAATCCATCCTTAGGCGTGATGCTGAGGTGTCGCCACCTCAGCATCATGCCTAGGGTTTAGTAGCTCGTCATCACCTAGGTCCTCATCGTCAAAATTTGTTACCCGCCCAGGGTTTATGGGTAATAATGGTTGTCCCGAACTTTGAGTATTTGGCATGCACTGAACAAAAACCTGCAGAAAACAAAAGCAACAACTAAAACTAAAGTATGAGAATCTTTGACCAAAGGGTCTAGTAATTATCACAAACTTAGTTGACAACTATATTCCCCGGCAACGACGCCAAAATTTGATAACGCTCAAACTACAGCTCTCGTAAGAGTGTAAGCGGTCATCGTCAAATATAGAACCCAACTGGGTTGTGTGTCGAATACCACAGGGAATACTCGATCACTAAGTAAGCAACGATTATTATACTTTTGATGAAATTTCTGCGAATAAAGGGGGATTTTGTGCGTGAAATGTTGTAAATAAAATAGTAGAGTAAAAACAGAAAATAGAAGAGTAAAGCGGACTTCTTGGTTGGTTTTGATCAATGAGAATTGAGAGTTAGGGTTATGTCCATCTTATGAGTTATACATATCTATTGACTATGAGTTTGCGGAATTCAGACATGCATGCGCTTATAGAGAATCGTATTCTATGGTAAATCCAGGCGCCTTTCGACCATTAAGGATTATTTCACTTTAACTCTTTCGAGCTTAAAGCGTATCTAATGGTACAGATTCTCCAAGAGGTTAATATAGTTACAGCACTAACTTTTTAACAGGGGTTGGTGCCCTATTACCTTGACATTATCTCTTTTCCAGACATGTAACTTTTCTTTCGAACAAGTTAATGCTATACTGGCATATTCTATATGTTTGCAACCACAAGAATTTAGATTAAGATGAAGAGAATAATGATATAAGCAACATACGTGTCAAGAATTCACAAACTCATAGCAATAGGTAGTGTCTCATAAGGCTTCCATAACCCCAACAGAGAAGTTTATCTACTCATGAGTGCAACAGAAATCACAATAGACATTATTATCATACCAAAATAAGAGTCTAACGTGAAGTATGCTTTGGTAGTGCTTGTGGCGTGAATTCCTTACAAGTAGATTTTCTCTTGTTGTGAAAATTTAGAAGTCGATGAAGAGAAAGTAATAAGAATTAATTGAAAGAGAATGAATTGAAAGTGTTGAATGAATAATAAAAAGTAATTGATTGAAGAAGTATGAAATAAGAAAAACTTCAGCAAAATAGGGTATTTATAATACCCATATCCTATTCCTACTAGGCTACTGCGTACTTATCCTAATCCTAATAAGTTACTGCATCATTATCCTAATCCTACTAAGTTACTGCTGATCCTCAAAGTCTTTGGAAATGCTGTTTTTGCCCGAGACAGGTTTTCCATGCGTCACTTTTACTCCCTAGGCATCCAAGCTTAGCTTTCCTTCTTTCGTGAAGCTTCCTTTGGCGTCAAGCTATCCATAAAATGCTTAAATCTTCATCATTTATACCTGAAAACTTGCTAATCATGTTTGTTAGCTCACTTACAGGAAAGAGGACTAAAAGTGCATGAATTATGTATTTTGTCCTAAAAACTTAGCTAAAATATGGGTAAATTATAGCACTTTAGGCGTGTAAATATGCCTATCATCAGGCAACATGAGTGTAAAGGAGTATTCCCTTAAATTTACTCAGTTAGATAGGTATGCTCCTCATGTGGTGGCTGATAGCAGGTCTAGGATGAGCAAGTTCATGTTTGGGGTATCCGACAGTGTGGTCAAGGAGTGTAGGACTGTGATGTTAATTAAGGAGATGGATATATCTAGGATTATGGTCCATGCTCTTAAATCAAGAAGCAAAAAACTAAGGAGAAAAAGAGAGAGAACAAGAGAGCTAGAACAAGTAGCAATAATTTCATCAGTCGAAGTCAGAAGGTGGAAACCATCCTTAATTCCATTAGAAATCTTTAGATCCTACCCCATCTTTTGCTAGTTCCACAGTACCTAAATTCAGGAATGATAATAGGGATAGAGCGCTAGGGTCTAAGTCTTAAGTCAAATTAAACAATAGTCATACAAACCTTCTTTGCAAAAAATATAGTAGAAACCATCAGGGTTATTGTAGAGCTAACAGTGACGTATGATTTGGGTGTAGAAATCCAGGAAATCAGATCCAGAAATGTCGGGAAGTTGCTCATAAGGGAATGGATTTGCGCTAATAGGACCAGTCCCATCAGTCATTAGTTTCAGTTGGCCTCCCAACTAAGCAGGGTGCCACTTCTAATGCTACTAGTGGTCAACATCAGAATAAGCTCTATGCACTTTAGTCCTAAAAAGATCAGTAAAGTTCTCTTGACGTAGTTACTGGTACGTTGCAAGCCTTTTATTTACATATTTATATTTTACTGGACCCTGGAGTATCTCTTCATTTTGTAACCCCTTATATAGATGTTGATTTCAGTGTCAGTCCTGAGATTTTATCAGAACCCTTTTCAGGGTCTACCCCAGTAGGTGTCTCTATCGTAGCTCGACGAGTATATAGGAGCTTCCCGATTATAGCATCTCAGAAAGTTACTTTAGTTGATCTCATTGAGTTAGAGATGATAGATTTTGACATCATTATCAGTATGGATTGGCTCCACTCATGTTATGCTTCAATTGATTGTAGAAATAGAGTAGTTCATTTTCAATGAATGGAGGGGTAGTACTACAACACTTAGGGGTCATCAGGTTTCATACCTTAGAGCGAGGAAAATGATATCCAAAGGGTGTATTTATTATTTTTTCCGAGTCAAAGACTCAAATTCTGAGATTCCAAGTCTTGAGTTAGTTTCAATAGTGAGGGAATTTCCAGGAGTGTTCTCTGGATATCTTCCCAGAGTTCCTCCCGAAAGATAAATTGACTTCAGAATAAACCTACTTCCAGATACCAAGCCTATTTCTATTTTACCGTACAGAATGGATCCAGCCAAACTTAAAGAGTTGAAAGATCTCCTAGATAAAGGATTCATCAGGTGCGTTTCCCTATGAGGTGCACCAGTTTTGTTCATGCATAAGAAAGACGGTTCTTTTAGAATGTGTATTGACTACCGTCAGTAGAAAAAAGTCACAATCAAGAACAAATATCCACTCCCTAAAATTGATGACTTGTTCAACCAACTTCAGGGTGCCAGTTATTTTTCTAAGATAGACCTTTTATCCAGCTATCATCACCTCAGAGTCAGAGAATGTGACATTCCAAAAATAACTTTTAAAACTCGGTATGGTCACTTTGAGTTTCTAGTCATGTACTTTGGTCTTATAAATTCCCCAGTAGCCTTCATGGACTTGCTGAACTGAGTGTTCAAGTAGTACTTGGACATGTTCGTCATAGTTTTCATTGATGACATTCTTGTCTACTCCTGTAACAAAAATAATCATGCAGACCACCTCAGAATAGTATTGCAGACTCTTAGAACACATCAGTTGTTTGCTAAATTTAGTAAGTGCAAATTTTGGCTAAGATCAATAGTTTTCCTTGGCCATATTATTTCCAATGGTGGCATTAGACTTGATCCTCAAAGGACTAAGGTGGTGAGAAACTAGCCTAGACATATCTCTTCATTAGATATTAAGATTGTTTTAGGTCTGGCCGGCTATTACTGGTAGTTTATTAAAGGTTTTCGGTCTATTGCATCCCCCTTGTCCAGATTGACTCAGAATAAAGTGAAGTTTCAGTGGTCAGATTCTTGTGAGAAGAGTTTTCAGGAGTTGAGGACTCACATCACCACAACCCCAGTTTTGACGTTGCCAGATGATTCAGATGGGTTTGTTATTTATTGTGATGCTTCTAGAGTTGGTTTGGGATAATTTTTGATGCAGAGAGGTAAGGTTGTGGCCTATTCCTCTATAAAGCTTAAGCCCCATGAAAAGAATTACCCTACCCATGATCTTGAGTTAGTAGATGTTGTGTTTGCCTTAAAGATTTGAAGGTACTATTTGTATGAGGTACATGTTGATGCGTTCATAGATCATAAAAGCTTGTAGTATGTGTTTTCACAAAAGAATTTGAATCTGCATTAGAGGAGATGGTTAGAATTTTTGAAAGATTATGATATGAGTGTTTTGTACCACCCAAGCAAGGCCAATGTAGTGGAAGATGTCCTAAGTAGATTGTCTATGGGTAGTGTCGCACATGTTGAGGATGACAAGAAGAAGTTAGTTCAGTAAGTTCATCAGCTTACCAGGTTAGGTTTTCATTTGGTTGATTCAGCTGAGGGTAGCATTTGAGTTTAGAATAGTTTGGAATCTTCTTTGGTTGACAAAGTTAAAGAAAAGCAGGATAGGGATCGTAGTCTATTAAAGTCGAAGGAGTCAGTCAAAGATTAGAAAGTAGAGGTTTTCTCCCAAGGGGGAGATGGTGTGTTGCGTTGGCAGGGTAGATTGTGTGTGTTGTGTGTTGATGAGTTGAGACAGTGAATTATTGCAAAAGCGCATGGTGCACGTTACTCAATCATTCAAAGGCCACGAAGATGAACTGTGATCTGCGGGAAATCTATTGGTGGAGTGGGATGAAGAGGGATATTACAAAGCTTGTAGCTAAGTGCTCCACTTGTCAACAGGTTAAGATTAAGCATCAAAATCCTAGTGGGTCTATACAAGAGTTCAGTATTCCCACTTGGAAGTGGGAAGTAGTAAACATGGATTTTGTGATAGGTTTTTCTCGTACATGTCGTCAGCATGATTCGATTTGGGTCATTGTGGATAGAATAACCAAATCAGCTCATTTCCTACCAATCCATACTTTTTATTAAACCGAGGACTATGCCAATCTCTATATTAGAGATTTTGTTAGGTTGCACGGTGTTCCATTGTCTATTATCTCAGACATAGGTACTCAATTCACCTCACTTTTAGAAAGATTTTTAGGAGGGTCTTGGTACCTAAGTTTACCTCAGTACAACCTTTCACCCTCAGATAGATAGTAAGCAGAGAGGACCATTCAGACCCTTGAGGATATGTTGAGAGCATGTGTTGTTGACTTTAAGGGAAGTTGGGATGACCACTTTCCTTTGATTGATTTTGTGTATAATAACAATTATCATTCTATTATTCAGATGGCTCTATGTGAAACTCTATATGGAAGGAGATATGGATCTTCGATTGGTTGGTTTGATATAGGTGAAACCACTTATATAAGGCCTTATTTAGAGTTTGATGCTTTGAAGAAAGTTCAACTAATTCGGGAGAGGCTTAAGGCAACCCAAAACTGATAGAAATCTTATACAGAGGTAAGGAGAAAGGATCTTGAGTTTGAGATTAGAGATTTTGTTTATCTAAAGATCTCTCCCATGAAGGGAGTGAAAAGGTTTGGTAAGAAAGGGAAGCTTAGTCCCCGATATGTTAGCCCTTATAGAATTTTGAGCCATTTCAAAAAGGTGGATTATGAGCTTGAGTTTCCTGTAGACTTAGCATCAGTGCACCTAGTATTCCATATCTCTTTGTAGAAGAAGTGTATTGGTGACCCAGATATACTTGTTCCCTTAGAAAGTGTAGATGGTCAGAACGGCCTTTCTTACGAAGAAATTCCAGTCGAGATCCTTGATCGACAAATTCGTAGACTAAGGAACAAAGAAGTGACCCTAGTCAAGGTTCTTTGGCAGAATCAGTCCGTTGAGGGATCAACTTGGGAAGCAGAAGCAGATATACGGACTAAGTACCCTCATCGTTTCTCCGCAAAATCAAATTCAGTTTAAGGTAACAATTTTCCTAGAACTTCTCTTTTCCATGCTCAGTTTCAGCTGCATATCATTCTCATGTCAGTCATGCATTCACAGAATCAGTTCAATCAAGTTTCATGTTTCAAATTTAGTCATGCAATCACGTTTTTAGCATATGATCTAAATTCCTCAGTGCTTTCAGCTTAACCAATCTCATTCGAGGAAGAATGTTCCTAAGGGTGAGATATTGTAATACCCCAAAAATCCAAACCAATGTTAGAGACATGTTTCAAGCTCATGCATAGTCTATTGTAATTCTTTGGTAGTTTTATGAGTGATTTTTATGTATATTAAGGCATTAAATAACTCCCATCTATTAGACGAAACAAAATATTCCTTACCGATTGAGTTTTCGGGAAGAATGTTCCTATAGTCAACTTTAAATGAGAATATTTTTTTATCTACTGAGAATTTTCTAGCTCAAGACCCACCACATTGTACGAAATTGAATTATCTTTCCAACAATACCAATTTTTCTCAGATTTAATACTCGGGTGAGAAGTTATTGAAATTTTAGTAAATAATAGTAGCAAACTGTGATAAGGCCGCATCGCAATGATGGCCAAAATCACGTTCATCCTTTTCCAGTGGGCCACCGAGATAACACTGCATTGCACCAAGGGGAAATTTTGCATCAGGAGGGTGCCGCAATGGCGCTGCATTGCGCCAAGGTTCCAGTTCAAAATAGTCCTTTCAATTAGGGCAACGCGATAGCACCACGTCACACCATTGGACAAAATAAGGATTGTCCTTTTTCCAGTGGCCAGACACGATAAGCACTGTATCGCATCGGAGTCAAAAATTGGTATTTTTCTATTTTCACGATTTAATTTCCAGGGACCTTTCGGCCTTTTCCCATGACGCCAAATCCATCAAAAACACGTAATTACAACCATAAAGGGGAATTATGTGCCTCATTACTCATAATTCCTCTCCAAAAACTCATCATCTCTCAAGAACAAAACCTTATCCTTTAAGATTCAGCATTAATTCTCAAGAAAAAGCCCAAGAACTTTCATGAATTCATCAACCCAGGTATGTTAAATGTTTATCCATGGGTCCCTTTCACCCATGGAGTCCAAGTATCAAATTTCAAATTCAAAGTTATGATCTTCTAAAAGTTATAATGATTTTAACCATGAATTCCCATGAACCTTAATTCTATACCATGCTTACATGAAATTGTCATTGTTATTCAAACCCATATGGGTTAATGATGTTATTCGCTGATTTACTTCATAATTAGTGATGTTGATGTTGAAATCATGCTATTACTACAAGCTTTAAACTATTCTCATGCTTATCTTACACTATGCATATCAAGGGTTTGATGAAATGCCTACAATAATGAATTTTGAATAAATGCTTTCACATTATGTCCCAAGGCTTTAATACTATTTTACTATGATTTCTATCGAGTACTGGGGGTTATGAATACCCAAAAACTTAGTTGTTTACTTAACCATTTGGGTTGTGACAAAGTTGGTATCAGGGCCTTAGGTTCATCGATCTCATCGTACAGAAACATGTCTAGTAGAGACTTTTAGAACAGTACAGAGACGTCTATACTTTTCTTTGAGAGGCTACAGGACAATAACAAAATTAAAATTCTTCTTTCTTATGTGTTATTACTTGATTTCAATTGGTATCTGGCAATTCTAATTAGTATCCAACTTCTTTTACTTTTTTCTTGCAGATGGTAAGAGCACAAAACAATGAGGCAAGAGTTGAGGTGCCTGGATTGGTTATTAAGGCTGTAGTTTGGGGTAAAGTCATGGAAAGAGGAGGACCAGCTAGAAGACCAGTTAGAGAGAGGCTAGTATATCCTCCCCCACATAAGGATTTGCTAGAGGTTGTAAGGAATGGAGCTATGCCAGTGCAGAATGAGTGAGTGCCGGTTCATTATGGGGTTGCACCAGTTCAGGAAGGTGAAGCTCTGATTCAGATGTCTTCAGCTGTGATTTAGCAGGTTCTAAGTTTTCTGAGTGGTTTGGCAGGATCAGAGACTATGCACGGAGCACCCACAGTCTAATATAGGATGCAACATGCTACTGCTGTAGCCTCTCGGATGGAAGAAGCATCAGGATGAAATATTTTACCAAGACAGGTAGTGGGTCCGGTGATGACCGGATATGAGCATAAGTTATTTTATAAGTTTATCAAGATGAAACCCTCTATTTTTTATGGAAATGGGTTTGATGATGCCTACGAGTTTATTATTGACTATCATGAGAGGCCTCACAAGATGGGTATGGTTGAGAGATATGGTGTAGGACTGGTTACTTTGTAGTTTCAGGGGGATGCTAAGATGTGGTGAAAGGCTTACGTTGAGTGTAGGGATGCAAGTTTGCCTCCCTTAACTTAGACACAATCTTACTCAGTTTTTCGAAAAAAACACATGCCTCATAATTTGAGAGATAGAAAAAGGGATAAGTTTGCTTATCTTAAGCAAGGGAACATGTCAATCGCAACCTATGTGGCCAAATTTCATTTATTGTCTTGATGTATATCTCAGCTACAGAAAACTAGGAGGAGAGGATACATTTTTTTATGAAGGGTTTGAATACAGTTCTCTAGATTTTTGCTCTTCAGATGACATATTTTGGTATGTCTTTTAAAGAGCTGGTTAATTTTATCAAGAAGGTATAGGGCATAAGACAAGAGAGTTATGCTAAGGCATTATAAAGAAGGCCCGAAGAGGAGGCAGTTTCACTAGTTTTTATTTTAGGGTCCAGAGTTCATAGGGTTACCCTGCCTGCCCCATTCAGTCAGCAATTCTAGTATTTGTAGGTGGTTTGTAAGGAGCTAGCCAGCCATTTTTAGACTCTGGTGGTTACCTTATTTCATTTTCATCAGCTCAATGGCCTACCTTGGACCATATATATTATGAGTGCAGTAGAGTGGGTCACGTTAGGAGGTTTTGTCCTAATGTGAGGTAGTTTGGTCAGTCTAGCTAACAATAGGCTCCTAGAGCTCTAGTTCCAGTAGGTAGGAGAGTTGGTGGTAATGGTAGAAGTCATCCACTGGGTGGTCGTGGTGGTTACTAGGCAGGAAGGGGTGGTAATTAGCCACATCAAGTTGGTTCTCAGCCTGGCAGGAATGACGTTCAAACTGGTAGTAGGGCCCATATCTATGCCTTTTTAAGCAATCTAGAGGCAGAATATTTGACGTTATTATTACATATACTATTCTTGTCTGTGACTAGATGGCCACTATATTATTTGATCCTAACTCTACTTTTTCATATGTATCTGCTAATTTTGTGGTGGAATTAGATGTGGTGTGTAATTTTCTTGACTCTTTGATTTACGTGTCTACTCTTGTTGGTGATTCTGTTATTGTTAATAGGGTTTATCATTCTTGTTCTATTATGTTTATGGGGTGTAAAACTTGGACAAATTTAGTGATTTTAGAGATGGTAGATTTTGATATAATTTTGAGAATGAGTTTGTTGTCTTTGTATTATGCTATATTGGACTTTTATACTAAAACAGTTACTGTGGCTATGCTGGAAATGGATAGACTTGAGTGGGAGGGTGATTATAGTCCTTCTCTAATGAAACTTATTTCATTTCTTTATGCAAGAGGTTAATTGGGAGGGGCTACTTGGCCTTCCTTACAAATCTTTGAGAAACTTTCGCAGAGGTCCCATCTATTGAGTTAGTTCCTAGGGGGTGTGAGTTATAAGAGGTTTTTCCTACAGATTTGCTTGGCATGCCACCTGATCGTGACATTGATTTTTGTATTGATCTAGATCTAGGTACTCTTCCCATTTCTGTTCCACCTTATAGGATGGCTCCAATTGAGTTGAGAGAGATAAAGGCTCAGTTACAAGATTTGTTGAGTAAGGGTTTTATCTGTTCGAGTGCCTCTCCATGGGGTGCTTTTGTCTTATTTGTAAAGAATAAGGATGGTAGTCTTCGTATGTGTATCGACTACAGATAGCTAAACAAAGTTATGATCGATAATAAGTATCCTTTGCCCCATATCGATGATTTATTTGACCACTTGTAGCGTGCATTCATATTTTCTAAGAGTGATTTGTGGTGCAGGTATCATCAACTTAAGATTTGGCCTGACGATATTCCTAAGACTGCTTTTCAAATAAGGTATGGGCACTATAAGTTTCTTGTTATGTTTTTTGAATTGACTAATGCCCTAGCTGATTTTATGAGTCTGATGAATGGGATATTTAAGCCCTACTTGGATTCTTTTGTGATTGTCTTTATTAATGATATTCTAGTTTATTCTAATAGTAAAGAGGAGCATGAGAATCACTTAATAATTTTTTTGGGGTTGTTAAAAGTGAAAAAAATTTATGCAAAGTTTTCTAAGTGTGAATTCTAGTTGACTTTTGTATCACTTTTGGGGCATGTGGTTTCGAAAAAAGGGGTGATGGTATACCCACAGAAGATTGAAGCAGCTAAGAATTAGGCTAGGTCTACTTCAGTGATGGAGGTTCGTAGCTTTGTTGGCTTAGCAAGTTATTACCGTAGGGTCGTGAAAGGATTTGCTTCTATTGCTAATCATGTAACGCAGTTGTCTCAGAATGATGTACCTTTTATTTGGTCTGATGAGTGTGAGTAGAGCTTTCAAAATCTTAAAAAGTTATTGACTACTACTTTTGTTTTTGCCTTGCCAGTAGAGGGTAAGGATTTTATTATTATTGTGATGCCTCACATTCTGGTTTAGGTGTTGTGTTGATGCAGGAAAGGAATGTTATTTCTTATTCTTTGAGGCAATTGAAGCCCAATGACAAGAATTATCCAACTCATGATTTAAGTTAGATGTTGTGGTTTTTCTCTTAAGATATGGAAGCATTACATGTATGGGGATTATTATGAAGTGTTCACTGATTACTGTAGTTTACAATATGTGTTCATGTAAAGGGATTTAAATTTGAGACTGCATAGGCGGATAGAGTTGCTTAAAGATTATGATATCACCAATCTCTACCATTCGGGGAAAGGTAATGTGGTCGTTGATGCATTGAGCAGGAAGTCAACAAGTATGGGTAGTTTCACTTATTTTAATGCTAGCAGGCATCTGTTGGCTAGAGATATTCAGACTCTAGCTAACAAGTTTATTTGACTTAAGGTGACTGAGAGAGGAGGAATTCTAGCCATCATTGAGGAAAGGTCAACATTTATTGATCAAATTAAGGTTAAACAATTTTAGGATGCTAAGTTGAAGAAGATTCTTGATAAGGTTTTGTAGGGTGAGGCCAAGAAGACCATTCTTGATGATGACAGTGTGTTGTGGATTAAGAGGGAAGTTTGTATACCTCGTTTAATGATTCGATTCCTACTATTCTGGTTAAGGCTCATTGTTCAAAGTATTTTATAAATCCTGGTGCAACCAAGATGTACCATGATTTAAGGCTGCATTACAGGTGGGGTCGGATGAAGTATGAAGTTGATTTTATTGCTAAATGCCAGATTTATCAGCAGATAAAGTACGAGAATCAGAAGCCTAGTGGTACTCTTCAGAGAATGCTCATTCCTGAATAGAAATGGGAGAGGATAGCTGTGGATTTTATTGCTAGTCTTCCCAAGACCTTGGGAAAGTATGATTCTATATAGTTTATTGTTTATAGATTGACTAAGTTTGCACATTTCATTCCAGTTTAGGTGACTTATAATGTAGAGAATTTGGCCAAGATTTATCTTAAGGAGATTGCTCGATTTCATGGAGTCCCAATTTCTATTATCTTAAACAGGGGTACTCAATTTACCTCTACCTTTTGGAAGAAGTTGCAAGAGGAGTTGGGAATAAGGTTGGACCTTAGTACAGTTTTTCACTCTCAAACCGATGGGCAGTTCGATCGGATAATTCGGGTGTTGGAGGATATGCCTCATGCGTGTGTGATAGATTTTAGAGGTTATTAGGATCAGTTCCTATATTTGTCTGAGTTTGCATATAATAATAGTTATCATTCGAGTATATATATGGCACCATTTGAGGCATTATATGGGATGAGGTATAGATCTCCTATTGGGTGGTTTAATGCTTTTAAGGTGAGATCGTAGGGTACTGATTTGTTGAGAGACTCATTGGAGAAGGTTAGGTTCATTCAAGAGAAGCTTATAGTGGCTCAAATCAGACAAAAGGAGTATGCAGATTGAAAAGTAAGAGATGCACTATGTAGGGTGAGAATGTGTTGCTCAAAGTTTTGCCCATGAAGGGTGTCATACATTTTGGGAAGTTAGGTAAACTAAGCCCTAGATATATTAGACTGTTCGAGATTCTTCAGTATGTAGGGCCAGTATCTTATAGATTGGCTTTCCCTTGGAATTTTTTCGGGTGTTCACCCTGTGTTTCATGTATCTATATTGAAGAAGTTTCATGGTGAAGGTAACTACATAATTTGTTAGGATTCAGTCTTTTTAGATGAAAAACTCTCTTATAAATATGAACCTGTTGCTATTCTTGATAGAGATATCCGTAAGTTGAGGAATAAGAAGATTGCATCTTTGAAAGTCCAGTCCAAGAATCGTTCTATTGAGGAGGCAACTTGGGAGACCAAAGAAGACATGCATACCAAGTATCCACATCTTTTTACGGATCAAGTAATTTCTTGTTTACCCTTCTTGTCGTGTGTTTGCTCATTCAGGGATGAACGATTGTTTAATTGGTATCTAATATAACGACCCTCTCGGTTATTTGTGAAATCTTTTCATCTTCCTATTCTACCTCTCTCTATAGTTGGTGTATGTGAATTATGACTCACGGGATGAGTAGTATCAATTCTTGAGGTGTTTGGAAGTTTTGGGTATTTTAAATAATTATTTAATTAATAAATTAGTGTGCTAAAGTTTTGTTTTATTTACTTATGTGTCCAATACAAAAGTGAATTTAATTAGGTAGGATTTACCCTATATAATAATAGCATAAGATATTTGGGTGCAGGAGGGTCACAACAGTTAACATTGCTATTTTTCTGATCTCCAACGTCAAGAGGGTTTCTCCGTTAAACTTCAGGTAAAACCTTTTTTGTGAATTAATTTGTGATTTGCCCCATCTGCCTACTACGAAAACCCACAACAATAATTTGAATTGAGTTCAATCTACAAAGTGGGTGTATTTTTTAATTAATGGGGTTAGCAGTAATTAATAGCCCCATCTCATCATATACCACGATGCTTAGGTGTTATGGGATTAAAGGTGTTATTTGATTCTGGTGCAGTAGCATTAGGTAGGAATCTTAGTTGATTATGGTCTATGAATAGCAAGGTTGGTTGACTGTTAGGCGACTATTTATATTATGGAACTACTGTAATACTATTTCTACTAAATATCTATATAGAAAACATGAGGCTATGAGAATTCCAGGGAACAAATTGTTAAATTATAATTCCTCTATTTCTTTTAAAAAATTAGAAGACATAGTTAATGATAACATAATCATGAGACAATGATGTTAGTTGTCTCTAAAAGGATATAAATAAAGTATCATTGCTTTTGTCTTTTTCTGTTTTCTACAGATCCGACATTTCATAAGAAATCATTAACTCTCATTGTTTTCTTGATATAAACTTAGATTTTAGTTCTAGAATATTTAGAATAAGAATTTATAAAATAGGTGTCATAATATTCGTACTCTTATAAAGATTATATATTTGAACAAAATGTGAACGTTCCAAAATTTTGAGAAAGGACATGGCACTTGTGGACTAGTGACATGAAGATCCCTTGGTTTAGGTAGGCTACAATTTAATTGGAGTATAGACTCAATTTAATTGTATGTATGGTCCTAAATTGGATACTTGCTGATTGGTATTCGAATATTCTTAAAATTGATGATGTTGAGGCGTGTATAAATGATTATTTAAAATTTACTTGATGGAATTGTCTTATGACTGTAAGTGTACTTATAGACTTAGTACATCGTATTGTATGCTATGAGGTAGTGTTAATTTGTTATTGGTATTACTTGTTTATGGTGGATTAAATAGCACGTCGGTATGGATATGTATATGTTGGATCGGGTACTACAACGGTATGGATATGTATATATTGGATTGGGTACCACGCTAGTATGCATATGTATATGTTTGATCAGGTACCACACCGGTACGGATATGTATATGTTAGATGTCGGTACGGATATATATGGTGGATCGGATACCACGCCGGTACAAATATGTATATGGTGAATCAGGTACCACGCTAGTACGTATATGTATATGTTGGAGTAGGTACCACGTTGATATGGATATGTATATGGTGGATCGGGTACCGCATTGGTACGGTACATGAACATAGATTATTCCCTATAGGTCATGCCTAATTGGTCAAAAATAAGTCCCATAGCATTTGTGAACATGTTTGTGTTGAGTCTGTGGATGTTTACAGTATGGTTGATACTCTTGATGGGTATATGGCTTGTTTGTGAGAATTCTTTGATTTGTTATTATTGTATTGTTGATTCATTGAGTATTTATTGTGTAATGATGCCCGTCTATTTGTTATTTGATTTATGTTGTGTACATAATATTAAATTGAGTTGGCCTATGATACCTACCAGTACATAGTGGTTTGTATTGATACTACCTTGTACTCTTCTTATGTTGAGTGCAGAAAGTGTTCCAGAGGCTCAAACACGACCTTACCTGTAGAGTTTGATAAAAGATCTTGATCCAAGGGTGATCACTCCGTTTCCAGCCGGCCATGTCATCTTATTTGTTCTTGTCCATCTTCCAAGAAATGAAACATTCTTTATTTACTTTATTTTTGGATATCTCTTTAAACATGATCTTTGTTAGTAGTTCTTGTACGATGATTTTCAGGTCTTATGGATTTTAGTAAGTAGTTTGTTTGACTTCCGCATTAATAATGATGTGTCCTGGATTATTATTATTATTATTATTATTATTATTATTATTATTATTATTATTATTATTATTATTATTATTATTATGTTGATTTTATGAGAACATCATCTTAATATTGACTAAGTGATTGGGTAATAGTTTGATTTAGATTGTTCTCCCCCAAGAATATTAGTGTGGGGGATGGAAATTCATTTTATCAGTTTTTAGGAAAGAAACTTTTTAACAAATTACCAGGAGCTTTAGGCAGAGAAATAAAATAAAGGTAGTCTAATAAAGAAGGAGAAGCGCAACACCCAGACACAAAATGGTCAATCAGACAAGAATAGAACATATAATGGAAGTATTACAAGAGAAATGCACAAATATAAAAATGCTAAAATAGTTAAAACAAAGTGAGACAAACTTTTGCAACAGTATATATACCACACAAAATTATGATCAAGACAATAAAAAGAAAAAAATATAAAAAACCATTTAAAATAGATTATTGTCCTAAAAGGAAATATTACCTAAGAAAATCATCGGCAAAGAAACCATATTTAGATAGACAGAAACATGTGAGAAAATATAATAGTAATAGAACCTATAAAAATAGGCTAGAATGTTTAACGTGTGGACGTATAGATTATTTAGAAAATACATGCCCAAGAAGAAACAATAGTAGGACCAGAAATGCATAGTTGATAGGACACGTTAATGAAAATCTAATAAATATGGATGAATATATGTCAAATAATGAAAGTATATATTCCATAAAGAGTGTAAAAGCATTCGAAGAATGTAAACAAAATTCCTCAGATTCTGAGGGAGAAGAATTCATAAATGAAATAGGATTATAAAGGTTAAACATAGACTATCATGATTTAGTAAATATTATACAAGAATGCGAACACGAGTTTGAATGTGGCAGAGGTCTTGATAGTAATTAATGTTTTAAATGTACATGGTTCCCCAGTAAAAACAAAAGAGTAAAATGTAAAAAATGCTATATAGAAGGATGTATTACGTGTGTAGAGAAAATACTAGAATTACAAATAAAGGAGACTAACTTAGTTACAGAAGTTAGACCTAAACCTATGAATAATGTAACAGAAGAAAAAAATATTACAACTAGAAGAAAGAATGAGTAAACTGGAACTAAGGATGAATAAAATAGAAAAACAAAAAGTGGTAGGAGAAGAGCTAGAACTAATGAATAAGTCATTTGAAAGAATGATATGTAATAAAAAGATAGGAAACGAACTGCTAAATATGTGTTTTGAACGAATGGCATGTAATGAAGAAAAAAAATGTTAGCACGGTTAAAGTCTTAACAAGAGTCAAAATTCAAGATTATGAAGTAGAAACCTTAACCATAGTAGACTCAGGATGTACAAAGAGTATATGAAATAGAAAAATTCTGCCAAAAAATGCAATTAAAGAACTACCTAAGCCACAAGAGTCTATGCAAATATATGAAACATTTAATACCTATACAAAATATATACCAAAAGCACGAATAAGCTTTGTTAATACATGCAGTAATTTTATAAACCATCATATAAACTTGATGAAATACTAGTATGAGACTTAAACATTAGAGCAGATTTTGTATCAGGTTTAGACTTCATGTTACAAAATAATGGAGGTTGTTTTGTTACTAGAGAATTGGTACTGTTCGTCAAGAACATCACACAGACCCCGATGAAAACAACACCTATATTAACTAAATACCACTATCTTAAGGATAAATCAGACCAAGATAGCTCTAATAAGATAAAACCTGATAATTCACTAAAATGTGACAAAGGAAGAAATTACACATGCAAAGATAGTAAAAGGGTAATAATATATGAAGAATTACAAGACTTGTTAGACGTAGATAAATTAGAAAAAAAATACACTTTTTTAGGGACAGATACAGAATTATACAACTTCAAGAAAGGAATACAACAGATATGAGTAACAAGTGACCAAAATGACTTAGAAAAAATAATCAAATTTTAGATAAATTAGAAATAATTGGAGAAAAGCCCTACAACACTTGGACTCCCACCAAATCACCTGTAAATTATAAATAATCAATCCATAGTTCACCATAAAAACAAGAGCTATAGAATCCACAAATCAAGATATTAAAGATTTTGAAGTACAAACCAAAGAACTATTAGAATCAGGGATAATCAGAAGATCTAAATCAAGACATAGATCAACAACCATTATGGTAAGAAACCATAGTGAAATGAAAAGACAAAAGGTAAGAATGGTAATAAACTACAAAAGACTTAATGATAATCCAGTTATGGATGGATATAAGTTACCAGACAAAACAGAGCTAAAAAATAGACACAAGGAAAGAAAGTATTCAGTAAGTTCGATTGCAAATCTGGATATTGGCAAATAAAAATGCACGAAGACAGTATAGAATGGATGACCTTCACATGTCTTGAAGGACATTTTGAGTGGCTAGTTATGCCATTCGGGCTAAAGACAATGCCTGCAATTTTCCAAAGAAAAATGGATAATATTTTTGGGAGTTACAAGAATTTCATATTAGTTTGCGTAGATGATATTTTAGTTTTTAGCATTAACATGCAAAAACATTTAGGACATTTACAAAAAGTTTTTAAATTATTTGTAGACAATGGAATTATAATAAGTAATGTTGGTGTAATATACCACAATTATGATAAATGATTACAGTTGAAATAAAATTAACAAAAATGAAGAAATCAAAATAATCTTCTTCTTGGCTGAGGCGCGGATATCTCACTTTCTTTAAGCAGATTCAATCTCACTGTGGCATAATCTACATCTATCCAGCAGTATATCTCATGACTTTTTCCCTCCAGGATACAATATCCCATTAATGATTTACAACTCAAACAACTCTGGATTAGTTGAAGAGTCTAAAGCTCTTCCATAAGGACACTTTCCTTCAACATATATTTACTCTCTTTGTATAGTGAATATAGTTAAAGACTTAGAATATTTTCTTTGTCTCAACTCTCTCTTTCACTACTACACACTATAATCTTTTTCACACATTATATTTCCTTGTACTTATAATAACATGCAAGACCACCTCTATTTATAGGTGAGGAATTCATCCTTGTATTGAATAGGAAGAATATGGTATAGTAAAGTGAGTACATGAATAGTCTATAGGTTACAAAGGTTACAAGAGTTACATGCAACTAATGGCTATATAACTTACAAGAACTAATGGTCATGTTTACCATAATTTGTACCCACTAACTCAAACAGATAATATGGTGAGTTAAAAAAATAATGACACCACATTATCCACTTTAAGTTTACTAATGTCATGCACTTTAATATATTTTAATAATAAAATACACCAACATTCCCCCACTTATTTTAATATTCAAATAAGAGAGTTCTTCACCAATTTAGTTGAAGGGATATTATTATGCATAATGAAGGTGTGCTCTACATTGAAACTTCAATTAGTAAAAGTGTAACATTTACTCCAGAGTCAGTAGTGGTCTCAGACTTGAACTATGACTGCTTAAGGAAAATAAATTATTACTGCCTACACACAATAGTCAAGGTGTTTACATAAGCTTTAATAGCCAGCACATTATGGTCATGTGCTATCCAAAATTTTTGTGAGCATTTTTTAGAATAAGCCTCATTCTCATAGTAAGCGGACTACTTCCACACTCGCATAAGTTAAATCTGTGGTCCTATAATTTTGACACCTCACTCATATGAGATACATAATTTCATTAAGAGTTCTTAGACTCAACCTTCACAATCATTACAAGAACAAAATGAACTCACATCATAGGAAGGATTAAACAATACTGCATCTCACACCAAGTCATCATATGATTCGTTCTTCCCATTAAACCTGGTTATAGGATCTCTAGTCCCCAGATTGGGTTTCACCATATATGACTCATAATTTTTTATAGGCTTCATTCCTCCCCCTCGATGTGATTCAGACCCTTTATCTTGCCAAAGCCTTGCTTAGTTCATCTACAAGATAATCACATAATTTGACATAATCAATGTTAGTAGTACCACTTTTCAAATATAATATCACAATATTATTTTTTATTCTCATGGGTCTGAATTTGTTGTTGTAACAACAGGTTCAAACTTTATCAATAATATTGGTGCTATCAAAATAACTCAAACTAAAGAAGTCACTTTCTCAAAATAAAGTGATTGATCAATACATATTTTCACTAATTGAACCTAAAATAATTAGTTCAACCTCCACGTTAAGTTTAGCAAATAATAATTTGCTTTTTCATTTCAACAAATAGCACCAAGTTTTTTTCCTTATTTTGCATCAAAAATACTTTTAAGTACAACAAGCCACAACTTTTTTCAACCAAGTAAATATACCTGATTTGCTTGTGTAACCTGTTTAAGTACTTTTACATAATTTCATGCCAAGTGCAATTATCCATATATCTCATTTTCCTTTTATTAGGCTAGTAAACTCCTTTTTTTACACCACTTTGACATATTTGAATCAAAAAAAGTTGCATGGCTCATAAAATGTATTTCACAATTCTTATTTTTCACCATAATGTGACATGTCAAGGAAAAGTTCATCACATAATTTAGGTATTTTTCATTCCAAGAATGAAATTTATCTCACCCAAATATTTAATGTCAAATTGGCTATTCAATTTATCATTTATTTGATAACATGCATGTTAGAGCCAAATACATCAATAAATATATAAATAGTAAAACGTGATTTATTCCAAGACTAATATATGCATTTGTAACTTTATTTCAAAGTATTCTCAAAAATTCAAAAATCATATTTTTCATGGTGATTTTTTTTAATTTCATTTGCCCCCACTATTTTGAGATTTTAAGAAAATAAACTTTCAAGAAAATTTTTATTTTATTCTTGAAAAATAAGATTTTTTTACCTCTCCTCTGCAACAATTAAAAAAGTTTTTACCATTCCTCTGCTCGAGTTGAGGAGTAGAAAGATACTTTACGTGGCTATCTATTGCCATCCATCTTTTGAGATCTCTCATCTTGATATTTGTGATTTTTCAAACTGTAACAAAACATAAATCTCCTTAAAACTGTTGGTGTAATGTACCACAATTACAATAAATGATTACAGTTGGAATAAAATTTACAAAAATAAAGAAATTAAAATAATTTTCTTCTTGGCTGAAGTCTAGATATCTCGCATTATTTAAGGAGATTCAAGCCCACTGTAGCATAATTTATATTGATCCAGCAGTAAATCTCGTGACTTGTCCCCTCCAGGATACAACAGCCCATCAACGATGTACAACTCAAACAACTCCGGATTAGTTGAAGAGTCCAAAACTCCACCATAAAGACACCTTCCTTCAACATATATTTACTCTCTTTGTATAGTGAATATAGTTAAAGACATAGAATATCTTGTTTGCCTCAACTCTCTCAATATCTGTTAGTAGACTTATTATACGAAAGAGCTATAGATTTTAGTTTCAGCATGTATACAGGAAAACGAAAGGGCAAAGCTGAGGTCTCTTCTTCCCCAGACAGTTACTTAAAAACGCTATTAAGTAATATACATTTCAAACCACACGCACTGTTGGATAATAAAAGACTTGAAAGAATAGTGTCTGACAGTCAAAACTTAATATGCTATCAGTCGTCAATATGACGTTCCGACTAAGACCCAACATAAGGGTAGAGAAGCAACAAACATGCCTAATAGACAACTTATGGATATTATACAATAAGATACCCTGAGATAATAGTTACTTTATCTTAATATTAAATTCCTTAAGTTATTATTTTACATAAAAGAATTCAACTAACCGACTTGAATACTATGTTGTTATTAAAGGGAAAGGCACAAAGAGTTTTTTAGACATGGATAGAGGTGGTGGAATCAATAAAAAATCATACAACACCTCTCTTTAAAAGTTTTAATGACCTTACTGAAGTATTAGACTATGCGAGACGGAATTTGGGGCCTAATTATTATATAACTCCAGCTTTAGACCAGGAATAAAAGACATTCCATAGTATAATATAAAGAAAGCCACAGACAAGATCATCTTCTGTGATCATTATTTTGCCATGGCAGACAATTTCAAAAGACTTAATCAAGCAAACGAGATCCTAAGACAAGAAAAGGAAAGTCTTATAAATGAAAAAGAACAAATGATAGAGCATATAGGAATTTTACAAGACATAATTAAAATACTTCATTTTGAGTTATCTCAGCAGATCCAGGGAACCCAACAAATGGTTCCAAAGAGTTCTCCATCTCATTCAAAAATGGATAAGAAAGGTGTGCATTCCCCAATAAATGCAGTATGATCCACTATATCAAATAAAGATATAGCTAGTGCAGTTCAAATGGTAACTGGTAAAGATGCATCAAATTCGTTGATGGCTAACTCTTTGCCAAAAAGGGTAGGGAGAATTCTCCCAGCTAGTTTTCAGACATAAGAAGAAGGTACTTCAAATTAGGAAAATGTCAATAAAGGCTTTTATATAATTAAAATAAAAATGGTAGAAAAAATATACAACAAATAATAGCAGAAACAGTTAAGAAATTATTAGAAGAAAAGACCAAAAAATAATCCTGGAAAACCCAAAACCTAAATCAAGACCCAGGATTTCGTTAATTCCAAATCTAGAATCAAGACAATGAATTCCAAACTCAAACAATAAAAACTATGATCAAAAAACAAAAGACTAAAATGTAAAAAATACTATATAGAAGGATGTATTACGTGTGTAGAAAAAAATCCTAGAATTACAAATATAGGAGACTAACTTAGTTCCAGAAGTCATACCTAAACCTATGACTAATCTAACAGATAAAAAAATTATTACAACTAGAAGAAAGAATGAGTAAACTGAAACTAAGGATGAATAAAATAGAAAAACTAAAAGAGGTAGGAGAAGAAATAGAACTAGAACTAATGAACAAGACATTTGAAGGAATGATCAAGATTAAAGACTTAAGCAATAACGTATAAAAGATAAAGTGGACGACAAGTAGACAACAATGACAAAAAGAGAGTTATTTAAAAACACTATTAATTAACACACATTTCAAAACATAAGCAATGTTGGGTCATCAAAGACTCGAAAGAATGTTGTTTGTCACTCAAAGATTAATATGCTATCAGCCGTCAAATATGACGTTCAGACTAATACCTAGTTTATTTTGTTTATTTTGCAGATCTTTGAATATTTCTAAGGTTTTTAGTATTCTAGTATTATTTTTTGGATAGTTTCTCCTAAATATATTATAATATCTGTAATAGTATTTAGTTGTGGATAATCTCCATGTGACATATTATAATGAACTGAGGCTACACCCTAGTCACGACACTGGTGCTTACAGTTACAAGTGACCACAAGCTAACCTATGAGCTAATACCTGCTGCGAGCACTGAATATCATAATGATAAAGGACATCTATAAAAAATAACTGATAAAGCCATAAAGTTAGAATATTGAAAATTTAGTAAATTTATAAGTCTGTATCGTCTAATAAAATACTGAAACATAACTGATAAGACTAGTAAACTGACTAGCTGTCTAGCTGACTTTTTGAATGTCTAAAAGCCTCTAAACTGACAAGGGAGTTGATGGGACATGCTGATAACGCTCAATCTACAGCTCTCGTTTGAGTGTAAAGCGGTCGTTAGCAAATATAGAACCCAACCTGGGTTGGGTGTCGATCCCACAGGGAATAGCTTGGCCAACAAGTAAGCAAAATTACTAAACTTTTGGTGCAAGTCTCGTAAGAAGGGGGGATTGTAATATGTAACCAAAGTAATGAAATAAAAGCTAAAAATAATAAAGTAAAAAGAGAAAGATTGTCACGTTGGTTGTAAACAATGAGAATTGAAGCGTTGGGGTTATGTCCACCTTCTGAGGTATACGTCTCTATTGGCTATGAGTGTGTAGAGTCTTGACATGCAATTGCTTATAGAGAATTGTAGTCGATGGTAAATCCAAGCGTCTCTCGACCTAAACAAGGACTATTTCACTTTAACTCTCTCGAGCTTAAAGTGTGTCTAACGGTACGAATTCTCCAAGAGGTTAGTCCAGTTACGGCACTAGCTTTTTAATAGGAAAGGGTGTCCTACTACCTTGACATTATCTCTTTTCCAGACAAATAACCTTTCTCTCAAACAAGTTAAATGTTAGACTGGCATTATTCTATGCGTCTGCAGCCACAAGAATTTGCATTAAGATGAAGAGAATAATGATATAAGCAATATACGTGTCTCGAACTCACAAACTCACAGCAATAGATAGTATCTCATTCGGCTTCCATAACCCCAACAGAGAAGTTTAGTTACCCATAAGTGCGAAGGATATCACGTTTTGCATGGTTGATGGCGTGAGAAGTAGGTGATAGGCATGTGGTTTTGGTGATTCCCTAGCAAGTAACGATTCTCTTGTTGTGGAATTTAAGAATAGAAGAATAGATTAGAAGTGTTTGTGGTGGAAGATGAGAGAGATGGAAGAAAATTAATAGTTTAAGAATGAATTTCTTGAATTAAGGGAGGAGTTGCCTCCACTAAGGGAGGACTTCATTAAAATCTCTAGCATGATAGGGTATTTATAATACTCCTATCCTACTCCTACTATGCTAATGAAATAAATAACCAAATCCTACTAAACTAAGGAAATACTTAACCCATTTGTACTAGGTTAATGTAACATTCTCCTAATCCAAATAAACTAATGAAATACATAACCCAATTGTACTAGGTTAATGTATCATTGTCAAAATCCAACTTTGTGTCTGTAAGTCCCCAAAGTCTTCAGAAATGCTGTTTTAGCCCGGGACAGATTTTCCATGCAGCAGTTTTGGTCCAGGTCCCCAGAGTCTTCAGAAATGCTGTTTTAGCCCGGGACAGAGTTTCCATGCAATAGTTTTGGTCCTTAGGCGTGTAAACTCCCTTTCCTTCCTTTACTAATCATGTTCGTTAGCTCATTTATAGGAAAAAGGACTAAAAGTGCATGAAATATATAGTTTGTTCTCAAAACTAGGCTAAAATATGGGCAAAATATATTGATATAGGCGTGTAAATTCGCCTATCATCAACACCCCACACTTAGAGCTTTGTTCGTCCTCGAACAACATATCATGTCCTTCTAAACATCAACTTAGGGTTTTTACAACAACAACACAAAACATTCTTCAAGACAAGCACAACATTTATCAACAAAGAGTAGTTTTCCGATCATTAGTAGAAACCATTTAACCTCTAGCATAGACTCGTGATGGTGATCAACTCACATGCAAACGTTAAGGTACATAGAATCATATACAACTATCCAAAGCTCATCAACCATGTGTGTCTCACAATATAGTACCCATAATTACTCACAAATATAGCATATTTTTCAAACATGGGTATCAAAATGTCCTTGCACTCACTCTCACAAAGAATTCATATGTAGCAACTGATGACCATAGGCTTTCCCTTAGTGTAGTACTCCACTAAATGTCGTAATGTTAAGATTAGGATCAAGTAGGTCTTTTGATGGTTGTAATGTAGGCTAAGGGACGGGTAGGATCAACTATTTTGGCCAGAAATAGTGACTAAGTTCCTAAGCACTTTAATACATCACATTGTATTATTGACACTTTTTTCTTTCAACCTTTTTTTTTCTTTTATTCTACCACCCTTGTTCTCCTCTTTTGTTTTTCAATTTTAAGAACAACTCACTTTTCAGCTTTCTTTTCCTTTTTCTTTTCACAACATACCTCTTATGATAGCACTTTCTTTCTTTTTCATAACACATTCAAGAACCATTTCAATTTATAGCATTATACTCACCCAATTTCCTCTTATATTGTCACATGACTTTTTCACTTTAAAGCACTCAGGATTTTGGATCAAATTATGGTCTTGAAAAAAATGGATTAGGCCTACATACAAGGTTGTCAAAGAAATAGGCTAAAGGCTCAAAAAGGGTTAACTAGGATGATGTCCATGGGTAGGTAAAACAAAGGTAAACATGTATAGGTTGCCAAAGAAATGCCTAAATCATATCCTAAACTTACACTCCTTATTTCGCTTTGCATACATACCAGGCAAGTTCTAGCATCAGCCACATACATAGAAGATACTATTAATCTTACACACACAAGGCACATGGTCGACTTGATTGGAAGTAATATAGACTCTCGACCCAACAATTGAAGGAATTGAATCACACAATATCACATAATGAGTCCCAAATAGAGCCTAAACGTCTCAATAGTCATAATTGTAGCACATACTCTTGTTATAATCTCATGCTGCCTATTAGAATTATTTCATGCGAAGCTAAAAAAAAAAAAAAATTTACTACTAAAAAAACTAAGCAAACAAACATGAATAAATGCAAATGCGGATCGAGAAGTATAGCATGCAAATACCATCACCCCACACTTAGACGGGGCACACTGTCCTCAGTGGAAAATAAATAAGAAGAACCTGGTTAGTCAGACTCATTCTCTATGTCTGGGGTCATACCCCTTGCGTTGGGATCATCATAAGAGTCATCATCCTCATAAGTTCCGCATAATTATCCCACTTAATTCCAAGCGTGAGTCGAGGTATTTGCAGCGAGGAGGGTTCTCCTTGCTCCTTGCGGCCTCTTTTCTTGCCCTTTTGGGAAGTGGTAGCCTTCTTCCTTGCCTTGTCTCTCTTTAGGTGCCATTGTACCTGAGACTTGAAATAGTGTTAATGGTAGCACAATCTCAATGGATACAATCTGTACACAAGCAGTAGGGGTACCACCCCATACTTAGTTTTGTTGATACAAATCAGTGAAGTGAAAGTGGTCGATTACTTAGACTTCATCGACATACGTTTTAGGATTATATTCTGACAAGAAACTCAGCAATGCATCACTTACTTGCAGCCATTGGACTAATTTCATGGTAGATATAACAACACTACTACATAGGGGTAACCACATGGTATAGTTTCTATCAATAAACTCAACCTCCTATGTCGGTAGGTAGTTATAAGTCTTATTCCGATGAACGGGATATTCTAACATGTAAGTATTCAAGTGACAAGATTATGCAATGTTCATTACTATAGCAATTCCGCAAGTAGTATAACAATGCATCAAAATCAAATTCAAGTCGGAAAGAAGTTAAGAGCATCCTAACGTACATGCTCACTCACTTGGTTTTGTATCAACAATTCAAACACGTTCACATCACCAATACTTTTTCAAGATTTAGCAATTCATAATAGGTGTAGTAAAGTAGTACTTACAAAATTTAAATGAAGAACAAAGTAGTACTTACTTGGTTGAAGCCTTTGGATGATGTTCTTGTGAAGAAAAAGAGCAAAAGGAAACTTTTTGATAGGTTTTGGAGACTATAGGTGGTGCATAAGCTAGGTTTCCAATGTGTTTTTGGTTCAAGATTAAGTCTCATATTTATAAGAAAAGGTTGGGTTGAGTTTTGACCCATTAAAATCGGATTTAGAGACCAAAAGTGACCATAGGCGGTGCCTAATGCTTTGCCTAGTTGAGCAGAATGCCATATCATATGCCATGCATTTATTTAAGAATGCCATAGCATATGTCATGCATTTATTTAAGAATGCCATAGCATATGCGGCGCATTGTCTATGGCATATGTAGACATATGCGCCGCATAGTCTATGGCACATGAGATACTGAGACCAAATGCCATAGCATAGGCGGCGCATAGTCAAAAGCATACCTAGGAATAGGCGGCGCATAGTGTATAGCACACTAGATTCCGAGTCCTTAGGCTATAGAATAGGTTGTGCATCGTTCGTGGCCTATTTTTACCAAGGCCTAGCCTTCCTCGAAGCCTATTTTGACGAGGAAAAGGCTCAATCCATAGCCTTATGCATCACCATTCCTAACTTACCAACTTTACCATACAATGCGTCCAAATCGTCAATAGAAATCAATCTCCTCGTTGAATACTTCTTCCACCTATTTTTGCTCAAAACCAAATGAAAACGATTAGTACGATGGGTTGCCTCCCACCAAGCGCCTTAGTTTTGGTCGTGGCACGACTCTTATTTTTGGATTTTTCATTTATCAAAACAAAACAAGTAATAAAAGAAAAATAATAAATCGATAAAACAATGGGTTGCCTCCCATCTAGCGCCTTATTTATTGTCGTGGCTCGACATAGTAATCTCGAGTACTTAGACTTCGTCGAGATAAGTGATGGATCATTTTCTAAAAGGATTTAGACGACAATGAGGCGTACCTGTGGTCATGCGATCTTTTTCGAGCTGGCTCATACGTTTCTCCAGAGAGTCACCAATTATATCATCAATAGTACAACCCATAGCTCTCTTGTATCTCCTCAGAGCAGATATGAGAGCTTCTACGTACTGTTCACTTAAATCATCTGCTCTCTCCGGAAGTATATTTCTACTTTCCAAGAACACATACCTTAGATAATCGGGGAGCACTTGCGATTCTAGCATTGGTGGCTCATCAAAGTGAGTCTTCGCTGTTGGTTGATTCTTGAGATCACAATCCGGTTTCTTAGGAGTATAAGACTCTATTTCTGTTAGATCTCCCATAAGTTCTTCATAATCTTCATTATCCTCATGCTCAACATTCAATGGCGCAGCAGACAATGGCTCAACAGTAGGTTGTTTCTCTATAGATAATGCTTTCGTATCCTCATAATGAACATCAGCTACAGATGACTCATTCATATCGCTGGGCTGCTTCATTGTTTTGCATATATCAAACCGTACCACTTCGTCAACCACTTGCTTGCCTTTTGCTGAAGTTTCCAGCACCTTACCACTTCTGGTAGTGATGGCCATGCATGACCCAACATTCTTTGGGTTTTGCACAGTATCGCTTGGTAAGGTGCCAGCCTTTCTTTGATTGAATGCTACTGAAAGTTGGCTCAATTGCTGCTCTATTTGCCTGATAGAAGTGGAATGAGAATCAACTAGTTGCTTCATAGAGGACAAATCATCAATCACCTTCTTAACTGCTACGCTCGTTGCTTCCACTCCTTTCAATAACTTAGCCATCATGTCTTCCATACTCCTAGAATTAGATGTGGTGGTATCACGTCTACCAGGGGGAACGTACAAACCACTCTTTTCATTATTCTTCCAACTACCTTGGTCTTTGCTTCCAGATTTATCATAATAGTTCCGACCTTGGTTTCCTTGGGCATTCCCACGGAAACCCCTCTGATTGTTCAAGTAGTCGGCCTCCGCTTCAGAATCAGATTCGTCTCTTCCTTTTAGCGCTACAGCTTTCACTTTTTCGGTCTTCCCTGATAATAAGTGCTTGGTAAGAAGATCCATCTGCATTTTCTTGTGAGCCATGTCTTGGTCACGATCCTCTTGTCTTCACCTCTGCTCTGCAGTCATGCCAAAAGATAAAGTGGGGCTTGCTACCTCAGAATCCCTGGTATGCCAAGCTCTACTTTGCTTCGTCATCCGATCTAGCATATTGCTTGCCTGCACAAAGGTGAGGTCCATAAATGATCCACCTGCTGCATAATCAACCACTGGCTTAGTCACCGAATTCAACGCTCTGTATAATATCTCTATCAAGTGGACATTGGTCATATGATGGTTTGGGCATCGCATTAGCTTCGCCTTGAACCTCTCCCATGTTTCGTGGAGGACTTCAGTTGGAAGCTGCCGAAAATTTGTGATCTCATCTCTCAACTATGCTCTTTTGGATGGCGGAAAGAATCTTTCTAGGAAAGCGTCTTTCAATTGCCTCCAATTAGTAATCGAATCAGGAGTTAGCCCATTCAACCATAGAGTTGCCTCCCCAGACAGAGACAATGGAAATAAGCGTAGTCGAATTGCATTCTGTCCAATGCCAGGATTGTCGAATGACTTGCATGTAGAAATAAAGTTGATCAGATGCATATTCGGATCATCGCCTGCTAGTTCACCAAATAATCCCTTGAGTTGCAAAAGCTGAATCATGGTGCTAGTGATATTGAACTTTGCTCCGGGTGCCAATGGCGGAAGAATAATAGCTCCGGTGGCACCAGGTCCGTCCAGATCATCCTCATCATCATCAAAAGGAATTTGCATAGCTCGGCGATCAGGTCTCCATCGCGCTTGACGATCTCTCCTCTGTATGGGTGCCGCCATCTCAGCAGTATGTCGTGGGTTTAGTAGCTCTTCATCACCCAGATCCTCATCGTCAGGATTTGTTGCTCGCCTACGGTTATCAATATTCTGTTGATGCACTTGAGCAGCCATCCTTTCAATTTCACGTTGTGCCTCCATTGATGCACTGAATAAACCTAAATAAAACAAAAACAACAACTAAAAGTAAAAGTACGAGAATCTTTGACCAAAGGGTCTAGTAATTATCACGAACTTGATTGACACTCGTATTCCCCGGCAACGGCGCCAATTTTTGATAACGCTCAATCTACAGCTCTCGTTTGAGTGTAAAGCGGTCGTTAGCAAATATAGAACCCAACCTGGGTTGGGTGTCGATCCCACAGGGAATAGCTTGGCCAACAAGTAAGCAAAATTACTAAACTTTTGGTGCAAGTCTCGTAAGAAGGGGGGATTGTAATATGTAACCAAAGTAATGAAATAAAAGCTGAAAATAATAAAGTAAAAAGAGAAAGATTGTCACGTTGGTTGTAAACAATGAGAATTGAAGCGTTGGGGTTATGTCCACCTTCTGAGGTATACGTCTCTATTGGCTATGAGTGTGTAGAGTCTTGACATGCAATTGCTTATAGAGAATTGTAGTCGATGGTAAATCCAAGCGTCTCTCGACCTAAACAAGGACTATTTCACTTTAACTCTCTCGATCTTAAAGTGTGTATAACGGTACGAATTCTCCAAGAGGTTAGTCCAGTTACGGCACTAGCTTTTTAATAGGAAAGGGTGTCCTACTACCTTGACATTATCTCTTTTCCAGACAAATAACCTTTCTCTCAAACAAGTTAAATGTTAGACTGGCGTTATTCTATGCGTCTGCAGCCACAAGAATTTGCATTAAGATGAAGAGAATAATGATATAAGCAATATACGTGTCTCGAACTCACAAACTCACAGCAATAGATAGTATCTAATTCGGCTTCCATAACCCCAACAGAGAAGTTTAGTTACCCATAAGTGCGAAGGATATCACATTTTGCATGGTTGATGGCGTGAGAAGTAGGTGATAGGCATGTGGTTTTGGTGATTCCCTAGCAAGTAACGATTCTCTTGTTGTGGAATTTAAGAATAGAAGAATAGATTAGAAGTGTTTGTGGTGGAAGATGAGAGAGATGGAAGAAAATTAATAGTTTAAGAATGAATTTCTTGAATTAAGGGAGGAGTTGCCTCCACTAAGGGAGGACTTCATTAAAATCTCTAGCATGATAGGGTATTTATAATACTCCTATCCTACTCCTACTATGCTAATGAAATAAATAACCAAATCCTACTAAACTAAGGAAATACTTAACCCATTTGTACTAGGTTAATGTAACATTCTCCTAATCCAAATAAACTAATGAAATACATAACCCAATTGTACTAGGTTAATGTATCATTGTCAAAATCCAACTTTGTGTCTGTAAGTCCCCAAAGTCTTCAGAAATGCTGTTTTAGCTCGGGATAGATTTTCTATGCAGCAGTTTTGGTCCAGGTCCCCAGAGTCTTCAGAAATGCTGTTTTAGCCCGGGACAGAGTTTCCATGCAGCAGTTTTGGTCCTTAGGCGTGTAAACTCCCTTTCCTTCCTTCGTGAGCTTTCTTTTGCGTCAAGTAAGCCATAAAATGCTGAATTTTGCATCATTTATACCTGAAACTTTACTAATCATGCTCGTTAGCTCATTTATAGGAAAAAGGACTAAAAGTGCATGAAATATATAGTTTGTTCTCAAAACTAGGCTAAAATATGGGCAAAATATATTGATATAGGCGTGTAAATTCGCCTATCATCACATGCCCCAACTAACTCCAACTGAATAACTGAAAATAAATACAGAAATAACTGAATAAATATAATAGGTCCTCGATATATGAGGACTCACCACTACTACTGCTGCTGAAGCGCTTGACTGTCTAAGTACGATCAAAAAATTGAGCATCCAAACCTATGATATAAGACATCATTGTGCAAATAAGAGTATATAGTCAGTACTTTAAATGTACCAGTATATGAGGGTAAGGTTGATATACATGGGTACACAAAAAATATGGAAAACTGAATAGTATGAGATAACATAACATGAATGCATGACAACTAAAATATCTGAGAATGCAAGACCAAGCATATATATATATATATATATATATATATATGTATATTTATATTTCTGAAATAATCTATAAACTAAAGTACTGAAATCTGATGACTGAGTGACTAGTAATCTGTATGCTTTGGTTGAATTCTAGACTAAATATTGCACTGAGATTATGGGAGGTATCATCTAACTGATATGCCCAAATCTAAGCTAATTGGGGTCTAACCAGTAACCCCAGTTGGAAGGGTGTCAGCACGTTCCATGGGTACTAATACTAGCTTTGTGGATACACTAATCTGATGTCCTAAAGGACTAAAAAGTCAGTTCTAAATAGGCGGGTGACCCCTAAGAGAGTGTCAGTCTTAAACTGGTGGGTGACATCTCATAATTCTACGCTAGCTACGTAGTTTTAGAACTTAGGGACTGATACTAAGGAACCAGTCCTAACTGATGGATGAGCCTCTACCCTTAGGTTCACTCGGTGCTAAATCCTACTCCTAACTGAAATGACATTGATTACTGGACTGAACTAAGTATAATAGAAGAAACAATTAATCATAATAACTGACTAAATGAGAATGCTCATGGTTTATCTGAAGTCATTCTTAAGATACTAAAATTATATAAAAAAAACTAGGTATCAAGTGTTCATAACCCACCAGCACTAAATGGAAATAAGAATAAGGACATATAATATCACGACTCGAGTTAGGGCCTTGACCTCGATGGGCATCCTAAGCTATTAAGGCTCGAGAGAACCCTGTACCACCCTAACTCACTCATGGTATTATCCTCTTTGGGCCCAAGCCCACATGGCTTTAAAACACATCACAAGGGAGTAACGCTTGCTTACTTATATACCCAACATCCCTTCTGTGTTTTCCTGATGTGGGACTCCTTATCCTAAGTTAGGGTATTATATACACCCCCTGATGGACTCAGCATAGGATGCTGAGGTTTGCCCCATCGAATGGGATGTGCCTAGACTCAGGACTAAGGTTTGGGGTGTTACATACACCCCCCTATGAAATCGACATCCTCGCTGAGGTTTTCCCCACTGAATGGGATTTGCCTAGACTCAAGACTGAGGTTTGCCCCGCCATTCTATGATTGTCTTAAACTCAGTTTGAATTTTGTCCCATATTGATAGGGATGACACAGAAGCAGGTCTTATACCATTCTTGTCACAACCCGAGTTAGGGCGCTATCCGCGATGGGCATCCCAAGCCATCAAGGCCTGAGAGAACCCTGTAACTCCCCAACACACTAGTGATATTATCTGCTCTGGGCCCAAACCCTTATGGATTAAAACATGTTACTAGGGATTAAGGTTTGTATTTTTATGTTCCCAAAATCTCTCCTGTGTTTTGCCAATGTGGGGATTTTTATCCTAAGTTAAAGTGTTAAATAGTCATGACCCAAAACTACCCGCTAGTCGTAACATGGAGCTTGGAACCACAAGTGATTCCAAGCCAACCCATAAACCAGCATACTTGTTGGGCAATTGATTTAAATATATTAAATATCTGGTTTTACTGTGCGAAAATATAATTATTACAAAATATAGGGAAAATATAATAATGATATAATTTACAATCTTATAAAAATTGAAGAGAGAACTAAAATTACATGACTAACTCTGACAGATATCTATGAAGCCTCTACTATACTGACTATAGATAGCAGGGACATGCCTCCAATTACCACTAATCAATACGAATGAATAAGTAGGTAAATTACATGAACAACGTCTGACTAGAGTCCCCGAAATAGAAGAACTCATCACCTACTGGTTGGAAACTACAATTGTCTAATCATGACATGTTGACTATAACTGGTACCTACATAATGAAACGATGTAGCCACACACACGTATATGTGTATCAGTACTTCTAGAATTTACTAAGTAAGCGGGGGTGAATACAATAAGTAAAACTTATTTCACACGTAATCTTAAAACATGCATGCTAAGTGTAAATAGACTCACAAAGAGACTAAAATAAATGGAAAGTTGAAATATCTTTAAACATGCATAACAAGTATAATCCGATAAGCTGGTGAATCACTACACTTAGTTCCTTAAAACTTTATTTTTATAATATAAATAGAACTGAAGATGAAAAATAGTAAAACATGGGTACTGTATGAATGCTAGGTCTGAAACTATGTGATGGAAACTGTAATATCTGAGAATGCAAGACTAAGTGTATATATGTTATATTACTGAGGTAAATCTGAAATACTGAAAGATGTAAAACTGAATATCTGAAAGTCTGTACACTTAGTCAAGCAAACCTGAATTGAAATTACACTGAATACTGACTGAGACTGTGGGAGTTATCATGTAATCGACATGCCTCAGTGTAATGCCCTGAGATCCTATCCCGAGACGTCACACGGTGCTTATGGACCCAAAGGACCACAAGCTAACCCTTTTCTGATATCTGTACCTATACACTGCATAATATCTAAAATAAATGTGGAGACTGGACATAAGGTTAAACACGTCTATAAATACTCAAAATTGAAAACTGAATACTAATACATCAATATCCGTTTAAAAAGCCTTTAAACCATCTCAACTGTGGAGTTGATGGGACAGGTCCCCAACTAACTCCATCAACTAAAAAATATAAACAGAATCTGATGCAATATTAATAAATTGAGATTCATCCTCAAAATAAGATGGCTCACTGCTACTGTTGCTGACTGGGACTGAACTGCTGAGGATACTCTGGATCCTGTGCCTTTGAACCTATGGTGCCAAATAAAACACCATAGCACAAATGAGTCAGTACAAGAATGTACTGAGTATGTAGACGAGGTAGGCTAATACAAGGGCTCATACATACACAATATCTAAACTGAATAATCATGAAGATGCCACATGAGAACACATACATGAATCTACAGACCATGAACACAATCATCGCGACTCTAGATGTCGAAACTCGTATACCACTTTACTGCAGACTGAACTCACTACTGATACTGAGATACTGAATCACTGACTCAACTGATATTGTTAACTGAGGATCTGTATTTACATTAAGAACTAAATTCTGATCTTACTGCTTTCGACTGACAAGATTAGAGATCAACTTTTCTAACGGATGATTCCGAAAGCTATTATCAATGATAAGAAATATGATTATATCTGAATCTGACAACAAGAATACTCAATAGAAATCTGATACTATGATAAAGCCTATCTGAAGGTATATTTCTAAATATGATATCAAATAATTGTATGTGAGACCAAGCCTATCTGATGAGATGGTCTATGAATCAATGGGAGTTCTTCATAGAGATGGATGATTGTATCTGACAGTCCTAATTTCTGGAGATTTATACTAAAACTAAGACTTAATCTAAAACTGTGGAAAGTATTCATCTAACCGACATGCCCCTACTATCTCTTAGAGGTCCAACCTCTACCCCCAATTGGGAGGGTGCCAATACCGTGCCACGGGTAAAGAAATTATCTCTTCTCTAAGGTCAGGCTCTCTGGCAGTGACCCTCAATAGGTAGATAACTATTCTTGTGCTAGATACGCAGTTCTGGAACACAAGGATTGCTTCTAAGAATTACACCCCCTACTAGCAGGGGAGTTCCCATCCTTGGGTTCGCTCGGTGCTGAATCTTACTTCCAAATGAAAGACTCTGGGTTGATTCTTAAAATGTACACAACAAGCTGAATCTGTTACTGATCATGTTTCTCAAAAGATCTGACTGAGTTACGTTGAGATTACTTAGTCCGTATCTGACGGAAAAGGTATCGAATCATGGTATCTGACTGACGATACAAATCTTCAATATATTACTCAAACCACTTTTGAGATTAGAATTGAATCATTTGAATACTATTAGATCTGAGCTAATTTACAGGACTGGGGCTAGATTACTAATGATACGGAGATTACGGAAATAACTGAGATTACTAAGCTTTCTTAAGTTCTGTAATTGTCTGAGGATACAGAGTTCTATAGTTTACTGAGTTCTAAGAATCATGGCTCGACTGGAATTATCGAGGAACTAACACAGGCTCTATACAATAGCTCTATTATCGGGTATAAATACCCCCAGGACTCGATAACATAAAAGTAAAACATAATCATTCTTGCATCATCATTATCATCCATTCATCATCACAATCATTCATTCATTATCACAAGAATTCATTCATCATCATAATCATTCATTCATCTCTCCAAGTAATTAGGAATTGTAACATAATTTCCCCCTCAAAAATCCCTAAGGCATCGCATCAAACATTTAGGAAACATAGGCCCCTATTCATCATCACAATCACCAAAGGGTCGCTTTAAGAATCTTGGAATAATAATCATATAATCACATACGTTTAACATGCTATTAGATCGTACTCCATTCAACAAGGTTTTACCTCAACTATTCATACCTATATCAGTCTTGACATATGTTTGGATATCACATGGCTTGGGGAAACTTTATACTATCATGTCATAACTTACTTTCTAACCACTTGGCATGTATTAAAATCTTAGAATATATCCAAGAGAAAATAATTGGGGAATTTAATACTATCACATCTCCACTTGTTCACTAAGGTCCTTCAACAAATACTAGACATGTATAGGTTCACACTTATTTAGCGATTTCCTACTATCATGGAATAATTCATTCACTAGGGCATTTTATCAAACACTAGGCATGCATAGACTAGCTTACAATTTGGGGCTTCCTATTCAACATACTATAATGACCCATATGCTTCTCCTAAGATTTTATCAAACCTATGGGAGACATGCTCTGCTTATTCAGCCAATTCTACACCCAAAAGTCATGAACACATCACATAGAGAGCAACTTCAAGAGGGTTTATCACCAACATCACATGAATTCCACATACAAAGGTCAAAGCTCAAAAATCTTGTAAACAAACATGATTCAAAACTCAACAACACATGGAACATCAATTTCAACTCATACAAATCATGGAATTTCACAAACATAAAATCTTTAAGTTTTAAAGATGGGTGCTTGAGCTTTTTGGATGAAAAGGACCCAAGAATCAACATCTACATACCTTGGGTTAGGAATTTAAGATGAAGAGACTTGTTTTTTACTCCTTCTTACACTCTTGAATTAGGGTTCTTGAAGCCTTTGACTGGGAGAGATTGATTCTTGAACCACTTTGAAACTCTAAGGAAGATTCTTGAATTTTATTGGAAGAAGATTGGATTTTGGGTTGGAGAGAAACCCTAGCTTCTAGATATTTCTTGGAAGAGAAATGAGAGAAAATGAGCTTTTCCCATCTTCTTAAATATATATATATACCAGACTAAAATGGGTGGAAAAGACCAAAATTCCCTTTTAAAGAGAGTTGAAAATTGTTGATCGGGGTCTGTGACGGTCGAACTGATGGTCCGTCAGAGCAACTGGTGGTCCACCAAATCGTCCATCACTAAAGTGCCAAAATTGGGATATTCTGCCTCGACGTAATAGTCTAAGTGATGATCCATCAGAAAACTGACAGTCCACCAGATCATCCGTCACTTGGGGGCCAGAAATGGGATATTCTTCCTCGACTTGACGGTCCCCTTGATGGTCCATCAAATTTTTAGCGGTCCACCATTTTGGCCATCGCACGATAGCTAGAAAAGGTAGTCAATACCTTGATTTTATGGGATGATCGACGGTCCACCAAGGACTTGACGGTCTACCAGATCGACCATCAAACCTGGGCGATTCCAACCACGCTCAGTAAAATGGCCATAACTTCCTCGTCCGCTGTCAGATTTTGATGAAATTAGTATCAATGGATAGCTTATTCAATGATCTACCTGTTGTTTGTTCATAAGATCAAAATTTATTTGTAGAATTGGAGATATTCTCGTTTGAAGTTGACTATGGCAATATCCTTCTCAAGAATTCAATCGGTAAGGGATGTTTTGATTCGTCTAATAGCTAGGACGCATTTAAGGCCTTAATACGCATCAAAATTGATCATAAAACTATGAAATAACTAATATTTATTTATCATGAGCTTGAATCATGGTTCTACTATCGGTTAGGATTCTCGGGGTATTATACTCAATATAAGCTAATTGGGGTCCAACATGTAACCCCAGTTGGAAGAATGTCAGTACCGTGCCATGAGTACCAGCACTGGATGATGATGTGGATCCAAAAGGCTGATGTCCTGAAGGACTAAGGAGTCACCCTATATTGGCAGGTGCTCTCATGAAATATATGTCAACCCAAAATTGTAAGGAAGACATCTCAAACCTATGCATGCTACATAGTTCTGTGACTCAGGGATTGCTACTAAGGGTCAAATCCTAAATAGGCAGGAATGCCTCCATCCCTGGGTTCGCTCGGTGTTAAATCCTACTTCCAATTGAATGACACTTAAATACTAATTAGTGCATGCACTGTTAATTAATAACTGATAAGCTCAGGTCATGGTATTCTGAAAATAACAGTGCATATAGATTCTGGGGTAATTATTAACATGTAAACTGATAATACTCATCATGAATATGAATATCTGAGTATACTGATAAGATTCATGGATTAATTATCTGAGTACTTATAAAGATGAATTTAAGTAAATCACATAGGTATTAGGTGTTCATAACCCACCAACGCTGAATGAGTATAAATTATGATATCAAACTTAAAATACTTTAATAAGTGATTATGGTTCAAAGACCTAAACATGGACATTTTATCAAACATTTGAAAATCATAAACTTGTACATGAGAACATCTTAAACATGAATAAATAATGGGATTTCATGGTTAAATTCATAACTTGAGGATTTATCTTGAATCAATTGAACATGACATGGGAATTGCAACATTCAAAATATGATACGACTCATTCCACTTAAAAGAACAAATAATCATAACTTGAAATTGAATAAACAAGAGATTCATGGAGATAGCTCGACTTAAATATGTAAACTCATAATTTAAAACCAAAAGGGGTCTTGGGCTCCATGGGTAAAAGGGGACCCATGGATGAACTTTCACATACATTAATAGACGGTTTCTTGAAGATTTCTTGATCTTGGAAGTTTGAAATTCTTAATTTATTGAGAAAGGAACTTGGATTTGTTCTTGGGAAAGGGGAGGGTTTTTACGTGAGCTGATTTGAAGAAGATGGGCAAATAATGCTCCTTTTTGAGTTATAATCTTGTTTGGACGACTGGGGATGGGGGGAGAGGACTAAATTGCCCCTTGGCCTCTTTTTCCCATGTAAATAACCCTCATGGTGCGATCCCCATAAAGGTGGAATGGACCTCGTGTTGTGACTCCTAGAAAGGTGGAATGGACCTCACGTCGCAAGCCTATCGTGAGACCTTACTGTTTCTCACAAAAATAGTCATAACTTTTTGCCCGGGTATCGGATTAAAGTGAAATTAGTATAGTTGGAAAGATAATACAATTATATACAACTTGGTGGGTATTGAAATACAAAATTCCACATATATCAAAAGTTATACATGTTCAAAGTAGGCCCTTGTAGAATCAAATACAAAGATTTGGCCAAATCAAAGGCTCTTAGATCAACTTTGTTCTAAGTGATTCCCATAAATATTCTTCACCTCAAAAGCATTATTAGAACTAGGATAATGATCAGGATACATTTATTCAAATAAAAATCATGGGATTAGAGTTTACACATGTAGGAATGACGATTCAAAGTCTAGCCCAAAAATATGGGGTGTTAAATTATCTCCCCCTTAGAATTATTCATCGTCGAATGATGGATAGTAACTTGATGAAGTCTTATGAGTGTGGAATGATGTACAATGACATGCCTAGTAATGAAGGATATAGCTGAGCTAAAATACTATAACTTTATCATGAAACTGATTTCTGTGCTGACTTGACTCTATTTACTTTAAGGAGCTAATTCATGCTGAGAGTTTAGAATTCACTTGAAATGTTCATGATATAATCATACATATAGAACTGAAAAGTTATAAATGATGCAATTCAAGCATGAATCATGAGATAACCAAACCAAGGTTGTACAATAGATATTACACTGTCTGAGCTGTAATACTTGGAAAACTGAGATCATATGCTGAAAACTTATGAACTGATTCATGATTGGATGGCTGAATCTGAAACATGATGCATGGACTAAACTAAATTACCTCATAAAATATACATATTCCTAAAATTTCGGATAGTAATACTAGATGGAAAGATGGATAAAAAATCATAGTAACTTGTCTGCCTGACTGCTAAATTGAATTGTTGGCTATACGTGCTGAATCATACTGAAAGATTATACTCAACTGGAGTATTTCTTCAACACTCTTTGCAACAAATTTTAATAACATTATGGAGAAAAGAATTCTTGGTCATGATCTGAGTAAGATATCTGAGTAAGGAATCTTAATATAGCTATAACTCTATAACATGGAACATAGTCCTATGAAACATAAGCTAGGATAAAATTGTTGTGCCTTAGACAATGCAACTGCTACTTTCAAGCTTAGACATATTCCTCAAATACTCCCTCAACTATATGTTCCCCTTCAATACTGCACTTCACTTGAGGCTACTTATAATCTTCATATGGGCACTAATAACTCCAATCTACAAAGTGCACGCAAACACTACAATACTAGTCTGAACTATGAATTCAATACCCATACACTTTCACAACTTCACATCTCAAGAATAATTCTTCTTACCACTTCAACAAATATATTCAACCTCTTACCAGGACTTCACTATCACACAATGCATTCATCTATTTATATACCAATATGACATTCAAGCCTATCAGTATAACCATATACAAACTTCTAGAAAAACACCTATAAAGCATATTTCTCATATTCTCTAAACCTCTATCAATAACAACTTTCTTGCATTATTCTTAAGAAGACACATAAAATATTTCCACTAACCATGGCATATATCAAAAGCTTAACCTCAATCTTCCTTCAATCTTATAGCCTTATATAAAACAAGCATACTACAATATTTTCTTTAACAAAGAACATTTACTCTTTCCCATCTAATAATTACTTATTTGCACTATTATACTGAAAGGTTAAATAATGAGATCCTGAAGCATGGACGGATACTATACATAACTTTACTTAACTATGGCCTGAAGAATAGAGTATTAATGGCATGAATTCATCAAAGGGATCTAAACTGAGGAAGTAAATGACCTAATCTAAATTTTGATGAGCATTAGGAGTGTAGCATGAGTACCTGGAACTGAACATACTGTAAAGCATGGGTATATGAGTCATGAGCTGCATGACCTGAGTTCGGAGTTCATAAATTCATGGAATATAATTCGTACTGCTGAGTGAACTGGAACTCCTTTTACTAGGAACTGGGAGTGCACATGATTCAATGGAAAGTGCATGAATATGAGCTATGATCATGGAGCTAACATGTAAGGCATAAGTAGATATCGTGATAACTGAAGTAAAAAAATTTGCACTAAGATAGAATAGGTCGCGTATATTCCTTCCCACAAATATTCTACAAAACTCTGACACCACTACTAGAATCTGAGAGCCTGACTTGGTTTCTTTTTCTATCATCACCCCCTTAGCTTTAAGCTATCATTCTAAGTCTGTAGTTCTCTTTAATAAACTCTAAAATGAACTGCAACTACTTTATTCTAGAGCTCGAGATATGTATATATATATTTCTGAAATAATCTATAAACTAAAGTACTGAAATCTGATGACTGAGTGACTAGTAATCTGTATGCTTTGGTTGAATTTTAGACTAAATATTGCACTGAGATTATGGGAGGTATCATCTAACTGATATGCCCAAATCTAAGCTAATTGGGGTCTAACCAGTAACCCCAGTTGGAAGGGTGTCAGCACGTTCCATGGGTACTAATACTAGCTTTGTGGATACACTAATCTGATGTCCTAAAGGACTAAAAAGTCAGTCCTAAATAGGCGGGTGACCCCTAAGAGAGTGTCAGTCTTAAACTGGTGGGTGACATCTCATAATTCTACGCTAGCTACGTAGTTTTAGAACTTAGGGACTGATACTAAGGAACCAGTCCTAACTGATGGATGAGCCTCTACCCTTAGGTTCACTCGGTGCTAAATCCTACTCCTAACTGAAATGACATTGATTACTGGACTGAACTAAGTATAATAGAAGAAACAATTAATCATAATAACTGACTAAATGAGAATGCTCATGGTTTATCTGAAGTCATTCTTAAGATACTAAAATTATATAAAAAAAACTAGGTATCAAGTGTTCATAACCCACCAGCACTAAATGGAAATAAGAATAAGGACATATAATATCACGACTCGAGTTAGGGCCTTGACCTCGATGGGCATCCTAAACTATTAAGGCTCGAGAGAACCCTGTACCACCCTAACTCACTCATGGTATTATCCTCTTTGGGCCCAAGCCCACATGGCTTTAAAACACATCACAAGGGAGTAACGCTTGCTTACTTATATACCCAACATCCCTTCTGTGTTTTCCTGATGTGGGACTCCTTATCCTAAGTTAGGGTATTATATACACCCCCTGATGGACTCAGCATAGGATGCTGAGGTTTGCCCCATCGAATGGGATGTGCCTAGACTCATGACTAAGGTTTGGGGTGTTACATACACCCCCTATGAAATCGACATCCTCGCTGAGGTTTTCCCCACTGAATGGGATTTGCCTAGACTCAAGACTGAGGTTTGCCCCGCCATTCTATGATTGTCTTAAACTCAGTTTGAATTTTGTCCCATATTGATAGGGCTGACACAGAAGCAGGTCTTATACCATTCTTGTCACAACCCGAGTTAGGGCGCTATCCGCGATGGGCATCCCAAGCCATCAAGGCCTGAGAGAACCCTGTAACTCCCCAACACACTAGTGATATTATCTGCTCTGGGCCCAAACCCTTATGGATTAAAACATGTTACTAGGGATTAAGGTTTGTATTTTTATGTTCCCAAAATCTCTCCTGTGTTTTGCCAATGTGGGGATTTTTATCCTAAGTTAAAGTGTTAAATAGTCATGACCCAAAACTACCCGCTAGTCGTAACATGGAGCTTGGAACCACAAGTGATTCCAAGCCAACCCATAAACCAGCATACTTGTTGGGCAATTGATTTAAATATATTAAATATCTGGTTTTACTGTGCGAAAATATAATTATTACAAAATATAGGGAAAATATAATAATGATATAATTTACAATCTTATAAAAATTGAAGAGAGAACTAAAATTACATGACTAACTCTGACAGATATCTATGAAGCCTCTACTATACTGACTATAGATAGCAGGGACATGCCTCCAATTACCACTAATCAATACGAATGAATAAGTAGGTAAATTACATGAACAACGTCTGACTAGAGTCCCCGAAATAGAAGAACTCATCACCTACTGGTTGGAAACTACAATTGTCTAATCATGACATGTTGACTATAACTGGTACCTACATAATGAAACGATGTAGCCACACACACGTATATGTGTATCAGTACTTCTAGAATTTACTAAGTAAGCGGGGGTGAATACAATAAGTAAAACTTATTTCACACGTAATCTTAAAACATGCATGCTAAGTGTAAATAGACTCACAAAGAGACTAAAATAAATGGAAAGTTGAAATATCTTTAAACATGCATAACAAGTATAATCCGATAAGCTGGTGAATCACTACACTTAGTTCCTTAAAACTTTATTTTTATAATATAAATAGAACTGAAGATGAAAAATAGTAAAACATGGGTACTGTATGAATGCTAGGTCTGAAACTATGTGATGGAAACTGTAATATCTGAGAATGCAAGACTAAGTGTATATATGTTATATTACTGAGGTAAATCTGAAATACTGAAAGATGTAAAACTGAATATCTGAAAGTCTGTACACTTAGTCAAGCAAACCTGAATTGAAATTACACTGAATACTGACTGAGACTGTGGGAGTTATCATGTAATCGACATGCCTCAGTGTAATGCCCTGAGATCCTATCCCGAGACGTCACACGGTGCTTATGGACCCAAAGGACCACAAGCTAACCCTTTTCTGATATCTGTACCTATACACTGCATAATATCTAAAATAAATGTGGAGACTGGACATAAGGTTAAACACGTCTATAAATACTCAAAATTGAAAACTGAATACTAATACATCAATATCCGTTTAAAAAGCCTTTAAACCATCTCAACTGTGGAGTTGATGGGACAGGTCCCCAACTAACTCCATCAACTAAAAAATATAAACAGAATCTGATGCAATATTAATAAATTGAGATTCATCCTCAAAATAAGATGGCTCACTGCTACTGTTGCTGACTGGGACTGAACTGCTGAGGATACTCTGGATCCTGTGCCTTTGAACCTATGGTGCCAAATAAAACACCATAGCACAAATGAGTCAGTACAAGAATGTACTGAGTATGTAGACGAGGTAGGCTAATACAAGGGCTCATACATACACAATATCTAAACTGAATAATCATGAAGATGCCACATGAGAACACATACATGAATCTACAGACCATGAACACAATCATCGCGACTCTAGATGTCGAAACTCGTATACCACTTTACTGCAGACTGAACTCACTACTGATACTGAGATACTGAATCACTGACTCAACTGATATTGTTAACTGAGGATCTGTATTTACATTAAGAACTAAATTCTGATCTTACTGCTTTCGACTGACAAGATTAGAGATCAACTTTTCTAACGGATGATTCCGAAAGCTATTATCAATGATAAGAAATATGATTATATCTGAATCTGACAACAAGAATACTCAATAGAAATCTGATACTATGATAAAGCCTATCTGAAGGTATATTTCTAAATATGATATCAAATAATTGTATGTGAGACCAAGCCTATCTGATGAGATGGTCTATGAATCAATGGGAGTTCTTCATAGAGATGGATGATTGTATCTGACAGTCCTAATTTCTGGAGATTTATACTAAAACTAAGACTTAATCTAAAACTGTGGAAAGTATTCATCTAACCGACATGCCCCTACTATCTCTTAGAGGTCCAACCTCTACCCCCAATTGGGAGGGTGCCAATACCGTGCCACGGGTAAAGAAATTATCTCTTCTCTAAGGTCAGGCTCTCTGGCAGTGACCCTCAATAGGTAGATAACTATTCTTGTGCTAGATACGCAGTTCTGGAACACAAGGATTGCTTCTAAGAATTACACCCCCTACTAGCAGGGGAGTTCCCATCCTTGGGTTCGCTCGGTGCTGAATCTTACTTCCAAATGAAAGACTCTGGGTTGATTCTTAAAATGTACACAACAAGCTGAATCTGTTACTGATCATGTTTCTCAAAAGATCTGACTGAGTTACGTTGAGATTACTTAGTCCGTATCTGACGGAAAAGGTATCGAATCATGGTATCTGACTGACGATACAAATCTTCAATATATTACTCAAACCACTTTTGAGATTAGAATTGAATCATTTGAATACTATTAGATCTGAGCTAATTTACAGGACTGGGGCTAGATTACTAATGATACGGAGATTACGGAAATAACTGAGATTACTAAGCTTTCTTAAGTTCTGTAATTGTCTGAGGATACAGAGTTCTATAGTTTACTGAGTTCTAAGAATCATGGCTCGACTGGAATTATCGAGGAACTAACACAGGCTCTATACAATAGCTCTATTATCGGGTATAAATACCCCCAGGACTCGATAACATAAAAGTAAAACATAATCATTCTTGCATCATCATTATCATCCATTCATCATCACAATCATTCATTCATTATCACAAGAATTCATTCATCATCATAATCATTCATTCATCTCTCCAAGTAATTAGGAATTGTAACATAATTTCCCCCTCAAAAATCCCTAAGGCATCGCATCAAACATTTAGGAAACATAGGCCCCTATTCATCATCACAATCACCAAAGGGTCGCTTTAAGAATCTTGGAATAATAATCATATAATCACATACGTTTAACATGCTATTAGATCGTACTCCATTCAACAAGGTTTTACCTCAACTATTCATACCTATATCAGTCTTGACATATGTTTGGATATCACATGGCTTGGGGAAACTTTATACTATCATGTCATAACTTACTTTCTAACCACTTGGCATGTATTAAAATCTTAGAATATATCCAAGAGAAAATAATTGGGGAATTTAATACTATCACATCTCCACTTGTTCACTAAGGTCCTTCAACAAATACTAGACATGTATAGGTTCACACTTATTTAGCGATTTCCTACTATCATGGAATAATTCATTCACTAGGGCATTTTATCAAACACTAGGCATGCATAGACTAGCTTACAATTTGGGGCTTCCTATTCAACATACTATAATGACCCATATGCTTCTCCTAAGATTTTATCAAACCTATGGGAGACATGCTCTGCTTATTCAGCCAATTCTACACCCAAAAGTCATGAACACATCACATAGAGAGCAACTTCAAGAGGGTTTATCACCAACATCACATGAATTCCACATACAAAGGTCAAAGCTCAAAAATCTTGTAAACAAACATGATTCAAAACTCAACAACACATGGAACATCAATTTCAACTCATACAAATCATGGAATTTCACAAACATAAAATCTTTAAGTTTTAAAGATGGGTGCTTGAGCTTTTTGGATGAAAAGGACCCAAGAATCAACATCTACATACCTTGGGTTAGGAATTTAAGATGAAGAGACTTGTTTTTTACTCCTTCTTACACTCTTGAATTAGGGTTCTTGAAGCCTTTGACTGGGAGAGATTGATTCTTGAACCACTTTGAAACTCTAAGGAAGATTCTTGAATTTTATTGGAAGAAGATTGGATTTTGGGTTGGAGAGAAACCCTAGCTTCTAGATATTTCTTGGAAGAGAAATGAGAGAAAATGAGCTTTTCCCATCTTCTTAAATATATATATATACCAGACTAAAATGGGTGGAAAAGACCAAAATTCCCTTTTAAAGAGAGTTGAAAATTGTTGATCGGGGTCTGTGACGGTCGAACTGATGGTCCGTCAGAGCAACTGGTGGTCCACCAAATCGTCCATCACTAAAGTGCCAAAATTGGGATATTCTGCCTCGACGTAATAGTCTAAGTGATGATCCATCAGAAAACTGACAGTCCACCAGATCATCCGTCACTTGGGGGCCAGAAATGGGATATTCTTCCTCGACTTGACGGTCCCCTTGATGGTCCATCAAATTTTTAGCGGTCCACCATTTTGGCCATCGCACGATAGCTAGAAAAGGTAGTCAATACCTTGATTTTATGGGATGATCGACGGTCCACCAAGGACTTGACGGTCTACCAGATCGACCATCAAACCTGGGCGATTCCAACCACGCTCAGTAAAATGGCCATAACTTCCTCGTCCGCTGTCAGATTTTGATGAAATTAGTATCAATGGATAGCTTATTCAATGATCTACCTGTTGTTTGTTCATAAGATCAAAATTTATTTGTAGAATTGGAGATATTCTCGTTTGAAGTTGACTATGGCAATATCCTTCTCAAGAATTCAATCGGTAAGGGATGTTTTGATTCGTCTAATAGCTAGGACGCATTTAAGGCCTTAATACGCATCAAAATTGATCATAAAACTATGAAATAACTAATATTTATTTATCATGAGCTTGAATCATGGTTCTACTATCGGTTAGGATTCTCGGGGTATTATACTCAATATAAGCTAATTGGGGTCCAACATGTAACCCCAGTTGGAAGAATGTCAGTACCGTGCCATGAGTACCAGCACTGGATGATGATGTGGATCCAAAAGGCTGATGTCCTGAAGGACTAAGGAGTCACCCTATATTGGCAGGTGCTCTCATGAAATATATGTCAACCCAAAATTGTAAGGAAGACATCTCAAACCTATGCATGCTACATAGTTCTGTGACTCAGGGATTGCTACTAAGGGTCAAATCCTAAATAGGCAGGAATGCCTCCATCCCTGGGTTCGCTCGGTGTTAAATCCTACTTCCAATTGAATGACACTTAAATACTAATTAGTGCATGCACTGTTAATTAATAACTGATAAGCTCAGGTCATGGTATTCTGAAAATAACAGTGCATATAGATTCTGGGGTAATTATTAACATGTAAACTGATAATACTCATCATGAATATGAATATCTGAGTATACTGATAAGATTCATGGATTAATTATCTGAGTACTTATAAAGATGAATTTAAGTAAATCACATAGGTATTAGGTGTTCATAACCCACCAACGCTGAATGAGTATAAATTATGATATCAAACTTAAAATACTTTAATAAGTGATTATGGTTCAAAGACCTAAACATGGACATTTTATCAAACATTTGAAAATCATAAACTTGTACATGAGAACATCTTAAACATGAATAAATAATGGGATTTCATGGTTAAATTCATAACTTGAGGATTTATCTTGAATCAATTGAACATGACATGGGAATTGCAACATTCAAAATATGATACGACTCATTCCACTTAAAAGAACAAATAATCATAACTTGAAATTGAATAAACAAGAGATTCATGGAGATAGCTCGACTTAAATATGTAAACTCATAATTTAAAACCAAAAGGGGTCTTGGGCTCCATGGGTAAAAGGGGACCCATGGATGAACTTTCACATACATTAATAGACGGTTTCTTGAAGATTTCTTGATCTTGGAAGTTTGAAATTCTTAATTTATTGAGAAAGGAACTTGGATTTGTTCTTGGGAAAGGGGAGGGTTTTTACGTGAGCTGATTTGAAGAAGATGGGCAAATAATGCTCCTTTTTGAGTTATAATCTTGTTTGGACGACTGGGGATGGGGGGAGAGGACTAAATTGCCCCTTGGCCTCTTTTTCCCATGTAAATAACCCTCATGGTGCGATCCCCATAAAGGTGGAATGGACCTCGTGTTGTGACTCCTAGAAAGGTGGAATGGACCTCACGTCGCAAGCCTATCGTGAGACCTTACTGTTTCTCACAAAAATAGTCATAACTTTTTGCCCGGGTATCGGATTAAAGTGAAATTAGTATAGTTGGAAAGATAATACAATTATATACAACTTGGTGGGTATTGAAATACAAAATTCCACATATATCAAAAGTTATACATGTTCAAAGTAGGCCCTTGTAGAATCAAATACAAAGATTTGGCCAAATCAAAGGCTCTTAGATCAACTTTGTTCTAAGTGATTCCCATAAATATTCTTCACCTCAAAAGCATTATTAGAACTAGGATAATGATCAGGATACATTTATTCAAATAAAAATCATGGGATTAGAGTTTACACATGTAGGAATGACGATTCAAAGTCTAGCCCAAAAATATGGGGTGTTAAATTATCTCCCCCTTAGAATTATTCATCGTCGAATGATGGATAGTAACTTGATGAAGTCTTATGAGTGTGGAATGATGTACAATGACATGCCTAGTAATGAAGGATATAGCTGAGCTAAAATACTATAACTTTATCATGAAACTGATTTCTGTGCTGACTTGACTCTATTTACTTTAAGGAGCTAATTCATGCTGAGAGTTTAGAATTCACTTGAAATGTTCATGATATAATCATACATATAGAACTGAAAAGTTATAAATGATGCAATTCAAGCATGAATCATGAGATAACCAAACCAAGGTTGTACAATAGATATTACACTGTCTGAGCTGTAATACTTGGAAAACTGAGATCATATGCTGAAAACTTATGAACTGATTCATGATTGGATGGCTGAATCTGAAACATGATGCATGGACTAAACTAAATTACCTCATAAAATATACATATTCCTAAAATTTCGGATAGTAATACTAGATGGAAAGATGGATAAAAAATCATAGTAACTTGTCTGCCTGACTGCTAAATTGAATTGTTGGCTATACGTGCTGAATCATACTGAAAGATTATACTCAACTGGAGTATTTCTTCAACACTCTTTGCAACAAATTTTAATAACATTATGGAGAAAAGAATTCTTGGTCATGATCTGAGTAAGATATCTGAGTAAGGAATCTTAATATAGCTATAACTCTATAACATGGAACATAGTCCTATGAAACATAAGCTAGGATAAAATTGTTGTGCCTTAGACAATGCAACTGCTACTTTCAAGCTTAGACATATTCCTCAAATACTCCCTCAACTATATGTTCCCCTTCAATACTGCACTTCACTTGAGGCTACTTATAATCTTCATATGGGCACTAATAACTCCAATCTACAAAGTGCACGCAAACACTACAATACTAGTCTGAACTATGAATTCAATACCCATACACTTTCACAACTTCACATCTCAAGAATAATTCTTCTTACCACTTCAACAAATATATTCAACCTCTTACCAGGACTTCACTATCACACAATGCATTCATCTATTTATATACCAATATGACATTCAAGCCTATCAGTATAACCATATACAAACTTCTAGAAAAACACCTATAAAGCATATTTCTCATATTCTCTAAACCTCTATCAATAACAACTTTCTTGCATTATTCTTAAGAAGACACATAAAATATTTCCACTAACCATGGCATATATCAAAAGCTTAACCTCAATCTTCCTTCAATCTTATAGCCTTATATAAAACAAGCATACTACAATATTTTCTTTAACAAAGAACATTTACTCTTTCCCATCTAATAATTACTTATTTGCACTATTATACTGAAAGGTTAAATAATGAGATCCTGAAGCATGGACGGATACTATACATAACTTTACTTAACTATGGCCTGAAGAATAGAGTATTAATGGCATGAATTCATCAAAGGGATCTAAACTGAGGAAGTAAATGACCTAATCTAAATTTTGATGAGCATTAGGAGTGTAGCATGAGTACCTGGAACTGAACATACTGTAAAGCATGGGTATATGAGTCATGAGCTGCATGACCTGAGTTCGGAGTTCATAAATTCATGGAATATAATTCGTACTGCTGAGTGAACTGGAACTCCTTTTACTAGGAACTGGGAGTGCACATGATTCAATGGAAAGTGCATGAATATGAGCTATGATCATGGAGCTAACATGTAAGGCATAAGTAGATATCGTGATAACTGAAGTAAAAAAATTTGCACTAAGATAGAATAGGTCGCGTATATTCCTTCCCACAAATATTCTACAAAACTCTGACACCACTACTAGAATCTGAGAGCCTGACTTGGTTTCTTTTTATATCATCACCCCCTTAGCTTTAAGCTATCATTCTAAGTCTGTAGTTCTCTTTAATAAACTCTAAAATGAACTGCAACTACTTTATTCTAGAGCTCGAGATATACCAAAACACATAAATAATAAATCCACCCTGAAAAACTACACCTGAGAGTGTAAATCCCGCTGCTAGTACTTCCTTTTGAAATGCAACTCTTACCTTTCTATAGCCCCAATAGTCATAATATAATAACTTAAACACTTAGTAACTTAGAATCTTTAAGAATATCACCATACCATGAGTTCACACCATCTGGAATTTCAACTCTACTTTATTAGACCAATAATCCAAGATTCAAACTTATATTCTGACACTTAGCATGAATATTCCCAACTTTTAAAAAACTATACTAACTTCATTCTTGAACACTTCCTTAATATATACTAACCTTATCTTTTTTAGCTTCGGTATTCATCTTCACATATTGACACCCTTTTCGATTACACACTTGCCCCACTAAACGCAAAATCTACCCTTTAGACTACTAATACCATATCTATAGATCATTACCACACCATCATACTTAAGTTCAAATCAATAAACTTAAATTCTCACATAAACTATTTTAAGCCTACTGGTATACTTTTCATAAACTAGCCCTATGAATACATAATCTGCTAAATCCAGACAAATACTATCCCCACTATACTAGTGCTAAACTTCTAGGTTCATCCTTCTAACTCTAAATTATATGTTGTCATAGGATTTCATGAACATGAATGAAATCTTTCAAACTTCAAAACTTAAAAGCATTGATACTATACTTTTGAGCCTACTTGTATTCCCAAAACTGTCTGAGAAGACTCTATCTATAAGAATTTAAGTTGGTTATTTCTGTTGCCTTAAGGATAAGGCAGAGTTGGGATGAATGGATTAATATAAGTATCTGTATAAATTACTTCGAGAACACTTCTAATGCATGATTTGAGACATGAAAGAAAGGAAATATTTCTTAAATTCCTATAGCCTCTCGGAGAAAAGTACAGACATCTCCATACCATTCCGCAAGACTCTACTAGACACAACTTTAAAGACACCCAAGGATACTTGAACTCTAGGATCTAATACTAAGTTTGACATGACCCGCGACTACCCCCTAGAAGTAACACAATGCTTGGAACCATAAGTTATCCCAAGATAACCCATGAACTGGCATACTTATTGAGCAAATAATTTAAAATATATTAAATAGTTAGTTCTGCTGTGAGGAAATATAATCATGATAAAATCTAGGGAAAATATAATACTGATACAATTTAAAATTTGATAAAAACTAAAGAGAGAACTAAAATTACACGACTAACTCTAACTGACATTAATGAAGCCTCTACTATACTGACTATAGATAGCCGGGATATGTCTCCAACTACCAATAATCAATACAAATGAATAATAAGGTAAAGTACATAAACAATATCTGACTTAAGTCCTCAAAATAGAAGAACTCATCACCTGCTGATTGGAAACTACAACGGTTTAATCATGACGAGTGGACACCTACATTATGAAACAATGTAGCCATACAGATGTTTATGTGGATCAGTACTTCTGGAATATACTAAGCAAGCGGGGGTGAATGCAATAAGTAAAACTTATTTCATACGTAATCTTAAAACATGCATGCTAAGTGTAAGCAGACTCACCAAGAGACTGAACTAAATGTAAAGCTAAAATATCTTAAAACATGCATAATAAGTATAATCTGATAAACTGGTGAATCACTACACTTAGTTCCTTAAAACTTTACTTTTATAATATAAATAGAACTGAACCTGGAAAATAGTAAAACATGGGTACTATATGAATACTGGGTCTGAAACTACATAATGGAAACTACAATATCTGAGAATGTAAGACTAAGTGTATATTGGTTATGTTACTGAGCTAAATCTAAAATATGAAAGACTAAACCTGTAAAACTAAATATCTAAAAGTCTATACACTTAGTCAAGAAAACCTAAACTGAAAGTACACTAAAAATTACTAAGACTGCAGGAGGTATCATGTAACTGACATGCCTCAATCTGAGCTAATCGAGGTCCAATCTGTAACCCCCGTTAGAAGGGTGTCAGTACAATTCCATGGTTACCAATAATAGATGATGATGTGGACCGCAAGGATGATGTCCTGAAGGACTAGGGAGTCACCCTATACTGGTAGGTGCTCTTATGTGATATGTGTCAATCCTAAACTAGCAGAAAGACATCTCAAACCGATGCTAGCTATATAGTTCTAAAAATCAGGGATTGCTACTAAAGATCAAACCCTAAACTGGTAGAAATGCCCTCATCCCTGGCTTTTCTCGGTGCTAAATCCTACTCCTAACTGAATGACACTTGAATACTAACCGGTGCATGGACTGTAACTAATAAGTGATAAACTCAGGTCATGGTATTCTAAAAATAACAGTGCATATAGATTCTAGGGGTAATTACTAAAATCCAAACTGATAATGCTCTCTTCATCAATACACAACCAAGACCAAGTCTGGAAGCACACAGTAAACAACGAACCTATCTGAACCATCTGGCAAAGTCAAAATTAGGGTTGAGGTGAGTTGAGTTTTCAAATACTGAAAACTCTTTTCATAAAAATCTGACCACTAAAATTTGACTTTCTTCTGAGTCAAATGAGAAATGGGGGATGTAATATACAAAAACCCTTCAACAAACCATCGGTCATTGTCAGCCAAACCCAAAAAACTCTTGATATCTATTGGAGAGATGGTTCTAGGCTAGTTTATCAATGCTTTGGTTTTTTAGGGTCAACTCTAATGCCATCACCGGAAATAATATGGACAAGAAAAGCTACTAATCTTATCCAAAACTCGCACTTACTAAATTTTGTGAAGAACTGATGGACTCTAACAGTTTGCAATATAATTCTGAGGTGGTCTGCATGATCATTTTCAATATGGGAACAGAAAAAAATCACCAAAAACGACTATGATGAACATATCCAAGTACTGCTTGAACACTCTATTTATCAAGTTCATGAAAGTTGTTGGGTCATTTGTTAGTCCAACTGGCATAACTAAGAATTTAAAGTAACTATACCGAGTTCTGACGGCTGCCTTCAAAATGTCATATTCTCTGACTCTAAAATAATTGGTACCCTAAAGTTGGTTTAACAATCATCAATCCTGGGGAGTGGTGTAAGACCCCGCAATATTCCTAATTTAATTCAGTTCTTTAAGATTGTCAAAGGGTCCCAGACTAAAAAATTTCTAGCTAAGTTTCTAGACTTAGTATACTTTTGGCCTTCAAAAGTTGGCAATCTCATTTTGCGACCATAATGCCCTTTAATGGTCTATATTTATTTTAATTAATGATCAGGAATGTCTATAGAGGTTCCCGAATGAGTTTTGGATTTTTTGGACCTCGTTTAGACCTTGTGTGAAATCCCAAAATAGTAAGTCAACGCGATGTTGGCGCGTCGTGTTTCCAATCGCATCGACAGAGAAAATGTTTCTCATCTTAAGGCAATTTCTAGTGAACCAACACGATGTTGGTGCGTTTTATTGGTTATCATATTATTACCCTTGACGTGCCGCATCGAATGCAGCGTCGCTAGGAATTTTTTTTGTCTTTTAAACCCACGTCCTTCAGCATAATTAGGTCATTTTCCCCCAACCTTCAGTCTTCATAACAAAAAATTTATCCCTCTTTTGGCTAAATACATTCATTATTTCTCAAGTGCTCAAGAATAAGAAACCTTAGAGGATTAATATCAATTCAAGAACTCAAGCCTTCCTCCATCAATCTTCAAGAAACTATCAACCAATGTATGTAAAGTGTTCATCCAAGGGTCATTTTCACCCTTGGAGCTCAAGAAATCTTTTTCAAATATATGAATTTTGAATTCCATGTTGTGGGTTTGATTGTAGACATGTTTATGTTGTGATGTGATTTCCAAGTTTGAATCTTTATTGAATTCTCATGACTTTATGTTAAGTATGTGGATTGAAATCCTTGAATTGAAGTTCTTGATATAGCCATGATGTATTAGTTGTTGATCCATGCCCTAGAAAAGGTTATGCCTTCCGTGTGTTTGTAAAAATGCCTAAGTGATTAAGAATTGTGCATTATGACCTATTTGTTAGTTAAATGATGAACTTATGATGTACCCATATGTTCAGAAGGACTCTCATGCTAAAATATATGTCTTGTAATGATTTGGTGGAATGCTCATAAGTATGGATTTGTGAAATTATGATATGTTAGCATGTATTCCCATTCATGTGTAAGCTTATGACTTGTGAATGCTTCATGAAATCCCTCAATGATATTATTATGAATTGTTGATTATGGTTATGTGTTCAAGTAATGTCATGTCTCATTTATTTTTATGCTATCAAGTCTTGGGGGTATTTAATACCCGATAATTTAGCTGTGTGGCTAAAACCAATGTCAGTTTTCAAGATAACCTCAGTCAGGCCATAATCAGTAGAATTCCGTCAGTCTTAGAACTAAGAAAAACTCAATAGTATTCAGTTCAGTCCTCAGTAACTCAGTCAGTTAATAGAATTCAGTGATATTCTAACAGTCAACAGAATTCAGTGAACTCAGTTTAGTTTAGTCCAGCATACTTAGTTTAGTGTCTATTCAGTTGGGAGTAGGATTCAACATCGAGTGAACCCAAGGGTGGGAACTCACCTACCAGCAGAGGGTGTGATTCTTAGAAGCAGTCCTTACATTCCAGAACTACATAGCCAGTATAGGTTGAGACTTCAAAACCTACCAAATAAGGGTTGATGAGGTGGCTTAACCTGTCAGATGAGGGTCCCGCCGTTCTCGTTAGAGTACCTGACAAATGAGGGTCACTTACAGCTTGTCCTTACCAGTGGCATGGTATTGACACCCTTCTAATTGGGGTTACAGATTGGACCCTAACTCAGTTATAATATCTTATTAGGGGCATGTCAGTTAGATGACTACCTCCCACAGTCTCAATCTCAGTTTTCAGTAAAGAACTCAGATAGTTCTTCAGATTTCAGGACTATCAGATACAATCACTCAACTTAATATGAAACTCAGCTAGTTCTATTAGAATAAGGACTGTCAAACACATTCACTTAGTTATCCGTTATATCAGTTATCAGTAATCCATGTTATCAGTAAACTTAGTATTCAGAATCCTTATGATTTTAGTTATAGTATGTATTCATGTATGTATCCTCATGTGGTTATGTTCATGTTATTCAGTCAATTTAATTCATGCATTTGAACTCTTGCATTCTGCCTTACCTCACTTTGCGTACCATTACATTCACACGTATTGACGCATACTTTCCTTTTGCACTAATATGTTTTATTCCATAGGTTTGGACACTCAAGTTCCAATTCACGCTTAGCAGCTTAGATATCAGTAGTCAGAGTCTGTGATAAGTCCTCATATTTTGAGGACATGATTATTTCATCCCATCAGTATTTCAGTACTTATTTATTTTTAGTAGATGGAGTTTGTTGGGGATATGTCCCATCAACTCCTTATTCAGATAGTTTAGAGGATTTCAGACTATAGCATGTTGAGACAGTTATTTTAGTGTTGGTATTATCATACCTTGTTCAGATGATGTTTTATTTAGTATTGTTTAGTATTTTAAACCTTATGGAAAGTTTTTCACCATATTTCAGTATTTATTTTAGTGATATTTTTATTACAATATTACTACTATTCAGTGCTCAATTAAAGATATCAGTCATGGGTTAGCTAGTTGTCCTTCAAGATTGTTAGCACTATGTAGCATTCGGGGTACTAGACTCGGGGCTTTACAAATTTGGTATCAGAGCCAAAGGTTCAATAAAGTCCTAGGAAGTCTGAAAGTCGCATCTTGTAGAGTCTTGTGCAGGGGTATGTTATGCACCACGGTTATATGCAGGAGGCTATAAGATGTTTTAGGAACAGTTTCCCTTCTTTCAGTATTCATGCCATGCAAGTGAGCACGATCTCTAATCCTTCTTTTTCTTCCATCTACAAATAAATGCCTCCAAAGAGGACTTAGGGAAGAGGAACAGAGGATCAGCCAACCCCTCAGCCCGATCAGCCTAATCCTTTAGGCGAACATGTCTCCTATATAGAATTCAGAGCTGCATTCACTACTCTTGCTCATTCAGTTGCCGCCCAAAATGAAAATCAAGTTGTCGTTCTTGCTAACCCAGGGGCAAATTCTACAGCAGCTAGGATTCAAGACTTCACCTGAATAAATCCTCCTTTTTTTTGTTCTAAGATAGATGAAGACCCTCTGGAGTATCTTGATCAGATGCAAAAGACTACTGTAATATGGGAGTGACTACTATCCAGAGAGTTGAGCTAGTTGCATATCAATTGTAGGATGTGGCTTACACTTGGTTCAAACAGTGAAAAGTAGAGAGGGCTATAGATATAGGGCCTATTGATTAGGAGGAGTTTGCCACCGCTAGATAAATTTTTTCCCCTAGATCTAAGAGAAGCTAAGGTGTTAGAATTTATTAACCTCAGATAGGGAAACATGATAGTGAAAGAATATTCTCTTAAGTTTACTCAACTATCTAGATATACTATCATGTGGTGGCAAATAGCAGATCTTGAATGATTAAGCTTATGTCTGGAGTTAATGATAGTGTGGTCAAGGAGTACAGGATCGCGATGTTGATTAGTGAGATAGACTTAGCTAGGCTAATGACCCATGCTCAGTAGATAAAGGAGCATAAGAATAAAGAGACAGAAAAGCATAATAAGAGAGCTAAAATAGGTAGCTTCAATTTTAGTCATCCTAAGTCAGAGGGTGGGAATTATTCTCAGTTCCGCCCAAAGTTCTCATTTCTAGCTCCTTTCTCATCTATTTGTCTAGTTCCTAAGTTCAGGAATGGTAACAAATATAGGGCGCCAGGCTCTAAGTCTCAGAGCAGTATTGGCAGTGCCTGAACTCATCCTCTTTGTCAGACTTGTGGAAGCACCATCAGGGTATTTGCAGAGATGGTAGTGATGTTTGTTTTAGATGTGGCAAGCCAGGCCATATAGGCAGAGATTATCCCCTGTCAAGTTTTTAGGGTCATCCTAACCATTCCTCATCTCAGTCCAGTCGCCCGTATTAGCAGGGTGCCACTTTTAGCACCACCAGTAGGCAACGCTCAAAAAACATTTATCCTCTTCAGTCCTGACAGGACTAGGATAATTCATCTGATATGGTCATTAGTACATTACAGATCTTTCATATACTTGTTTATGATTTGCTAGATCTAGGAGCTTCCTTGTCTTTTGTTACTCCTTATATAACAGTTGATTTTAAATTCAGTCTCAAAATTCTAGTAGAGCCCTTCTCAGTCTCTACCCCAGTGGGTAAAACTATCATAGCTCGGTGGGTATTCAAGAACTATCCGATTTTGTTATTCCAAAACATAACTTCAGAAGACTTAGTCAAATTAGAGATGACTGATTTTGATGTCATTCTTGACATGGATTGGCTTTATTCCTGCTATGCCACAGTCGACTGCATAAATAAAATTGTCTAATTTTAATTTTTGAATAACCCATCTTAGAGTGGAGGGGTAATACTTCAGCCTTTAGAGGTCAGCTTGTTTCCAACCTAAGGGCAAGGAAAATAATATCTAAGGGATGTTTATATCATCTTGTTCAAGTTAAGGAATTTAGTTCTGAACTCCTAGTATTGATTTAGTTCTAGTAGTGAAAGAATATTCAGATGTATTTCTAGAGGATCTTCCTGAAATTTCTTCCGAAAAGGAAATAGACTTCGACATCGATTTTCTCCCAGATACTCAGCCCATATCTATTCTTCCATATAGAATGGCACCAGCTAAACTCAGAGAATTAAAAGATCAGTTGAAGGATTTTGTAACACCCCGTATTCAAGTACGTGTATTGGCGTATTCAAGTACGTGTATTGGTCTTATTTATATGGAATTAATTTTTTTATTATTATTTTATTGATACCAGAATTTTCCTGTCGATGGTTCCATGCAAAGGTTATTGAATAAGTTTTCCAACAATATAAAGATTTACAAAAATAGATAGGTTTTGGATATAATCGAGCACATTCAAAACTATAAAACGGTGGCCAGGATATTTGGGAATAGTAAATGTGCAGGAAAATTTCCTGCCCACAAACTACTAAGGCCAGCCGAATTTTTGGGTCAAATTATAACGATCATAACTCCCTTAATTTAATGAACTGGGAGAGCTGCAACCTATGAAAAGAAATAACTTTGAGTCTTCTTTCCAATTAAATTGGTTTCATCCAAATCCAATGTCTGAGTAAGGAGTTATACTCATTTTACTTCAGCCTATCAAAATAGATTTTTAGGATCAACTTCAAACGACCATAACTCCTTGTACAGGATGAACTGGGTGGCCTACTTTATATGAAATAAAATCCCTAATTATCCTTCCACCGATACCAATTTCACCCAAATCCAATGTCGGAGCAAAGAGTTATGGTCAATCTACTTTAGCTTATCAAAACAGTCCACCAAAGGACAGATTTGACATTATTTAAATTTTAAAGGCATTTTGGTCATTTCCTATTATATTATGGATGGGAATATGTGTATATATACATGTATATGAGTTCAAAAACTCATTATCATCATCAATCATTGAGAAAGAACAAACCCTAGCCAAATTTGACTTTTAAATTACTTTTGATTCAACCGTAGAAATTCCAAAGTAATCCGATAACTGCATTTTTCATCTCGAGAGCTTCGAACGGCACCTATTATTTGTGCAAATAGGATTGCATAATAAAGAGGTGAATTCTAAGGTATGAATATTGTTTGCCTTGTTCTTTTCCATATATATATGTGTGATAGAGGATTATATGTATTGGTTGTTATTGAAAGGTGATAGAAATAGGGTTATGGACTATTTTGCATGGTTTGGTTGTATTTTATTGTGGAAGGTGGATATGGTAATTGAGTTATGGAAGGTGAATATGGTAATTGAGTTATGGAAGGTGGATATGGTGATATACTATTAAATTGATGATTATTTACATCTATGGCTCAATTTGGTTTAATGGATTGGTTGGAAGGATAAATGAATCCAAACTTGATATTGGAGGATATTGTATGAATATGCATGGCATGAGAATGTAATTGGAGTATAAGAGGGTTAAAGTGACACCCTTTATGGTGTAATTAAGGCTTACTACTCAACCACTAGTTTGGTGAATTCAAATAATTGAATTGTGACGTTTGGTTGCTAATACTAGATTTCTATATATGTTCATTGTAGATAACTAATCTAAAAAGACGGGAAGTCCATTTGGGACTAGTATTGAAGGTTGATATTCAGGTATGTAAAGCATACTCTATACCATATCTTTGGCATAAAAGTGAACAATTGTTCTATTAAGAAAGTTTCCAAAGTTATTCAGTAACATGTAATCCATAATGGTTTTGTATGATGTCCTACATTACCAGTGAACTTGTTTCCACCCTACAAGATGTCAAGACATTCCAATACTTACTTGTTTTCCAAATCTTACATGTTTATTGCACTAATGAATGTCAGAAGGCATCCGGTTACTCAAACAAGATATATGTGCTATTAATGACTCCAAAATGTTTCATTGATATACCAATAAGTTCCTACTTCATTGTTATGGCATTGATGACTCCAAAACACTTCATTTATGTGCCAATGGGTTCTTACTTAATTGTTATTGCATTGATGGTCTATTTATATGTCTCTTATTGATGTAACAATGATTGTTTCAAAGTATCAAAAATATGGTGGCGACCGAAATAACAATCTCAAAGATTAATTGAACTAAGTGATGGAAGTTCTCTCTTATTGGGTGGTATTCCAGGGGCATAAGCCTATCATGGTCGATCCCTATTTATGTGTTTATGGGTGGTATCCCAGGGGCATAAGCCTATCATGGGTCGATCCCAGTTGATATTTACTGGAGGCAGCCTAATGGTCACAGTACAATACAGTAATGATTACAAAGATAATAAGAACAAAGGTAAAGTGATTGAATAAATACAATGTATAGGTTGTCACAAGTTCTAGTAAGTGTGGTCCACTCCTATTATGATTTATTCACTTGTTTCTGATTTCTATTGAGCTCCTATATCATATGTGGTTATCTACAGCTTTACATACTCAGTACATATTTTGTACTGACGTCCCCCATAGGGGACCTACATTTCATGTTGTGGGCATAGGTACCTCAGCTCATACACCGCACAAGTAGGAGCCAAGATATCCAGCTACTTTTGGTGAGATCCAGTTTGCTTAGGGGATTTCTGTGTCATATCCAGTCACTTTTGGTATTGTATAGAAGTTAGTTATATGGTGGGGTGTGTCCTGACCTAAGTTAAACTCTATGTATTATCTAGAGGCTTTGTAGACCTAATGTACAGTCAAGGTGGTGTTTTGTTAATAGACGTGATGGCTCCAATTGCCAAATATTATATATACATATATATGTGTCCTCGAGCTTATACAGGTGATTATTTCCTTTTATATGCGACATGATGATGTTCGAATTTTGGGTTGTCATAGAGGTATGCATGGGAAGTATAAGGTTATTAGCTGGTTCTCCCGGGCCTCCTCGATTAAGGGTACCAGTCCGCCCTAATAGGATTTGAGGCATGACAGATTTCCTAGATAAGGGATTCATCAGACCCAGCGTGTCCCCGTGGGGTGCACCAGTTCTATTCGTGAGAAAGAAAGATAGTTCTCTCACAATGTGCATAGACTACCATCATCTCAATAAGGTCACAGTCAAGAACAAGTATCCACTTCCCAGAATCGATGACTTGTTTAACCAACTCCAGGGTGCCAGTTACTTCTCTAAGATAGACCTCAGATCAGGCGATCATCGGCTCAGAGTCAGACAATGTGAAATTTTGAAAATAGCCTTCCATACTCGGTATGGTCACTTTTAATTCTTAGTGATGTCATTTGGTCTTACCAATGCCCTAGCAGCTTTTATGGACTTGATGAACCGTGTGTTCAAGTAGTACTTGGACATGTTCATCATAGTCTTCATAGATTACATTCTTGTCTATTCCCGTAGTAAGCATGATTATGCAGACTATCTTAGAATAGTATTGTAGACTCTTAGAAATAATCAGTTATTCACCAAATTCAGTAAGTGAAAATTTTGTCTAAGGTTAGTTGCATTCCTTGGTCAGTCATTTTCGGTGATGATATTAGAGTTGATTCTCAAAAGGCTGAAGTAGTGAGAAACTGGCCTAGAACCATCACTCCATCAGATATCAGGAGTTTCTTGGGTTTGGCTAGCTATTATAGATAGTTTGTTGAGGAATTTTCATCTATTGCATCCTCTATGTCTAGATTGACTCAGAAGAAAGTCAAATTTCAATGGTCAGATTCATGCAAGAAGAGTTTTTAGGAGTTGAAGAATCGACTCACCTCAGCTCCAGTTTTGACTCTTCTAGATGGGTATGTCATGTACTGCGATGAATCCAGGGTAGGTTTGGGTTGTATCCTCATGTGGCTTGGTAAGGTCATAGCCTACGCCTCCATATAGATTAAGCCCCAAGAGAAGAATTATCCGACTCATGATCTTGAGTTAGTATCAGTAGTCTTTTCCTTAAAGATTTGGAGGCACTACATGTATGGGGTGCATGTAGATATGTTCACAGATAACAAAAGCCTCCAGTACATATTGTCTCAGAAAGATCTTAATCCCTATCAAAGAAGGTGGTTAAAACTCTTGAAATATTATGACATAAGTATCCTTTATCATACGGGCAAGGCTAATGTAGTGGCTGATGTTCTAGTAGACTGTCTATGAGTAATGTTGCTCATGTTGAGGACTGTAAGAAAAATTTAGCCCAGAAAGTTCATCAGTTAGCCAGACTAGGTATCCCCTTAGTTGATTTAGCAGAAGGTAGTGTATAGGTTCAGAATAGTTCAGAATCATCTCCAGTTTCTGAAGTTAAGGAAAAGCAGGATAGAGATCCCAATTTAGTCAAGATGAAAGAGTCAGTCAAAGATAAGAAGGTGGAGATTTTCTCCCAAGTGGAGATAGTGTTTTTCATTATCAGGGTTGTTTGTGTGTGATAGGTGTTAATGGCTTTAGGCATTAAATTCTTGCAGAAGAGCATGGTGCGTGTTACTCTAGTTATCCAGGGGAAACCAAGATGTACCGCGACTTGTGGGATATCTATTGTTGGAGTGGGATGAAAAAAGATATTGCAGAGTTTGTGGCTAAGTGCTCAATATGTTAGCAAGTTAATATTGAGCATTAGAAGCCAAGTAAGTCCATGCAGGAGTTCAGTATTCCTACTTGGAAGTGGGAAGAAGTGAACATGAACTTTGTGATAGGTTTTCCTCGTACTCGTCATCAACATGATTCAGTATGGGTTATTATATATAGATTAACCAAATCTGCTTATTTCTTTCCAGTCCATACCTCTTATTCAGCTGAGGATTATGCGAAACTCTACATCAGAGAGTTGGTTAAATTACATGGTGTTCTGTTGTCTATTATCTCAGATATAGGTACCCAGTTCACCTCTCATTTCTGGAAAGTGTTCAAAAAGGGTCTTGGTAACCGAGTTTACCTCAGTATAGCCTTTCATCCTCAGACCGGTGGTCAAGAAGAAAGGACCTTCCAAACTTTAGAAGATATACTGTGAGCATGTGCAATTGACTTTAAGGGTAATTCAGATGACCACTTTCCTTTGATTGAGTTTGCATACAATAACAGTTATCATTCCAGTATTCAAATGGCTCCACTCCAAGCTCTCTATGGTAAAAGATACAGATCTTCAATTGGTTGTTTCAAAGTCGGTAAGGCCGCAGTGGTAGTGCCTGACTTGATCTTTGATACCTTAGAGAAATTTTAGTTAATCAGAGAGAGGCTCAAGACAGCTCAAAGCCAACAGAAATCATATGCAGATGTCTGTAGGAAAGATCTCGAGTTCAAGATTGGTGATTATGTATACCTAAAAATCTCTCCCATGAAGGGAGTGAAGAGGTTTAGAAAAATGAGAAAGCTCAGTCCACGATATGTCAGTCCCTTTACAATTCCCAGTCGCTTCGGCAAAGTAGCTTATGAGCTTGAGTTGCCTTTATATCTAGCTTCAGTGCATCCAGTGTTTCATGTCACCTTGCTTAATGAGTGCATAGGTGACCCAATAGTTGTAATCCTTGTTGAGGGCATAGATATTCAGAACAATCTCTTTTACGAAGAAGTTCCTATCAAAATCCTTGACTCTCGGATTCACAGACTGCGAAACAAAAAACTCCCTCTAGTCAAAGTTTTTTTGCTGAATCGGTCCGTTGAGGGAGCTACTTGGGAAGCAGAAGCAGACATGCGAACCAAGTATCCTCACCTCTTCTCCACTAATTCAGACTCAACCCAAGGTAATAGCTTTTCTTAAGCTTATTCTGTTTCATGTTAAGATTTTAGTTACAAACTTGGTATTCAGTTTTATGCTCAGTTTTCCATTACAAACTTGGTATCATTTACCATTGGATGTTCAGTCGCATGTTCATGAGTTAGTTTCGTAACATATTCATGCATCAGATATGCATGATCAGCTTATTAGTACTTCCAGTCATACATTTATGTATCAGCTTTGTCATGAAATTATGCATCAGATATCCATGCTCAGTATGAATCCCAGTAAATCAGTAATGTCAGTCATGTAATCATGTTTCAGTTGTTCATGTTCAGTATGTACTTCAGCTTATCATTTTTCCCATATCAGTCAATCTCATTCGAGGATGAATGTTCCCAAGGGGGAGATATTGTAAGACCCCACAAAATTCCTAGTTTAATTCAGTTCTTTAAGCTTGTCAAAGGGTCCCAGACTTATAAAATTCTAGCTAAGTTTTTAGACTTAGTTTATTTTTAGCCTTCGAAAGTTGGCAATCTTAGTTTTCTACCTTAATGTTCTTTAATGGTCTATATTTTTGTTAATTCATGATCAGGAATGTGTATAGGGATTCCAGGACAAGTTTTGGATTTTTGACCATCGTTTAGACCTTGTTTGAAATCCCAAAATAGTGAGTCGACGTGATTTTGGCGCAACGCATTGCCAATCGCATCGACAAAGAAAATGTTTCTCAGCTTAAGGCAATTTCCAGTGAACCAACGCGATGTCGGTGCGTTGCATTGGTTATCATATTAGTACCCTCGACATACCACGTCGAATGCAGCGCCGCTAGGCATATTGTTTTATCTTTCAAACCCACGTCCTTAAGCATAATTAGGTCATTTTCACCCGACCTTCAGCCCTCATAACATGAAATTTAGCACCTTTTTGGCAAAATACATTCATTATTTCACAAGTGCTCAAGAACAAGAAACCCTGGGCGATTAATTTCAATTAAATAACTCAAGCCTTCATCCATCAATCTTCAAGAAATTTCCAACCAAGGTATGTAAAGTGTTCAACCAGGGGTCCCTTTCACCCTTGGAGCTCAAGAAACCCTTTTCAAATATATGAATTTTGAATTCCATGTTGTGGGTTTGATTGTAGACATGTTTATGTTTTGATATGATTTCCAAGATTAAATCTTTATTGAATTCTCATAACTTTATGTTAAGTTTGTGGATTGAAATCCTTAAATTGAAGTGCTTGATATAGACATGATGTATTAGTTATTGATCAATGCCCTAGAAAAGGTTATGCCTTCCATATGTTTGTTAAAATGCCTAAGTGATTAAGAATTCTGCATTACGACCTATTTGTGAGTTATATGATGAACTTATGATGTACCCACATGTTCAAAATGACTCCCATACTAAAAGCTATGTATTGTAATGATTTGGTGGAATGCTCATAAGTATGGATTTGTAAAATTATGATATGTTAGCTTGTATTCCCATTCATGTGTAAGCTTATGACTTGTGAATGCTTCATAAAATCCCTCAATGATAGTATTATGAATTGTTGACTATGGTCATGTGTTCAAGTAGTGTCATGTCTCATTTATTTTCTTGCTATCGAGTCTTGCGGGTATTTAATACCTGACAATTTAGTTGTGTGCATAGATCCAATGTCAGTTTTCAAGATAAACTTAGTCAATCCACAATCAGTAAAATTCAGTCAGTCTCAAAACTTAGGAAAACTCAGTAGTATTTAGTTCAGTCCTCAGTAACTCAAACAGTTAATAGAATTCAGTAATATTTTGTTAGTCAACGAAATTCAGTGAACTCAGTCCAGTACACTCAGTTCAGTGTCTATTCAGTTTGGAGTAGGATTCAGCACCGAGTGAACCCAAGGATGGGAACACACCTACCAGCAGAGAGTGTGATTCTTAAAAGAAGTCCTTGCGTTCCAAAACTACATAGCCAGTGTAGATTGAGACATCGAAACCTGTCAAATAAGGGTTGATGAGGTGGCTTAACCTGTCAGATGAGGGTTCCACCATTCTCATTAGAGTACCTGATAGATCAGGGTCACTCACAGCTTGTCCTTACCAGTGGCGCGGTATTGATACCCTTCTAATTAGGGTTACAGATTGGAACCTAACTCAGTTATAATATCTTATTAGGGGCATGTCGGTTAGATGACTACCTCCCACAGTCTCAGTCTTAGTCTTTAGTAAAGAACTCAGCTAGTTCTATAAATTTTAGGACTTTCAGATACAGTCACTCAGCTTAATACGAAACTCAGCTAGTTCCATTAGAATCAGGACTGTCAGACATAGTCACTCAGTTATCAGTTATATCAGTTATCAATAATCCATGTTATCAGTAAACTCAGTATTCAGAATCCTTATAATTTCAGTTACAGTATGTATTTATGTATGTATCCTCACGTAGTTATGTCCATGTTATTCAATTAGTTTAATTTATGCATATGAACTGTTGCATTCAGCCTTACCTAACTTTGCATACCAGTATATTCACACGTACTGACTCATACTTTTTTTTTGCGCTATGGTGTTTTTTACCATAGGTTCAGACGCTCATGTTTCCGATCGCGCTTAGCAGCTCAGATATTAGTAGTCAGAGTCTGTGATGAGTCCTCATATTTTGAGACATAATTATTTCATCCTTTCAGTATTTCACTACTTAGTCATTTTCAGTAGATGGAGTTCGTTTGGAACATGTCCCATCAACTCCTTATTCAAACAGTTTAGAGGCTTTCAGACTATGCATGTTCAGACAGTTATTTCAGTCTTGGTATTAGCATACCCTGTTTAGATATTATTTTATTCTGTATTATTTAGTATTTTGAACCTTATGGCAAGTTTTTCACCATATTTCTGTATTTATTTCTGTTATATTGTTATTAAAATATTACTATTATTTAGTGCTTTGTTACAAATATCAGTCATGGGTTAGCTAGTGGTCCTTCTAGATTGTTAGCATCGTGTATTGTCTGGGGTACCAGAATGGGGGCGTTACAAGTGGATACTTAATCTTGATTGTGACCTTGTTCAACTGACGGTAATCAATGAATATTCTGAGAGAACCGTCTTTATTAGGTACAAACAAGACTAGAGCACCCCATAGGGAAACACTGGGCCTGATGAATCCTTTATCTAAGAGATCTTATTACTATTCTTTCAACTCTTTGAGCTTAAGTGGAGCCATTCTATAGATCAAAATAGAGTTAGGCTAGGTATCTGGAAGGAGATCTATTCGAAATTCAATTTCCCTTTCGGGAGGAACTCTAGGAAGATCTTCAGGGAAAATGTCTGGAAATTCCCTTACTATTGAAACTGACTTGAGATTGGAGTATCAGAACTAGAGTCTTTGACTCGAATAAGATGGTAAATACACCCCTCAGATATCATTTTTCTTCCTTAAGATATGACACAATTTGACCTCAAAGTGCTAAAGTACTACCCCCCATTCAATGACTAGTTCATTAGCAAACTGAAAATGAATGACCCTATTTCTACAGTCAATTGATACATACATGAATGGAGCCAATCTATACTGAGAATGACATCAAGATCATTTATCTCTAACTCTACAAGATTAAACTAACCCTATTGGTGCAAATCTTTTCCTTATGAGAAACTACTAGACACTCTCTAACTCTGTGACCTGGCTTTCCACATCTAAAACAAACATCACTACATGCCTTGCACACACCCTAATGATTCCTACCATGTTTTCTGCAAAGTAGATTGGTACAACCACTGTTTATACTACCCTGGGACTTGGAGCCTGACGCCCTATCCTGACTGTCATTCCTAAACTTTGGCACTGGCGCACTATCTAAAGATGGAGCTGGGGCTAAAAATATCTGATGAAACTAAGAATGATTACCACCCTTTGACCTCGGCTGGGAAAAGTTAAACCTACCTTTTCTGGTCGTCTTATTCTCTATCTCTTTCTCCTTAAGCTTCTATTCCTCAGTCTATTGAGCATGAACCATAAGCCTAGATAGGTCCATCTCCTTAATCAACATAGCAGTCCTACTCTCCTTGACCACACTATCAGCTATACTAGAAATAAACTTACTCATTATAGACCTATTATTAGCCACCATCGAAGAAGTTACCTCGCCAACTGGGTAAATTAAGAGAGTATTCCTTCACACTCCTACTACCTTGTTTTAAGTTAATGAACTCCTGTATCTTGGATTCCCTTAACTCTAATGGAAAGAACCTATCTAAGAAAGTTGTGGAAAACTCTTCCCACTCTATAGGTCCTGCCTCAACACCTCTATCCTCCTTCCACTGCTTATACCAGGTATGAGCTACATCCTGTAACTGATATGCAGTCAACTTTGTACTCTCACTTGAAGTGACACCTATTATATCTATAAATTTCTGAACCATATCAAGAAGTTCCCATAGGTCCTCCTCAGACTTGGATCCCAAAAACAAAGGGGGATTTATTCAGGTGAAATCCTGAATCCTAGCTGCAGTTGTATTTGCCACTAGGTTGGTTAGGGAAGTAGCCTACAAATTATTCTAAGGAGCTACTGAATGAGCTAAGGTAGTGAATGCAGCTCTGAACTCAGCATAAGAGACGTGTTTATTTAGGGGATCTTCTTGACCAGGCAGAGGTGTGGGCAGATTCCTGTTCCTTCTTCTGTTGTTTCTTTTAGGAGGCATTGTCTATAAATGAAAGAAAGAATGAGTCAGAAAGAGAGTTTTGAATAGATCTTATGCTCATTTGCATGACATGAATAATGAAAGAAGGGAAACTTTTCCTAAAATATCTTGTAGCCTCTTTTCCATAAGTGCGGCGCACTTCACACCCATGCACAAAACTCTACTCAACACAGCTTTCAGACTCCCTAGGACACTGTAAAAATCGTATGCTCTAATATCAAGTTTTGTCATGACCCGAGGCTACTCCCTGGTTGAGACAACGATTCTTACGATCATAAGTGACCACAAGCTAACCCATGAGATGATACCTACTGCGAGCACTGAATATCATAATAATAAAGGATATATACAAAAAACAACGGATAAATCCATAAAGTTAGAATACTAAAAATATAATAAATTCATAAGTCCGTAACGTCTAATAAAATATTAAAACATAAATAATTAGATAGATAAACTGACTAGTTATCTATGTGACTGTCTGAAAGCCTCTAAACTGGCTGGGGAGTTGATGGGACAGAACCCAACTAAATCCAACTAACTAACTATAAATAAATATATAAATAGATAAATAAATATAATAGGTCCGAGATATGTGAGGACTTACCACTGCTGCTATTGCTGAAGGGTTGGACAGTCTAAGTATGGTTGGGAAACTGAGCATCCAAACCTATGATATAAGACATCATAGTGCAAGGAAGAGTATGCAGTCAGTACTTTGAATGTACTGGTATATAAGATAAGGTTAGGCTGATATACATGGGTTATTGTAGACATAAAATATGGAATAACATGAATTCACAATAACTGAAAAATCTGAGAATGCAAGACCAAGCATATATATATACATTTCTAAAATAATTAGTAAACTAAAATACTAAAATCTAATAACTGAATGACTGGTAATCTGTATGCTTTGGTCAAGCAAACCTAAACTGAATTCTAGATTGAATACTGCACTAAGAATATGGGAGGTATCATCTAACTGACATGCCACAATCTGAGCTAATCAGTGTCCAACCTGTAACCCAGTTGGAAAAGTATCAGTAGCATTCCATGGGTACTAAAATTGGCAGTGTGGATCTACTAATCTGATGTCCTAGAGAACTAAAGAGTCAGTCCTAAACTAGCGGGTGACCTCTAAGAGAGTGTCAATCCTAAAATGGCAGGTGACATCTCATAATCCTACACTGGCTACATAGTTATGGAACTTAGGGACTGCTACTAAGGACCCAGTCCTTATTGATAGGTGAGCCCCTAGTCTTATGTTTGCTCGGTGATAAATCCTACTCCCAACTAAATTGACACTGATTACTGGACTGAACTAAGTTTAACTGAAAAAATAATTGATCATAAGAACGGACTGAATGACAATGCTCATGGATTATATGATGTCATTCTAAAGATACTGAAATTATGTAAACAACTAGGTATAGGGTGTTCATAATCCACCAACACTAAATGGAAATAAGAATAAGGAAATATAAAAGCTTTGAAAACATAATAGGGAATCATTACTCAAAACTCATTACTTAGGCATTTCATCAAACACATAAAAATCAAGACTTTAACGTGGGGATACTTTTAAACAAGATGAGATAGCATGATCACATTACAAAATCATAAGTTAAGGATTTATTTGGATTCGCATAAACATGATATGGGAACTACAATATTTAAAACATTCTATAATCCAATCCACATGAAAACAATTGAAATCTTAACTTGAAATTGAAATAACAAGGGATTAATAGAGATAGTTAAACAAAATCATGCAAAAACTCATAAGTTGATATCAATAAGGGTTCTTGGACTTCATGAGTGAAAAGGGTCCATGGACGAACCTCACACATACCTTACACCCTTAAGGTTGAAAGAGAAACACCAATCTTGATGTTTTCTTGAAGGTTATTAAATTTGGAAATTTGAATTCTTAGTTTCCTTGGAGAGAAAGTAATGGAAATTAATGTTCTTGGGAGGTGAATAGGGTTTCTTTGAGAGGAGAATTGAGGAAGATGAAAAAATAATGCCCTAACAGACATTATAATTCATGAATTGATGAATTAAATTGAGGGGAAATGAAATAATAATGCCCTAACTGACATTATAATTCATGAATTGATGAATTAAATTGAGGGGAAATGAAATAATTTCCCCTCGAGCAATTAAATTCATAACTGGAATACGGTTTATATGGTCACCACTATGCGACCATTAGCACCGCAATGCGGCAGTATCGTGGTGAGATGTTGGAATAGTGATCCAAACATAACCTAATCCTTGTCCATAAAATCTGAAACTTCCTTGAGACATGCTTTTTACACCCCTGAAAATGAGTTAACTCAAAAACCAACATCGGGTTGGGAAGACAAATTTAAAAATCTTTGAAGTTAAGAGGCCTTAAAAAATGACTAAGTCCCCAAGACTTAGTAAAATTTTTAGGATTTAAGCCTCTTATGCATGCAACTAGGAGCTGAACTGAGCTAAGAATAATACAGAAAATTACACACATGTTCTCCGTTGTTAAAATTACACTTAATAACTAAATTCTCTTTAAGTCTTCTATATCTCTATTCTATTTGTATTTTTACACCTAAATAATCTTATTTATTTAATGTATCTATTGTGAGCATTTTTATCCTAATGGGATAATTTTCTTATATTGTTCTCTGTGGTATTTTATTTGTCTGTTATAATGTTCTATATCACTTCTAATACCTTCTAATTCCCACCTTAGTGCACTTAAGTATTATGTTAGATTATGTAAGCTTTCTTTCTTTCATCAGTCTTTAGTTTTTAATTATCTGCTTTATCTTCTTTTATCATTATCTTTTATTGTTTTAAATTATCTTTTATTGTCTTTAGTTATCTTTATAACATTATTGATTTAAATTATCTATTATTGTCTTTAATTATCCTTATTTTCTTAAATTAACTATTATTGCCTTTAATTATATTTATAATATTATTGGTATCAGAGCCTAAAAATTTCGAGGAACCTATATTAAATGAGAAAACCTTTAAAAAATAAAAAGACTTATAAAACAATTAAACAAGAACTACATAGTTTATACTTACAATATAAACGATTAAATAACTCAAGAAGATCCTCTATGACTAGATCATTTAATCACCACAATATCTAGACTACAATATAAATTGTTAGGACATCTTAAATCCAGGAATAATATTAATGAAAAGACATCCGTTTGCTAGAAGCATACAACTAAGATATTGGTATGTAAATAGAGAAATAAAGCAAAGAGGAGAATCACTGGAAATAGAAAAAGTTCTGAGTAATTATTTAGAAGTATTGGAAACAACAAAAAGCTTATAGAATCTAACAGAATATATAAGTGCACTAAGGTGGGAATTATAAGGTATTAGAAATAATATAGAACATTATAACAGATGAATAAAATACCATAGAGAACCATATAAGATAACTATTCCATTAGGATAAAAATACTTACAATAGATACATTAAAGAAACTAGATTATTTAGATCTAAAAATACAAACAGAAAAGAAATATACTAGACGTAAAGACAATTCAGTTATTAAGTGTAATTTTAACAACGGAGAACATATGTTACATGGAGATGATCCATAACTAAATACTATTATAGATCTTATAATAAATTTAGGAGAAACTATCCAAAAAGATAATACTAGAATACTGAAAACCTTAGAAATATTCAAAGATCAGCAAAATAAACAAAAGAAACTTTTAGACAAGATAGAACAAAATTTTGAGTTCTTAAAAAATCAACAATCAGAGTTAAAGAGAAAAATTCAAACCTAATATAGCAAGGATATAAGCATTATAGAATATCCTAAAAAAATAATCTTGAAAAAGAATTACAAGAAATAAGAAAAGAGATCAATCAGATTAAGAATAAAACACTCTCATGAATGATTTATTCTATCAAACAATCTTAAAAAAGACCGAACAATTTCAGCCAAACCCTGAAGGATTATCAACTCATCAACCCCTAGCAAAAATAGATTCGATAATCATAAAACAAAATAACACTATAATACTATAATTAGTAGAAATTAATAAAAATTTTGAAAAAGTAATTAAAGAGAAAGTTCAGTTAGAAAAACAAGTTAGTCAGGATAAGAGTATAAATGAATTAATTGAACAATTAAAATGAGTAGAAGTAACTCCTCAGAAAAGAAAGAACAAAAATTACTAAAAAACAACCATGGATTTTTTTTCAACATCCAAGACAAGCCAAGGGCAAGCTTTACCCAAGATAGATTAAAGAATAATATGTTATCTAGGATAATAAAAACACCAAAATGGCTTCAAAACAACAAGTAGAAGAAATAATAGACATAAATAATGATAAACTAATTTTCCAACAAAATAAATTAAAATTTCTAAGTCCTAAAATATTATATAATGCAGGAATGTTTTCCTCAAAGGCAAAATTATATAGACATTATAGAGAGGAACACATGTGTGTTATTGGAGAAAATAGTAGTAGCATAAATCTAATAAGTCCAGACTCTTTACGAGAGATCACAAAATTAAACATAAGCCTCATGCATATGGGACTAATAGTAATAGATTTAAAAGGACTAACTAGAAAAATTTTGGGGACTAAAGTATTAGTTTCAATTTATGGTAATAGATGGTTAGTCTCGAAAAAATCTATAATAAGAATAACATAAGTAGACATGTAAAATAATGGAGGACTTTTCTATTGTAGTCCAGAGTATATGATAAATACTTTAGAATTTGGAAAATACATTAAAATAGGAATTCAGACTAAAGGTTATGAATAAATGAATAATGAAAATAATTTACTAGTAGGCATAGGATTTATAGGAAACCTTGCCACCAATAGTGATACAAAATTTAGACTAAAAATAAATAATGTAGCAAGTTTAATGGGAACTAAGGGTATAAGATTAATGAAGCCACTAAAAGTAAATTCAAAAGAATATGAAGGACTAGAATGGAATTTAGAAAAAATTAGTTAGAAAGAAGTACTTAGGCCAAACAATCATTTAATGTATATAACCAATAAAGGACAAACTTCTGTGAGGTTTACAAACTAAAAATATACAAATAAAAAGGAAATGGATGAAGAAATTAAAGAAAGTGAGAATAATGAATTTATGAACATAGAAATAATGGAAGAAGATGGTTTCAAGGTAAATAATATAATAATAAAGGCAGAAGCCATATATTAGACAAAAAATGATCAAAAATTTTGATGATAAGGTTGTAAAATAGGAAATTTGAATCTTATCGAACTAACAGAGCATTTTATTAAATGTGAGTTGAGAACAGATAATTATAGGTATAGAAATAAAAAAGAGACACTTAACAAAATGCAAAAAGACAAAGGAGAAGATTTAGAAACAAACTATCGTATAGAAAAAATTGAAAGCATAAAAGAACTAATGGAAAGTGTAGGAAGTAGTTCAAGTCCTTTTGAAATAACAACTGATATGCAAAGATTACAAATAATAACTGGCAACCCACCAAGACACAGAATGTATAGGATAAACTCAGAAGAACAGGCAGAAAATATAAAATTGAGAGGAAAAAGGATGTCAATAGAAGAACCCATTAGATTACAAAAAGGTGGTAATAGAGGAAAAATCTTAAATCTAGCTGCTCATGGCCCCCAGAAGTGGAACACAATAATAGATATATGGAAGGGCATAATAGTAGCAGATTATATACAATCTAATCAAGAATCAGATGCAGAAACCATGTATAAATATCTAGAGATATTTCTAGGAGAAACTACTAAAGCCCTATGGCAAGCATATAAAGTAGAATTTCCAGAAGACATTCAAGGATTAGCCAATATGGGAGCTAACCCATATAATTTTACAAATAAGGTACATAGTCTACTAATGGGAGAAGATCCCAATAGCGGTTTAATAGTGTTACTTAAACAATCTTTAATAAAATTAGAATAATTAAGTATAAATAATTGGTCAAATATAAAAAAATTTAAACGATTATTTCTACTAATGTACAACTAGTGGAAATTCATTTGATCAGAATTTTTAGGAAAGAAACTTTTTAACAAACTACTAGGAGCTTTAGGCAAAGAAATAGAAGAAAGGTGATCCAAAAGAGAAAGAGTAGAGCAATACCCATACACAAAATGGTCCATCAGACAAAGAATACAACATATAATAGAAGTATTACAAGAGAAATGTACAAATATACAAATACAAAAATAGTTAAATAAAGTGAGACAGTCCTCTGCAAAAGTATATATACCACACAAAATTATGATCAAGACTATAAAAAGAAAAAGTTTAAAAAACCATTTAAAAGAGATTATCGTCCTAAAAAGAAATATTACCAAAGAAATCATCAGCAAAGAAACAATATTTAGATAGATAGAAGTATGTGAGAAAATATAATAGTAATAGAACCTATAAAAATAGGCTAGAATATTTCACGTGTGGAAGTACAGATCATTTAGCAAGTTTGTAATGCTCCGAGTCTACACCCTAGATGTCACACGGTGCTTACAATCCCGAAGGACCACAAGCTAACCCATGACTGGTACCAGTTGTGAGCACAGAATATTAATACTGCTAATATGTGCAAAAACATAACTAAAATGCCATAAGGTTCAGAATCAGAAAATTGGTAATTATAGCAACTGCTAATAACATCTAAAAAATTGAATACTGTCTGAACTAGTCTAGTCTGAAAAGTATCTATGAAACTATCTGAAAGTGGAGTTGATGGAACAATCCCCCAACTAACTCCGACTAATAAAATACTGAAGCTATTGTAATACTGACAAGGATAATATCCTCGATAGATAAGCACTCACTACTGAATCTACTGCTGTTAACTGAATCTGGCTAAGAGTGGTCAAGAACTCGAGCGTCCAAACTTATGATATGAGACATCATAGCACAAGAGAAAGAGCATGCCCCAGTACTTTGAATGTACTAGTATGTTAAGTGAGGTAGGCTAATATACATGTGTTCATATGCATTAAAATAATTGGCTGAATGATAGGTATATAAATGAATATGAATACATGGGTAGCTGAAACTACTGTAAATACTGATTATACAAGACTGTGCATATATATATGTAGTAACTAATATCATACTGGATTTGAATACTGAATTTTGATAACTGAGTGACTGATATCTGAGATTTCTGATAACTATATTACTGATAGTTGGGTGACTATTGCCGATAATCTTGATTCTGTAGAACTAAACTGAGTTCTATATTGAGTCTGAAACTAAAACTATAACTGTGGGAGTGTTCTTCTAACTAACATACCCCAATTATAGACTAAGTTAGGTTCCAACCTGTGACCTCAGTTAGAAGGGTGTTAGCACTGTGCCACGGGTACTAACAATGGCTATGTGGATCCACTCAAGAATCACCCGTATCTAGCAGGTAAGATAGGTGTTACCATCAACTGGAAGAAAAACACTTTATCAACTCTCAACTGGCAGGTTGATATATTTAACCTATCCTGGCTACGTAGTTATGCAACTAAGGGACTGCTACTAGAGGTCACACCTTCAACTGGAAGGTGAGCCCCTATCCCTAGGTTCGCTCGATGCTGAATCCGACTCCCAACCAAATAGACACTGAACTAATCACTAGACTATACTAGGCTTGACTGAACTGTTATTGATTGTGTAAACTGACTGAACTGGACTGAGTACTATTATCTATGACATTACTGAGACTATTCTGTAGCTACTGTAACTCTAGGTAAACAGCTAGATTTTTGGGTATTGAATACCCCCAGGACTCAATAGCATAAATAGTAAAGCATGGCATGATCTTGTAAGCATAAAAATAGTTTCTTGTTAACAATGCATTCACTTATACATTTTGTCAAACACTTGAGAGACATGAACTTGTACATAAATGGGAACATATGGTAACTTGTCATGATATCACTATTGTAAGATCCCACAAAATTCTTAGCTTAACTCAGTCTTTAATCTTGTTAAGGGGGTCGCAGACTTAGAAAATTTTAGCTAAGTATCAAGACTTAGAATCATTTTAGCCTTCCAAATTTGGAAAAATTTATTTTCGACCTTCCCAGCCTTAGTTAGTAGATTTTTAAATTGATTCATGATTAGGGTCACTTGTAGGTCATATCAGGCGTGTTTGGATTTTTTGGACTAGCGTAAGGGTGAATTTGGATGCCCAAAATAGAAAAGGGTCATGATAGCCCCGCGTCACAAGGTCCAGCCAACCCAAGTAATAGTTGCGCCGCGATGGCTTCTTGACCCGAGTAGGGGCCACATCGTGATGGCTACTTGACCCAAGCAGGGTTCGCGATGCAAGAAAAGCCCTGTTCAGCATTATTTTAATATGGGTTGTGGGGGAAAATGGGTTATTTTCCCCACCTTTATTCAACCTTAACACGAAATTAATCAGCCTATAGGGAAAATCTCATTCTTTACTCATAAACTCTCTCAAGAGCAAGTCTTAGCCTCATCAAGTTCAAGAATTCAAGTCTCAAGAACTCACTTCAATCTTCTCAAAAGTAGTAATCAAGGTATGTAAAGTGTTCATCCAAGGGCCCCTTCCACCCTTGCAGTCCAACAAACTATTTTTAAACTTCATATTTATGGATTTCATGAATTCCATATTGGATTTGATTATATCCATGTTTATAATGATTTATGATACATTTCATGTGAGGTTAATTGATATGTATATAATATCATGAGTATCCATGTTAAAGCCTTGAAATTGTCCATGGGGATTTGAATTATGATGTCTACTTTTTGTTTAGTGTTATGTGCATATGTATGCTCACCAAGTGCTTGATGAATTACTTATGGGAACTAATAAGGGAAAGAGATTATGTCATGTTAGATTATGTGCAATTTGTATCATACAAGTGTTTGATAAAATGTTTCCATGAATGAGTTATGAACAAGTGTACATGATTATGCTTTCCAAGCTTATGCTATGATTCACCTTTATTGCTATCGAGTCCTAGAGGTATTCAATACCTGAAAACTTAGTTGTTTACCTAGATCTTCAGTCAGTTACAGAACTCAGAAAAATCTCAGTAGTATTCATAAGTCAGTCACAATATTTTGTTCAGAACTCAGTAGTACTCAGTCAGTTAACATAATTCAGTAGTATTCCATCAGTCCACAGAACTCAGTGAAATCAGTTCAGTTCAGTTCGGTCAAATAGTATGATTAATAATAGTTCAGTACAGCCTAGTACAGTTTAGAATTCAGTCTAGTGTCTATTCAGTTGGGAGTAGGAATCATCACCGAGTGAACCCAAGGATGGGGACTCACCTACCAGCAGAAGGTTTAATCCTTAGAAACAGTTCTTGCATTCCAGAACTACGTAGCCAGCATAGGTTTAGACATCAACCTACCAATTTAGGGTTGATGAGGTAATCTACCTGCCAGTTGAGGGTACCACCATTCTCGTTCAGAGCACCTACCAGATGGGGGTGACTTAGCACTTGTCCTTAACCGTGGCATGGTATTGACACCCTTCCAACTGGGCTTACAGCTTGGACCCTAAATTAGTTAGAGAAGGGGCATATTAGTTAGATGATTACTCTCAGATTCAGTCTCAGTATAGAACTCATTTCAGTTCTACAAATTCAGGACTGTCAGAGACTGTCACTCAGTTCAGTTCAGAACTTAGTGTAGTTCCATATATTCAGGAGTGTTAGATACAGTCATTCAGTTATCAGTAATTAAGTATCAGTATACTCAGATATCAGTTAATCAGTATTCAGATTCAGTATTTAGTGTTATCATAATTTCAGTCACAGTATATGTATTCATGTATGTACTCTCATTTAGTTATATTAATGATATTCAGTTAGTATTGTTCATGCATATGAACCCATGCATTTCAACCTACCTCAGTGAGCATACTAGTTCATTCAAAGTACTGGCACATTTCTTTCTTTTATGCTATGACGTCTTATATCATAGGTTTAGACGTACGACCTCTCGAGCACCCTTAGTAGTTTAGACTTTCAGCAGTCAGAGTTAGCGATGAGTCCTCATAGTTTGAGGACATGATTTTTTTATTTCAGTATTTTAGATATCAGTTCACTTTCAGTAGTTGGAGTTAGTTGGAGGCTTGTCCCATCAACTCTACAGTTAAGACAGATTAGAGGCTTTTCAGACTAGAGTATTTTCAGATCGATATTTCAGTTTTGGTATTGTTATACCATATTCAGTTCTATTCACAGTGTTGAACCTTATGGCTAGTTTCCGCCTATTTTCTGCATATTTACAGTATTATTATTCAGTTATTACAGCAGATACCAGACATGGGTTAGCTTGTGGTCCTCCAAGATTATAAGCATTATGTAGCATCTGGGGTACAGACTCGGGGTGTTACAACTATTCAATTCACATAAGCATATATCAAACACTTAGGGAGCATAACTAATGCACATGACAATGGTTAACATATAAGCATCCTGAATACAATACTCAACTTGCAATTAGAAGGTTTAACATTAGGATCACATAATTCAACACACATACTATCTTGATTTTCATGAAACTTGCAATTAATCATGGATTGAAACCCCAAACATCAATACATACATGAACACAATCAAATTTCAACATGTAAATCACGAATTCATAAACTTGTAGTTTAAAAAAGGGTTTTGAACTCCAAGGGTGGAAGGAAACCCAAGGATGAACACCTAACATACCTTGATTGTTAATTCTCTAAAAGTTGTTGGTGATTTCTTGAGCCTAGGACTTGAAATTGAATAACTAGGGCTTTGTTCTTAAGAGAATTTGAGAAAACATGAGTGATTTTTCCTTTAGGATAGTTTAATTTAGTGTTTTAGGGCTGAATAAAGGTGGGAAATTAACCTAAACACCCCTCTGGATGCGGATTTAACTACAGAAAAATACACCTAGCGATGCACAAACCAATACATCACGTCAATGGGGTCGACATGATGGTTGATGCAGTGCATCGAGATCACATCGTCTCACTAGAATTTGAATGCTTGAGCTGGTGACGACACTATTGATGTAATGGGCGATGCGGCGCATCGAGGTTGCATCGATCCACTATTTTGGGCATTCAAACATGCCTCAAACGACGTTCAAAAAATTTGACACTCATCCGAGAAAACATATTGACATCCCAAATTATGAATCAACTTATAAATCAACATTTTAAGGTCGTAAGGATAGAAAATAAAGTCATTGAAAGATTGAGGCCAAAAATGAGACTAAGCGTCAATACTTAGCTGAAATTTTTTCTAACTCTGGGACCTCTTTTTCATGCTATATATGACTGAAAAAACTGGAATTTTGTGGGGTCTTATAAAATACTTTCCCAAGAAGAAACAATAGTAGGACCAGAAATGCACAGTTGATAGAAGATGTTAATGAAAATCTAATAAATGTAGATAAATATATGTCAGATAATGAAAGTATATATTCCATAGAGTGTAGAAGCATTCGGAAAAAAGTAAACAAGATTCCTCAGATTTCGAGGGGGAATAATTCATAAATGAAATAGGATTAGAAAGTTTAAACCTAGATTATCATGATATAAAAAATATTATACAAAAGTGCAAACACGAGTTTGAACTTTATCTCATTGTTAAATGCCTTAAGTTATTATTTTACAAAGAAGAATTCAACTAACCAATTTAAATACTATGTTGATATTAAAGGGTAGACGCAAGGAATTTTTCAGACATGGATAGAGGTGGTGGAATCAATAAAAAATCATACGGCGCCTCTCTTTAAAAGGTTTTAATAACCTTATTGAAACATTTGACTACGCTAGAGGGAATTCGAGGCCCAATTATTATATAATTGCAGCTCTTAGATAAGGAATAAGAGACATTCCAAGTATAATATAAAGAAATACATAAATAAGATCATTTTTTGCATTCATTGTTCTGCCATGACAGATGCTTTCAGCAGACTTATTCAAGAAAACGAAATCCTAAGACAAGAAAAAGAAAGTCTTATAAATGAAAAAAAGCAAATGATTGAGCATATAGAAATCTTACAAGACACAATTAAAATTCTTCATTTTGAGTTTCTCAGCAGACCTAGGGAACCCAAAAGATGGTTCCAAAGAGTTCCCCATCTCATTCAAAAATGAATAAGAAAGGTGTGCATTCCTCAATGAATGTAGAAAGATACACTGTATTGGATAAAGATACAACTAGTCCAGTTCAAACGGTCACTAAAAAAGACGCATCAAATCTGTTGATGGATGACACTTTGGCTAAAAGTGTAGGGAAAATTCTCCTAGCCAGTTTTCAGACACAAGAAGAAGGTACTTCAAATCAAAAAAAAATCAAGAAAGGATTTTATATGAAGAAAAGAAAAAATGATAGAAAAAATATACAACAAATAATAGTAGAAATAGTTAAGAAACTATTAGAAGAAAAGACCAAAGATGTAATCCTAGAAAACCCAAAACATGAATCAAGACCCAGGATTTCTGTAGTTCCAAATCTAGAATCAAGATAATGAATTTTAGACTTAGACAATAAAGACTATGATCCCGCAATGGATCAATTTGCTCAGGACCCAAATGAAAAAGATAACTCGGGAATAAGGTTCTCTCCAGAGGCTTTACACAATCTAGATACATAAAATTGTAAGCAGTGAAGACATACAGAAAAGACAACACTAAATACGTAATAAATAATGTATAAAAAATAAAGTGGACGACAATGACAAAAGGAGAAATTTTAGCCATATGACTATGTATCCCACAAGTGTACCCTGTTGGCTTAAAGATTCTTCAAGAGCATTTGAAATCCGATTTTGAAGTCCAAAAAAATGCCTATAAATACCAAAGTCATAAGACATAATAAGACAGAGAAAAAAAGAAGAGAGTAAAGAGAACCAAGAGAGATCTAATGTAAGCTTAAGAGTTCTTATTTTCTCAATTTGAAAAGTTTGCAAAAAAGGGAGGGGGTGTGAATAAGTATGGATAGTTTTTCTACCAGAAACTATAAGTATCTAGGGGACTTCCGAAAGGGAAACCTCACTTCGTCCTAAGACATATGTAAGTAGTTGTTTTTAAAGATCACTGTATTTTTTCCCTTATATGTAAATTATGTTTTGTATAATACTTTCCTTAGACCCCTTTTTTTGGGAATACACTGGGTTTGTTGTTGTTGTTGTATAATACTTGTAAATTGCTTAAAATACCCTAGTATATGTTTAGTCTCTCAGTGTTTAGCAAGAACAATGGATTAATCTATAAATTCCTAGAGAATTAAAAAGCCCAACAAGATTTAAAAAGCATATGATGTTGTGCCATATTGTAATTAATGAAGGGATTGCTAAATACCTAAAATTAAAGAGAAAGAGATGAATACGGTATATATATGGGTATACATATAAGACTGTTTTCAGAGAAATATACTTTGAGTGTTTTCGGAGAAATATACTTTGATCTTGATCATTTCACTACTACACTTGAACAAGAATTTCGAAGGAGGGAGTACTGAGTAGGATTTTACACCATATTTGAAAAACAAATTAACTAATCTTTCCCAATTATCTCAATCATCTTGCTTTTTTTCATCAGTCTTTAGTTTTTAATTATCTGTTTTATCTTCTTTTATCATTACCTTTTATTGCCTTAAATTATCTATTATTTTCTTTAAGTATCTTTATAATATTATCAGTATAAATTATCTATTATTGTCTTTAATTATCCTTATTGTCTTAAATTATCTATTATCATCTTTAATTATCTTTATAATATTTTTGGTATCAGAGCCTAAAGATTTTGGGGAACCTATATTAAATGAGAAGACCTTTAAAAAACAAAAAGACTTATAAAAAATTAAAAAATAACTACATAGTTTATGCTTAGAATATAAAAGATTAAATAACTAAAAAGAAGATCCTCTACAACTAGATCATCTAATCACCATAATATCTAGACTAGAATATAAATTATTAGGACATCTTAAATCTAGGAATAATATTAATGAAAAGAAATCTATTTGCTAGAAGCATACAACTAAGATATTGGTACGTAAATAGAGAAATAAAGAAAAGAGGGGAATCAATAGAAATAGAAAAAGTTGTGAGTAATTATTTAGAAGTATTTCAAATAACAGAAAGCTTACAGAATCTAATTGAATATATAACTGAACTAAGGTGGAAATTATAAGCTATTAGAAGCGATATAGAGCATTATAAAAGATGAATAAAACACCATAGAGAACAATATAAGATAACTATCCCATTAGGATAAAAATACTCTCAATAGATACAATAAAGAAACTAGATTATTTAGATCTAAAAATACAAACAGAAAAGAAATATACAAGACTTAAAGACAATTCAGTTATTAAGTATAATTTTATCAACGGAGAACATGTGTTATATGGAGATGATCCACCACTAAATACTATTACAGATCTTATAATAAATTTAGGAGAAACTATCAAAAAAGATAATACTAGAATACTGAAAACCTTAGAAATATTCGAAGATCTGCAAAATAAACAAAAGAAACTTTTAGACAAAATAGAACAAAATTTTGAGTTCTTAAAAAATCAGCAATCAGAGTTAGAAAAATTCAAACCTTAAGTAGTAAAGATAACAACATTATAGAATATCATAACATAAATAATCTTGAAAAAGAATTACAAGAAATAAGAAAAGAGATCAATCAGATAAAGAATATAACACTCTCATGAATGATTTATTCTATCAAATGATCTTTAAAAAGACAGGACAATTTCAACCAAACCCAGAAGGATTATCATCTCATCAACCCCCAGCGAAAACAGATTCGATAGTCATAAAACAAAATAACACTATAATACTATTATTATTAAAAATTAATAAAATTTTAGAAAGGGTAATTAAAGAGAAAGTTTAGTTAGAAAAGCTAGTCGGGATAAGAGTGTAGATGAATTAATTGAAAAATTAAAACGAGTAGAAGTAACTCCTCAGAAATAAAGAGCAAAAATTACTAAAAACAACCATGGATTTTTTTTTCAACATCCATAGACAAGCCAAGGGCAATATTTACCCAATTTAGATTAAAGAATAATATGTTATCTAGGATAATAAATACACCAAAAATGGCTTCAAAACTACAGCTAGAAAAAATAATAGACATAAATAAAGATATACAAATTTTTCAACAAAATAAATTAAAGTTACTAAGTCCTAAAATATTATATGATGCAGGAATGTTTTCCTGAAAGGCACAATTATATAGACATTATAGAGAGGAACAAATGTGTTGTAATACCCTGAGATTGTACCCTGGGCATTACACGGTGCTTATGACCCTGAAGGACCATAATCCAACCCATGACTAGTACCTGTTGCGAGCACTGACTATAATACTGGGATATATATGTGGTAGAAATCTTAAAATGCCATAAGGTTCTTAAAATATTGAAATAATAACTGAGTATAATTGATAATAATATCTAAAAACTAAAAAACGGACTATACTAGTCTAAAAGCCTCTAATTGTCTGAATATGGAGTTGAGGGGACAAACCCCTAACTAACTTCTATTGAAATAACTACTGAACTGCCGAAATACTAAAATAGGTAAACTCTATCCTAAAAATATGAGGACTCACCACTATAAATGCTGCTAATAGCCTGAGCTGCTAATTACAGTTAGAAACCTGAGCATCCGAACCTATGATATAAGATATCATAGCGCAAAAAAAGAGTATACGTCAGTATTTGGAATGTACTGGTATGCTAAGTGAGGTAAGGCTGATATAAATGGGTTCATATGCATGAGATGATAACTGACTGAATGAACATCATGAAGTAACAGGATTAGAGTACATGCAAAACTGTAACTACTGAACATACTGAATATGCTATATTGTGCATACAGGTATTCATCGTGTATCTGAGATTATACTGAAATTAGGTACTGAATTCTGATGGCTGAGTAACTGATAACTTATATCCATGGTTCTGTAGAACTTTATTGAGTTCTTTACTGAATACTAAGACTGAAATTGTAACTGTAAGAGTGTTCATCTAACTGACATACCTCGGTATAGAATGATTTCGGGTCCAACCTGTGAACCCAGTTGGAAGGGTATTAGCACCTTTCCACGGGATACTAACAATGCTGGGTCAACCCTGATCTGGCAGAATGACTCATGAAATATACATATGATTGCATCAACCCTAGTCTGGCAGGAGGACGATTTACCCTACGTTGGCTATGTAGTTCTGTAATGCAGGGACTGAACTGAATCGACCCTGGGTTCGCTCGATTCTAAATCCTACTCCCAACTGAATTGACACTAAACTAATCACTAGACTATACTAGGCTTGATGAACTGACACTGATCGTATTGACTGAGTTCTGTTACTGACTGAGTACTATTGTTCTTGACCTTTACTGAAACTATTCTATAACTACTACAACCAAGTGAACTTCTAGATTTTGGGTAATAAATACCCCCAGGACTTGATAGCATAATAAATAATACCATGCATAATTTACTCATATAGGCATTTTATCAAACACTTGGGGAGCATGATTACGATAAATGAGAAATAAACTATAACACCTCGAATTTGGTACTTGAAATACTACACGGTGCTCATGACCCCGAAGGACCACAAGCTAACCCATGACTGATTTTATACCTGTATACTACATAAAATCATGTAAAATGCAGAAATAATAGACTGGAACATTCCATAAGATTCAAAACGGATAAAACATACTATCTGAGAGTACGGTATATCAATACCGAAACATGAATTGAAATAAAATATCTGAACATACTGTAGTCTGAAAGCCTCTAAAATTGATTTGTCTGAATAAGGAGGATGGAAAATGTCCCCAACTAACTCCAACTACTAAAATAAACTAAGTAATGATATAATAAAGTAATACTCATGTACTTGAAGGATGAGGACTCACTGCTAACTCTAACTGCTAAGACTGGAATGCTACTGATGCTTTGGAGCTCGTGCTTCTAAACCTATGGTATAAATTACCATAGCGCAAATGCATCAGTACTATTAAATATACTGGTATGCAAGTGAGGTAGGCTAAAATCAAGGGTTTATATGCATGAATAATACTAGCTGATCGAATAACATAAACGTGAGAATACATGCATGAATACGTAACTATAAATGAGATTGTGATAATACTGACTACTTGGTCTGAATAATGATAACATGAGTTTCATATAACTGATATACTATTAACTGAGTGACTGTGTCTGACAGTCCTAATTCTGATGGAACTAGCTGAGTTCCATCTTGAAATGAATGACTGTATCTGACAGTCCTGAATCTGAAAAATTATCTGAGTTCTTTTACTGAGGGTAAGACTGAGACTGTTGAAAGTAGTCATCTAACCTACATGCCCCTAATAAGCTATTATAGCTTAGTTGGGGTCCAATCTATAACCCCAATTAGAAGGGTGTCAATATCATGCCACTAGAAAGAACAAGCTGTGAGTGACCCTCATCTGGTAGTGGCCCCAAAGAAGAATGGTGGGACCCTCATCTGGCAGCGTTAATCCACCTTATTAACCCTCAACTGATAGTGTTGATGTCACAACCTATGTTGGCTATATAGTTCTGGAATGTGAGGATTGCTTTTAAGGGTCACACTCTCAACGGTCAGTGTGTGTCCTCATCCTTAGGTTCGCTTGGTGTTGAATTCTACTCCCAACTGAATAGACACTGAACTAATTATACTAATATGAACTGGACTGAGTTCATTGAGTTTCCTGTACTGACGAAATGTTACTAAATCTGGTTAACTGACTGAGTTCATGAGATTATTGAGTTTTCCTGAGTCATATAACTGACTGAATTCTACTGATCATGGCTTGACTGAGAGTATCTTAAAAACTAACACTGGCTCTAGGAACACAACTAAATTATCGGGTACAAGTACCCCAGGACTCGATATCATAAAACTGACAAGACATGATACTTCCTGGACTCACTACCATAATCAGCAATCCATAATACAATTATTGGGGAATTTCATGAGGCACTTGATTATCATGGTTTGGTACATGAATAAGAATGCATATAAACATGTCATAATTTCATAGGGCTAATCTCATGAACAATCCATCAAACAATTTCAATGCATAACAATAATGTGGAAGTCACTTTGAACATAAGGGTAAAGCATGAGTTCATCAATTTGGTCATAATTGATTCCTAAAGCATGATTCTTATTCTCTTGGGCACTTTATTAAACACATTGTATGCATAACCTTAGTCTTAGGCAAATACACTAGTTCATACATCATGGTTACTTTAATCAACTCAATTTAACAGATTTCAATCCACACGCTAGCATAAATTAATGAAAACACATTTAACGATTCCAACTTGGGTATCATACATAACATCAACATTATCGTAATCAATCCACAACATAAACATCACAATTTATAATTTAAAATTGGATTCTTAGGCTTCATGGACGAAAGGAATCTATGAATGAACCCTTGACATACCTGGGTGGATGATTTCTTAAATATTTGTGGAGGAAAGCTTGAATTCTTAACTTACAATTAAGCACCTAGGGTTTCTTGTTCTTGGGGATTGATCTTTGAGAGAAACCCTAATTGGATGTTGTGAATGAATAATGAAGTTATGAGCTATTGTCTAGTATAATTAGGGGTTAAAACGGGTGGGAATAGATCAAAATACCCTTTTAAAAATTGCTTTAAATTGCTGAATGGGCTCTGCGATGGCTCATGCGATGGTTCATCGCTGGCTCGACGGTCCGTCATTCTGACCGTCGTACTTGGGCCAGAATAGGGACTTACTACCTTAATAGCGATGGCTTGGGCCACGGTCCATCGTTCTGACCATCGTACTTGGGCCTGAATATTGACTTACTGCCTTAGCTGCGACGGTTTAGGAAACGGTCCGTCACTATCTCGATGGTCCATCAAACTGCCCGTCGCACCTGAACAGTTCTGACAGCTCTCAGTAAAACATCCATAACCTTCTACTCTGATACCGGATTTGGACGAAATTGGTATCTTTGGAAAGCTAATTCAATTTCCCAAATGATAAAAATTTGAAATTGGAGAAATTCTATCTGGTTTAAACATTAATCATTTAGGAAGTCATCACTAACTCTTCTGGAGACTAGATTTGACTTAAAGAAATTTTGGGATATTACATAAACACATACGAAATCATAACTACAACATGCAACTTCCAAATTCAAGGGTTTTGACATGAGAGAATTATAATTTAACACATATCCTAACTTAATTTCATGGAACTCATACAAGACCTTAACTTGAAACTCATACAACAACAAAAACAAGAGCATAATTCAATTCATAACATAGGAATCATAATTCAAGTTTTGAAAAGGGTTCTTAAACTCCAAGGGTGGAAGAAGACCCAAGGATGAACACCTAACATACCTTTGTTGTTCATTTCATGAGAATTGTCGGTGAATTCTTGAGACTTGGACTTGAACTTGATGAAACTAAGGCTTTTTTTAGAGTATTTGTGAAGAATGGATGTATTTTGCCCTTTTAGAAGCTTAATTTCGTATTTTGGCTGAATTGGGTGAGGGGAAAAGGACCTAAATGCCCTGGAAAAATCATAATTTAATGAGAAAAATATGCCTAGTGACGCGGCAAGCAATGCGCCATATCGATTGTGTTGACGCAATTGCCGACATGCTGCATCGATACTGTCGTCGTGATGTCCAATGCGACGCATTGAGATCGCGTTGGCTTGATGTTTTGGTTATCCAAACGTGACTCAAACGATGTTAAAAAATTTTGAAGCTTACCCAAGATGACCTAATGACATCCTTGATCATGAATCAACTTAAAATTACAATCTAAGATCGGAAAGATTGTAAATAATGCCATTGAAATATCGAGGCTAAAAATGAGACTAAGTGTCAACACTTAGCTAAAATTTTCTAAGTCTGGTAACCTCTTTTGGCATGCTATAACGGACTAAAATGACTAGGACTTTGCGGAGTCTGTTATTGCAAAAAATAGTAGTAGCATAAATCTAATAAACCGAGACTCTTTACGAGAGATCACAAAATTAAACATGAGCCTCATGCATATGGGACTAATAGTAATAGGTTTAAAAGGACTAAATAGAAAAAATTTGGGAACTAAAGTATTAGTTTCAATATATAATAATAGATGGTCAGACTTGAAAATATCTATAATAGGAATAACAGAAGTAGACATAACAAACATTGGAGAACTTTTCTATTGTAGTCCAGACAATATGATAAATACTCTAGAATTTGGAAAATACGTTAAAATAGGAATTCAGAATATATATATATATATATATATATAAAGACACACACACACGCACACATACACACAACTACTTTATCCTTGAGGCAAATTTACACTTACATGTTTTTTCCATTAAGGCAAAATTAGCTTAATGATTATTTTGATTTTTCTGTATAAAATTTAACGACTTTTCCCTTAAAGAAAAATTAGACATACAAATACTAGCCAATATGATAAACCTAGCTTGATGATTATTGTACTTTTTATATAAAATTAAACTACATTTGCCTTAAGGAAAAATTACACATTTTATTTGGGGAAAAAAGTCCAAAATGTACCTAAACTTTGATGAAATTTGTTGTAACACGCCCGAATGTTGCGGGGGTTCTATGACCAGCCCTGAACTATTTATTAGTCTAGTTTAGTGACGTTCATAACCTAATAAATAGATAAAATTAATTAATAAATAAATAAAAGAGTTTAGTGCGAATAAATGATAGTAAAATAAATTTAGCTTGTTAAATGATTGGTGTGCATCTAATTCTTCTCTTAATTCTTGTCATATTCAATTTACTAATTTAGAAAAAAAAAATTAAGATGCCCTTCTTTTTTCTTTAATGGTTAAAAGGTAGTGCAGTAGAACTATGTCTTGTATCCCCCTACCTTGAATTGAGATGAGAGCTTTCATCTTGAAGTGAAAGTTTTATAGGATATCAGTGTTCCGGTAAGATTGGCTTGTTAAATTTACCTTAAGAGTTGGCAGTAAATTTAGTCATGTTAGCAATTATGGAGTCTTTTAAAACTATCAGAAATATCAGTAAATTTACTAATCAGTAATGTTAGCTCTAGATAATATAGAGAACTTCTAGTATCTTTTGTTTTGTATAATGTTGTGGACACAACCCAACCCCGGGACTTGTCGTAATGGGCATCCTAAGTCCAACCAGGACTGGGGACCGCCCCCTGTTACCCAACCCAACCACCTATGTCTAGCCTTAGATAGGCTGAATTTCAAACATATAGAAAGATAGTGTTATTGTTCTTATTAAGACTCTGGGATTGGATCACAATCGTGACCGACCCAACTGAGTCCAACCGTACCGCACCAACCGCCCAACCATACCAAGCCAAACCATAAACCATAAACCAAAGAAAATACCGAAACATAATATGAAAATCAATTCCAAAATGTAATAGGATGGAACAACCAATAATATCGTCCAATGATGTTAGCCCACTGGCTTATTCCAATGCCAAGGCAGACACCAATATCGATCCCGGCCATACCAACCCCCATAAGAAACACAAAGCCTTTATCCAAAAATGTAAACAAATCTGGTTGGGACATGTCCAAAATAAAAGAAAAGTATCTAAAGAGAATCCACAATATGAAACGATGCCTTTCGAAAGGATGGAAGCTCACTACTTCACTCCAAGTGCTGATACAAAATCTGCATGCTAAATAAGAGGAGTAGAATGGCTGATTCCTACATAGCATGGGTATACAACCGCCAGTAGACGGGGTTAGCGAATGACCTCTAGCATAAAACTCAAGGTAAGGATACAATAATGTCATTTATAAAACCAAGTAAAAACATCCATAATGCATACATACAACCATAAATATATAAGTGCCAGGAAAAGGGACCGGGTTTAGAATGCACTTAAAACCACCCACGGGCGATATGGGTTCAACTCCCCTTGTTGAAAAGGACCCAGTGCGTGTAGCCACACAACCGGGCAATATCCTATGGGATTAGTACATACCTCCAATATAAAACGTGACACTCGCATATGGTCATCAAGGACCACTCATATTGGCAAATATGAGTTTTCAATTTTGGTCTCCCCAGGACCACCACCTTCCACAGCTAATCTACACACCCCGCCATTAATTTCCAATTAAAACTAGGTCCAAACAATCCATTTACTATTTATTAACAAAGGACAATATTGGAGGTATCACCATACCATCCCATTACTTGCAAGTAATATCCATAGCCAAACCATCAAGTTGAGGGGACCTTAGGTTCCCTTTCCATAGACCATATTAAATCCTCTTAGGAGACTTTTATGTTCTCCATAAGCATAACCATTTAGCCTTTTCAAACCATTTAAACCATGCATAAATCCTTTATCAAGTTTAAAACATGCAAGAGTTTCATTAAAGAAGTCAATGCAATGAACGTATCTTTATAAGCATTTTATCAAACATCTTGGGGGCATAATATAACAAAAACCATTTCCAAAGACCGTTAAACCATTACCATGAAATCCAATTGTCCAAAACCACCATTAATGCATATAAAAGAATAATCAAAACCATAGGAAACCATAACTAAGTATTTAATATCAAAACCCCCCCAGATAATAGTTGAAAACCATAATCATGAAATAGTAAAACCGTGAAATCAATCATATAAACCATGCCTTTAGTTTAAATTACAATGAGGGAAGAGAATCAAGCCTTATACCGAAGAATTGATGGAAAGAAATCACCAAAGCAAGCCTTAAAGAAACCCCTTAGTTAAAACCCTAGCTTTCTTGCCCCAAAAGCTCTTGAGTGAATTATTGGATGATTAGGAATAGTTTCTAAGTGTTAATGAATAGAATAATAGGGTAAATAACCTACTAAGTGGATTAGAATTCTTGGGTCATAATTAGGGTACATAGGGAAATCTCCAGAATAACCCCACTTAAATCCTTTTAAAAACCCATCACAGGGATACTATCGACCCTCTGATTGGTTTTCATCAGTCGTACCCAAGCCTAAACCTCTGGATTATTCACTGACTAGTATATGACTTATCGAACCAAGTCCTAACCTCAACATACGATCCATACCCGTGATCCGTATTTCTAGCATAGTGAATTTCCAGGAGGATCAAACACTGGTCACCATAGAGTTACCGATATGACTCATACTAAGCCTTACGACTCATCCCCCTATGTCGTGACCATTCCAGTGATCAAAACCATCCCACCAACTAAGACTAGTTAGCATACGATAGGACTATACTACTTGTACCCAGCATATGGCTCGTACCCATGAGTTGTATTGGGTCCAGCAAATGGATTTCTAGAAAAATTTTTAAGGGACAAAACCTAGGATGCTTCAATCTCCCTCACTAGGAACATTCACCCCTAAATGAAAGGCAAGGTAGGAGTAACCACATAAAGAGTAATTCGTATTATCAAACATCCCTTTAACAAAGTTTGAAAACAAAGAGTCAAAGATGTTAATCTTTCCATTAACAAACTCAAAAAATAAAGATGTGTTCAAGAACACATACCTTCCGCACGAATCCTGGGAGCCGAAAAAAAATGCAGATACTTGGACTTCATGTCCTCTTTCGCTTCCCAAGAAGCTTCTTCCACCTTATGGTTCTGCCATAAAACCTTAACTGAAGCCACATCCTTGGTCCACAACTGACAAACTTTCCTATCTAATATCTTAACCGAGACTTCTTCATAAGATAGAGAATCCAAAATACCTGATCCTTCCAATGGAACAACCGAAGAAGGATCACCAAAACACTTCCTTAACATAGAAACATGAAAGACCGGATGAACCAAACTTAAGCTAGACGGCAACTCCAACTCAAAAAGAAATATTTCCAACTCTCCGAAAAATTATATAAGGACTAATAAACTGCAGATTGTGTTTCCCCTTTTTGAAAAGCCACACTTCTTTCATTGGAGACACCTTGAGGAACACCCTATCCCAAACCTCAAACTCTAAGTCTGTACGCTTAACATACGCATAGAACTTTTGGTAACTTTGGGAAGCTTTAAGCCTATCCCAAATCAACTTCACCTTGTCAATTGCCTGATAAACCAAATCAGGAAAAAACAAACAATTCTCTAAGCTCAAACCACCCAATAGGAGATCTACACCGCCTCAAAAAGAACTATACTAATACTCGAATGATAGCTATTGTTGTAAGCAAACTCCTCCAAAGGCATATGCTCAACCCAATTTCCACCATAGTCAATAACACAGGCTCGAAGCATATCTTCTAATGTCTGAATAGTTCTCTCAGCTTGCCCATCCATTATGGATGAAAAGCAGTACACAGACTAACCTAAGTCCCCAACCCTATCTAGAAAGACCTCCAGAAATGAGACGTAAACTACATACCACGGTCAAAGATAGTCAAAACAGGTACCCCATGCAACTTCACAATCACCTGAAGATACAACCACACATAATCTTCCACTCAAAAGGTAGTTTGCACTGGCAAGAAATGCATAGACTTGGTCATCCTATCCACGATGACCCAAATCAAATCATACCAATTCCGATACCTAGGAATATCGGTAACGAAGTCAATATTGATCATTTCCCACTTTCACTCAAGAAAATCAATTTCTTGATATAACCCTCCTGGTCTTATGTGCTCAACCTCAACATATTGACACATCATTCACTTGGCTACGAAATCAGCCACATCCATCTTCATACCATTTCACCAATAGATCTTTTTGAGATCATGATACATCTTAGTTGAGCTGGGATGACTAACATATCGTGACTCATGTGCCTCAATCAAAACTCTTTGTCGTATCCTACCGACATCAAGAATACACAACTTCCCTTTGTACCGTAAAGTACCATCACCACTGATCTTAAACACCACTATATTTTGCTCACCAACATCACTCTTGATCTTCATCATGATAGGATCTAGCACTTGGTTCTCCTTAATCTCCGCACTAAGAGATGATCGAACCATTTCTTTCCCCATCATACCACCCTTCTTAGTGTACAAGAGATGATGTCCAAGATTAGCCAAGTGGTGAATATACTTCACCAATTCCTGCTAGCCTTCCTACACATGAGCCAAACTCCCCATGGATAACCTGCTAGAGCATCAACAACCACATTAGCATTGTGTGGGTGGTAGTGAAGACTCATTTTATAATCCTTGAGAAGCTCAAGACACCTCTTCTGCCTGAGATTAAGCTTTTTTTGAGTAAACACGTATTGAAGACTCTTGTTATCAAAAACGATATCCACGTGATTACCATACATATAATGCCGCCATATTTTCAAAGTAAAAATAACTAGAAATAACTCCAAATCATGAGTATGATAATTCTACTCATGTACCTTCAACTTCCTGGAAATATAGGCGATCACCTTTCCATGTTGCATTAAAACACAATCAAGCCTTACCCAAGATGCATCAGAATAAACCACAAAGCCACCATTGCCCTCTGATAAGGTTAGGATTGGAGCCGAAGTCAACATATCCTTCAACTTCTCAATATTTCCTTCCCAAGCATTCGACCAAGGAAACTTAATATTTTTCTGAGTCAACTTAGTCAAAGGAGCAGCTATCGAAGAAAAGCTTTCCACAAACCGCCTATAATACCCGGCCAAACCCAAGAAGCTTCGGATATCGAATGTATTCATAGGATTATGACACCTTTTGACCACAACAACCTTCTTAGGATACACTATGATCCCTTCAATAGAAATAACATGACCCAAGAAAGTCGTAGCGTTCAACCAAAACTCACACTTAGAGAACTTGGCATACAACTGTTGTTCTTTTATGGTCTGCATCACCACATAGAGGTGATTAGCATAATCCACCTTACTCTTTAAATAAACCAGAATGTCATCAATAAACACAATGACAAAGAGATCCAAATACCGCCTGAACACTATGTTCATTAAGTCCATAAATGCTTCTGGAGCATTAGTTAACCCAAACAACATCACCAAGAACTTAAAATGCCTATATTGAGTATGAAAATACATCTTAGAGATATCCACCTCCCTAATCCTAAGCTAATGGTACCCAAACCAAAGATCTATCTTAGAGAAGAACTTGGCACCCCATAACAGATCAAGCATATCATCTATCCCAGGAAGGGGATACTTGTTCTTGATCGTCACCTTGTTCAATATCCTGAAGTCAAAGCACATCTAAAGGGAACCATCCTTTTTGCGCACAAACAACACTGGTTCACCCAACAGAGCAATACTAGGACAAATAAATCCCTCATCCAAAAGATACTTAAGTTGCTCTTTGAGTTTTCTCAACTCAGCCATAGCCATTCTATACAGAGGAATAGATATTAGACGAGTGTTAGAAAGAAAATTAATACAAAACTCTATTTCCCTATCCAGAGAAACACCAGGAAGATCATCTCAAAAGACCTCTGGAAACTCAATAACCATAGGGACCAAAGACAAAAAAGTACCTTCCGAGTTAGAATCTTTAACTCGGACCAAGTGATAAAGAAAACCCTTAGAGATTAACCTCTGAGCTCTAAGATAAGAAATAAACCTCCCCCTTGGTGCTAATAAACTACATTCCCACTATATAACTGATTCCCCAGGAAACTTAAAGATCACCCAACGGGTCCGACAATCCACAAATACATAATAAGAATACACTAGTCCATACTAAAGATTACATCAAAATCTACCATATCTAACTCAAATAGATCCACCAAGGTCTGCTTGCTACCAACAGACACCATATACCCCTTATAGACTTTCTTAGTAATAATCGAGTCACCTACTAGGGTAAAAATAGAAAATATCTGAAATAACTTATGTACTGAAACCAAAAGTCGCAGTCACATATGGAGTCACATAATAAAGAGTGGACCCCGAATCAAGCAAACAATATATGTCATGAGAGAAAAACGGTAATGTACAAATAATGACATTAGGTGATGCCTCGAATTCCTGCTGGGACGCCAAAGCATACAACCTGTTCTGGCCAACACTAAAACCAGGAGTAGTAACAGAAGCAGATATTATACCACCAGGCACGGAAGAAGAAAATGAAGCCACAGGAATCTTATTCACCCTCATAGCAACCTTAGTGACCAGATAATCCCTGAGCCAATGGCCTATTTGGCCATACTTGAAGCACTTATTCCTTTCTTTCTCAAAAACCCCAATGAGGATGACCAAAGAATCAACAAAAAGGACATGAAAAATTGACTGACTTTTGCCCTCCTGAGATTGGGCAACCTTTGCCTGAGAATTATCACCACCTTAATGATGCATGTATCCCGACAGTTATGGGTAAGGAGAACTGGCAGAAAAGGAGCCCAAACTTCCCCACTTATTTGTATGTTACTTTCCACCATCTCTACCACCTTGAGACTAAGAAACTTCCTAATTAGAAAACCTTCTCTATTATCCCCGCCTGTCCCCAAACTCTTTCTGTTTTCTCTTTTTATCCTCAATCTACTGTGTATAAACAGTCAACCTCGAGATGCCCATATCTTTAATCTGCAATGCAGTCTTTCCCTCCAGAATTAAATCTCTATTCAACCCAGAAGAAAACTGACATATTTTCGACCTTATATCAGCCACCAAATTAGGAGAATACTTTGATAGCTGATGGAACTTCAAAGTATATTCCTTTACAGACATCCTCCCCTGCCTAAGGATCACAAACTTCTCCATCTTTGCTTCCCTCAACTCTTGACGAAAGAACCAGTCCATGAAGGCATTAAAAAAAGACTCTCGTAACCCTTTCTCTTCCTTATCACCTCTATCTCTATCTCACTCCTCATACCACTTATAAGAAACATCCTTAAGCTGTTAAGTTACAAAGTTAACCCCATCTACATTAGTATCCCACTTCAGCCAAAAAATCTTTCCATTTCATACAAAAAGCCCATAGGATCTCCCTCACCTTCACCCTAGTAAAAGTTAGAGGACCCATCTTCATAAATTAATGATAAAGCACTAGTCGTACCCCGCTCAACCTATGCAGCAACCAATTGAGGAATGATACTAATAGACTAATGAAATTTTATGTTCATTATGTTTCCCTAAGAGGCCTGAGGAGAACTAGCCAAAATAGGAGGAACTCCAGCACCATCGGGAATAGGACCATGAGATCAAAGATGTACTCTAGACGTAGGACGTACCCCTTTATCATTATTCCTAGATGGGATAGAAGAATTTCCTTATGTTCCAGATCTAGGAGGCATGATCTGAATGACAAAGAAACAAGGATTAGAGGAGATTCCAGGATTGAGAACTCAAGATTGAAGATAGAATACCAAGAAAGTGAAACATTTTTAAATGTCTTAAAGCCTCTCTATTATGAGTGTGGCGCATTTCACACCCCTAAAATTGACTCTACTTGACACGACTTTCTGTACTTCCCAGTTGACCATGACCCTAAAGCTCTGATACCAACTTGAAAAGACCCAACCTCGGGCCTTGTCGTAATGGGCATCCCAAGTCCAACCAGGATCGGGAACCACCCCCTGTTACCTAACCCAACCACCTATGTCCATCCTTAGATGGGCTGAATTTCAAATATATAAAATGATTATGTTATTAGTCTCATTGAGACTCTAGATAGGGTCATAACCGTAGCTGGACCAACCGAGTCCAACTGTACCGTACCAACCGTCCAACCATACCAAGCCAAACCATAGACTATAAACAAGAGGAAATACCAAAGCATAATATGAAAATCAATCCTAAAATGTAATATGATAGAACAACCAATAATATCATCCAATGATGTCAGCCCACTGGCTTATTCCAATGCCAAGGACGATACCAATATCAATCCCGCCCATACCAAACCCCAAAACTACCACAAAGCCTCTATCCAAAAGAATAAATAAATCTGGTTGGGACATTCCCCCAACCATAGACAAAACCAATATCCAAAACTAAAAGAAAAGTGTCTAAAGAGAATCCACAACATGAAATGATGCCTTCCAAAAGGATGGATGCTTCCCACTTCAGTCCAAGTGTTGATACCAAATATGCGTGCTAAATAGGAAGAGTAGAATAGATGGTTCCTCCATAGTGTGGGTATACAGCCGCCAATTGATGGGGTTAGCGTATGTCTACTAGCATGAAACTCGGGGTAAGGATTAAATAAAGCCAGTTATAAAACCGAGTAAAACCATCCATAATGCATAAAACAATACATATATAAGTGCCAGAAAAAGGGATCGGGTTTAGCATGCACTTAAAATATTTACCTGGGCTGTGTAGCTTTGTCGTCCTAACCATCCATGGGCGATATGGGTTTAGGTCCCTCTGATGAAAGGATCCCAATGCGTGTAGCCGCATGATCGGGCAATATATAATGAGATAACTAGTACATCCCTTTAATATAAAATGTGACACTCGCACGTGGTCATCAGGGACCCCTCATATCTGCAAATATGATTTTTTGGTTTTGGTCCCCCCAATACTTACATATTCTACGGCTTAGCTACATACCCTGTAATTAATACCCAATTAAAACCATTTACAAACAATATATTTACCATTTATAAACCAAGGACAATATTGAAGGTATCGTCATACCATTCCATTAATTGCATGTAATTTCCATAGCTAAACCATTTAGGTTAAGAGGGCCTTAGGTGCCCTTTCCATATACCATATTAAACCTTTTTAAGAGACTTCCATGTTCTCCATAAGCATAACCATTTAGCCTTTTAAAATAATTTAAACCATGTGTAAATTCTTTATCAAGTTTAAAATATACAAGAGTTCCATTAAAGAAGTCAATGAAATGAACATATCTTTATAAGCATTTTATCAAACACGTTGGGGACATAATATAACCAAAACAAATTCCAAAGACGATTAAACCATTACCATGCAATCCAATTGTCCAAAACTACCATAAATGCATATAAAAGCATAATCAAAACCATAGGAAACCATAACCAAGCATTTAATATCAAAACCCCCAAATAATAGTTGAAAACCATAATCATGAAATAGTAAAACCATGAAATCAATCATATAAACCATGCCTTTAGTTGAAACTACTATGAGAGAATAGAATCATGCCTTATACTAAAAAATTGATGGAAAGAAATCACCAAAGTAAGCCCCAAAGCAATCCCTTAGTTGAAACCCTAGCTTCCTTGTGCCAAAAACTCATGAGAGAATTATTGGATGTTTAGGAATAGTTTCTAAGTGTTAATGAGTAGAATAATAGGATAAATAACCTCCTAAGTGTATTAAAAGTCCTGGGTGATAATTACGGTAAGTAGGGAATTGTCCAAAATACCCCCACTTAAATCCCTTAAGAAAACCCGTCACAGGGATATGATTGACCCTTTTATGAGTCGTACTCGTACTTACGATTGGTTTCTACCATTCGTACCAAGGCCTTAACCATTGGATCAGACACTGTCTTGTATACGACTGATCCAATCAAGTCGTAACTTCAGCATATGATTTGTACCCTTGATCCTTATCCCTGGTAGAATGAATTTCCAGGAGAATCAAACACTGGCCACAATATGAGTCACCGATACAACTCGTATCAAGCCTTAAGACTCGTACCCCTAAGTTGTGACCATTCCAATGATCAAAACCATCCCACTAGCTAACACTGGTTAGCATACGACAGGACCATACTAATGTTAGGCGTATTTACACGCCTAAAGCACCTTAATTTACCCATATTTTAGCTAAGTTTTGAGGACAAAATATATAATTCCTGCACTTTTAGTCCTTTTTCCTATAAGTAAGCTAACCAACGTGATTAGCAAGTTTTCAGGTATAAATGATGAAGATTTCAGCATTTTATGGGAATTGGACGCCAAAGGAAACTTCATGTAAGATGGAAGGCAGCTTCTGGAAACTGGTGGACTGAAAGTGATGCATGGAGAACTTGTCCCAGGCAAAAATAGTATTTTTAAAGACTTGGGGATCAGCAGTAGCTTAGTAGGATTAGGACAAGGATGCAGTAACCCCGTAGGACTAGGACAAGGATAAAAACCCTATTTCAGCAGGACTAGGATATGGATGTTATAAAAACCCTACTTTGCTGAATTTTTCAGCATTCTTTCCTTTCTTCAAAAATTCATTTTCAAACATTATTCTTCATCTATTCGACTTTTAATTTTCACGACAAGAGAAACGCTACTAGCAAGGAAATCACACCACAAGTGACACCAAAACATACTTCACGTGAGATTGTTATTATTTTGGTATGATGATAATGTCTATTGTGTTTTCCATTGCACTCATGAGTAGCTAAAATTCTCTGTTAGGGTTATGGAAGCCTTATGAAATACTATCTATTGCTATGAGTTTGTGAATTCTTGATACATATGCTGCTTATATCATTACTCTCTTCATCTTAATTGAATTCTTGTGGTTGCAAACATATAGAATACGCCAGTATAGGTTTAACTTATTCGAAAGAAAAGTTACATGTCTGGAAAAGAGAGAATGACAAGGAAATAGGACTACCAACCCCTGTTTAAAAGTTAGTGTCGTAACTGGATTAACCTCTTGGAGAATTTGTACCATTAGATACGCTTTAAGCTCGAAAGAGTTAAAGTGAGATAATCTGTGGTGGTCGAAAGACGCTAGGATTTACCCTAGAATACGAATCTCTATAAGCGCATGCATGTCGGAATTCCGCATAACTCATAGCCAATAGATACGTAGAACTCATAAGGTGGACATAACCCTAACTTAAAATTCTCATTGATTAAAACCTACTAAACATTCTGATTTTCTTTGTTGCTTTGATACTTTTAATTCATGCTACAATTAAATCCCCCCTTTTCGTAGAATTTTCGATCAACAGTCTATTAATCGTTGCTTACTTAGTGACCAAGTATTCCCTGTGGGATTCGACACCCAACCCAGTTGGGTTCTATATTTGACGATGACCGCTTACACTCTTACGAGAGCTGTAGTTTGAGCGTTATCACATACCACTCGTACCCCAGCATATGGCTAGTATCCATGAGTCATATTGGGTCCAGAGAATAAATTTCCAGGAAATTTTCTAAGGGTTGACCCATGATGTTTCAGTCTCCCCCACTAGGAACATTCTCCCTCAAATGACGTACAAGGTAGGAGTAACCACACGCATAGTCATTTGTATTATCAAACATCTCTTTAACTATGTTTGAAGACAAAGAGGCAAAAATGTTAGTCTTTTCTTTAACAAACTCAGAAAATAAAGATGTGTTCAAGAACATATACCTTGTGCACAAATCCCAGGAGAAGAAAAATGTGGATACTTGGAATTCATGTCCTCTTCCGCTTCATAACTAGCTTCTTCTACCTTATGGTTCTGCCATAGAACCTTAACTGAAGCCACATCCTTGGTCCAAAACCGATGAACTTTCCTATCTAACATCTCAATTATAACTTCTTCATAAGACAGAGAATCTAAAATACCTAATACTTCCAATGGAACAACCGAAGAAGGATCACCAAAACACTTCCTCAACATAGATACACGAAAGACTGGATGAACCAAACTTAAGCTAGATGGCAACTCCAACTCATAAGCAACATTGCAAACTCTCCATAAAATCTCTTAAGGAATAATGAACCGAGGAATGAGTTTTTTCTTTTGCCAAACCGCACCACTTCTTTCATTGGAGACACCATGAGGAACACCCTATCCTCAACCTCAAACTCCAATTCTCTATGCCTAACATTCGCATAGGACTTTTTGCAGCTTTGGGCAGCTTTAAGCCTATCTTGAATTACCTTCACCTTCTCCATCGCCTGATAAACCAAATCAGGACCAAACATATCCACTTCTCCAAGCTCAAACTACCCAATTGGAGATCTATGCCTCTAACAATGCCTCAAAAGAGCCATACCAATACTCGAATGATAGTTATTGTCATAAGCAAACTCCACCAAAGGCAGATGCTCAACCCAATTGGCCCCATAGTCAATCACACAAGTCCGAAGCATATCTTTTAATGTATGAATAGTTCTCTCAGCTTGCCCATCCAACTATGGATGAAAAGTAGTACTCAGACTAACCTTAGTCCCCTACTCTTTTTGGAAAGACCGCTAAAAATGAGATGTAAACTACATACCACGATCAGAGATAATAAAAATAGGTACCCATGCAGCTTCATAATCTCCTAAAGATAAAACCACACATAATTTTCTATCAAAAAGGTAGTCTGCACTAGCAAGAAATACATAGACTGTCATCCTATCCACGATGACCCAAATTTAATCGTACGGATTCTTAGACCTAGGAGAATCGGTAATGAAGTCTATATTGATCACTTCCCACTTTCATTTGGGCAAATAAATTTCTTGATATAACTCTCCTGGCCTCATTTGCTCAACCTTAACCTATTGACACACCATGCACTTGGCCACGAAATTAGCCACATCCCTCTTTATGCCATTCCACTAATAGATCTCCTTGAGATCATGATACATTTTAGTTGAGTCGGGATGAACAACATATTACAACTCATGTGCCTCAGTCAAAACCCTTTTACCATAACCCACCGACATCAGGAATGCACAAACTCTCTTGGTACTATAAAGTACCATCACTACTGATCTCAAACACCACTACCTTTTACTCACCAACATCACTCTTTATCTTCATCAAGACAGGATCTAGCACTTTCTTCTCCTTAGTCTCCACACCAAGAGATGTTTGAACCACTTTTTGCACCATTAAACCACCATCCTTAGAGTTTAAGAGATGAACTCTAAGATTAGCCAAGCGGTGAATATCCCTCACCAATTCCCGCTTGCCTTCCTCCACATGAACCAAACTCCCCATGAATAACCTGCTAAGAGCATCAACAGCCACATTAGCCTTACCTGGGTGGTAGTGAAGACTCATATCATAATCCTTGAGAAGCTCAAGCCACCTCCTCTACCTAAGATTAAGCTCTTTTTGAGTAAACACGTACAAAAGACTCTTGTTATCAGAAAAGATATCCACGTGAACACTACAAAAATAATGCCGCCATATTTTCAAAACAAATACAACCGCCAATAACTTTGAATCATGAGTAGGATAATTCCTCTTATTTACCTTCAACTAACTGGAAGCATAGGTGATTACCTTTCCATGCTTCATCAAAACACAATCGAGCCCTACTCGAGATGTATCAAAATAAACCACAAACCCATCATTGTCTCTGACAAGGTTAGTATTAAAGCCAAAGTCAACTTATACTTCAACTTCTCAAAACTCCCTTCACAAGCATCTGTCTAAGAAAATTTAACCTTCTTCTTAGTCAACTTAGTCAAAGGAGCAGCTATCGAAGAAAAGTTTTCCATAAACCACCTATAATACTCGTCCAAACCTAAGAAGCTCTAGATATCGGATGGAGTCATGGGCCTAGGCAACCTTTTCACCATAGCAACCTTCTGTGGATCCACCATAATCTCTTTATTGGAAATAACATGACCTAAGAATGTCGCAGCATGCAACCAGAACTCACACTTAGAGAACTTAGCATACAACTCTTATTTCTTTATGGTCTGCAATACCACACAAAGATGATTAGCATGATCCACCTCACTCTTTTAATAAACCAAAATGTCATCAATAAATACAATGACAAAGAGATCCAAACACCACCTAAACACTATGTTCAGCAAGTCCATAAATGCTTTCGAAGCCTTGGTCAACCCAAATGACATCACCAAGAACTCAAAATGCCCATATCGAGTATGAAAAGCCATCTTAGGGATATCCACCTCCCTAATCCTAAGTTGATGGTACCTAGACCAAAGATTTATCTTAGAGAAGAACTTAACACCCCATAACTGATCAAACATATCATCTACCCGGGGAAGGGGATATTTGTTCTTGACCGTCACCTTGTTCAACTGCCTGTAGTTAATGTACATCTAAAGGGAACCATCCTTTTTGCGCACAAACCACACCGGTGCACCCCACAGAGAAACGCTAGGACAAATAAACCCCTTATCCAGAAGATCTTTAAGTTGGTCTTTGAGTTTCCTCAACTCAGCCAGAGTCATTCTGTACGGAGAAATAGATATTGGACGAGTGTCTGGATGAAAATCAATACCAAACTCTATTTCCCTATTCGGGGGAATACCAAGAAGATCATCTGGAAAGACTTTTGGAAACTCATTAACCACAAGGACCAAAGACAAAGAAGGACATTCTGAGTTAGAATCTTTAACCTGGACCAATTGATAAATACAACCCTTAGAAATTAACCTCCGAACTCTAAGATAAGAAATAAACCTCCCCGTAAGAGCTAAGGAACTACCTTCTCACTCTATAACCAGTTTACTAGGAAACTTAAAGATAACCCTACAGGTCTGATAATCCACAAATACATAACAAGAATGCAACCAATACAAACCAAAGATTACATAGAAATCTACCATATCCAACTCAAATAGTTCTGCTAAAGTCTGTTTGCTATTAACAGATACCATAAACCCCCTATAGACTCTCTTAGCAATAATCAAGTCACCTCTCAGGGTAAAATAGAAAAAAGATCTGAAATAATTTTTGAATTAAAACCAAAAAACACATCCATATATGGAGTCACATAAGAAAGAGTGGACCCTGAATCAAGCAAACAATATATTTCATGAGAGAAAAGTTGTAACATACCAACAATGATATCAAGTGATGCCTCATATTTTTGTCAGGATGCCAAAACATACAAACTATTCTGACCAACACTAGAACCAGGAGTAGTAATAAAAGTAGATGCCACACCACCAGGTGCTGGAGTAGAAGATGAAGCCACAGAAATCTTATTCATCCCCATAGCAACCTTATTGATTGGAAAATCCCTGAGCTGATGGCCTACCTGGACACACTTGAAGCACTTAGACCTTTCTTCCTCGTAATAACCCCGACAAGGATGACCATAGAATCAACAAGGAGGACACAAAGAACTGACTAACCTCTACCCGCCTAAGATTGGGTAACCTGTGCCCGAGAATTATCACCACCTTGATGACACCTGTCTCCTGAATGTTGTAGGTAAGAAGCACTAGAAAAAAAGGAGCCCAAACTCCCCCACTTTTTTTTGCCACTTGCCACCATCTCTACTACCCTGACTAAGCACCTTCCTGAATAGACAATCGGCTCTACTATCCCTACCTATTCCTAAACTCTGCCTATTTTCTCTTCTAATTCTCAACCCTCTATATATGAATAGTCAACCTTGAGATGTCCATATCTTAAATTAGCAAGGAAGTCTTGCTCTCTAGAATTAAATCTCTATTCAACCCAGAAGTGAACTTCCTCATTCTCGACCTCACATCAGCCAACAAATCTGGAGCATACCTTAATAATTGATGGAACTTCAAAGCATATTCCTTTACTGACATTGTCCCCTGGCTAAGGTTCACAAACTCTTCAATATATTCTTCTCTCAACTCTTGAGGAAAGAATCGGTCCATGAAGGCATTAGAAAAAGTCTCCCACAACCCTTCCTCTTACATATTACCTCTATTCATATCCCATGCCTCATACCACTGGTAAGCAACATCCTTGAGCTGATAAGCTACAAAGTTAACCCCCTCTATATTAGTAGCTTGCATCACCCAAAAAATTATTTCTATTTCATCCAAGAAGCCCTATGGATCCTCCTCCACCTTTACCTCAGTAAAAGCTGAAAAACTCATCTTCATAATATAACCAACCCTTATGGCCTCAGAAGACAAAGCACCAGTATCCCCCTGCTCATCCTGTGCAGCAACCAATTGGGCATTAATACGAATAGACTGATGAAATTTTGCATTCTTCACGTTACCCTAAGGGATCTGAGGAGAACTAGCCAAAATAGGAGAAAATCTAGAACCATTAAGAATAGGACCATGTGATCAAAGATGTACTCCAAACGTAGGAAGTACCCTTTCATCATTATCCCCAGATGGGATGGAAGAATTTCCTTGTGTTCCAGATTAGGAGGCATAATCTGAAAGATGAACAAATAAGGATTAAAGGAGATTACAGAATTGAGAACTCAAACTTGAAGATAGAATACCAAGAAAGTGAAACGTTCCTAAATGTCTTACGAACTCTCTCTTATGAGTGTGGCACACTTCCCATCCCTAAAAGAGACTCTAATCGATACGACTTTGTAGACTTTTCAGTTGACCATGAACCTAAAAATCTGATACCAACCTGACACGACCCGACCCCATTCCTAGTCGTAATAGGCATCCCAAGTCCAACCAAAACTGGGGACCACCCCCTGTTATCCAATCTAACCACCTATGTCCAGACTTAAATGGGCTGAATTTCAAATATATAACAAGATAGCATTATTGTTTTTATTAAGACTCAAGGATAGGATCACAATCGTGACCGACCAAACCGAGTCCAACCGTACCGCACCAACCGCCCAACCATACAAAGCTAAACCATAAACCATAAAGAAATGGGAACACCAAAACATAATATAAAAATCAATCCCAAAATGTAATAGGATGGAACAACCAACAATATCATCCAATTATATTAGTTCATCGATTTATTTCAATGTAAGGACGACACCAATATCAATCCCGCTCATACAAACCCCAAAAAGTACCACAAAGTATCTATCCAATAGAGTAAACAAATCCGGTTGGGAGATGCCCTCAATTGTGGTCAAAACCAATATCCAAAATAAAAGAAAAGTGTTTAAAGAGAATCCACAACATAAAATGATGCCTTTCAAAAGGATGCAAGATTACCACTTTAGTCCAAGTTTTGATACCGAATCCGTGTACTAAACAGGAGGAGTAGAATGGTCGGTTCCTTTATAGCATGGGTATATAGCCTCCAGTGGATGGGGTTAGTGAATGACTGCTAACATGAAACTCAAGATAAGTATAGAATAATTTCAGTTATAAAACCAAGTAAAACCATCCATAATGCATAGAACCATACATATATAAGTGTCGAGAAAAGGGACCGGGTTTAAAATGCACTTAAAACCTTTACCTGGACTGTGTAGCTTTGTCGTCCGACCCATCCAGCTCTCCCTGCTGAAAGGGTCTCAATGCATGTAACCACACGAGCAGTCAATATATAATGGAATTACTAGTACGTCCCTCCAATATAAAATGTGACACTCGCACGTGGTCATCAAGGACCCCTCATATCGATAAATATGAGTTTCCAATTTTGGTCCCCCCAGGACTGCCACCTTCTACAGCTTAGCTACACACCCCGCCATTAATGCCCAATTAAAACTATATCCAAAAATCCATTTACCATCTATTAACCAAGGCCAATATTGGAGGTATCGTCATACCATCCCATTATTAGCAAATAATATCCATAGCTAAATCATTTAGGTTAAGGAGACCTTAGGTGCCCTTTCCATTTACCTTATTAAATCCTCTTGGGAGACTTCCATGTTCTCCACAAGCAAAACCATTTAGCCTTTTCGAACCATTTAAACCATGTATAAATCCTTTATCAAGTTTAAAACATGCAAGAGTTCCATTAAAGAAGTCAATGCAATGAACATATCTTTATAAGCATTTTATCAAACACCTTGGGAGCATAATATAACCAAAACCAATTCCAAAGACCATTAAACTATTACCATGCAATCCAATTATCCAAAACTATAATACATATAAAAGGACAATCAAAACCAAAGAAAACCATAACCAAGCATTTAATATCAAAACCCCCAAATAATAGTTGACAACTATAATCATGAAATAGAAAAACCATGAAATCAATCATATAAACCATGCCTTTAATTGAAATTACAATGAGGGAATAGAATCATTCTTTATACCGAAGAATTGATGGAAATAAATCACCAAAGTAAGCCCCAAAGTAATCTCTTAGTTGAAACCCTAGCTTTCTTTCCCCAAAACTCTTGAGAGAATTACTGGATATTTAGAAATAGTATTATTAATGAATAGAATAATAAGGTAAATGTATTAGAAGTCATGGGTCATAATTAGGGTAAGTAGAAAAATATCCAGAATGCCCCCACTTAAATCCCTTAAACATCTGTCACAAGGATACAACTAACCCTCTTATGAGTCATACCCTTCCTTACGGTTGGTTTCCACCAGTCGTAACCAAGCCTTAACCTTTGTATTAGACAATGTCCAGTATAAAACTCATCCAACTAAGTCGTAACCTTAGTATACGATCTGTACCCATGATCCATATCCCTATCAGGATGAATTTCCAGGAGGATCAAACACTGGCCACCATACGAGTCACCGTTACGACTCATACCAAGCCTTATGACTCATAACCCTAATTCATGACCATTTTAGTGATCAAAACCATCCCACCAACTAACACTGGTCAGCATACGACAGGATCATATAACTCGTACCCCAATATACAGCTCGTACCCATGAGTCGTATTGGGACCGAAGAACAAATTTCCAAGAAATTTTCTAAGGGTTAAAACCCAGGATGTTTTAGTTGTCTTGGGAATGAGGATTCATATAGTTAACCCAACTTGTTTGAGATTGAGGCATAGTAGTTCACAAAAATTTCTAAATTGAAAGATCTTAGATAGTGTATAATGGATTGAGAAAATGAACATGCCATGAGGCTAGTTACTTTAAATACACAAACATCTATTGATAAATTGTAGTTAAATAAGCGCAGGAGCAACCAGAGAGAGCTAGCAATTCGCACTCCCAAATCCGTTGAATAAATCAGGACCAAAGGTACTTGAAGCAACCACCATCTCAACATTGTAAAAGGACACTATACTGGAGACTGCAAATACTCCCTCTGCTACCGTTACTAAAAATAGTGCCACTGTGTGACAAAATGATGCTATCTTTAGTTGTTTTTCCTTCATGGATTCCGACGCCATTGAAACTGAGAACGCAAACATCAGACAAAACATAAATGCTTGAAACAAAACAGTCTTTCTTATGAATATCACAGTTGGTACTATATTCCCATCTATGCTCTCTGATGAAAGCTGAAAAAGTGCAATAACCGTCAAAAATAGAATTCTAAATACTGCATCTTGAGTGCTTGTTGGGGGTGTTTGGTATGTGTTTTGTTAAGTGTCCTACATCGGAAAAAGGATTGGACAATTTTCTCTTTATGTGTACTTGAGAAATCTTCCCCTCATGAGTTAGGCCAAGATCCATTCTTTACATATTTGATGGGTTTTTTGGTGATGTTTGATTGATTTTTTGCAATTGGTTTGACGTGATTTTTGCAATGCATTTGATGGGGTTTTTGCATTGTGCTTGATGGGGTTTTTGAATCTGGCTCTGTGAAAAAAGGTGTCTTTTTTGTAATGTGCTTGATGGGGTGTTTGAATCTATCTCTTTAAAAAAGTGTCTTTTTTGTAATGTGTTTGATGGGGTGTTTGAATCTGAAAAGGGAGTTGTTTTAGTTTATCTTTGGATAGATGATTTCAAACTGAAATACCTATCTTAATCTTATTTGTTCTATAAAATGCGTTGTCCATCTTTGATATGTGTTTGATTGAGTTGTAAGTAGAGCATCCAGTGTTAGATAACCCCTAATGTTACTGACTATTTGAATCAAACAGGCCCAAATAGAGCTGAATGTGTATTGAAGATTCAAATTCTACTAGTTTGGATCGATTTTTTGTATGTTTGATTGAGCTTTTCAGTATGGAAGTTGTAATTTTTATGTTAATTTTAGATCAAGGATGTGAAAGTGAGATTCACCATTGCGATCTATTTTGTGAATTTTTCCAATGTAGATGATTGGGATTAGAACAAGCTTGCCGTTGCCGCCGTTATGGGAAATTTTGTTGCAGTAGGAAACATATTTTATAGTGGAGGACTATTTTAACTATTGGATCCATAGGTTCTTGCATTGCAAATGGGGATATGAAAATATTCACAAGGTTCACCATGAGTGCACAGCTGCAATAGGCTTTGCTGCACCATATGCACACTGGTTAGAGATTTTGATCCTCGGGATCCCCTCGTTTCATAGGTCAGCTATTGCGTTGGGTCATATGATTACATTCTGGTTGTGGATTGTATTCTGACAAATTAAGTCTATTGAAACTCACAGTGGGTATGGACGCGTGCACTTTTGCTTTTGATTTTTCACACTATCTTAGTAATACAAAAAGTTACTACTTCTTTGGTAATTAAGTGTGTGAATATCTTGTACGATAATTTGACCAAATCATGGGTTAACAGTAACAACTATCACTTTATGCCTTTTCATTCATTTTTTGCTTTTTTTGATCTCTGGATGATACTGTATGGTGTGAATGAAATTGCATGAGATCTCTTTTCAAGTAAAACAATAACTTTTTTCCTAGAAGGATTAAAGTTGTCTTCTTCTGTTCTTTTCTTTCTCAATTTCCATATGGCCCCTTTCCCTTTTTTTTCCTTGTCCGATTTGCTATTATTTATTGTTTTTGGTAGATGGGGTTGGTACTTATATAGCATTTGGTTTTACTGTTAACATGTTCTAGCACGTAAATAAAATGCCATTCCCCAGAGAGTTTAGGCATTAGTCACTCTCTGATTTTTGTGATATCTTTTATATTTTATGATAAAACCAACAAAATGTTAACTATGAGATCTTAAGCTCAAAATCTTGTAGATGCAAAAAGTATTAAGTGAAAAAGTAGGATGGTTATTGATGATAGAAATTTTAATGTAAAAACTATGACATATAATTACTCAATACCAAATAAGATATTAAAAATAAGATAAATACAAGGATATAATTACTTTAGTAAATTTGATGGTAAATCGGGATTTTACCATTTAAAGTTAGAAGAAGAATCTAAGGAATTAACCATATTTACGGTAGCACAAGGATTTTATGAATGGAATGTACTACCATTTGGATATAAAAATGCACCAGGTAGATATCAATATTTTATGGATAGTTATTTTAAATAATTACTTAATTGTATAGTATACATAGATGATATACTATTATATACAAAAACAAAAGAAGAACATTTAAAGTTATTAGAACAATTTACAAATATAATAGAAAATTCGGGAATAAGTTTAAGTGAGAAAAAAGCTGAAATTATGAAAAATCAAATAGAATTTTTAGGAATACAAATAGATAAAAGTGGAGTAAAAATGCAACAACATATAGTACAAAAACTAATAAATTCAAAAGAAGAATTAGATACAAAAAAGAAATTAAAATCATTTTTAGGATTAGTAAACCAAGTAAGAGAATATATACCAAAATTAGCAGAAAATCTAAAGCCTTTACAGAAAAAATTAAAAAAGGATGTAGAATATAATTACAATGAAAAAAGATAAAAAACAAGTTCAGAAATTAAAAATACTTTGTAAAGAATTACCAAAATTACAATTTCCAGACGAAAATAGAAAATTTATATATATAGTAGAAGCAGATGTTAGTGAATATAGTTATGGAGGAATACTTAAATGTAGATATGAAGAAGAAAACTTAGAACACCATTGTAGATACTACTCAGGTACGTTTAATGAAACGGAAATAAAATGAGAAATAAATATAAAAGAATTATGCTCATTATATAAATGTTTATTAGCATTTGAGTCATATAGTGTATATAACAAGTTTATTGTACGAACAGATAATACACAGGTACGTTGGTGGCTAACAAAGAAAATACAAAATTCAGTTACAACAAAAGAGATTCGGAGACTAGTATTGAATATATTAAATTTTACATTTACAATTGAAGTAATTAGTACTAACAAAAATTTTATTTCAGATTACATATCAAGACAAAGCTACACAGACTGATATAATAGAAGAAGATACTTTAGAAAAGATATTCAAAACCCTAACTATGCTTTCAATGAAAGTGGACAGCATGGGTAATGAAATAGAAAAGCTAAAGACTAATGAAGTTAAACTGAAGTCTGAAGCTACAAATCAGCCAACTCAACAGTGTGCAGAGCTATGTCGATCGGAAGACATTAAAAATTCAGAGCTATGTCGATCGGAAGACATTAAAATTCCAGAGCTAGAAAGAGACATTGGGATACTCCGTAAAACCCATAATGTTTATCAATCTACTTCTGCAGGTACAAGCAAAGGAGTTAGAAAAAACACAAATATGAACCTAAACAAGCTATTTAATAAGCCATATATTCCAAATACACCAAAAGATCCCATGTTCATACCCCTACAAATTACCACATACCGAGACAGTTTAAACCAAGATAAAAAAATCTACAACTATACAGCCCGAACATACATAGAAAATATTTACAAAATACAAACCTTCTTAAATACTAACCCCAGAGCTATAAACATCCAAGAACCACATACAAATTACATAACCCAGAAGCTAACCAGATACAATAAGCTAATTGTTTTACCCAAAACCAATCCAAATCTAGTTAAAACTTGTTACGAATATGGACTACTTAGTACCATATATACCCAAGACGGAAATGAAATATCCAATATACCAGAAATATATGATTCATTTAACATTTTTAAAAGAATAACCAAAGGTAACCTATTTTTTATAAAATTTTACACGGCACCAATAGAGATATTGTATGATGAAGTTAAATCACCTATACAAGTTGTAAAAATAGGAATGACCCGAGATATGATTATACCAGAAGATATTATTCCACAATCAAAAATACCGAGAATTGAGATACCAAATTTTTATGCAAATAAGAGAATTATCGGACTATCCACAATTCTTCAAGAGTTAGCAGACACTTATCGCAACAGAAATCCCATATAGAGTTATTATTCAAGAGGTAATGTAATAGTATCCTTAAATTCAAAGGAACTACTAGAAGCAGATATGGAAGACATTAGGCAATGGATCTTAACGTTACTCAATCCAGAGAAAAAACCTATCGCCAGAGCCATTAGAGAAAAATTTATTTCGGAAGAATTATTAACCAGATATTGCAAGTTAATTGGACATAAATATCCAAACTATCAATGTTCAAAATGTAATAGAGAAGATAATATTGTCCCAGAAGTTCAACTAGAATAAAAGAAGATAAAAGCGACAGCTGAAAGATGCAAGATATGAAGCAATAATGGAGATACAAAGCAATAAAAAGAAGATAACTACGGATAAAGAAAGAAGACAAAGAAAGTAATTCAAGTTATTAAAGGTGAAAAAGACATATGGAAGATTTAAAATAGTTAGATAACTTTATGTAAATTATTATGTAAGTAGCCTTAGGCTTTTCGACTTTTCTTATGATTTACTAGTCTTTTTTGGCAAGTAGCGTCATTATTAGATTAGACATGTGTAAAAATTAGCTTTAGGACTTTGCAGAGACATTTTTCTTTACTTTTGTAAAGTAGCTGGCAGATGTAAAGAAAAATAGTGTACGCGTTTTCATTTCTAAGAATATAAATAAACGAGCACTTGCTCAGATGAAGATAAGCCTGCATACGTTGAGCAAAAAACTCTCTGTTGTCTACAAAAAATAATTTGATTATTTAAAAAACAGGTATATTTCAATGGAAAAATCTATGAAGGAACAAAGCTTAAAATTATCAAAACTACTAGAACAGGTATATTCATTTACTATTATGAATAGCTAAATTCATAAATTCCTAACAATCATGATATGATAAAATAAGTTCATGTTAGTTACTTTATAGTAGAATTATTCGAAAAATAGTATGTTAAGAAGTTTATTAGCAAAGTGAAAAAAGGAGAAAAATCCCTAGGAACTATGTCATCCTAAAGGTGAAATCGGTAAGGCAAGAAGTCGTGATAGGGAAGTAGCCAGAGTAGAGGCGTTGTTTAAGGGGAAAGTATCCTGATTACCATGCTAATAGTGACAGAAGAACATGTTATTTAAGAATAATCTAGTATATAGTAATCTAATATAATCATATTTTGTTATGTGTATGATTGAAGGAAATATTTTGAAAATAGCAATTTTATGAAAAATGAATAATTATTTATCGGACGAAATGGTAGATAAATTTAAAATACTCATTTTATATGTACTTAAGGATATAGAAATAGTAGATATAAGAAAAATCATATTGAAAAAAATATTTGATAGATATTTTATGACTAGAATTAATTATATACCACACCTACCGAACTACTCTTATAAATACTTGCATACCAAACCCACACGATAACTATGATAAATTATGTATATTTAGAATTTTGGAAAATAGATATAAAATATATACAATTTCTTAGTGAAAATATAGAAGAATTAATGAGATTAAAACAAACAACTAAAAAATATTATAATAAAGAATTTAACAAATTTTAAATGATAGATATTCTTAAAATATTAATCTTATATATACGTAGAGATATGGAAATTATAGATACTAAGAGAATAATATTAGAAAAAGTATTAGACTATGAAATTGAAACTATAAATTGGATAGAACAGTTATACTTGGATAATTACCTAAATGGCTATTATTGATATTAAGAAATGTTAGAATATATTAGAAAAACTAGAGAAAATCAAGATAATCTAAATGAAGAAATTAATTATAGAAATCGAATTAGAAAAATAATGGAGAATCTAAAAGAAAAATTAATATGGATAGAAGAAACCCTAGAAAATTTAGGAAAAAGTACATGTGATTGTTTATATAATTTAAAAAATTTGCTACGAGAAGAACAACATAAGATAATAAATAGCATTAAAACTCTAGAATTAGATATACATTACAGTACAATTAGGATAAATTATTATACAGAAATTTGTAACTCTGCAATTACTACAGGATAAAATGATAGACTATAAATATTTAAAATATTGAAGACAAAATATGAAAGAAATAATATTATTAGAAAAACTTATGAAAGATAATCTAATTGGATATTTTGAAACAAAAGATATAGAATATTTAGAATACCTTCAAAATAATATAGAAGAATTACAAAAACTAAGAAAAAAAAATAAAGAATACTATAGTAAAGCATTTAACCAATTACTATATAAGCACCCCCCAAGATATGAATATCAATAAAACTAACATAAATAAACTCAAAATAAAAATAAAAATAAAAATATTTAGAGAATTTAAGAAATATCTACACACAAATAAAAATAGATCCATTATATTTATAATATGTCTATTTTACCACACAAGTTATCCGCACCCCCTTTATAATAGATCTATTTTACCATACAAGTTATCTGCACTCACCTACAATTGGTATCAGAGCCTATATTGTTTAAAGTTACGGAAATACTATATATTTGGATTTATTTGATTAATTTATTAATTATGACTTATCTAATAAAACTACATTTAGATATTTCTCAAAATATTATTTAGATGAATAACGTACAAAAATTACCAAAATATAAAGAATTAAAACAAATAATATCTAATAAACATAAAGAATTAAAAATAAGGATAGAAAGACTATAAAATAACATAATTGCCGGAGTTAGTAAAAACTCAATAAATGCACAAAAAGAAGAAATATAATTTAGAATCGACAATAGATAGTCTAGAATATACATACCAACACGATCTACTAACAGTTAAATAAAAAATGAACAAAGAATAATTTATAATAGATGAAAAAATATATGAAATCAATGCGGATAACTTGTGTGGTAAAATAGATCTATTTTAAATACAATGGATCTATTTTTATTTGTGCGTGGATATTTCTTAACTTCTCTAAATATTTTTATTTTTATTTTTATTTTGAGTTTATTTATGTTTGTTTTATCGATATTCATATCTTGGGGGGTGATTATAGGTAATTGGTTAAATGTTTTACTATAGTATTCTTTATTTTTTTACCTTAGTTTTTGTAATTCTTCTATATTATTTTGAAGGTATTCTAAATATTCTATATCTTTTGTTTCAAAATATCCAATTAGATTATATTTCATAAGTGTTTCTAATAATATTATTTCTTCCATATTTTGTCTCCAATATTTTAAATATTCATAGCCTATCATTTTATCCTGTAGTAATTGCACAGTTACATATTTCTGTATAATAAGTTATCCTAATTGTACTGTAATGTGTATCTAATTCTAGATTTTCAATGTTATTTATTATCTTGTGTTGTTCTTCTCGTGGCGAGTTTTTTAAATTATATAAACTATCACATGTACTTTTTCCTAAATTTTCTAGGGTTTCTTCTATCCATATTAATTTTTCTTTTAGATTCTCTATTATTTTTCGAATTTGGTTTCTATAATTAATTTCTTCATTTAGATTATCTTGATTTTCTCTAGTTTTTCTAATATATTCTAACATTTCTTAATCTGAATAATATCCATCTGGGTAATTATCCAGGTATAACTGTTCTATCCAATTTATAGTTTTAATTTCATAGTCTAATACTTTTTCTAATATTATTCTCTTAATATCTATAATTTCCATATCTCTAAGTATATATAAGATTAATATTTTAAGATTATCTATCATTTAAAATTTGTTAAATACGTTATTATAATATTTTTTAGTTGTTTGTTTTAATCTCATTAGTTCTTCTATATTTTCACTAGGAAATTGTATATATTTTATATCTATTTTCCAAAATTCTAAATATACATAATTTATCATAGTTAGCGTGTGGGTTTGGTATGCAAGTATTTATAAGAGTAGTTCGGTAGGTGTGGTATATAATTCTAGTAATAAAATATCTATCAAATATTTTTTCCAATATGATTTTTCTTATATCTACTATTTCTATATCCTTAAGTACATATAAAATGAGTATTTTAAATTTATCTACCATTTCGTCAGATAAATAATTATTCATTTTTCATAAAATTGCTATTTTCAAAATATTCCCTTTAATCATACACATAACAAAATATGATTATATTAGATTACTATACACTAGATTATTCTTAAATAACATATTGTTCTATCACTATTAGCATGGTAATTAGGATACTTTCCCCTTAAACAGTACCTCTACTCTGGCTACTTCCCTATCACGGCTTCTTGCCTTACCGGTTTCACCTTTAGGATGGCATAGTTCTTAAGGATTTTTCTCCTTTTTCACTTTGCTAATAAAATTCTTAACATGCTATTTTTCGAATAATTCTACTATAAAGTAACTAACATTAACTTATTTTATCATATCATGATTGTTAGGAATTTATGAATTTAGTTATTCATAACAGTAAATGAATATACCTGTTCTGGTAGTTTTGATAATTTTAAGCTTCGTTCCTTCATAGATTTTTTCATTGAAATATACTTGTTTTTTAAATAATCAAATTATTTGTTGTAGACAACAGAGAGTTTTTTGCTCCAATGTATGAAGGCTTACCTTCATCTGAGCAAGTGCTCGTTTATTTATATTCTTAGAAATAAAAACGCGTACACTATTTTTCTTTACATCTATCAGCTACTTTACAAAAGTAAAGAAAAATGTCTCTGCAAAGTCCTAAAGCTAATTTTTACACATGTCTAATCTAATAATGATGCTACTTGCCAAAAAAGACTAGTAAATGATAAGAAAAGTCAAAAAGCCTAAGGCTACTTATATAATAATTTACGTAAAGCTATCTAGCTATTTTAAATCTTCCATATGTCTTTTTCACCTTTAATAACTTGAATTACTTTTTTTCTCTTCTTTCTTTATCCGTAGCTATCTTCTTTTTATTGCTCTGTATCTCCATTATTGCTTCATATTTTGCATCTTTCAGCTGTCGCTTTTATCTTCTTCTATTCCTGCTGAACTTCTGGGACAATATTATCTTCTCCATTACATTTTGAACATTGATGGTCTGGATATTTATGTCCAATTAACTTGCAATATCTGGTTAATAATTCTTTCGAATTAATTTTTTCTCTAAGAGCTCGGGCGATAGATTTTTTCTCTGGATTGAGTAACGTTAAGATCCATTGCCTAACATCTTCTATATCTGTTTCTCATAGCTCCTTTGAATTTGAGTATACTATTACATTACCTCTTGAAAAATAACTCCATATGGGGTTTCTGTTGTGACAAGTGTTTGCTAACTCTTGAAGAATTGTGGATAGTCCGATAATTCTCTTATTTGCATAAAAATTTGGTATCTTAATTCTAGGTATTTCTTGTTGTGGAATAATATATTCTGGTATAATCATATCTTGGGTCACTCCTATTTTTACAACTTTATAGGTGATTTAACTTCATCATACAATATCTCTGCTAGTGCCGTGTAAAATTTTATAAAAAATAGGTTACCTTTGGTTATTCTTTTAAAAATGTTAAATGAATCATAAATTTCTGGTATATTGGATATTTCAATTCTGTCTTGGGTATATATGGTACTAAGTAGTCCATATTCGTAACAGGTTTTAACTAGATTTGGATTGGTTTTGGGTAAAGCAATTAGCTTATTGTATCCGGTTAGCTTTTGGGTTATGTAATTTGTATATGGTTCTTGGATGTTTATAGCTCTGGTGTTAGTATTTAAGAAGGTTTGTATTTTGTAGATATTTTCTATATATGTTCGGGCTGTATAGTTGTAGATCTTTTTATCTTGGTTTAAACTGTCTCGGTATGTGGTAATTTGTGGGGGTATGAACATGGGATCTTTAGGTGTATTTGGAATATATATGGCTTATCAAATAGCTTGTTTAGGTTCATATTTGTGTTTTTTCTAACTCCTTTGCTTGTACCTGCAGAAGTAGATTGATAAACGTTATGGGTTTTACGGCGTATCCCCACGTCTCCTTCTAGCTCTGTAATTTTAATGTCTTCCAATCGACATAGCTCTGGATTTTTAATGTCTTCCAATTGACATAGCTCTGCACACTGTTGAGTTGGCTGATTTGTAGCTTCAGACTTCAGTTTAACTTCATTAGTCTTTAGCTTTTCTATTTCATTACCCATACTGTCCACTTTCGTTGAAAGCGTAGTTAGGGTTTTGAGTATCTATTCTAAAGTATCTTCTTCTATTATATCAGTCTGTGTAGCTTTGTCTTGATATGTAATCTGCAATAACATTTTTGTTAGTACTAATTACTTCAATTGTAAATGTAAAATTTAATATATTCAATACTAGTCTCTGAATCTCTTTTATTGTAACTGAATTTTGTATTTTCTTTGTTAGCCACCAACGTACCTGTGTATTATCTGTTCGTACAATAAACTTGTTATATACAATATATGGCTCAAATACTAATAAACATTCATATAATGAGCATAAATCTTTTCTATTTATTTCTCATTTTATTTTTGTTTCATTAAACGTACCTGAGTAGTATCTACAATGGTGTTCTAATTTTTCTTCTTCATATCTATATTTAAGTACTTCTCCATAACTATATTCACTAGCATCTGCTTCTACTATATATATAAATTTTCTATTTTCGTCTGGAAATTATAATTTTGGTAATTCTTTACAAAGTATTTTTATTTTCTGAACTTGTTTTTTATCTTCTTCATTGTAATTATATTCTACATCCTTTATTAATTTTTTCTATAAAGGCTTTAGGCTTTCTGCTAATTTTGGTATATATTCTCTTACTTGGTTTACTAATCCTAAAAATGATTGTAATTTTTTTTGTATCTAATTCTTCTTTTGAATTTATTATTTTTTGTACTATATGTTGTTGCATTTTTACTCCACCTTTATCTATTTGTATTTCTAAAAATTCTATTTGATTTTTCATAATTTCAGCTTTCTTCTCACTTAAACTTATTCCCGAATTTTCTATTATATCTGTAAATTATTCTAATAACTTTCAAATGTTCTTCTTTTGTTTTTGTAGATAATAGTATATCATCTATGTATACTATACAATTAGGTAATTATTTAAAATAACTATCCATAAAATGTTGATATCTACCTGGTGCATTTTTATATCCAAATGGTAGTACATTCCGTTCAAAAAATACTTGTGGTACCATAAATGAGGTTAATTCCTTAGCTTCTTCTTCTAACTTTAAATGGTAAAATGTTGATTTACAATCAAATTTAATAAAGTAATTATATTCTTGTATTTGTCTTATTTTTAATATCTTATTTGGTATTAGGTAATTATATGTCATAGTTTTTGCATTAAAATTTCTATAATCAATAACCATCCTACTTTTCCCTCTTTTTTGTTCACTATGTTTATTTACTGTAAATGCTGGGCTATTATGTTTACTATTACTTTTTTGTATATATTATTTTTCTAATAATTCTTCTATGTGATTTTTAAATTCTTTTAAATCATCAAAATTATATGTTAATGGTTTATGAGTTATTATACTATTTTTATCTATTAATTCAATTTTTATAGTAGTTTTATGTTTTTACCATCCTTTTAATGGATCTTCACTATATAATTGTTGTAATTTTTTCTTAATTATTTCTATCTTATTTATTGAAAATATAGTTATTTCCTTTTTATTTATTGAAAGTAGGACTAGTTCTATTGTATCTTCTGCATTTTTTATATTTTCTAATTTTTGTGTAATTTTTTCACTCCATTCTATCCAATCAGTTTTCTTACTTATTTTATTAGTAACTCATTTTGCACTTACTTTCTTCTTACATGGTGTTGTAAACCACCAATCCGTTCTAGTTATTATATGTGGGTATAATTTATCTAATAACGGCATTCCTAAAAGCATATCTTTTGATGTTAGCTAATAATTATAGATTTCTTCTATTGTTAATATTTTATCCTATACTTATGTTTTTACATTCTTAGCTTTATAAGTAATTAAGCTTCCTTCGTTATTAAATCCTTTAACTATTATTAGTGTTTTTAATTTATCCCATTTACTTTTTGGGAAACAATTATATCTACTTAAATTAGCTTCTACCCCTATATCTATCATAGGTGTATAATATCTACTGTAATACCCTTCTACTACTATCTTCATTAATACATATATTTTCATATCATGTTAAAGCTCGTCTTAAGAATAATTTCTCTCTGTTATATGTTATATATAATTGTGTATGCTCTATATTATATGGTTTTATTTGTTCTAGCCATTTTATTCCTAATATTATGTCTGCTTTTTGCATTTCTTCCTTTATTTCAAATTCTATTTTTATTTTTCTAACTCCTATTGTTATTTCTTTTTCTGCTATATTTTTAGTGTTTATTAAGCGTCTTGGTAGATCTGGGCATATATTGTTGTTATATTTTATTACCTTATTTTTTATTAGATATCTTGCTATATAATTTTCTTCTTGTCCTGTATTTAAGAGTATTAAATATTCTTTTTCATTTGTTGTTCCTGTTATGTAATATTGGTTTAAATTAGTTGTTGAACTTGTTTCATAACTTGTTCTTTTTGATGAAGTTGATGATTCTGATTTTTCATAAGCTATTCTTGTTGTTGTACTTATTCTATCATTTACTATTTCTAAAATTTCTTCTATATCTATGTCTCTATAACTATAATCATTATTATCAATTGTTTTTACAAATTGTTCAAAAGGACTTTCTATTTTTATTTTGTTAATTTTATTTTTCCCGTTATTTTATGTTTTGTTGTTAATACATATAGATTTTTACATCTTGCTGTAAATATTTTAATTCCTGGGGTTAGTTCTATTCTTGATATTTTCCAATATAATACAAATGATTTATCTATATCTTTATCTGTTATTGCTACTGAATAATTTGCACGTATTATAAATTTAAATTTTTGGTATATTAAATTTCTTTTATGGTAGTTATTATACTTTTTTCTATAGGTTTTATAATTCTATCATTTGCTAGGTATAATTCTATTGGTGTATCTATTCCTTCTCTGAAACATGATTTTATCAATATCTCTGTTCCTTCAAGGTGTACATATTTTATTGGGTGTTTACATTTTATATCGTTTATTTCTTTATTAATTATTCTTTTTGTTACTAATGGTATACTAGCTCTTCCTTTTACATATCTACAATATATTACATGTTCTTTTTGACTTACTCCGTATATTCTTCTTTTCTTCTACTAAATATGTTTTTATTGTTGGTATTTTAAATATTTTTTCTACACTTAAATCTAATTATTTTCCTTTTATTTCATCAAATATATGACTATCAAATATTATTTTTTGATTTGTTCCTTCTTCATTTAAATATTCTTCCTTTGTTATTATTTTTATATTTTCTTCAGTTATTTGGTTTATTCTTATATTTTCTTCAGTCATTTAATTCATCTAATTCACTATCTATTTCATTCTCTGAAATTTCATATATACTATCTTCACTTTCTAATTCGTAATCTATATAATCTATCTGCATATATTTCGTATTTTCGATTTTTATTTCTGATATTTGTTTATTTTTTGGGTTTTTAGGTAATTTACTATCTCTAGCTAAATGTCCTAATTTTCCACAATTATAACAAGTACATTCTTTTATAGATTTCTTTTTCCTATACGGTCTTTTATGTTTATAATTTTTTACATAATATTTTTTCTTGGTTTCTTATATTTATATTTTGATTTTTTGTATTTCTTATATTTCTTATGTCTTTTTCTTTACTTATAATATCTTTCTTCGCATCCAAATTGAGGTGCTATTTTATCTTTGCAACATGCTATATTTCTTATTAATGTTTTTTCCATTTTTATTTCTTCTCTATATTTTTCGCATAGGTTTCTATACCATTGTTGTAAAAATTTCATTCTTGCTCCTAGAGTATCTACTATTTTTTCTTCATCCCAACTTTTTAATATATTTGAACTAAATGTTTCAGATAATTTATTAAAATATAATTTTCTTATTTCTTACTTTCTTCTGTATTATCTATTCCTTTATAATAATATTCTTTAAATGAGCAAGTGTATATTCATCTACGTAACACATATTACATATTGGTAATTTTAACATTAAATTCCTATTTATATCTTTCTCTTCATTTTGTTCTTCTTCTGTTGTTGTCATGCTGCTAAATTCGTCTTTTATAGCTATTTCATATTTTTTTAATAATTCTATAGGTGTTAATTTAGTTGTAGTTGTTGATGATGTTTCTTCTGTAGGTTTGTCAGTTCTTAATACCCTTTTACTATTTTCAGTTAGATTTGAAAACCATGATTTCACTGTTCCTATTAGTGTTCTTTCTATATATTCTGGTGCATCTGTTACATTTATATTATCATCTTATAATTGTTTTGTCATATATCTTATCCATAATTGTATTATTTTTGTTGTATTTATTACACAATCTAAGTCTAAGAAGTTATAATTTTTATTAACTATTTGTTTTGGTGTCCATTTGTCATATTCATCTTTTAGATTATATCTTTTAAATTTATTCTATAATATGTAGGTTTTCTTATTTCTGATGTTCTAGGTATTATATTTTTATCTTCTTTTTTATCAAGAGTATTTAAATCTGTGTTTCTATTTTCTAAGTTTTCTTCATTAATTACTTCTTGTTTTTCATTGATTTCTAAATTTTTTGTATTTGTTAAGATTTCTGAATAAGTTTCACTATCTTCTGAATCATAAGATTTCTATTGTATTTATTTTTATTTTTTTTTAAAATTGATTTATCTCATTTAATAATTTTTGTTCTTTATCTTTTTCTTCTTTTTTCTTTCTGTCTTTTTTCATAGAAATCTTTTAGCATTTGTAGTTCTTTTTCTAATTCAGCAATCCTACTATTTTTAGTTTCTTCTATTTTTCCTATTTCTTCTGTAGTTTGTTGTTTTATTTTTCCGATTTCTTTTTTTTATCTATTTCTTCATTTTCTTTTTTTATTCTTACCATATCTGTCAATTTATTTTCTAACATTAAATATAAATGTTCACCTATTTTCTTATACCTTCTTCCTAGATTAGAAAATACTATTTTTATTTTTAATCCTTCATGGTTTTCATATATTTTGTCATCTATTATGTTTTTATTAACTCTGGCAATTATGTTATATTGTAGTCTTTCTATCCTTATTTTTAATTCTTTACGTTTTTTAGATATTATTTGCTTTAATTCTTTATATTTTGGTAATTTTTGTGCGTTATTCATCTAAATAATATTTTGGGGAATATCTAAATATAGTTTAATCAGATAAGTCATAATTAATAAATTAATCAAATAAATCCAAATATATACTACTTCCTTAACTTTAAACAGCATAGGCTCTGATACCAATTGTAGGAGAGTGCGGATAACTTGTGTGGCAAAATAGATCTATTTTAAATACAATGGATCTATTTTTATTTGTGCGTGGATATTTCTTAACTTCTCTAAATATTTTTATTTTTATTTTTATTTTAAGCTAATTTATGTTAGTTTTATCGATATTCATATCTTAGGGGGTGATTATATGGTAATTGGTTAAATGCTTTACTATAGTATTCTTTATTTTTCCCTTAGTTTTTATAATTCTTCTATATTATTTTGAAGGTATCTAAATATTCTATATCTTTTGTTTCAAAATATCCAATTAGATTATCTTCCATAAGTTTGTTCTAATAATATTATTTCTTCCATATTTTGTCTCCAATATTTTAAATATTCATAGTCTATCATTTTATCCTGCAGTAATTGCAGAGTTACAAATTTCTGTATAATAATTTATCCTAATTGTACTGTAATGTGTATCTAATTCTAGATTTTCAATGCTATTTATTATCTTGTGTTGTTCTTCTCGTAGCGAGTATTTTAAATTATATAAACTATCACATGTACTTTTTCCTAAATTTTCTAGGGTTTCTTCTATCCATATTAATTTTTCTTTTAGATTCTCCATTATTTTTCGAATTCAATTTCTATAATTAATTTCTTCATTTAGATTATCTTGATTTTCTCTAGTTTTTCTAATATATTCTAACATTTATTAATCTGAATAATATCCATCTGGGTAATTATCCAGGTATAACTGTTCTATCCAATTTATAGTTTTAATTTCACAATCTAATACTTTTTCTAATATTATTCTCTTAATATCTATAATTTTCATATCTCTAAGTATATATAATATTAATATTTTAAGATTATCTATCATTTAAAATTTGTCAAATACTTTATTATAATATTTTTTAGTTGTTTGGTTTAATCTCATTAGTTCTTCTATATTTTCTCTAAGAAATTGTATATATTTTATATCTATTTTCCAAAATACATAATTTATCATAGTTAGTGTGTGGGTTTGGTATGTAAGTATTTATAAGACTAGTTCGGTAGGTGTGGTATATAATTAATTCTAGTCATAAAATATCTATCAAATATTTTTTTCAATATGATTTTTCTTATATCTACTATTTCTATATCCTTAAGTACATATAAAACGAGTATTTTAAATTTATCTACCATTTCGTCACATAAATAATTATTCATTTTTCATAAAATTGCTATATTCAAAATATTCCTTTCAATCATACACATAACAAAATATGATTATATTAGATTACTATATACTAGATTATTCTTAAATAACATGTTCTTTTGTCACTATTAGCATGGTAATCTGGATACTTTCCCCTTAAACAACGCCTCTACTCTGGCTACTTCCCCATCACGGCTTCTTGTCTTACCAGTTTCACCTTTAGGATGACATAGTTCTTAGGGATTTTTTTCCATTTTCCACTTTGCTAATAAACTTCTTAACATGCTATTTTTCGAATAATTCTACTATAAAGTAACTAACATTAACTTATTTTATCATATCATGATTGTTAGGAATTTATGAATTTAGCTATTCATAATAGTAAATGAATATACATGTTCTGATAGTTTTGATAATTCTAAGCTTTGTTCCTTCATAGATTTTTCCATTGAAATATGCCTGTTTTTTAAATAATCAAATTATTTGTTGTAGACAACAGAGAGTTTTTTGCTTCAACGTATGAAGGCTTACCTTCATCTAAGCAAGTGCTCATTTATTTATATTCTTAGAAATGAAAACGCGTACATTGTTTTTCTTTACATCTATCAGCTACTTTACAAAAGTAAAGAAAAATGTCTCTGCAAAGTCCTAAAGCTAATTTTTACACATGTCTAATCTAATAATGGCACTACTTGCCAAAAAAGACTAGTAAATGATAAAAAAAGTCAAAAAGCCTAAGTTTACTTACATAATAATTTACATAAAGCTATCTAACTATTTTAAATCTTCCATATGTCTTTTTCACCTTTAACAACTTGAGTTACTTTCTTTGTCTTCTTTCTTTATCCGTAGTTATCTTCTTTTTATTGCTTTGTATCTCCATGATTGCTTCATATCTTGAATCTTCCAGCTGTCACTTTTATCTTCTTCTTTTCCAGTTGAACTTCTGGGACAATATTATCTTCTCCATTATATTTTGAACATTGATAGTCTGGATATTTATGTCCAATTAACTTGCAATATTTGGTTAATAATTCTTCCGAATTAAATTTTTCTCTAAGAGCTCCGGCGATAGGTTTTTTCTCTGGATTGAGTAACATCAAGATCTATTGCCTAACGTCTTCCATATCTGCTTCTCGTAGTTTCTTTGAATTTGAGTATACTATTACATTACCTCTTGAATAATAACTCCATATGAAATTTCTATTGCGATAAGTGTTTGCTGACTCTTGAAGAATTGTGGATAGTCCGATAATTCTCTTATTTGCATAAAAATTTGGTATCTTAATTCTACGTATTTCTGGTTGTGGAATAATATCTTCTAGTATAATCATATCTTGGGTCATTCCTATTTTTACAACTTGTATAGGTGATTTAACTTCATCATACAATATCCCTACTGGTGCAGTGTAAAATTTTATAAAAAATAGGTTACCTTTGGCTATTCTTTTAAAAACATTAAATGAATCATATATTTTTGGTATATTGGATATTTCATTTCCATCTTGGGTATATATGGTACTAAGTAGTCCATATTCGTAACAGGTTTTAACTATATTTGGATTAGTTTTGGGTAAAGCAGTTAGCTTATTGTATTCGGTTAGCTTCTGGGTTATGTAATTTGTATGTGGTTCTTGGATGTCTATAGCTCTGGGGTTAGTATTTAAGAAGGTATGTATTTTGTAAATATTCTCTATGTATGTTCGGGCTGTATAGTTGTAGATCTTTTTATCTTGGTTTAAACTGTCTCGGTATGTAGTAATTTGTGGCGGTATGAACATGGGATCTTTTGGTGTATTTGGAATATATGGCTTATCAAATAACTTGTTTAGGTTCATATTTGTGTTTTTCATAACTCCTTTGCTTGTACCAGCAGAAGTAGATTGATAAATATTATGGGTTTTACGGAGTATCCCAACGTCTCCTTCTAGCTCTGTAATTTTAATGTCTTTCGATCGACATAGCTTTGGAATTTTATTGTTTTCCGATCGACATAGCTCTTCACACTGTTGAGTTAGCTGATTTGTAGCTTCAGACTTTAGTTTAACTTCATTAGTCTTTAGCTTTTTTATTTCATTACCCATATGTCCACTTTCATTGAAACCGTAGTTAGGGTTTTGAATATCTTTTCTAAAGTATCATCTTCTATTATATCAGTCTGTGTAGCTTTGTCTTGATATGTAATCTACAATAACATTTTTGTTAGTACTAATTACTTCAATTGTAAATGTAAAATTTAATATATTCAATACTAGTCTCCGAATCTCTTTTGTTGTAACTGAATTTTGTATTTTCTTTGTTAGCCACCAACGTACTTGTGTACTATCTGTTCGTACAATAAACTTGTTATATACAATATATGACTCAAATGCTAATAAACATTTATATAATGAACATAATTCTTTTCTATTTATTTCCCATTTTATTTTAGTTTGATTAAACGTACCTGAGTAGTATCTACAATGGTGTTCTAATTTTTCTTCTTTATATCTATATTTAAGTACTCTTCCATAACTATATTCACTAGCATCTGCTTCTACTATATATATAAATTTTCTATTTTCGTCTGGAAATTGTAATTTTGGTAATTCTTTACAAAGTATTTTTATTTTTTGAACTTGTTTTTTATCTTCTTCATTGTAATTATATTCTACATCCTTTTTTAATTTTTTCTGTAAAGGCTTTAGTTTTTTTGATAATTTTGGAATATATTCTCTTACTTGGTTTACTAATCCTAAAAATGATTGTAATTTCTTTTTTGTATCTAATTCTTTTTTTGAATTTATTATTTTTTGTACTATATGTTGTTGCATTTTTACTCCACTTTTATCTATTTATATTTCTAAAAATTCTATTTGATTTTGCATAATTTCAGCTTTCTTCACACTTAAACTTATTTCCGATTTTTCTATTATATTTGTAAATTGTTCTAATAACTTTAAATGTTCTTCGTTTGTTTTTGTATATAATATTATATTATCTATGTATATTATACAATTAGCTAATTGTTTAAAATAAATATCCATAAAATGTTGATATCTACCTGGTGCATTTTTATATCCAAATGGTAGTACATTTCGTTCATAAAATCTTTGTGGTACCGTAAATGCGGTTAATTCCTTAGCTTCTTCTATAAACTTTAAATGGTAAAATCCCGATTTATAATTAAATTTACTAAAGTAATTATATTCTTGTATTTGTCTTATTTTTAATATCTTATTTGGTATTAGGTAATTATATGTCATAGTTTTTGCATTTAAAGTTCTATAATCAATAACCATCTTACTTTTTCCTCTTTTTTGTTCCCTATGTTTATTTACTGTAAATGCTGGGCTATTATGTTTACTATTACATTTTTGTATATTATTTTTCTAATAATTCTGCTATGTGCATTTTAAATTCTTTTAAATCACCAAAATTATATGTTAATGGTTTCTGGGTTATTATGCTATTTTCATCTATTAATTCAATTTTTATAGTAGTTTTATGTTTTAACTGTTCTTTTAATGGATCTTCACTATATAATTGTTTTAATTTTTTCTTAATTATTTATATCTTATTTATTGAAAATATAGTTATTTCCTTTTTATTTATTGAAAATATGACTAGTTCTATTGCATCTTCAGTATTTTTTATATTTTCTAATTTTTGTGTAATTTTTTCACTACCTTCTATCCAATCAGTTTTCTTTCTTATTTTATTAGTAACTCTTTTTGCTCTTACTTCTGGTTACATGGTGTTGTAAACCACCAATCCGTTCTAGTTATTATATGTGGGTATAATTTATCTAAAAACGGCATTTCTAAAAGCATATCTTTTGATGTTAGCTCATAATTATAGATTTCTTCTATTGTTAATATTTTATCCTATACTTGTGTTTTTACATTCTTAGCTTTATAAGTAATTAAGCTTCCTTCGTTATTAAATCCTTTAACTATTATTAGTGTTTTTAATTTATTCCATTTAATTTTTGGGAAACAATTATATCTACATAAATTAGCTTCTGCTCCTATATCTATCATAGGTGTATAATATCTACTGTAATATCCTTCTACTACTATCTTCATTAATACATATATTTTCATATCATGTTAAAGCTCTTCTTAAGAATAATTTCTCTCTGTTATATGTTATAGATAATTGTGTATGCTCTATATTATATGGTTTTATTTATTCTAGCCAATATTATATCTGCTTTTTGCATTTCTTCCTTTATTTCAAATTCTATTTTTATTTTTCTAACTCCCATTGTTATTTCTTTTTCTTCTATATTTTTAGTGTTTATTAAGCTTCTTGGTAGATCTGGGCATATATTATTGTCAGATTTTATTTCCTTATTTTTTATTAGATGTCTTGCTATATAATTTTCTTTAATATTAGTTTAAATTAGTTGTTGAACTTGTTTCATAACTTGTTCTTTTTGATGAAGTTGATGATTCTAGTTTTTCATAAGCTATTCTTTTTGTTGTACTTATTCTATCATTTATTATTTCTAAATTTTCTTCTATATCTATGTCTCTATAACTATAATCATTATTATAAATTATTTTTACAAATTGTTCAAAAGGACTTTCTATTTGTACTTTGTTAATTTTATTTTTTCCCGTTATTTTATGTTTTGTTGTTAATACATATAGATTTTTACATCTTGCTATAAATATTTTACTTCCTAGGGTTAGTTCTTTTCCTGATATTTTCCAATATAATACGAATGATTTATCTATATTTTTATCTGTTATTGCTACTGAATAATTTGCACTTATTATAAATTCAAATTTTGGTATATTAAATTTTCTTTTATTACAGTTATTATACTTTGTTCTATAGGTTTTATAATTATATCATCTGCTAGGTATAATTCTATTGGTGTATTTATTCCTTCTCTGAAACATGTTTTTATCAATATCTCTGTTCCTCCAAGGTGTACATATTTTATTGGGTCTTTACTTTTTATATCGTTTATTTCTTTATTAATTATTTCTTTTTATTACTAGTGGTATACTAGCTCTTCCTTTTACATATCTACAATTTATTACATGTTCTTTTTGACTTACTACGTAGTATTATTCTTTTCTTCTACTAAATAGGTTTTTTATTGTTGGTATTTTAAATATTTTTTCTACACTTAAATCTAATTCTTTTTCTTTTATTTCATAAAATATATGACTATCAAATATTATTTTTTGATCTGTTCCTTCTTCATTTAATTATTCTTTCTTTGTTATTATTTTTATATCTTCTTCAGTTATTTGGTTTATTCATATATCTTCTTCAGTTATTTAATTCGTCTAATTCACTATCTATTTCATTATCTGTTTCATTCTCTGAAATTTCATATATACTATCTTCACTTTCTAATTCGTAATCTATATAATCTATCTGTATATATTTCGTATTTTCGATTTTTATTTCAGATATTTGTTTATTTTTGGGTTTTTAGGTAATTTACAATTTCTAGCTAAATGTCCTAATTTTTCTCAATTATAACAAGTACATTCTTTTATAGATTTCTTTTTCCTATATGGTCTTTTATGTTTATAATTTTTTACATAATGTCTTTTTCTTGGTTTCTTATATTTATATTTTGATTTTTTATATTTCTTATATTTTTATGTCTTTTTCTTTACTTATAATATTTTTCTTCGCATCCAAATTGAGGTGCTATTTTATCTTTGCAACATGCTAAATTTCTTATTAATGTTTTTTCCATTTTTATTTCTTCTCTATATTTTTCACATAGGTTTCTATACCATTGTTGTAAAAATTTTATTCTTGCTCCTAGTGTATCTACTATTTTTTCTTCATCCCAACTTTTTATTATATTTGAACTAAATGATTCAGATAATTTATTAAAATATAATTTTCTTATTTCTTTACTTTCTTCTGTATTATATGTTCCTGTATAATAATATTCTTTAAATGCGCAAGTATATTCATCTACGTAACACATATTACATATTGCTAATTTTAACATTAAGTTCCTATATATATCTTTCTCTTCATTTTGTTCTTCTTATGTTGTTGTCATGCTGCTAAATTCGTCTTTTATAGCTATTTTATACTTTTTTAATAATTCTATAGGTGTTAATTTAGTTGTAGTTGTTGATGATGTTTCTTCTGTAGGTTTGTCAGTTCTTAATACCCTTTTACTATTTTCAGTTAGATTTGAAAACCATGATTTCACTGTTCCTATTAGTGTTCTTTCTATATATTCTGGTGCATCTGTTACATTTATATTATCATCTTATAATTGTTTTGTCATATATCCTATCCATAATTGTATTATTTTTGTTGTATTTATTACACAATCTAAGTCTAAGAAGTTATAATTTTTATTAACTATTTGTCTTGGTGTCCATTTGGCATATTCATCCTTTAGATTATATATTTTAAATTTATTCTTATAATATGTAGGTTTTCTTATTTCTGATGTTCTATGTATTATATTTTTATCTTCTTTTTTATCAAGAGTATTTAAATCTGTGTTTCTATTTTCTAAGTTTTCTTCATTAATTACTTCTTGTTTTTCATTGATTTCTAAATTTTTTGTATTTGTTAAGATTTCTATATATGTTTCACTATCTTCCGAATCATAATTATCTGTTTCTTCAACATCTATTGTATTTATTTCTAATTCCCTGGTTTCTATTTCTTTATTTTTTTTCTATTCTTACCATAGCTGTCAATTTATCTTCTAATTTTAATTCTTCTTTTTTCTAACATTAAATATAAATGTTCACCTATTTTCTTATACCTTTTTTCTAGATTAGATAATACTATTTTTATTTTTAATCCTTCATGGTTTTCATATATTTTTTCATCTATTATAAATTCTTCTTTATTCATTTTTTATTTAATTGTTAATAGATCATGTTGGTATGTATATTCTAGACTATCTATTGTCGATTCTAAATTTGATATTGCTTCTTTTTGTGCATTTATTGAGTGTTTACTAACTCCGGCAATTATAGTAAATTGTATTCTTTCCATTCTTATTTTTAATTCTTTACGTTTTTTAGATATTATTTGCTTTAATTCATCATATTTTGGTAATTTTTGTACGTTTTTCAACTAAATAATATTCTGGGGAATATCTAAATCTAGTTTTATCAGATAAGTCAGTTATAATTAATAAATTAATCAAATAAATCCAAATATATACTACTTCCTTAACTTTAAACAACATAGGCTTTGATACCAATTGTAGGGGCTGCAGATAACTTGTCTGGTAAAATAGATCTATTTTAAAGATTTCTGTTGCGATAAGTGTTTGCTAACTCTTGAAGAATTGTGGATAGTCCGATAATTTTCTTATTTGCATAAAAATTTGGTATCTCAATTCTAGGTATTTCTGGTTGTGGAATAATATCTTCTGGTCTAATCATATCTCGGGTCATTCCTATTTTTAGAACTTGTATATGTTATTTAACTTCATTATACAATATCTCTGCTGGTGCCGTGTAAAATTTTATAAAAAACAGGTTACCTTTGGTTATTCTTTTAAAAATGTTAAATGAATCATATATTTTTGGTATATTAGATATTTCACTTTCGTCTTGGGTATATATGGTACTAAGTAGTTCATATTCGTAATAGGTTTTAACTAGATTTGGATTGATTTTCGGTAAAGCAATTAGCTTATTGTATCCAGTTAGCTTCTGGGTTATGTAATTTGTATGTGGTTCTTGGATGTTTATAGCTCTAGGGTTAGTATTTAAGAGGTAATGTAATAGTATACTCAAATTCAAAATATGAGAAGCAGATATGGAAGACGTTAGGAAATGGATCTTGACGTTACTCAATCCAGAGAAAAAAACTATCGCCAGAGGTATTAGAGAAAAATTTATTACGGAAGAATTATTAACCAGATATTGCAAGTTAATTGGACATAAACATCCAGGCCATCAATGTTCAAAGTGTAATGGAGAAGATAATATTGTCCCAGAAGTTCAACTGGAATAGAAAAAGATAAAAGCGACAGTTGGAAGATGCAAGATATGAAGCAATAATGGAGATACAGAGCAATAAAAAGAAGATAACTATGGGTAAAGAAAGAAGACAAAGAAAGTAATTCAAGTTATGAAAGGTGAAAAAGACATAAGGAAGATTTAAAATAGCTAGATAGCTTTACGTAAATTATTATGTAAGTAGCCTTAGGCTTTTTGGCTTTTCTTATCATTTACTAGTCTTTTTTGGCAAGTAGTGACATTATTAGATTAGACATGTGTAAAAATTAGCTTTAGGACTTTGCAGAAACATTTTTCTTTACTTTTGTAAAGTAGCTGACAGATGTAAAGAAAAACAGTATATGCGTTTTCATTTCTAAGAATATAAATAAACAAGCACTTTCTCAGATGAAGGTAAGACTTCATACGTTGAAGAAAAAAACTCTCTCTTGTCTACGATAAATAATTTAATTATTTAAAAAACAGGCATATTTCAATGGAAAAATCTATGGAGGAACAAAGCTTAGAATTATCAAAACTACCAGAACAGGTATATTCATTTACTATTATGAATAACTAAATTCATAAATTCCTAACAATCATGATATGATAAAATAAGTTCATGTTAGTTACTTTATAGTAGAATTATTCAAAAAATAGCATGTTAAGAAGTTTATTAGCAAAGTGGAAAAGGAGAAAAATCCCAAGGAACTATGCCATCCTAAAGGTGAAACCGGTAAGGCAAGAAGCAGTGATAGGGAAGTAGCCAGAGTAGAGGCGCTGTTTAAGGGGAAAGTATCCAGATTACCATGCTAATAGTGACAGAAGAACATGTTATTTAAGAATAATCTAGTATATAGTAATCTAATATAATCATATTTGTTATGTGTATGATTGAAGGAAATATTTTGAAAATAACAATTTTATGAAAAATGGATAATTATTTATCTAACGAAATGGTAGATAAATTTAAAATACTCGATTTATATGTACTTAAGGATATAGAAATAGTAGATATAAGAAAAATTATATTGAAAAAAATATTTGATAGATATTTTATGACTAGAATTAATTATATACCACACCTACCGAACTACTCTTATAAATATTTACACACCAAACCCACACACTAACTATGATAAATTATGTATTTTGGAAAATAGATATAAAGTATATACAATTTCTTAGTGAAAATATAGAAGAATTAATGAGATTGAAACAAACAACTAAAAAATATTATAATAAAGTATTTAACAAATTTTAAATGATAGATAATCTTAAAATATTAATCTTATATATACTTAGAGATATAGAAATTATAGATATTAAGAGAATAATATTAGAAAAAGTATTAGACTATGAAATTGAAACTATAAATTGGATAGAACAGTTATACCTGGATAATTACCCAGGTGGCTATTATTCAGATTAAGAAATGTTAGAATATATTAGAAAAACTAGAGAAAATCAAGATAATCTAAATGAAGAAATTAATTATAGAAACCAAATTCGAAAAATAATAGAGAATCTAAAAGAAAAATTAATATGGATAGAAGAAACCCTAGAAAATTTAGGAAAAAGTACATGTGATAGTTTATATAATTTAAAAAACTTGATACGAGAAGAACAACACAACATAATAAATAACATTGAAAATCTAGAATTATATATACATTACAATACAATTAGAATAAATTATTATACAAAAATTAGTAACTCTGCAATTACTACAGGATAAAATGATAGACTATGAATATTTAAACTATTGGAGATAAAATATGGAAGAAATAATATTATTAGAAAAACTTATGAAAGATAATCTAATTGGATATTTTGAAACAAAAGATATAGAATATTTAAAATACCTTCAAAATAATATAGAAGAATTACAAAAACTAAGGGAAAAAAATAAAGAATACTATAGTAAAACACTTAACCAATTACCATATAATCACCCCCAAGATATGAATATCGATAAAACGAACATAAATAAACTCAAAATAAAAATAAAAATATTTAGAGAAGTTAAGAAATATCCACGCACAAATAAAAATTGTTCTATTGTATTTAAAATAGATCTATTTTACCATACAAGTTATCCGCACCCCCTTACAATAGGTATCAGAGCCTATGCTATTTAAAGTTAAGGAAGTAGTATACATTTAGATTTATTTGATTAATTTATTAATTATGACTTATCTGATAAAACTATATTTAGATATTCTCCAAAATATTATTTAGATGAATAACGTACAAAAATTATCAAAATATAAAGAATTAAAGCCAATAATATCTAAAAAACATAAAGAATTAAAAATAAGGAAATAAAGACTACAATATAACATAATTGTTGGAGTTAGTAAAAACTCCATTAATGCACAAAAAGAAGAAATATCAAATTTAGAATCGACAATAGATAGTCTAGAATATACATACCAACACGATATATTAACAGTTAAATAAAAAATGAACAAAGAAGAATTTATAATAGATGAAAAAATATATGAAAACCAAGAAGGATTAAAATAAAAATAGTATTTTCTAATCTAGGAAGAAGGTATAAGGAAATAGGTGAACATTTATATTTAATGTTAGAAAAAGAAGAATTAAAATTAGAAGATAAATTGACAGCTATGGTAAGAATAGAAAAAGAAAATAAAGAAATAGATAGAAAAAGGAAATAAAAAAAAATAAAAGAACAAACTACAAAAGAAATATGAAAAATAGAAGAAACTAAAAATAGTAGGATTGCTGAATTAGAAAAAGAACTACAAATGCTAAAAGATTTATATGAAAAAAGACAGAAAGAAAAGAAGAAAAACATAAAGAATAAAAATTATTAAATGAGATAAATCAATTTATGAAAAATTAGAAATAAATACAATAGATGTTGAAGAAACAAATAATTATGATTCAGAAGATAGTGAAACATATACAAAAATCTTAATAAATACAAAAAATTTAGAAATCAATGAAAAACAAGAAGTAATTAATGAAGAAAACTTAGAAAATAGAAATACAGAAATAAATACTCTTGATAAAAAAAAGATAAAAATATAATACCTAGAACATCAGATTTAAGAAAACCTACATATTATAAGAATAAATTTAAAAGATATAATCTAAAAGATGAATATGCCAAATGGACACCAAAACAAATAGTTAATAAAAATTATAACTACTTAGACTTAGACTGTGTAATAGATACAGAAAAAATAATACAATTATAGATAAGATATATGACAAAACAATTATTAGATAATAATATAAATGTAACAGATGCACCAGAATATATAGAAAGAACACTAATAGGAACAGTGAAATTATGGTTTTCAAATCTAACTGAAAATAGTAAAAGGGTTTTAAGAACTGACAAACCTACAGAAGAAACATCATCAACAACTACAACTAAATTAACACCTATAGAATTATTAAAAAAATATGAAATAGCTATAAAAGACGAATTTAGTAGCATGACAATAACAGAAGAAGAACAAAATAAAGAGAAAGATATAAATATGAATTTAATGTTAAAATTAGCAATATGTAATATGTGTTACGTAGATGAATATACTTGCGCATTTAAAGAATATTATTTTAAAGGAACATATAATACAAAAGAAAGTAAAGAAAGAAGAAAATTATATTTTAATAAATTATCTGAACCATTTAGTTCAAATATAATAAAAAGTTGGGATGAAGAAAAAATAGTAGATACACTAGGAGCAAGAATAAAATTTTTACAACAAAGGTATAGAAACCTATGTGAAAAATATAGAGAAGAAATAAAAATGGAAAAAAATATTAATAAGAAATATAGCATGTTGCAAAGATAAAATAGCACCTCAATTTGGATGCGAAGAAAGATATTATAAGTAAAGAAAAAGACATAAGAAATATAAAAAATCAAAATATAAATATAAGAAACCAAGAAAAAGGCATTATGTAAAAGATTATAAACATAAAAGACCATATAGGAAAAAGAAATCTATAAAAAAATATACTTGTTATAATTGCGGAAAATTAGGACATTTAGCTAAAGGTTGTAAATTACCTAAAAACCAAAAAATAAAACAAATATCAAAAATAAAAATAGAAAATATAGAATATATGCAGATAGATTGTATAGAATACGAATTAGAAAGTGAAGATAGTATATATGAAATTTAAGAGAATAAAATAGATAATGAAATAGATAGTGAATTAGATGAATTAAATGACTGAAGAAGATATAAGAATAAATCAAATAACTGAAGAAGATATAAAAATAATAACAAAGGAAGAATATTTAAATGAAGAAGGAACAGATCAAAAAATAATATTTGATAGTCATATATTTTATGAAATAAAAGGAAAAGAATTAGATTTAAGTGTAGAAAAAATGTTTAAAATACCAACAATAAAAAACATATTTAGTAGAAGAAAAGAAGAATACTACGTAGTAAATAAAAAAGAACATGTAATAGATTGTAGATATGTAAAAGGAAGAGCTAGTATACCACTAGTAACAAAAAGAATAATTAATACAGAAATAAACGATATAAAAGGTAAAGACCCAATAAAATATGTACACCTTGGAGGAACAGAGATATTGATAAAAACATGTTTTAGAGAAGAAATAGATACACCAATAGAATTATACCTAACAGATGATAGAATTATAAAACCTATAGAAAAAAATATAATAGCTGCCACAAAAGGAAATTTAATATACCAAAAATTTAAATTTATAATAAGTGAAAATTATTCAGTAGCAATAACAGATAAAAATATAGATAAATCATTAGTATTATATTGGAAAATATCAGGAATAGAACTAACTCCAGAAAGTAAAATATTTACAGCAAGATGTAAAAATCTATATGTATTAACAACAAAACATAAAATAACGGGAAAAAATAAAATTAACAAATTACAAATAGAAAGTCCTTTCGAACAATTTGTAAAAACAATTGATAATAATGATTATAGTTATAGAGACATAGATATAGAAGAAAATTTAGAAATAATAAAAGATAGAATAAGTACAACAAAAAGAATAGCTTATGAAAAATCAGAATCATTAACTTCATAAAAAAGAACAAGTTATGAAACAAGTTCAACAACTAATTTAAGCCAATATTACATAACAGGAACAATAAATGAAAAAGAATATTTAATACTCTTAAATACAAGACAAGAAGAAAATTCTTGCAAGATATCTAATAAAAAATGAGGAAATAAAATCTGACAATAATATATGCCCAGATCTACCAAGAAGCTTAATAAACACTAAAAATATAGCAGAAAAAGAAATAACAATAGGAGTTAGAAAAATAAAAATAGAATTTGAAATAAAGGAAGAAATACAAAAAGCAGACATAATATTAGGAATAAAATGGCTAGAACAAGTAAAACCATATAATATAGAGCATACACAATTATGTATATCATATAACAGAAAGAAATTATTCTTAAGAAGAGCTTTAACATGATATGAAAATATATGTATTAATGAAGATAGTAGCGGAAGGGTATTACAGTAGATATTATACGCCTATGATAGATATAGAAACAGAAGCTAATTTATGTAGATATAATTATTTACCAAAAAGTAAATGGGATAAATTAAAAACACTAATAATAGTTAAAGGACTTAATAACGAAGGAAACTTAATTACTTATAAAGCTAAGAATGCAAAAACATAAGTATAGGATAAAATATTAACAATAGAAGAAATCTATAATTATGAGCTAACATCAAAAGATATGCTTTTAGGAATGCCGTTTTTAGATAAATTATACCCACATATAATAACTAGAACAGATTGGTGGTTTACAACACCATGTAACCAGAAGTAAGAGCAAAAAGAGTTACTAATAAATAAAGAAAGAAAACTGATTGGATAGAAGGTAGTGAAAAAATTACACAAAAATTAAAAAATATAAAAAATACTGAAGATGCAATTGAACTAGTCATATTTTCAATAAATAAAAAGGAAATAACTATATTTTCAATAATAAGATAGAAATAATTAAGAAAAAATTAGAACAATTATATAGTGAAGATCCATTAAAAGGATGAAAAAAATATAAAACTGCTATAAAAATTGAATTAATAGATAAAAATAGCATAATAACCCAGAAACCATTAACATATAATTTTGATGATTTAAAACAATTTAAAATGCACATAGAGGAATTATTAGAAAAATAATATATACAAAAAAGTAATAGTAAACATAATAGCCCAACATTTAAAGTAAATAAACATAGTGAACAAAAAAGAGGAAAAAGTAGGATGATTATTGATTATAGAAATTTAAATGCAAAAACTATGACATATAATTACCTAATACCAAATAAGATATTAAAAATAAGACAAATAATATAATTACTTTAGTAAATTTGATTGTAAATCAGGATTTTGCCATTTAAAGTTAGAAGAAGAAGCTAAGGAATTAACCGCATTTACGGTACCACAAGGACTTTATGAACGGAATGTACTACCATTTGGATTTAAAAATGCACCAGGTAGATATCAAGATTTTATGATAGTTATTTTAAACAATTACCTAATGGTATAGTATACATAGGTGATATACTATTATATACAAAAACAAAAGAAGAACATTTAAAGTTTTTAGAACAATTTACAGATATAATAGAAAATTCGGGAATAAGTTTAAGTGAGAAGAAAGCTGAAATTATGAAAAATCAAATAGAATTTTTAGGAATACAAATAGATAAAAGTGGAGTAAAAATGCAACAACATACAGTACAAAAAATAATAAATTCAAAAGAAGAATTAGATACAAAATAGAAATTACAATCATTTTTAGGATTAGTAAACCAAGTAAGAGAATATATACCAAAATTAGCAGAAAACCTAAAACCTTTATAGAAAAAATTAATAAAGGATGTAGAATATAATTACAATGAAGAAGATAAAAAACAAGTTCAGAAAATAAAAATACTTTGTAAAGAATTATCAAAATTACAATTTCCAGACGAAAATAGAAAATTTATATATATAGTAGAAGCAGATGCTAGTGAATATAGTTATGAAAAAGTACTTAAATATAGATATAAAGAAGAAAAATTAGAATACCGTTGTAGATACTACTCAGGTACATTTAATGAAACAACAATAAAATGGAAAATAAATAGAAAAGAATTATGCTCATTATATAAATGTTTATTAGCATTTGAGCCATCTATTATATATAACAAGTTTATTGTACGAACAAATAATACACAGGTACGTTGGCGGCTAACAAAGAAAATACAAAATTGAGTTGCAACAAAAGAGATTCGGAGACTAGTATTGAATATATTAAATTTTACATTTACAATTGAAGTAATTAGTACTAACAAAAATGTTATTGCAGATTACATATCAAGACAAAGCTACACAGACTGATATAATAGAAGATGATACTTTAGAAAAGATATTCAAAACCCTAACTACGCTTTCAATGAAAGTGGACAGTATGGGTAATGAAATAGAAAAACTAAAGACTAATGAAGTTAAACTGAAGTCTGAAGCTACAAATCAGCCAACTCAACAGTGTGCAGAGATATGTCGATCGGAAGACATTAAAATTTCAGAGCTATGTCGATCGGAAGACATTAAAATTTTAGAGCTAGAAGGAGACGTTGGGATACTCCGTAAAACCCATAACGTTTATTAATCTACTTCTGCAAGTACAAGCAAACGAGTTAGGAAAAACACAAATATGAACCTAAACAAGCTATTTGATAAGCCATATATTCCAAATACATCAAGAGATCCCATGTTCATACCCCCCACAAATTACTACATACCGAGACAGTTTAAACCAAGATAAAAAGATCTACAACTATACAGCCCGAACATACATAGAAAATATTTACAAAATACGAACCTTCTTAAATAAGTGCTAATGGGAGATTGCAAGTACCCGGTGGAATAGTGGAGGATGGGAACAACTAACCTGGACACCCATCCCACCATCATTAGAAAAAGAAAAAAGAGTTAACTTAGTGTAAGATACCATAGTTCTAGGCAGTAGTTTCGACTATATTCTTAGAGGTTTGTCATGCTATATGGTTGGACTGACACACTAGATTAAATTTATCTTGTAAAGCCATCTTTTGTTTAGGGATGTAATAAGTGCTAGTTACATCAGATTTTTGACATCTTTTGAGACCCATGTCTTGCTATTACTTTTCAGTTTCTTCTCTGATAGATGGTCCCAGTTTTGACATCTTTGGCTTTACGTTCATGATTAAGTAGTTTGTGGAACTAAGGTTGGAGGCAACAATTTATTTTTCTTAGAACTTACGAAAAGTATTCTTTCTTGGTATTGAACTTGAAGATTCTGATAACTTAACAAATCTATAGTCTGTACAAGCAAATGCTATATTTAGATATAAAGACTACTAATTTCTTAGTCATGGAAGATGCATGCAAATATACGTGTATATTGCAGAATCACCTCCTCCCCCTTTTGATATTTCATGAGAAATCTTGTCTTACTGGTTAACATTGGATATGATCTAATTTTTCTAAAGGAAACTGATAAGGTTATGATCTAGAGTCTAGTATTTGACTTAAAGCAAGCAAGATTGACATAAAGTTGTCGAAGTTAAGAAAATCTCTCTATTTGGAAGGACGGTGCTTGGTACCACTTTATGTGCCAAGAATTTCCAAGTGTATGGTATGAATTTGATAACTACTGGCAGCTACCTGAAGAATATGATAATAGTTTATAAGGAGTAGATAAGATAACTGTTTATGTCTGTTATCTCGGACAATATCTTTGTTTATTCTTCAAATGTTCTTTTCTTGCATTCACTGAAATTGCTAGATGAAATTGCTGCTTATTGAATCTTTGTTGGTCTGCCAATTGGACAACTAGAAACATTATGGCTCTTACTATCATAGTGTTTAAAGAATAAAATCTATGTGTTGTTCTCAATTTCAACAAGTTCTATTTAGTTGCAGCATCTCAAGGTCACAAAAATAAGGTGAAGTGATGCTTATTCGTAAATACTAAATATTGGAGACTATTCACAGAAATAGTATGGGCTGAGAAGTTACAAAGCACCTCTTTTTGACATTATCTATTGTAAATATAACCAATTAAGCATTTCAGAACACAAAATGTGGAAAGTGGCATAGTTTAGCATCATAGTCATATTTAATCATTCATGTACAAAGATTCAATTAGGAGTAGTAGGTGAATTATTGCCAATCGTGTTATCAGGGATTATTTCTTTTCATATTAGCTTTGTTTATTTCCTTAGAAGATTATCTCTCTTTTACTGCTGGTGCTAGGAAGTTGATCTTCGTGGGGTTCCTCCTATCCCCACCAATCCCGACTATGAGAGTGGCCTTCCTCCTCAGTCACATCAAAGGGATGCTACTAATGCCGAGTTTCGTCGCTCTATCAACCTTTTGACTCAATTAGTAGCCTATCAAGAGGAGTGTGGTGCTCCGGCTACCTTTTTGTTTTAGTCCACAAGAGTTGGCCAATATATGAAGTTTAGACCTCCTATGTTCTCCGGTACAAAGATTGAGGAAGACCCTCAAGGCTTCGTTGATGAGATAGAGAAGATCTTTCGAATCATGCATCCTTCAGAGGTTGAATCCATTAATTTTTCTTCCTACCAATTGAAAGATGTAGCGTACCAATGGTACAAAGGGTGGGAGTTGTCTAGAGGTGTTGATGCTAATCCCACTATGTAGGAGGATTTATCCAAGGGTTTCTTTAACCGTTTATTTCCTCGAGAGATAAGGGAGGCAAATGCAGAAGAGTTTGTGAACTTGAAACAAGGGAGGATGTCCATTCAAGAGTATGCCTTGAAATTCCATCAATTGTCAAGGTGTGCTTCCGATATAGTTTTGAGCATAAGGACTAGAATGCGTAAGTTTGTCTCGGGATTATCGCGTGAGCTAGTTCTTGAAAGCAAAATGGCCTTGTTGATTGAGAACATGGACATCTCTAGGTTGGTTATGTATATGCAACAAGTGAAGAGAAGAAGAAGAAACAAGTTGAGCTTAGTGAGAGGCAAAGGAAGAAGTTTAGGCCATCTGATTATAGTGGTGGAGATGGTGGCAAGTGGCCACGAAAGAAGTGGGAGAGTTAAGGTTTGTTCTCCTCGGCTAGTGTTCGCTCTCTTTACCTGAAGTTTTTGGTTGGTTGTCGCTCTTAGTTTAGTGGCGGGTCCCAGCCACAGGGTTTCTAATTTCGAACTAGTGGTGCCCAGTCGGCTCCACCTTGCCCTCCTTGCAGATTCTGTGGTCAGAATCATCATGGTCAGTGTAATAAGGGAAGAGACATATATTTTTACTACGGTCAGGTCAGGCACATGCAACGAGAGTCCCTCTCTTGGATGGATGCTTCAGCCAACAGGGCCCCTATTGCTACTCAATCTACTCCCGCACCAAAGGGTGATATGTTTGCTTCTGCTTCTGTTTTTAGTAATGATGATGGTTGAAACCGTTTGTATGCACTTTCTACTCGCCAGGACTCTGAGGCATCTCCTAATGTTATCACGGGTATGTTAAGACTTTTCTCCCGTGATGTGTATTATTTGTTTGATCCAGGGTCTACTCTTTCTTATGTGACCTCGTATATGGTTGTGCATCTTGATTGTCGTCCCGAGAGTTTGTCGGTTCCTTTTTCTATTTCTACCCCAGTAGGAGACTCTTTGGTTGTTAGAAGACATAAGGTTTATGTGGTATCTATTGGTGGTAGAAATCTTTTGTTGACCTGATAGAGTTGGACATGATTAATTTTGATGTCATGCTAGGATGGATTGGTTGTACTCTTGTGATGTTTCCTTAGATTGTAGGACCCGTAGGGTCATTTTCAAATTCCCTAATGAGTCGGTAATTGTATGGGAAGGTGGTTCCTTAGCGCTTAAGGGGAGATTCATTTCTTATCTTAAAGCACTAAAGTTGATTTCGAAGGGGTGTTTGTATTATTTGGTCCTAGTTAAAGATTCTAACTCGAAATAGCCTTCTCTAGAATCCGTTCCTGTGGTGAATGAGTTTTCCGAAATATTTCTTGATGATCTTCATGGTGTTCCTCCCGATAGGAAAATTGATTTTGGGATTGATCTTGTCCTGGACACTCGTCCAAATTCTATCCCTCCTTATAGAATGGATTCAGTAGATCTAAAAGAGCTTAAGGAGTAATTGAAAGACCTCTTAGATAAAGGATTTATCCGTCCTAGTGTGTCTCCATGGGGTGCTCCTATGTTGTTCATGCGTAAGAAGGATGGTTTCCTTCATATGCACATTGATTATCACCAGTTGAACAAAGTGACCATAAAGAATAAATATCCTCTTTCGAGGATTGATCATTTATTAGATCAACTTCAGGGTGCGAAGTGTTTGTCTAAGATTGATCTTAGATCGGGCTATCATCATCTTAAGATCAGGGATGTGAATATCCCTAGGACTGCATTTAGAACCCTATACGGTTACTATGAGTTTCTTGTTATATCTTTTAGGTTGACCAATGCCCGGGCGACACTCATGGACTTGATGAATAGAGTATTCTATCAATTCTTAGACATGTTTGTCATTGTATTCATTGATGATATCTTAGTGTATTCTAAGAGTGAGGTGGATCATGTAGATCACCTCCGTGCCGTGTTGCAAACTTTAAAGGATCATCATTTGTATGCCAAATTCTCTAAGTATAAGTATTGTTTGGAAACCGTGGCTTTTCTTGGACATGTCATCTCTAGTGAAGGGATCATGGTGGATCCCTAAAAGGTTACAACAATTAAGAAGTGGCTTAGACCTACGACTCTGACCAAAATTTGAAGATTCTTGGGTTTAGTCGGTTATTATAAAAGGTTTGTGGAGAGTTTCTCTACTATAGTTGCCCCATTGAGCAATTTAACCCTAAAGAAGGTCAAGTTCTTGTGGTCCGATGCATGTGAGGGTAGTTTTGAGAAGTTAAAAGATAAATTAACTTCGGCTCAGGTTTTGACCTTGCTCGAGGGTAGTGAGGTTTTGTGATTTATTGTGATGCTTTCTGAGTCAGTCTTGGTTGAGTGTTAATGCAACATGGTAGGTTGGTAGCCTATTCTTCTAGGCAATTGAAAGTTCATGAGAAAAATTACCCTACTCATGACTTAGAGTTGTTAGCTGTGGTCTTCGCGTTGAAGATTTGGCGGCATTATCTTGTCACGACCCGAGCTGGGCCCTAGCTTTGATAAGAATCCCGAACCATGGAGACCTGAGCACTCTTCTATTTCTGATAATCATGCACAATACTCAATAGTAAAGAAAAGAATGTGGAAATGAAATAAACAAAATCATTATCATATTCTGAATACAATTTAACAATACTAGGAAAAAATCCATCAACATATAAACAACGTCTATTTCAGTCTGCGAAATCTCTAGTACATACAAAAATCAATAAAACTGTCTGAAATCTGGGACAAGGCCCCCAGTGGACCAATACCATAATGAAATAACAATACTCTAAGAATGGCCTTCTGAAGTAAGGGAGGCTCACCAACTGCACACTTCTGACTGTCAACTCTACGGTTTAGCAAGACCTCTAGACTGAGCCTCAGACCCTGAAAGATAGAGGGTCAATACAATTGTACTGGTATGCATAGCAATCCAAAATAATGAGTTTGTATATATAACATAGGTGAGAGAAATCATGCATGATATAGTTTAAAACACATGGGCAATTTTTTTTAATATTCATAAAATATTTTTTTCAATGCAGTTCTGATCTTTGTATTACTTCTGAATTAGGTGGTCCACCCTAAAATTCTACAACCCCACGGTCTTTATGGAGTATGCTCTTGACTCGGGGCCAAGCTCCCAACCCAAGTTTTTCGCAAGAGTTGAAGTTTCTGATTCTGATATGCCACAGGGCACTAGGACAACGTATAATCCCTTTAGGGGACATCATAACCCCGTATTGGCAAAATACGGTTTCGGGCAATGAGTTTTATGGACTCATGCCTTCTTCGGGTAACCACCTAACATATCTTTATGCCCATTTTTAGCCTTTTCTGAACATGTGTCATTCTAGGTTCAAAATCTGAAAATCTGAAAAAAAAAATCCACATTCTGTTCTGTTTTGTATTACAATGGCATTATATGAATTGGTATCGTCATACCAAGACTTACAAGTCAGGTTTCTGAGCCATAAGAATCATATCACAGTTTTCTCTTTCAAAACATAAAGTTTAGACCACCATACTTCAACAATTCAAGAAGATTCATTCTTCAATACATTTTTCAAACTATGCAAAAATCATTTTTTTCAATCATTTCAACAAACATGTGGCGGTCATGTATTCTTGGCAAATCATGCAATTCTTTCATTATGTATATTCAACATTTATCAACATGTAAAACCCCTCTCATTAATTTAAAGATCAATTTTAAATCACTCAACAATAGTCAAGGACATTGATACTATGCTTCTAAATAAACATCCAAAATCAAGAGGTTTTACAATATGACAGGGACCGTAGACAATCATGCTCTCAATTCAATTATCCATTTTAACCGCATACGTGTATATATAGGATTTCAAATCAATTTGGGGAAAGGCCTAAATACCAAAATAATAGCGTCACTAAAGAATGCATAATGCAAATTTCAATGTAGATTCCAAAATCCCTTTGTACATTCATGATTTCTAAACTTTAAATCATAATCAAAGTATTTCAACTAGCCCATGTAGTTTTTGGAAAACCCCACCGTACCTTAGTGACGACGAAATTGCCAAAGGATTGGACTTTTAAGCTTGAATTTCTTGATTTCTTGTAGAAAGCACTTTTATCTTATTCTTGGGAATGGAGGAGGTCTTTGGATCGTAACTTGGATGATTTAGGGCTTAGGAATTGTAAATAATGTGTTTAAAAAATCCCTTATAATGATTTGGAGTGATTAGGGACGATTTAGGGATGTGAAATGACTTCAACACCCTTGATATAAGTCAAAATGGAGTATTTTCGGCACTTGGCAATGACTTAGATGACGCCCAGTCAATTGCAGAAGCCAGGGTGGGTGACACCTTGTCAATCACCTAAGTTTGGTTGGGCAACACCTAACCAATCGCACACCCTTACTGCCTCTCACAAAAATAAGGATAACTTTTTTTCTCGGTAGATGGATTAATGTGAAATTGGTATAGTTGGAAATCTATTTCGAAGACCTTTCATTTGATATATAGTAGGCCATCTAATTCATTATATACAAAAAGTTATGGTCGATGGAAGTTGACCCCAGTTGAAACGTCCACTAAAACTTAATCATTAGAAATATTTTATACTCGTGTTAGACTTAAGGGGATTTTGAGACCTCAATTCATATTCAAAGGTATTCCCACATTATAGGATTGATTACCACACATATATTCACAAGGAATCATCTAGTCGGGTCTATATGCTTAGGAACGATGGTCTAAATTCTAGCCCAAAAGTATGGGGTGTTACATTATCTCCCCCTTGGGATCATTCGTCCCTGAATGATGAGTAGGGACTTCTTAAAGCTCTAAAAGTGTAGAATAAAAAACGTAATATTGATTCGAACATTTTTCCTCCACAAAAGATATGCAAAGGCATCACACGATTTTTGTGATAACCCCTAGGGAAATAGGTAAGCACAAAACCCGAGATAGCAAAACTTGGCATCGACATGAATCTTCGCATGTGTTTTATGGCACATGATCAAAACATTGTAAACATAAATTTTCCTAAGAGTCCTCGGCCTGATTAAGATTGGTACAAAAGATTAGATAAACTTCTCGCGGAACATATGAATATTAGCATTCTCCATCTTACAAGCTACAACGAAAAGACTTAAATTTAGCAATACTACTTGTTTATACCCCAACATTAAACAACATACTTCATCATTTCCAACTTATAATTCTTCCGTAACACATCTGCCCACAAGAATTTGTGTCCCATCGTATAATACTTCTAGGTTAAAGTCTAACTCGGAGGAAAGAGGTGCTAATTTAAACTACGGGACACTGTACTCTACATCACATTAAGAAATCATCTCACCTCATCTCTATAATCCAAAAACCCCAAGTCTTAATTCAAAGAATACTAACCGTATGGCATATTAGTTTGTGTTTTTATAAATCACAAAATTTCAGCCTACCACTACCACACCCCACTTTACGGACATCTCCACTAAGATGTGAAAATTCAATCATACTTACCAAGATTCTCGCCATATACCTCCCTCCTAACTATTTCACGTAAAGAATATTCATCTCCTTCCCTTCTCTGCTATTCTAACCTTAGCTCAAGAAATCACATCAAAATTTTTACCTACAATGATATCTATTCCCCTACATAACACACTTCTACGCTTCCACAACCACCGTCATACTAGCATACAGAGGGTCATTAAAGGACCTGAGCAAGCACATCATGAAAGGGAGTAACACTATTCGATTATAACACATACTTATTGCCATACTCAAGGTGGGGCATGAGCTGAAGATACGGTACAATCACAGAGTATTTCATATATCAAGTGTTTGGATCACAACTAGAGAGTTGTTTTGGCATAAACTCAACAGAGCACGAGTTATTAGGACAACCACAGTGAGAAACATGAGAGTTTATATCATGAGTCTTATAACATGAGTGTGGAGTTCATGAAGTCGACGATTTTAGCAAGGACTTCTACTCGAAGCTATCACTTCCTATTTTCAAAACTGAAATAGTCATGAGTTCGCACAACTTTATCATTTTGGCTAATCCCGACATAAAACGAATCGTTAACATACGAAAACATAGTTCCTTAGAACCAATCATGATTTAGGACATATATTTATTATTCATGAGCAACATAACATAGAGCTTAGATACTTAGAATATTGGATCATCGAGGGACATTATTTCTTCTAGTTTGGAAGTCAGGACATTCCATGAGTTACATAGAGTGCTCAAACCTTAGACATAGGTAGGACTTGGATACATAACGTAAGGCATTAGCAGAGTGACCCCGTAGACTGAGTAGGAGGAGTTTGCTTGAATTGTAATAGATTTATCATGAATCTTACTTGAAACTTGACACCATAAGAAGATTTGAGAACTACTTTAACTCATCATCTCCCCCTTAGATCAAAGTTATAATCCTAGACTTGCAGACATAACCTCTTATCAAATATATATATATCCACAACTCTCAACATAAGAGATATACCACCATACACATTATTGCTGATCTCTACCGGATAAACTATACTCTGTAGGTGTTGTTCTCTGGAAATACTACTCTTACTTTCGCTAGCCTCTATAGCCATCACCCTACTACCCCTTCTCATATAAATGAGATGCACTAACCATACGAGGAACATGGAGACTAGTTGAAGTACTGAGCCTCCCTATATCCACACATCTAATCACAAAGGAGTACCAACATACGCATAAACACAAACTCCCCTCCATAGGACACTAAATTCATTCTAGACATCCCTTTCAGGTACACTAATCCTAACATCCTCGAAACCCTAAAGTCATCTATTTGCGGCTAACGTTATCATGGGAATAGACAACCACGCTTCTAGGCACATAACACTTCATCTTCAACTCCTTAGAATACTTAACACTACACCTCTAATCACATAACTTGCATCCTAACAAAATTTGTATAACTATACCAAAGGCGCATATTTCCCACTCATATTTTTTCAATTCAACTCTAAATAACGCTATACAACAACTCCCCAAACTTCTCTATACCATAATTTCTAGAACACAAACTAGGTACGCAAAACACTTATATACATAAATGCTAAAATTTTGCTTTTTAATTATACTCTAAAGGTATTGCTTTCCAGGAACGTTACTCTTAATTTTTGCTATCCTCTATCATCATCAACTTACAACTCGCAGTCCATGAGCATACACAAACTCACTCCTTATCACATAAAAAAAATCCACTACTTAACCTTCTATCATTACACCGTTAATCACATAACTTATATCATAAAATCTTACCTAACGCCATACAACAAGGGGGGTGCAACTTATTCTTATATGCTTAGCCCTTATCCACTTAATGACTCACCCACCATTCATCATTTTAACACAAGTCCTCATATACATATATATGTCACAATTACCAGTTAAAACTTTTCATAAACTATAAACCTAAGATCTTTTAAAAATCACATCAAGCCTACTAATTCATTCCCATAAAACATACATCATTAACCTTAAGCTACTATTCTACCACCACATTCTACATCTAAAGTTCAATCCTATAGTCTAGAAACAATCACGTACCACCGATGAAGCATGCAACATATTATACTAGTCCATCAAATTGGGAAGTCAACCTAAAATACTTCATTTCATTTAACTACTACCTACCATCACGTCCCCTCGACGACACTACTACTATACCTCAAAATCTTCTACATACCTTGTCACATGTAGTTCTAGTTTACAACTACTAAAATAAAGACAATAAAAAAGGGGGGGGGGGGTAAAGTCATAATCGGGATAGTCAATCCTAATCTTATAACAGAACCCAATACGGTTTTATCAATATATTTTACTTTCTCACATCATAGTTACCTATCCATGCATACATCACAAATACCTTCAATATTCCATATACAAAAATGAGTCTATACTTATAACTTATTGGCAAATATAATTGTTTTCATTCACAGCCTATAAGAGATTTCTATAACCACCATAACTATCCACTCTAGTCTCCTTGCTTATTTTTGAATAAATAATAATCAATGCGAAACACTTCCCCCGCAGACTACCATACAATCTATAATTATTACTACTACATTGGTCTATCGCTGTAAAATGGAGAACCACTCCTCAATCGATAATTATGCAACTAAACTAAATTTTGTACGCAAAAGTCTCCCTCATTCAGACTCTTAAGGTTGTGACTTCATATCATCAATTTTTGGATTATCTCACTGCCAATAGGTCATAACACTTTAACATACACTACTTTTACTACTCGGGTGAAAATACAGTTCTGATATTCTACTACAGATCATTCCCCTTATGAATGACATCTGTAATAAAATTTTTGAAAGGGACTGAATACACTTCACAACTTGGGTACAAATGCACGATTAATGTAGATAAAGGTATAATCTTGAATCAATACATATTATAGAACTCATGGACTCCTCTCTAGTCCTTGCAAAATTTCATAATCGTATATGACTAAATTAGTAAAGACCACATCATTTAGAGTCTAAGCTTACGCACTTGAATTACCTCAACAATGAGACATATCTAAGAACATCAGAGTAAAGAAAGAACCAGGAAAACTTTAATTTCGTACAGATGACACCATAGCACGAATGAGAGTATAACAAAAGAACGTTCTGACTCTATAGCATGAACTAGAATATGAAGAAAGAAAAACATTCCTAAATGCCTTGTAGCCTCCTGCTTGTATGTGTGGTGCGCTACACACCAATAAACAGGAATCTACCCGATGCGATTTCATAAATGCACTAGGACCATAAACCATTATCTAATACCAAGTTTGTTACGATCCGAGTCGGGGCCCTAGCCATGACAAGCATCTCAAACCATAGAGGCCCAAACGCCCTTCTATTTCTAGCAATCATGCACAATACTTAATAGTAAAGAAAAAATATGAATATGAAATAAATGGAATCATGGTCATATTTTGAATTGAATTTAATAATACTGGAAAGAAATCCATCAACATCTAAACAACGTCTATTTTAGTCTGCAAAATCTCTAGTATATACGAAAATCAATAAAACTGTCTGAAATCTGGGACAAGGCCCCCAATAGACCAATACCATGATGAAATGACAATGCTCTAAGAATGGCCTTACAAAGTAAGGGAGGCTCACCAATTGCACACTTCTGACTATCAATTCTATGGTTTAGCAAGACCTCTAGACTGACCTCAGACCCTGAAAGATAGGGGGTCAATATAATTGTACTGGTACGTAGAGTAATCTAAAATAATGAATTTGTATTTATAACATAGGTAAGAGCAAGTCATGAAAATATCATGCATTAAATAGTTTAAAACACATGGGCAATTTTTTTTGATGTTCATAAAACATTCTTATCAATGTAGTTCTGATCTTTGTATTACTTTTGAGTTAGGTGGTCCACCCTATAATTATATAACCCCACGAGCTATATGGAGTCCTTCCTTGACTCGGCGGCCAAGCCCCCAACCCAAGTTTGCTGTAAGAGTTGGAGTTTTTGATTTTGATACTCCACAGGGTACTAGGACAATGTATAATCCCTCTAAGGGACATAATAACCCCGTATCGGAAAAAAATAGTTTCAGGCAATAAGTTTTTTGGACTCGTGCCTTTTTCGGGTAACCACCTAACATCTCTTTATGCTTATTTTTAGCCTTTTCTGAACATGTGTTATTCTAGGTTCAAAATCTGAAAATCTGAAAGAAAATCCATATTCTGTTCTATTCTGTATTACTATGGAATTATCTAAATTGGTATCGTCATACCAAGACTTGCAAGTCATATTTCTGAGATATAAAAATCATATCACAGTTTTCTCTTTCAAAACATAAAGTTTAGAACACCATACTTCAATAATTCAAGAAGATTCATTCTTCAATACATTTTTCAAAATCTGTAAAAATCATTCTTTTCATTCATTTCAACACATGTGGTGGTCATGTATTCTTGGCTAACCATGCAATTCTTTCATTATGTATATTTAACATTTATAAACATGTAAAACCCCTCTCATCAATTTAAAGATCAATTTTAAATCATTCAACAATGGTCAAGGACATTGATACCATGCTTCTAAATAAACATCCAAAATCAAGAGATTTTACAACATGAGAAGGAGTGTAGATAATCATGCTATTAATTCAATTATCAATTTTAACCACATACGTATATATATAAGATTTCAAATCAATTTGGGGGAAAGGCCTAAAGACCAAAACAATAACGTCACTAAAGAATGCATAATGCAAATTTCAATGTAGATTCCTAAACCCCTTTGTACATTCATGATTTTTAAAATTTAAACCATAATCAAAGTGTTTCAACTATAGCCCATGTAGTTTTAGGAAAACCCCACATACTTTAGTGACGACGAAATTGCGAAAGAATTGGACCTTTAAGCTTAAATTTCTTTATTTCTTGTGAAAAGCACTTGAATTTTGTTCTTGGGAATGAAAGATGACTTTGGATTTTAACTTCGATGATTTAGGGCTTAGGGATTGTAAATAATGTGTTTATAAAATCTGTTATAATAATTTGGAGTAATTAAGGATAGTTTAGGGGTGTGAAATGACTTTAACACCCTTGATATAAGTCAAAACGGAGTGTTTTTGGAACTTGGTAATAACTTAGGCGGTGCCCAATCAATCACACAAGCCAGGGTGGGAGACACCTTGTCAATCGCCTAAGTTTGGTTGGGCGACGCCTAACCAATTATACACCCTTACTGGCTCTTACGAAAATTAGCATAACCTTTTTTTCAGGGTTTGGATTAATGCAAAATTAGTATAGTTGGAAATATATTTCAAAGACCTTTCATTTGATTTATAGTAGGCCATCTAAGTCATTATATACAAGAAGTTAAGTTCGATGGAAGTTGACCCCAGTTGAAACTTCTACTAAAATTTAATCGCTAGAAATGTTTTATACTTGTCTTAGAGTTAGGAGATTTTTGAGATCTCAATTCATATTCAAAGGTATTACCACACTATAGGATTGATCACCACACATATATTCACAAGGAATTATCTAGTTTGGGTCTATAAGCTTAGGAACGATGGTCTAAATTCTAGCCTAAAAGTATGGGGTGTTACATATATTTATGGTGTTAATAATGATATATTTTTCGATCATAAGAGACTTCAATATGTATTTACTCAAAAAGATTTGAATCTTCGACAAAAAAAGTGGCTTGAGCTATTGAAAGACTACGATATAAGTCTTCATTACCATCCTGGTAAGGCGAATATAGTCGCGATGCTCTTAGTAGATTGTCCATAGGGTTTTTGGCCCATATATATGAGGATAAGTAGGAATTGGTGAGGGATATTCATTGTTTGGAAAATCGTGGAGTTTGACTTGCGTGCTCCAAGGATGGTGGTGTATTTGTGCATCCGGTATCTCAATCATCTTTTGGTTTTTAGATAAAGGAGAAGCAAGTATTGGACCCTAATTTCATAAAGATCAAGAGTCAACATAAGGTTTCAGACTTTGTGATTAGTGGTGATGGTAACTTGAGATACCAAGGTAGGGTATATGTTCCTGATGTCGATGGATTTAGGGAAAGGATCATAGCCGAGGCTCATGAATCTAGGTATGATATTTATCCTAGTACCACCAAGATGTATCATGACCTTAGAGAGTTATATTGGTTGAGTGGTATGAAGCATGATGTAGCTAGCCATGTGGCAAAGTGTATGGTGTGTCAACAAGTGAAATTTGAACATATGAGGCCCAGTGATTTTTACCAAGAGATTACATTGCCCGAGTGGAAGTGGGAGACAATTAATATGGATTTTATTATCGGTCTTTGTATATCTCAGAATCAACGTGATTCCATTTGGGTCATCATTGATAGAATGACCAAGTCCACCCATTTATTGCCTGTAAGAACTAATTTCTCAGTGGAATATTATGCTAAGTTGTATCTTGCGGAGATCATAAAGTTGCACAGTGCTTTGGTGTCTAATACTCATATCGTGGTCCTGTATTTTTATCCCACTTTTAGAAGTCATTCCAAAAGGGTTTGGGAATCTGAATGTGTCTTAGTATTGGTTTCACCCATAAATAGATGGACAAACGGATAGAACTATCCAAAAATTAGAGAATATGTTATGGGCTTTTGTAATCGATTATGGTGGTAGTTGGTATGACAACTTTCCTTTGATTGAGTTCTCCTATAATAATAGCTACTACTTTAGTATTAGCATGGCGCTTTTTGAGGCATTATATGGTAGAAGATGTCTGTCTCCTATTGGGTAGTACGAAATTGGCGAGGGTATGTTGCTTGGCCTCAATTTAGTTTACCGAGCCTTGGAGAAGGTAAAGGTAATTCATGATAGATTGAAAATTGCTTAAAGTCACCAAAAGTCTTATACGGACCTAAGGCGTAGGGACTTAGAGTATTGTGTTGGTGATTGGGTGTTCTTGAAAGTGCCTCCCATGAAGGGAGATGCGGCTTGGTATAGAGAGGAATCTTAGTCCCCGATATGTTGGTCCCTACTTGATTATGAAAAGGGACAACAATGTTGCCTATGATTTTGAGTTGCCTTCTAGAACGGACTCTATTCACTCCATTTTCCATGTCTCTATGTTGTGGAAATATGTAGGTGACCCTTTATTGGTTGTTCCCTTGAGGGATATTGATATCTCAGACTCCTTGTCCTATGAAGAAGTCCTAGTGAGGATCTTAAATTGTCAAGTTCAATAGTTAAGAATAAAATAAGTGGCTTCGGAAATTTCTATAGAGGAACCAAAAGTTTGAGGAGGCTACTTAGGAGGCGAATGAGGACATGAAGTCCAAATACCCGTATTTTCTTTTTTGTCCCAGAAACGTATGAGTGAGGTATGCGTTAATCTTCTTAGTTTGACTTGTTTCTTGAGTTGATAATGGATTTGAGTCCCTAAACTTTGAAGGAGACATGTAGCCTCAATAAAAGATAGGTTTGAATCCCCTAGTGAATAAAATGAATGAGTGATTGAATAATTATGACGTGTTGTATTATATTCTTGTTGCTGTGTGGTTATTTTAACTTGTTAAAAGTTGTTTTGATATGCGATAAAGAGTTAAACCGTGTCTATGCTTGCCTTACCCCTAATTCATGGACGAATGATCCAAGTAGGGTAGAATTGAAAAACCTAGACTTTGAACCATTGAAAAACAACTTCATTTTTGTGTCTCTGAGTTGGGTAAGACTAAAGACTTGAGTCATACCTTTGGTCATGACTCGTACCCACCTTGCTAGGCTCTTTCATATCCTAGGCAGTGTGGTTAAGTTTACTCACTGTCCTAGGTGCGAGTGACCCCTTCTCAATCGTACCCTATGTATACGAGTCATATCTAGGGAAATTGTATAGAGTGAGATATGAGCACGAGATAAACTGTCTTGCATACGGTTGAAGCTTACGACTAGGAGGTGAGTCGCACCCTTGGTATATGACTTATGGGTATGTTGTTGTACCTTTAGTAGTGTTTGTCACCTAGGAGAAACCAGGGTACGAGTTAGGGTACCACTCGTACCCTAGGGTATGAGAACTAAGGGAATCGTATGGGGGAGTCGTACCCCTGCATGAGCTCACTTTTCAGCTTTTAACTAAGGGCCTTTTGGTTATTTCCCTTGCCTAAAAACCCAACCCCTCTCCCTATATAAGGCATTGTAGCCTCCTGGGTCTTAATTCTATGAGACTCAAATACTCCTAAACACTTTAAAGGCTTCTTGAAGCAAGATTGGAGGCTAGGGTTTGGAGGGTAATCATCTAGTGGCAAGAGGGAGTCAACATTCTTGGTGATTCAAGTTTTTCAAGGCATGTATCTCTTCCCTTTTCTAAGTAACTCTAAATCCATGTATTTCACACTTGGATTAGTAACTGTATATGGTGGTTTTGAAATTAAATGAAAAGGGTTTTGTTGCTAAATAATGAATAATGATGATTCTTACTTAGTCTTGTTCTTATTCATGTTATTGATGACGAATTTCATATGTGGGTGCTTGTTGTATGTGGTCTAACATGTGGTTCATTAGTAACCCTAATCGTGATGATTTTCACCTTGAAAATGGCCTTGTAAAAGGTAAGTACATAAGGTGTTTGTGAAAATGTCTAAGTGAATTTCCTAGTAAAATTGTTGGTGATGCAATGAACTAGGGCAATGGTCCAATAGTTATGAATGATTGATAAATGTTACTGTGAAGGCATTATGAGCCATGTATTGTGAATTTTATAACCTTGTTGGTTGATAACTAATGAAAGGGTAAGGCCCTAGACATAGAGATGAACTTGAATTGTGTATTAAACCAAGGGTGGTACAAATGTGATATATTGTGGTTAGTAAAATGTGAATGGTTGTGTGGGTCTAGAGGACCATAAATTGTATGGTATGATGAATTTAATAAAGGCATTAGCCTATAGAGATGGTTGAGCGATGAAGGCTCCCACAAGAAACATGTGGTCATGTATAATGTTGAATTGGCTAAATGAGCCAAAGTTTTTAAATGTGATATAAATTGTATAAGTGTAAATGTATAAACTAATGGGTCAAGAGTTAAAATGATGACTAATAACGACGGGCGATTCCAGTTCCTCGTCTAATAATATGACTAGTGATTCGAGTGCCTAGTCCCATGAAATTATAGGTGATTCAAGTTTCTCGTCTAATGACATAGCTAGTGATTCGAGTTTCAAGACCGGTGATTTGACTATAGATTCTAGTTCCTAGTCCGAAGAGATCTCTTGAGGTAAGAATAACTCATCAAATGACACGTTTAGTGATTCGAGTTCCTAGATCGGTGATATAACTATCGATTCGAGTTTCTAGTCCCATGAAACAACGGGTGATTTACGTTCCTCATCTAATTACATGGCTAGTGATTCTAGTTCCTAGAATGGTGAAATGACTAGTGATTTGAGTTCCTATTCCAATGAAATGGCAACGAGATTGGTCAAATAAGCTAACTTGGTTAAAAGTTCTTCACTCTATATCCCATGAATGAATGATTTGAGAATGCATGCTAAGTCATTTTCCCTTACGGAACAATATGATCTTGTTGTGTATATCCATGTGTATGAGTATATGTTTAAGAATGATGTTGAGCCTTTGTCTCTTGATTAGCATGTGAAATGCCTATGTGTAAGGATAAGTGTATAAATATGAATGATGATAATATATTGACTTGTTGTTAAATGATGATGTTATTTGATCCTTATCCTTGAGTTACATGCTATCATTCCAACCACTAACCATCTTCAAACACTATGCTCCCACACGACATAGGGACCAGAGTATCATTTTCTTTTCCTGCGCAGTGATTAGTAGATCGAAGAGGTTCGTGCATTAACTTTGGAGTAGTAAGCTTCCTTACTTTGGAAGACATTCATCCTTGATCTTCTATCTTTAGACTTAGTTTATTTTGACTTGGTTTTGCTATCGTTGGGGGCTTGTCCCAATGTATACATTTCTAAACTTCTGTTTGTATAGAGGTGTTGTGGATGACTGCAGACTTGGGCATATTGGGCTAGTGTGTTGATAATTATGAAATGGTTAGAATCGTTAAGCCTTGACACATAGTCATGTTTTCACTATCTTATTATTATGGTTGGATTGTATTCTACCCTTATAGATTGTTGTTGATGGATAGGTTGGGTTATGGGGCAACCTCTGGTACATGTGTTCTTGAGGTGCCCATATGACATGGCCTAATTTTGGGTCGTGTCATAACATGTGGCTAGTTATAACATGTGGCAATAATTATTGCAATAGATAAATAAATTATTGTAATAGGTAGTCAAACACCGTTGTAAAAGACGAATATAACTGTTGCAATAGGATAGAAAACCGTTGCAATAGTGTAATGAAAGAGTTGTAATAGGTACTTAAAAAGCATTGCAACAAAATAATAAACTGTTGTAATAAACTTTCAAAGTAGTTGCAATATACAGATAAAAACCATTGCAACGAAATAATAAAACCATTGCAATAGGTTCTATTGCAACAGTATAATGTCGTTGCAATAAATTATATTAGAACGGTTAATATTCATTGTAATAGATGTAAAGAGGTGTCCCACTAAGACAAAAAATAACTGTTGGTATATCTTTACCTATGGCGACGTTTCATCCAACCATCACATAAACCATCAACATAGCCCTATCACAATGCATGCATATAGGATGCTTACTGAACCATCGCGGTAGAGTTATGGTGATGGTTTTTTTGTATATTACAATGGTTTTGCAACCATCGCAATAGGGGCAATTTCCATTAGTGAAATTATTCCTTTAGGATTCTAAGGGTATTGTCAATTCCAAACTGACCCATCATACCACCATCGCGTGTCTCTCTTACAAATAAATCTATTCATGAGCTAGAGGGCACACATAACCTTCTTTCTTTGAATAGGAAACTTTCAAACTTGGAGTAGGGCATAAAAGGGCTATCTCTCTCCCACCTTTCCCTACCCCATGCCTCACAATCTTGGTAGATTAGAGAAAGTTTGGGGTCCTCGGGATCATTGTATTTAGACTCTCAAATCCCATCAACTTAGAAGACAATGTAGAGATTAGTACATGTTTACTAGAAAATGCATCGGCTATCATATTTATCTTTCCCTTTTTGTATTGAATTAAATAAGGGAAAGTCTTTAGGAAACCAATCCATTTGGCATGTCTTTTATTTAACTTATTTTGGACCCGAAGATGTTTCAATGATTCATGGTCGATTAGGATCACAAACTCCTTGGGCCACAAATAATGTTGCCAATTAACTAATGCTCTAATCAGGGTATGTATCTCTAGATCATAAGTGGAATAATTTAAGTCCTGCCCTTGAGTTTTTCAATAAAGTATCCAATAGGTTTATGATCTTGCTTTAAGACAACACCTATGCCTACCTTACTTGCATCACATTCAGTTTCAAATATCTTATCAAAATTGGGTAATTGCAACAAGGGGTGGATCTAAGCATAGCCTTTAAAGCTTCAAATGCATTGGCTTACTCATCAACCCATTTAAAAGGTTTGTCCTTACAGATCACCTTGGTTAAGGGAGAGAGAATGAAGCTAAATTCTTTGACAAACCACCTCTAAGAACTTTCCAATCCATGGATGCTTCGCACTCCACCAATGGATTTTGGAGTTGGCCAAGTCTTTATGGTGTCTATCTTAGACTCATCCACCTTGAATCCTCTTGATCTTCTAACAAATCCCAAGAATACTACTTCATTCGCCTTAAAAGAACACTTTTTAAGATTAGCATACAATTTTTTTCTTCTAACCACTTCAAACACACTTTTCAATGGATTTGCTATAAATAAGGATATTGTCAAAATATACCACAACACATTTACCAATGAATGGTTTCATCACATATTTCATCAACTGCATAAAAGTACTAGGAGCATTGGTGAGGCCAAAGGGTATGACTGACTATTCATATATACCAAACTTGGTCTTGAATACGGTCTTCCAATCATCATCCAATTGTATCCCGATTTGGTGTTACCCACTCCTAAGATTTATCTTAGAAAATACAGAAGAACCATTCAACTCATCAAGCATATCATCCAAAAAAGGAATTGGGTGGTGATACTTTATCATTATTTTATTTATAGCTCGACAATCAACACACATGTGTCATGTCCCATCTTTCTTTGGCACTAGCAACCCCGGGACAGCACATGGACTCATTTTTTATTTAATGTATCCTTAGTTGAGGAGTTCTTGAAATTGACTTTGGAGATATTTAGTGTCCATTAAATTACTTTGATAGGCCGATTCATTGGGCAGTTGAGCACCCAACAAAAAATCAATTTGAGGCTTAATTCCCCAAAGTAGGGGTAATCTTTGGGGTAATTACTTTGGGAATAAATCATCAAATTCCTACAAAAAAGGAGAAACAGAATGGGCAATAGGGTAAGTAGAGTGGTTAGTATAAAGAGAATGGACTAAGAGGAGCATGGGTGCCTTCTTATCATATTCTTTGAAAGGTGCTTATTCCAATCCAACATCACCAAAGGACTCTTCCCTTTCATCATCATATCCTATAATTCTTCATTATTTTTTATGGTTTGGTCATTCTTTTTTTCTTACCCCCTCTGTTTTAATTCTCTCAACTTTTGGTGAGTCTCATTCACTTGAGTAGGTGAAAATGGATGGAGAATAAATTTTGAACCATTCAACTCAAAAGAATACTGATTGGTCATTCCATCATGCTTGGTTGAACAATCATATTTCCACGGCCTCTCAAGCAAGATATGACAAGTACGAGTATCACATCCCAATGCACCTTATCATGATAATTCCCTACTTTGAACCGAATCACCACTTTCTTAGCCACCTTCAACTCTCAATAATCATTTAAGCATTGAAGCTTGTATGTTGTGGAATATTTGGTTGTGGGATACTTTAAGAATTCAACTATGGTAGCACTAGCCACATTAGCACAACTCCCACTATCAATGATGAAAGAGTACACATTCTCTTTGATGAGGCATTTAGTATGGAATAGATTTTCATTTTGACTAGGATCATCTATTTCCTTACTAATCATTGCATGCCTCACAACAAAGTTTGGAATCTCAAACTCTCTATCATAAAGCTAAGTATCTTTATTATCTTCCTGTACTTGCTCATCTTCTTCAGACGTCTCTGCATCTTGGGGATTTTTATCATTCTCATCTTCCAATCCCACCTCTTCTCGAAGGTAATACAACTTCCCTTCCTTAAGGATTATATTTCTTTGGTTGGGGCGTTCACTTGATTTATGTTCCCATCCTTGGCATTTAAAATATTGAAAACCTTTAGGATTGGGAGTAGGATATTAGTTGCCTTTATTCCTTGGCAGGTACTTTGGAGTGATCTTCTCTATGGACTTCTTCTCATTGGACTTGTAGTCTTTATTCTTATTCCATCCCAATGACGATTGAGCTACCTCTTTATTCTTACTCCAAGTATTAATAGACGAGTACCCCTTTGGTTTGTAAGTTGTCATTTTTTTGATATCTTTCTCAATTTCCAAAGCCTCTTTAAAGAGTTTTTCTATGATTTTAAACTTATGGATAGTGATACATAAGGAGATTTCTTTGTTCAACCCAACCTTGAAGCATATGATGTCATAGTTCACGTTCTCATGATACTCGAGCTTCAAGATCAATTGTAGGAATTTATTATAATAGGCCAAGACACTCTTGCTTCCTTGACTCAAGTTGTATAACTTGGCCAGTAACTCATGTCTATACTACTCCAGAATATCTCTTTGTATCATTAGTCCCTTCAATGCATTCTATGAGGGTAGTTGTTCATCATTCAATGCACTTATAAACCTCTTGGCATAATTCCACCACGTATTGGCATACCCTTAAAAATGGGCTATGGCATAGAAAATCTTCTTCTCATCGGAGATATCATTAACTTGAAAGATCCTTTTAGAAGAAGAATCCAATGTGATATAAGTTTGGGATAATTCTCGCCTTTGAAAGTCAGAAGACTAACCTTGATTAAGTTAATACCCACATCTCGATCCCTATTACCTTGTTGGTTTCCTTGATCGTAACCTTGGGGTCAGTTTCCCAAGTTTTCTCTTTCATTACCACCATGTTGGTTCTATTGATCATGACTTTGGGGTCGGTTTCCCAAGTTTCCTGTATCATTAGGTGCTAGACGAAATCTTTCTCCTCTACCTCGATAACCTCTTGTATCTATTAGTATATTTCTTATTTCACCTACCAAAATATCATCTCCATCGAATGCTCCAAACTCCTTTTGTTATTCGTCTTCTCTCTCTCTCTTCCTCTTCGATTTAGATGGGTTAGTTTTGGTGAAGAGGTGCTAGGAATGAGAGAATTTAGTTTAGTAGAGGTTGGGGTATTTTATTTTGAGATTTGTTTTATTATGTTTGGTTCAATTGATGTTTGAGTGGTGGAACAATATTTTTTTTTTTGTGGATATATAGTGGCTTGAGGAATGGGATCATGTGCTTGTATTGATGGATTGGTCATTTGGTGAAAAGTTTTTGGGGGAATATGAACGGAAGGATTCGGAGCATGTCCACTAGTCGAGGCATGGTGGTGTTGAGAGAAGGATAGGGATGAGTTTAGTCGACCTTCCACATAATCCACTCTCCCACCTATGTTGGACACACTCCATTCAAGTGAACCCATCTTAAGGTCAAGTGATCCTATCTTAGCGTCCATGGACTCAATTTTACGGTTAAGAGTTTCAATTGCTGCTAAAATAACACTTGTTGAGTGGTTTTTCATGTTTTATAAAGTTTTTCCTTTCGTAGACATTGTACCTATGCAGAAAGACACTCATAAAAATAAACAAACACGTTAGTGTTAGAGAAATTATCCTCACAACTCTTTACACCTTTGTTTACTTCCCACTTGGATCACGAATGCTGAAAAATGATTTGTATTCCATGTTATAGTCGAGGTATCAAGTGCTATCCTTGATAATATTGGATTCTTGTTTAAAAGACTCAAATAAATATGTAAGGACTTAGATCAAGAATTAACAACAATGTGAAAAAAAAGCCTGGAAGGGATTGGACGATAAAAGAATTCAAACTCAAGAACTAATCTACCAACTTAGTAAATGGATTACTAGTTGTTGAGTAGTTTAAGAATCAAAGGATGAATTTAGGAATCATGAAATGAAACTATGAAATAGAAAAGGATTAATTTAAATGTTGAAATGCATTTGGAGGCTTAAATTTGCATTAGAAAAATCTTGTTGTGCATTGGGGAGGGGGAGGGGGGTGACCTATGTTGGCCAGCTTGATCTAGAAGGTGTGGAGCATTCCCGGCACACCTTTGGATCCGGTAAGGGCCTGACTACTGGTTTGAGATGCGTTGCATCTGGTGCAGCACCTCTAGCGTAACTTGGGCCCACGTTGGTTGTCCCTCCCCTCTTGAAAGGGATGAAATTACCCCTGTATAGGGTCCTCTTTGTACTCTTCTCTTGGAATATCCTTGGGATCTTTGAAGATGCTCTAGTACAAACACTTTTTCACTCTTTTCTTCCTTCTTTTTTGATCAAACACTTAATTTTGCTGAAATTTTCAACATGAAGATAACAATTTGTCCAAGAACACTAACTTTTTCAACTTCTTCATCTTAGCTCGGAATGAGTTGATATTTTGAACCTTCTAAACTCATTTCAAACATCATATAGCTCAAATTCCTCACCAAAAACTTCAAGTACTGTAACCCACTTTAAATTCATCAACCTAAGCTTTCAATAATGATAGAATACCCAATATTGCTTTGATTTAGCTCAATTCAATTTCTAGACTCCTATAGTGTTAGAGAGTAAAAATATAATACTAGAAACACAAGAAAACACTAAAACTAAAGACTCAACTTTTGATCCAACCCTACAAATATGAATAGTCAATTTTTTACTGTGCTTTTTGATTTTTTAAGACGACTGAACCTCAGATTGACTTCGTAGAAAGAAATCAAGCTCGACTATGACATCAAATGATATGAATCAAACTACAAAAATAAAGGATTGATGCAAAAATTAAAGATAATCGATAAGGATAGTAATTAGACACATGAAGAAGAAGTAAATAAGAACAAAAGAGTATATTAAAATCTAATACCCTCAACTACAATCTTAATCAAATACCTAATTCTTATGTTGACCAAGAAGGAGATGATCGCCCTTTAAACCAATGTTTCTAAACCAAGGTTCAATACAAGTTTACCAATTCTCTCTCTCAAAGGAGAAATAATCATCAATAATCAATAAAAACTAAGAAAATAACCTAATCTCCTAAGTATTTATAGTTTAGGGCTAATTATTACACATTTAGAGGCTCAAAAGTGACTCAATTGCAAGAAAAGACCCACACAATCCGCTTGAGCGAATTTGAAGTAGATGGGGTGCATCTCAGGTGCACTAGGGGCTGTTTGGACCTGCTCTTGAAATGCTTGAGTAGGTCAAAGGCAGATCCAAAGCGCCTTGGGTGTATGTCCCTCCTAAGGGGCTTTCTAGCTCCATTTTGCATTTTCGTGGCTTCTCCAACAATCCTCGACTCAATGTGAGTGCAGTCATCATCAAATGACAACCTCTTGATGGTGAGGAAACTTCTTCAAGTACCTCCCACTTCATCAATAATCCTTGGATCCTTTGAAGCTCTCGGGCTTGGCTTCTAGTAAAATGTTTAGAGCTAATTCGGATTGTATAACTAAAGCTATATAGAAAAAATGTATATGTATATATAAGGGTAAATAAGATAGAGGATATTTTTTTAAACAAAAAACTTATTCTTAGGATGTATAAAATGCACGAAATCTTTTGTACAACAAACCAAACAATCAATAACAAATAATAACAGGATAACAAATTTCAACATAACTAATCCTAGCATAGGTTATCCCAATATAACTAATTCCAACATAACTTGTATTCAAACCAAACGTCCCCTTACATGTAGGACCACAATCAAGACTATGCTTAGTGTTAATCCTAGGTCAATCAATTGCACCAATGGATGTTTATCGATTAGAAGGCAACACTGCACACCCATATAGAATGCTTATTACAAATTTGTCACCACGGATTCGCTGTCATTATGACAACTATCAATCATAGCTAAAACCAAATTTCGAGATATCAAATTTTATGTATTTTGAAAAGTATATGGAGTGTCTAAAAGATCTTGAATATTAGATAACTGATAACAACATAATCAAAATTATGATTGAAATAACTGAGCAGTATTACAAACACCTTGGAGGCATGCTCGAGCCGTATTACAAACACCTTGGAGGCATGCTTGGCTAATTGTGGAAGAAGACACATGAGAAGATATTGAAGAGGGAAATAATATTGATATAGAAGATGTAGAGCCAATTGACTTCCACTATTAATGAAATTGGATCATCATGTTACAATATACCATTTGAGATAGCAACAGAGATTAGTTCATCAGTTCATGCAGCAGATATGGTTATGGGGACGTGACATCGATGCTAACTGAAGTTATGATAAGGATGAATTACGAGAGAAAATTGCTAGCATCACTGGGTCATACTAGTTGCTTAATTGATAAAAGAGCTAAGAGAGTATTTAGGTCAATTTAATTTTCATTAAAGCAGTGCAAAGACAAAAACTAAAGATCCTAAATAAGAGGTGTAAACGTTAAAAGACCAATGCATGTCAATGATAGTTCATGCAAAAACTTCAGAAAACAAAGTTGTGGATTCAACCCAATTTTCGTACTTCTTAAAAGGAATGCAAATAGTTTGCCCAAGAATGATTAATGAAAAGGTGAAATTTATTTAAGGAAAAAATGTACGAAAAATATCTATACTTTGGCGAAATTTGCAGTTACTCATCCTGAATTTTGTGAAGGTCCTATGACCCCCTATACTATTTTTTACCGTATTTAACTGATATGTATTTAGCACTTGGAATATTTCATGTATTTTATGCATATTGAGCAAGTTAGAAAAAAATGTTTGATAAGGGGAAAATATATGCCAGTTAAATGCGGTAAAAAATAGTCTAGGGGGTCACAGAACCCTTACAAAGTTCAAGGTGCGTAACTGCAAATTTCACCTAAGTACAGGTATTTTTTTGCATATTTTCCCCTTTATTTAAATGAATAGTGAGGTGACTTTTGAATTTTTTTAACCTTTCAAAATTTAGAAATGATGAAATTATTTAGAGAAGAGATAAAACATCTGGTATCCCCAACTATGATCAAATTTGTTATGACACACTCCAACTTTGTGAGGGTCTTATTATCTCCTGAACTAAATTTTAACATATTTTTGTCAGTCTTTTTAGTTGACATGACACATGTAAGTCCTTTATGCACCTCGGGGTTTTAACTTCACAAACAATGCCACATCAGTACAAAAGGGTGACAAAAATATGCTAAAATCAGGGGGTTATAGCACCCCTGAAGTTGAAGTGTGTCGTAATAATTTTGACCATAGTTCAGGAGGGTAATACTTATCTCTTTATAGAATTCTGAGGTGTCTTTAAAATTGTGTAACATTTGAGAATTCACATAGCAATAGGAAAAAGAATACAAAAAATGAGAAAAAAAATATAAAAAAAATAAGTGCATAAATTGAAATTCTTGGGTTAAAATGTGTCACAACACCTTTATGTCACGTACTGTATTGATATATAACTTGTTTGACCAAATACATATCCGACACTCAAATTTATTCAAAAAATTCATTTAGACATTTAAGCTTAGCCCATGTTTTAATTAAATACAATATTGCATATAACTTTGTTCCAATTAGACACAACAAAATGACTTGTGAAGTTTCTTAAATGAAGTGCGTCTAATTCATTTATATGACGTGGAAAAAGTATTTCACATATTAAAAAAAATTATTCCATGTGTTAAAAATATTATTCTACATATGCTACGTTACTCACTTACATGTGGAATAGTATTTTTAATATTTTAAATAATATTTTTCACATCATACAATTTATAATAAATTTAATTTCCTTTAGTCAGTCAATGGAGAATTAGTTACTCCGCATATACTACTTCACTCATCCATATGTGGGAATAATATTTTTAATATGTGAAATATTATTTTTCAAAGCATACAACTACTTACACGCATGTTAATTGTGGAATGTTAAGTCAGCTTGTTGTGCCTCGCTGAAACAAAGTTATGTGTAGTATTGTATTCACTTCGAACATGGCTAGTTCAAGTGTATAAATGAAATTTTTGGATAAGTTGGAGGGCCTGCATATGTGTTTGATCAATTTGTTTTGATTAAATTCTACTAGTATATTACTCTTACAAAGTTTTCACAACTCTTTGGGGTTTAAATAATTTGAAGCAAAAGACTGAAATATGTCATCGAGTCACTTAGGGTTGTGCAGATTTTGGGACAATCTGTTAACTTGAATTGATAATTTAATTATCGGGTTAATGGATTGATTTATTGAATTTTCTGATCAGATTTTGATTTTATTATTTCTTTAGTGGGTTTTTGGATTGGGGCTCGAGTTAGGTATTTTCATGGAGTAACCCGATAAATTAATAAATAAATAAGCCCAGTACTAAATCTCAATTAAGTTTCAGACCAATTATCCACCAAATTTCTACCATTCGAAAAACCGACACAAGCCCAAACTTCACTTAGGGAGACTTAGGGTAACAGCCTAATAGGGTTATTCACTTATTCAATTCACTATTTCACTTACTCGCCTTTCACTACTCACAAACGCTGCTCAAGAGTGAATTGTGAAGAGACGAAACGCTGCTGCTCAAGAGACAAAATATTGTTGGTTGCTTCTCAAGACTAAAAGGCCAAAGTTATTGTTGCGCTCAACATAAATCTCACTATTCTCATAATCTTATTCTTAGATAGTCGGTCTTTTGTTCTATCTTTGATTTCTCTCCAATCTTCGATGTATGTCATTATTTTAAAAGATTTAACTGTACATCTTTAGTTCTAATAGTTAAGTTTGAAGAATTTAGGTGTTATTTGCTTGATAATTGATACCCGATACGACCCAGAGTATTGAATCCCGCTATAATTTTTCTTGCTCTGTATTTGAATTGTTTTTTGTTGTCTTGACTAAAGTGAATTCTATTTCATTTGGATAAGTTGTGATAACCAGTTGAAGGTTTGCCAATTATGTTGTTGTTATATAAAAGTTTGTTGACTTTTCATTTGGATAAGTTGTGATCAAGCTGTTGAATATTTGCATATTGTATTCTTAAAAAAAGTATAATTTTTACTGTGAAATTGCAATTTAGTTAAAGGGTTGATTTTTTTGTGCTTGCAATTGAGAGGATTTGAGTTGTAGTTTTAGAATTTGCTTATTTTCTTGATCTTAGTTTTGAATGTTATGGGGATTTGAATATTTTCATGTTGTATTTTCACATCATATTTGAGGGGACATACAGTAAATGAGAAAAACCGTACCACATACGGTAAGCAGACAGTGAAATTGAATGCTTTTAATCTTAGTTGTTGAATGTTACGAGAAAGCTTATGCATAGTTTTGGTTAAACTTTATTGATGGTTTATTAAGGTTTTGGAGATATTGTTTTCGTGCAGGGAGAATGTTGTACTTTGGATAAGAACTTTTGATTTTTCGGACTTTGATTATCTTAGATGTATATAAATTGTGTGTATTTTTTGGCCTATACAATTGTGAAATGGCAAATTTAATTGTATTGAGATTTTCTATATTTTGGATTACTAAAGGATTACTTTGGCATGAGAAACTGTTGTTTGATTAGAACAGATTACTTTTGGATTATTGTTGTTGTTTGCATTGATATTCTCTTTGAGCTATGTGTTGAATGCTATACATAAATAGTCAAACGGTTCGTTTTTTGTTGTTAGCTTGCTGAATTTATGTGGTTGGCTTGTTATTTATTAATTAAAAAAAACAATCACAATCATAGTGACACAACTAGATGATAGAAAATACTGTAGTTGATAAAGTGATTGGTGAAAGTAGAGCTTCTGATTTGAATGTAGTAAATCAAAGTCAAACAATTAGTCTAAAGCAAAGAAAGAAAGGAGAAAAAGATCTCGAGCATGAGATTATTTTACTACTAAAGTTGATTTTAAAGGAAATAAAAAGGGTGTTTGTAACTTTTGTAAACAAAAGTATTTTGTTGATACAAAAGATCATGATACAACAACAATTCTTGGTCATATAAATAAATGCAAAAAAAAACTCCATAATGTTGATACTAGACAATCAAAGATAGTATTTCAATCAGTTACAGGGGTAACAAGGGTGGTGTATCAATTGTTTCATGGACATTTGATCAAGAAGAGCATAGAAAAACTTTGTGTCGTATGATAATTCTTGATGAACTTTCTTTTGGATTTATTAAAAAATATGGTTTTAAACAATTCATGAATGTAGTACAACCCTTTATTCGGATTCTTTCTCTTACCACTGTGACTCATGATTATTTTGATTTATTTGATGAAGAGAAAAATAAAATGAGGAGCATTTTTTATAAAATACAACAATGAGTGTGTATAACGACTGATACTTGGACTTCTATGCAAAGAATCAAGTACCTGTGTATTACTGCTCATTGGATTGATAAAGATTAGATTTTGCATAAAAAAATTATCAATGTTTATCCAATTTCTAGCCATAGAGGTAAAGATATAGCAAAGAATATTTTATGTGTTGGCATGGGTGGAGATTGCATCAGATTTTCACTATTACAATTAATAATACTAGTTCAAATAATGTGTGTGGTTGGGTTTTCTAAGCAATTAACTAAGTGGGAAACCAATCTTATGGGTGGTAAGCATCTTTATATTAGGTGTGTAACGCATATTATAAATCTTATTGTTTAAGATGGTATAAAAAAAGCAACTATATCTATTAGACGAAAGAACTTACATTAGGCAATCTCCTATTAGACGAAAGAACTTACAATAATGTTGTGAAGATGAAAATCTTGGTAAGAAGTCTTTATGCTTAGATGTTCCTATAAGGTGGAATTCCACCTACGTGATGTTGAAATGGTCTATTGAATATAAGGTTGTAATTTTAAATTATGTTGATCGTGATATTGATTTGGTGTATTAGCTTGAGTTTTGTCATATCCGTATGTATCATGGTGATATTGTGAATGAACAACCTGTAGGTACACTTTTGAGTAGTGATAGGGGTAGTGTAAAAAGAATTTCCGAATTTCTTGAATCATTTTTTAAACTTACTTTGAAAGTATATGGATCACTATATATTACATCAAATATTCATTTTCTTGAAATTTGTCAAGTTAGTGTTTACTTCCCAAAATTGGTATCAAGTGACAATAGTATTTTGGCTCAAAGGGCAAAAACAATAAAGGAGAAATTTGAGAAATATTTAGGCGATACAATACAAATGAATAAGATGTTTTTCATACCTTGTGTTTTTTATCCTCGCCACAAAGTTGCCACTCTTGATTTTAGACTTAAGAAGATGTTGAAGAAAAAGCACCAACTATAGAAATAGATGTATAAGAGTTCATGAAATAATTGTTTGATGAGTATTCAAAGTTTACTTCAAAAGACAAAGGTGGTAAACTATCTTCAAAAGTGGATGATTCTAGTTCAAGTTCTATGGTTGTGGAAGATATTATTGACTTTTATGAGGACTTAAGTAGACACACATCTGGGAGTGGAGACGAGAATTCTAAATTAGAATTGAATAAATAACTTGTAAAAGATATTGAAGTTGTAAAACTCGATTTTAGTGTATTGCTTTGGTGGAAGTATAACTCATCTAGATTCACCTTTCTTTCTGAGATGGCTCGAGATTTTTTAGTTGTTCCTACTTTAAATGTAGCATCAGAATGTGCTTTTAGTATCGGGGTTGTATTTTTGATTCATTTAGGAATTCATTTACTCCTAAATTGGTACAAGCTTTAGTATGTCTACAAGATTGGCTTCGAAGTGAATCATACACTATAAGTGTCAAAGAGAATTTAGATTCTTTTGAGCATCTTGAATAAGGTAAGAAAAGAATCTTACATTTGATGAATAATTTATTTAATATTTTTATTGATTTAGTCTTGACTTGTTCTTTTAATTTCCTTAGATTTGGCCAAACATGGAAAAGTACCTAGCATTGATAGCATATATTAACTTGAACAAGGAAAGAAAAGAACCTTGCATTTGGTGATTGTGTTTATTAGATTTGTTGAGGTGGATTATTACATTACACTTTAAGTGTATTTACCAATTTTAACACATGTGGTGTTCTAATAGTTGAGATGGATCGTTACGTAGCATTTTAAGTGTGATATTCACATTATTTTATCATGGTTTCTGGTATCATTGAACCGAAAAAAAAATGGATTACTTATGGTTTATGTGTTTACTAAAATCATGGCTACTGGTTTCTAGTATCACTGAACAGACAAAGAATCATGGTTCCTGATGGTTTCTACCTTTTTGGTGATTCTATAAGCATAACTCAAAATGGTAAGTCAATCAAGGTAACTCAAAAATGATTTCTGTTGGTTTCTGGTATCAATTAAAATTATTTTGGGGGTTATTTTGTGGCGTTGTTTCATAGATGTTGCCTCATTGTTATACGACTGCTTAATTGAGATTTATATATATATATATATATATATATATATATATGTACATATGTATGTGTGTTCTAACAATTTTTACATTCCAATGACATGAAATTAAAGAGTAATTAGTTAAAAGATTTCATATGATATAACTACCACACGATATGCTTTGCCTTACTACATTATATATCAAAGAATAGTGTTAGTAAGATTTGCACCCATAGACTTGTGGTTCCTAGTTACTCACTATAGCTTGTTTTATTTATAGAGGTACATGATTGATGTTAGGCGTATTTACACGCCTAAAGTGCCTTAATTTACCCATATTTTAGCTAAGTTTTGAGGACAAAATATATAATTCATGCACTTTTAGTCCTTTTTCCTGTAAGTGAGCTAACCAATGTGATTAGCAAGTTTTCAGGCATAAATGATGAAGATTTCAGCATTTTATGGATAACTTGACGCCAAAGGAAGCTTCACGAAAGAAGGAAAGCAACGTTTGGACGCCTATGGACTGAAAGTGACGCATGAAAAACTTGTCCCGGGCAAAAACAACATTTTCAAAGACTTGGGGACCAGCAGTAACTTAGTAGGATTAGGAAAAGAATTCAGTAATCTAGTAGGATTAGGATAAGTATGCAGTAGTTTAGTAGGAATAGGATATGGGTGTTATAAAAACCCTATTTTGCTGAACTTTTCAGCATTCATTCTCTTTCAATTAATTCTTATTTCTGACAATTTTCTTTCATCTATTCGACTTTAAATTTTCATAACAAGAGAAACTCTATTTTGCAAGGAATTCACGCCACAAGCCCTACCAAAACATACTTCACGTGAGATTTTTATCTTGGTATGCTGATAATGCCTATTGTGATTTCTGTCGCACTCATGAATAGCTAAACTTCTCTGTTAGGGTTATGGAAGCCTTATGAGATACTATCTATTGCTATGAGTTTGTGAATTCGTGACACGTATACTGCTTATATCATTCTTCTCTTCATCTTAATTTAAATTCTTGTGGTTGCAAACATATAGAATATGCCAGTATAACATTAACTTGTTCGAAAGAAAAGTTAAATGTCTGGAAAAGAGAGAATGTCAAGGAAATAGGGCACCAACCCCTGTTTAAAAGTTAGTGCCATAACTGGATGAACCTCTTGGAGAATTTGTACCATTAGATACGCTTTAAGATCGAAAGAGTTAAAGTGAAATAGTCCTTGATGGTCGAAAGACGCCTGGATTTACCATAGAATACGATTCTCTATAAGCGCATGCATGTCTGAATTCTGCATAACTCATAGTCAATAGATACGTATAACTCATAAGGTGGACATAACCCTAACTCTCAATTCTCATTGATTAAAACCTACCAAGTACTCCATTTTACTCTTCTATTTTCCGTTTTTACTCTACTATTTTGTTTACATCATTTGCACGCACAAAATCCCCCCTTTATTCGCAGAACTTTCATCAAAAGTCTAATAATCGTTGCTTACTTAGTGACCAAGTATTCCCTGTGGGATTCGACACCCAACCCAGTTGGGTTCTATATTTGACAACGACCGTTTACACTCTTACAAGAGCTGTAGTTTGAGCGTTATCAAATTTTGGCGCAGTTGCCGGGGAATACGGTTGTCAACTATGTTTGTGATAATTACTAGACCCTTTGGTCAAAGATTCTTGTACTTTACTTTTAGTTGTTGTTTTTGTTTTCTGCAGGTTTTTGTTCAGTGCATGCCAAATACTCGAAGTTATTGGTACCCGGAGCCAAGTTCAACATCACTAGCACCATGATTCAGTTATTGCAACTCAAGGGATTATTCGGTGGACTTGCAGGTGATGATCCGAATATGCATCTGGTCAACTTTATCTCTACATGCAAGTCATTTGACAATCCAGGCATTGGACAGAATGCAATTCGGCTGCGCTTATTCCCATTATATCTATCTAGGGAGGCAACTCTATGGTTGAACGGGCTGACTCCTGATTCTATTACAAATTGGAGGCAATTGAAAGACGCTTTCCTAGAAAGATTCTTTCCGCCATCCAAAAGAGCACAATTGAGAGATGAAATTAGCAACTTTCATCAGCTTCAACTGAAGCCCTCCACGAAACATGGGAGAGATTCAAGAAAAAGCTTATGAGGTGCCCAAACCATCACATGACCAATGTCCACTTGATGGAGATACTATACAGATCCTTGAATTCAGTAACTAAACCAGTGGTGGATAATGCAGCTGGAGGATCATTTATGGACCTCACCTTTGTGCAGGCAAGCGATATGCTAGACCGGATGACAAAGCAAAGTAGGGCTTGGCATACCAGAGATTCTGAGGTGACAAGCCCCACTATATCTATTGGCATGACTGCAGAACAAATGCGAAGAGAGGAGGAACGCGACCAAGATATGGCGCACATGAAAACACAGATGGATCTTCTTACAAAGTATCTATTATCAGGGAAGACCAAAAAAGTCAAAGCAGTTGCGTCAAAAGGAAGAGAGGAATCCGATTCTGAAGAAGAAGCCAACTACTTGAACAATCAGGGGGGTTTTCGAGGCACTGCCCAAGGAAACCAAGGTCGGAACTATTATGATAAGTCTGGAAACAAGGACCGTGATCAAGGTAGTTGGAAGAATAAGACTGATAGGAGTGGTTTGTATATTCCTCCTGGAAGTCATGACACCGCTGCATCTGGCTCTGGTAAGATGTCAATGGAAGATATGATGACGAAGCTATTGAAAGGAGTGGAGGCAACCAGCACAGGAGTAATCGAGGTAATAAATTATTTGGCCTCAATGAAGCAATTAGTTGACTCGTATTCCACTTCAATAAAATAGCTGGAGCAACAATTGAGTCAAATTTCAGCCACATTAAATCAACGAAAAGCTGTCACCTTACCTAGTGACACAGTGCAAAACCCAAGGAACGATGGAACATGCATGGAAATTACTACCAGGAGTGGTAAGGTGCTGGAAAATTCAGCCCAAAGCAAGCAAGTGGCCGATGATATCACAAATAATGCAGAAGACGCCGAAGAAGCTGAAGAAGGCGTCAATGACGTGATTTTCGTCGCACTCATGAATAGCTAAAATTCTCTGTTAGGGTTATGGAAGCCTTATGAGATACTATCTATTGCTATGAGTTTGTGAATTCGTGACACGTATACTGCTTATATCATTCTTCTCTTCATCTTAATTTAAATTCTTGTGGTTGCAAACATATAGAATACGCCAGTATAGCATTAACTTGTTCGAAAAAAAAGTTACATGTTTGGAAAAGAGAGAATGTCAAGGAAATAGGGCACCAACCCCTGTTTAAAAGTTAGTGCCATAACTGGATGAACCTCTTGGAGAATTTGTACCATTAGATACGCTTTAAACTCAAAAGAGTTAAAGTGAAATAGTCCTTGATGGTCGAAAGATGTCTGGATTTATCATAGAATACGATTCTCTATAAGCGCATGCATGTCTGAATTCTGCATAACTCATAGTCAATAGATACGTATAACTCATAAGGTGGACATAAACCTAACTCTCAATTCTCATTGATTAAAACCTACCAAGTACTCCGTTTTACTCTTCTACTTTCCGTTTTTACTCTACTAATTTGCTTACATCATTTGCACGCACAAAATCCCCCCTTTATTCGCAAAACTTTCATCAAAAGTCTAATAATTGTTGCTTACTTAGTGACCAAGTATTCCCTGTGGGATTCGACACCCAACCCAGTTGGGTTCTATATTTGACAACGACCGTTTACACTCTTACAAGAGCTGTAGTTTGAGTGTTATCAATGATATATATATATATATACACATATACATACATACATACATACATATATATATATATATTTGAAGTTGTTGCTAGTAAATTCAGAGGCCCACAAGTTACTTGCTTAATGTAATATTTAAAAGAAACTTCTGGTGGTGGTGTTCTTCCTTGTAACACCCAAAGATCCCATCCCGGGACGTCACACGATGCTTAAGGACACACGCGGCCTCAAGCTAACCCTCTAAGCCTGTCTTCACTTCTATAACTCACTATGACAATAATGACGCTGTAATAAGGAAGAATAATCATGTCATGAACATACTAGAATACAAAGAAATACTGTCAGGTACAAACAAAATACTGAAATTCTATACATACTGGCACTCTAGTCTGACAAAGCCTCTACTACATAAGACTGAGGAGCCATTGGGACAGATCCCCCAACTGACTCCTACTGAACTGAAAAGAAACAACCATCTATTAATAAGACAAAATCAGGGACATAGGTCCTCGAACCATGAGGACTCACCAACTGTAGAAATGTAGATGAAGGTACTAGAAGATCACTATCACTGTTGAGACTGAGCACCTGAACCTACATCACGAGGAAATATAGAAGACGGAAGAGTATGGGAATCAGTACTTGGGAATGTACTGAGCATATGGGGGTGTATGCAACATTTTATAGAATATCATGAGTGTGTAAGAAAATCATGCATCCTGACAGTAATAACTCGCTTCGCTTGAATTACCTGAAACATTATTTCCATAAATCATCAATAAAATACATGCTTCATAAATCGCATAAATCATTGGACTCAACTCAAACTCTTTGACTCATGACTTAGACTGACTCGGTAAATCAAGGAAGTTAGATCATTATGGACTTGGGAGTTTCTTATAACCGACATAAACTAAACCATGTGAGCCACATGGAGTCCATCCTTTTTCCCTTCTAAGGAGAGAACCCCACGTTGGCGGGAGCATTGTAGTCTTTTCAGAGAGTACAACCTCAATTTTGTTATCACAATCCCATACTCGGCCTCTGGCCCACATTTATCAATATCAATCCTACAGTGGCACGTAGTTTTGCAAAAATATGACATTTCTCGCTCGATGCTAAATACTCCTCCCAGACTCATCTCAAAATGCATTAGGAAATCCACCTTATTCAATATCAACTCATGGGTCTATCGTAGAGAACAAAACATAAATATATCTCATCTGTAAATCATATACAACTGTGGATTCCTAACTCGACTCAAAATCAAAACAATCTATCTCAACATCAAGTGTATTGCTCATCAAGTCATGTCAAATGTCAAAACTTTAGGAAGACATCAAAGACCTCATTCTTGACTTTCAGTCCCAAATATCAATATATATATATATATATATATATTCAATAATCAACATTTCATAGAAAATCTTGAATCATGACACTTATCCCAAATCATTTAGAAATCATCAATACGTAATAACAGTATGCATCTCATGACATAAATCCTCAATTTAAGAAATATGATGGTAAATAAATCATAATAACAAACTTAATCAACTTAAATCTCGTAATTCATCAATAAAGTAATTTGGGCGTAAACCCACTTGCAAAGATCATGATATTCCCATAGTAAAAATCAATTCTTTGGGCACAAGAATGAAAGGATATTCTTGTTCAAGCCCCACATACCTGGGATTATAAATTTGAGAATAAGAGACTTGATTGGAACTTATTTCTCGCACTTTTAGGCTAAGATTCTTGATTCCTTTGACTTGGGAAACTTAATTCTTGAACAACTTTGAAACTCTATGGAAGATTCTTGAATTTTTCTTGGAAGAAGTTTGGATTTTGGGTTGGAGAGAAACCCTAGCTTCAAGATATTTCTTGGAAGAGAAATGAGAGAACATGAGGTTTTCTCATCTGCTTGGATATATATATATATATATATATATATATATATATATATATATATATATATATATATAAGACCAAATGGGCAGAAAAGACCAAAGTGCCCTTTTAAAAAGAGTTGAAAATTGCTGATCGGGATCTGTGATGGTCGAACTGACGGTCCGTTAGAGCAACAGACGGTACACCATATCGTCCGTCACTTGAGTGACAAAACCGGGACATTTTGCCTCATCATGACAGTCGAAGTTATGATCCGCCAGGAAGCTGATGGTCCACCAGATCGTCCATCACTCGAGGGTCAAAAATGGGACATTCTACCTCGACTTGACGGTCCCCTTGATGGTCCATCAAATTTTTGGCGGCCCACCATTTTGGCCATCGTACGATGGCCAGAAAAAGGGGTTCCTGCCTTGGCTTAACGGGACAACTGACGGTCCTCAAAGGGCTTGATGGTCCACCAGATCGATCGTCAAATCTGGCCGATTCCGACAACGCTCAGTAAAATGGCCATAACTTCCTCGTCCAATGTTGGATTTTAATGAAATTGGTATCGATGGAAATCTTATTCAATGCTCTGCGTGATGAAAAGTAGAAATTAGAGAAATACAACACAATATAAACATCAATAACTTTGAAAGCCACCCCTATCCACTCAAAAGAAAGATTTAGGCTTAAGGAATGATCGGGGTATTACAATATCTCCTCTTTGGGAACATTCATCCTCGAATATTGCCAGATAGGTTAAGAACAAGAGAAAAATAAGGACGCATAGATGGTATGACCCAATCAAAGGGATTTCATGGGACGACCCAATCGAAGGGCTTTCTTTACTCTAAACTTTTGGGTACTGCTTAGAATGCACGAATCATAGAGAGAGTAACCATAGAGATGAATGCACAATTGACTAAAGGAAGAATATTACCTTAGGCTTGATTTGAACTCGTGGAGAAGAGATGGGGGTACTTTGCTCACATGTCTGCTTCATCTTCCCAAGTAGAGCCATCGACTGATTTATTTCTCCACAAAACTTTAATCAAGGGAACTTCCTTATTCCTTAGTTTTTGAACTTGCTAATCTAGGATCTCGACTAGAAATTCATCATACGAAAGGCTATCCTGCACATCAAAGATTTCTGATAGATCAACTATAACAGAGTTACCAATTTACTTCTTGAGCATCGAAACGTGGAAGACAGGGTGGACAGCTGACAACTTTGTAGGCAACTCAATCTCATAAGCTGCTTTCCCAATATGATTCAACACTCTATAAGGGCCAACATAACCGGGACTAAGCTTCCCTTTCTTTTCAAATCTCTTCACCCCTTTCATAGGCAAAATTTTCAAGTACACCAAATCGTCAACTTCAAACTCAAGAGCTCTTCTCCTCACATCTGCATACGACTTTTGATGACTCGGGGCTATCTTCAACCTATACCGAATCAACTTAACTTTCTCCATAGCCTCAAATACAACATCAGGTCCAATCACGACAGTCTTATCTACTTTAAACCAACCTATGGGTGATCTACACCTCTAACCATACAAAGCCTCAAATAGAGCCATTCCAATGCTAGCATGAAAACTGTTGTTATACGCAAATTCAATCAATGGCAAATGTTCATCCCAACTTCCTTTAAAATCAAGAACACATGACCTCAATATATCCTCTAAAGTCTGGATAGCCCTCTCAGCTTGACCGTCTATCGGTGGATGAAAAGTAGAGCAAAGATGAACTTGGGTGCCAAGACCCTTTTGGAAGGCTCTCCAAAACTGAGAAGTAAATTGAGTACCTCTATCGGAGATGATAGACAATGGAACTCCATGCAACCTGACTAACTCTCGGAGATACAACTTAATATAGTCCCCAGCGATGAAAGATGTATGTACTAGAAGGAAATATCCAGACTTAGTCAACCTATCTACAATGACCCAAATCGAATCATGACGACGACGATAAAGAGGTAAACTAGTGACGAAATCCATGTTCACCTCTTCCCACTTCCAAGTAAGAATGCTAAATTCTTGCATCATCCCACCGGGTCTTTGGTGCTCTATCTTAACTTGTTGGCAAGTTGAACACTTCTCTCCGAACTTAACTATATACTTTTTCATACCATTCCACCAATAAATTTCCCGCAAATTGTGGTACATCTTGGTAGCATCGGGATGAATAGAATATTGTGCGCCATGTGCTTCAGCCATAATTCTCTGCCTTAAATTGTCAACTTCAGGCATACACAATCTATTCTGAAATCTTAATACACCATCTCCCCCTTGGGAGAAAACCTCCACCTTTTGGTCTTTGACGGACCCTTTCAGTTCAACCAAACGAGAATCCATATCCTGCTTCTCCTTCACTTTCAAAACTAGGGAAGATTTGGAACTACTCTGAACCCAAACATTACCCTCAGCTGAGTCAAGCAATCTAAAACCTAACCTAGCCAAACGATGTACTTCGCGGGCCAACTCCTTCTTATCTTCTTCTATATGCTCTATACTGCCCATAGACGATCTGCTAAGGGCATCTGCCACTACATTGGCCTTGACCGGGTGATACAACATATTCATGTCATAGTCTTTAGCAATTTCAACCATCGCCTCTGTCGAAGAGTCAACTCTCTCTGAGTAAACACATACTGCAAACTCTTGTGATCCGTAAATACATCAATATAAACACCGTACAAGTAGTGTCTTTAGATTTTTAAGGCAAAAACCACAGTAGCTAATTCGATATTATAGGTCGGTCTCATGAGATTTCAACTGTTGGGAGGCATAGTCTATAACCTTACCTTTTTGCATCAACACACACCCCAAACTAATTCTTGAAGAATCACAATACACCACAAAATTGTCTACACCATTACATAGGGTCATCACAGGGGCTGAAGTGAGTCGAGTCTTCAACTCCTGAAAACTCTTCTCGCAAGAATCTAACCACATGAATTTAACTTTCTTTTGGGTTAACCGAGTCAAAGGAGCAACAATCGAAGAAAAACCTTCCACAAAACGACGATAGTAACTAGCTAGGCCCAAGAAACTCCTAATATCAGATGGGGAGATAGGTCTAGGCCAATTATTCACAGCTTCTACCTTTTGAGGATCAACTCGAATACCTTCAGAAGAAACAATATGACCTAGAAAAGCAACTGACCTTAGCTAAAATTCACACTTGCTAAATTTGGTGAACAACTGATGATCTCTAAGGTCCTACAATACAATTCAAAGATGATCTGTATGGTCATTTTCATTTTGGGAGTACACAAGAATGTCATCTATGAATACAATAACAAACATATCCAGGTACTGTCTTAACACCCAATTCATAAGGTCCATAAAAGCTGCTGGGGCATTTGTTAGCCCAAAGGACATGACCAGGAATTCAAAATGACCATAACAGGTGCGGAAAGTTGTCTTTGGAAAATCACACTCTCTGAATTTAAGTTAGTGATAGTCAAATCTCAAATCTATTTTTGAGAAATAACTGGCACCTTGCAGTTGATCAAACAGGTCATCAATCTTGGAAAGAGGGTACTTATTCTTGACTGTGACCTTGTTGAGCTGACGATAGTCGATGTACATACTCAATGAACTATCTTTCTTTTGCATGAAAAGAATAGGTGCGCCCCACAGAGACACATTAGGACTTGTGAAACCCTTATCTAGAAGATCTCTGAGTTGCTCTTTCAACTCCTTAAGTTTTGCGGGGGCCATACGATATGGAGGAATATAAATAGGCTGCATATCGGGAAGAAGATCAATCTCAAATTCTATCTCTCTATCTGGAGGTACCCCTAGGAGATTTTCTGGGAAAACATCAAGAAACTCATTGATAACACTAATAGACTGAATAGTCAGAGTCTCAGACTCAGTGGATTTAACTTGAACCAAATGATAGATACAACCCTTAGATATCAATTTCCTAGATTTAAGGTAGGATATAAAATGACTCTTGGGAGCTACAAAATTTCCGGATCACTCAAAAATTAGCTCATTGGGAAACTGAAACCTGACTACACGGGTACCATAGTCTATAGACGCATAGCAAGAGTGAAGCCAATCCATACCTAGAATAATGTCAAAATCAACCATATCTAGCTTAATCAAATATGCAAACATGATTCTGTTAAGGACAACGATAAGACACTTCTTATACACTTGCTTAGCAATAACAGATTCAACTACTGGTGTAGAAACTAGAAAAAGCTCAGGAATCTTTTCAGCACTGATTTCAAAATTCACAGCGACCAACAGAGTCACATAAGAAATACTTGACCCAGGATCCATCAATACATACACATCGAAATAAAATACATGAAGTGTACCAGTAACAACATCTGGTGAATCCTCCTGCGCCTGACGGGGTGGTATAGCATAAAAGAAATTTTGGTGCTAACCACCTGCAGTACTAGACGAGGTACCCTGAGGAGAAATAGGACAAACTAAAGGGGATGGAGCACTAATAGCCTGACTCTGGGGACGAACATCACGACTCCCTTTTCTGGCATATAGGCAATCCTTGAATTTGTGGCCTAACTTACCGCAACCAAAACAACCCCTCCAATCGACTAAGCATTCACACTATCCTGGGACTTGGATATAGTAGACCTATTACCCTGCTACTGCCTGATTTTGAATACGGGAGCACTGGCTGATGAAGGCGCTGGCACAAGTGAACGGTTCTGGGACTGTGGGCGATTTCCTCTAAAAAATCTAGTCTGACCATACCGCTATTGCTCAGATCTAACTCTCTTATTCCCCCCCTCTCTCTTTCTCTCTCTCTTTTACCTTATCCGCCTCAATCTGTTGAGCATGTATTATTAATCTAGAAAGGTCCATGTCCCTATTAAGCATAGAGGACCTATACTCTTTCATAACATAACCAGATACACCGGCCAGAAACTTACTCATACTAGTTCTAGAATCAATCATCATACCGGGAGCATACTTAGATAATTAATTAAACTTATGACAATATTCCTTAACTGTCATGTAGCCCTATCTCAAATTCATAATTTTTTGTATCTTCGCTTTCCTCAGCTCAGGGGGAAAGAATCGGTCTAAGAACGCATCCTAGAATAACTGCCAAGTCATGGGAGCGGCATCCTTCCCTCTACACTTCCTCTACATCACCACCCAATCATAAGCAACATCTTTCAAGCAATAGGAAGCTAATTCCACACTTTCTTCTTTTGTTACATACATAATTTGGGTGATTTTCTTTACCTCATCAAGATACATCTGTGGGTCCTCACCTGCCCTTGACCCATAAAAATCTAGTGGATTCATCTACATAAAATCGCGAACTCGAGCTTCTACTGAATTACCTTCTTATGGAGGTGGAACTGCGGCCTGAATATTAGCTTGAGCATTGGCGGTAACCGCCAGGGCTAGCTCCTGAAAAGCTGCTCGGAACTCAATATGGAGCACAGTCTCACCTAAATGATCAACGGGTTGAGGTCGTTCATTATTTCTACGAGCTCTACGAGAAGGCATTTTATATCATAAAAGAGCATGAATTAATAGCAGAGAGAAACAGTAATAGGCACGATAGACTTTTGAAAGAAAAAAACAATTTTTCCTAAAATACCCCGTAGCCTCTTGCTCATAGATATGGCGTGCTACACACCAATGATCAAGGCTCTACGCAACATGACTTGTTAGACTCTCTAGGATTCTTTGAACCTTAGGCTCTAATACCAAGCTTGTAACGCCCCAAGATCCCATCCCGGGACGTCACACGGTGCTTAAGGCCACAGCGGCCTCAAGCTAACCCTCTAAGCCTATCTCCACTTCTATAACTCACTATGACAATAATGACACTGTAATAAGGAAGAATAATCATGTCATGAACATACTGGAATACAAAGAAATACTGTCTTGTACAAAAAAAATACTGAAATTCTGTACATCCTGGCACTCTAGTCTGACAAAGCCTCTACTACATAAGACTGAGGAGCCATTGGGACAGATCCCCCAACTGACTCGTACTAAACAGAAAGGAAATAACTCTTTATTAATAAGATAAAATTAGGGACATAGGTCCTCGAACCATAAGGACTCACCAACTGTAGGAATGTAGATGAAGGTACTCGAAGATCACTATCGCTGCTGAGACTGAGCACCTGAACCTACATCACGAGGAAATATAGAACACAGAAGGGTATGAGAATCAGTACTTGGGAATGTACTGAGTGTGTGGGGGTGTATACAAGATTTTATATAATATCATAAGTGTGTAAGAAAATCAGGCATGCTGACAGTAATAACTCTCTTCGCTTGAATTACCTGAAACATTATTACCATAAATCATCAATAAAACACATGTTTCATAAATCGCATAAATCATTGGACTCAACTCAAACTCTTTGAATCATGACTTAGAATAACTCGGTAATTCAAGGAACTTAGATCATTATGGACTTGAGAGTTTCTTATAACAAACATAAACTAAACCATGTGAGCAGCATAGAGTCCAATATTTTGCCCTTCTAAAGAGAGAACCATACATTGGCGGGAGCATCGTACTCTTGCCAGGGAGTACAACCTCAATTTTGTTATCACAATCCCATACTTGGCCTCTGGCCCATAATTATCAACATCAACCCTATGGTGGCACGTAGTTTTAGGGAAATACCATATTTCCCGCTCGGTGCTAATTACTCCTCCCAGACTCAACTCATAACACATTAGGAAATCCACCTTATTCAATATCAACTCATGGGTGTATCGTAGAGACCAAAACATAAATATATCTCATCTATAAATCATATACAACTGTGGATTCCTAACTCGACTCAAATCAAAACAATCTTTATCAATATCAAGTGTATTGCTCATCAAGTTATGTCAAATGTCAAAACTTTAGGAAGACATCAAAGACCTCATTCTTGACTCTCAGTCCCAAATATCAATATATATATATATATTCAATAATCAACATTTCTTAGAAAATCTTGAACCATGACACTTATCTCAAATCATTTAGAAATCATCAATACATAATAACAATATGCATCTCATGGAATAAATCCTTAATTTAACAAATATAATAGTAAATAAATCATAATAACAAACTTAATCAACTTAAATCTCGTAATTCATCAATAAAGTAATTTGGCCGTAAAACCACTTGCAAAGATCATGAAATTCCCATAGTAAAAATCAATTCTTTGGGCACGAGAATCAAAGTATATTCTTGTTCAAGCCCCACATAGCTTGGATTATAAATTTGAGAATAAAAGACCTGATTGGAACTTATTTCTCGCACTTTTAGGCTAAGATTCTTTATGCCTTTCACTTGGGGAACTTAATTATTGAACAACTTTGAAACTATATGGAAGATTCTTGAATTTTTCTTGGAAGAAGATTGGATTTATAGTCGGAGAGAAACCCTAGCTTCTCGATATTTCTTGGAAGAGAAATGAGAGAAAATGAGGTTTTCTCATCTTCTTGGATATATATATATATACAAGACCAAAATGGGCAGAAAATACCAAATTACCTTTTTAAAAAGAGTTGAAAATTGCTGATTGGGGTCTGTGACGATCAAACTGACGGTTCGTCAGAGCAACTGACGGTCTACCGGATCGTCCGTCACTCAAGTTCCAAAACTAGGAAATTCTACCTCAATGTGATGGCCGAAGTGACGATCCGTCAGGAATTTGACAGTCCACCAGATCATCCATCACTCGAGGGTCAAAAATGGGACATTCTTCCTCGACTTGATGGTCCCCTTGACTGTCCGTCAAATTTTTGGCGGCCTACTACTTTGGCCATTGCACGATGTCCATAATAAGGGGTTAATGCCTTGGATTGATGAGACAACAGACGGTCTTCAAAGGTCTTGATGGTCCATCAGATCGACCGTCAAACCTGGGCGATTCTGACAACGCTCAGTAAAACAGTCATAACTTCCTCGTCCGATGTCGAATTTTGATGAAATTGGTATTGATGGAAAGCTTATTCAATGCTCTACATGATGGAAAGTAGAAATTATAGAAATACAACACAATATAAATATCAATCACTTTGGAATCCACCCTTATCCACTCAAAAGATAGATTTAGGCTTAAGGAACGATCGGGGTGTTACATTCGTGGTTCAGAAATAAACACAGATAGTTCAGGTTCTTCCTCTAAACATAAAGATTTTGATGTGAAAGCTTTCTTATGTTCAAACTTGCTTATCCAGAATCCAGATGGTTCTATACATTAATTGCATTTCTAAATAACTATGTGTTTCTAATATATTTGTTTCTTTGTTAACTAGGTTTAACCATGTCTGCACTTCATAGATCTAAATCCCGATCACCAATTTGGAGTCACTATGAAATGCTTAAAGTAGATGATGATGGACGGTAGAAAGTAACTTGTGTTCATTGTTGTAATATTTACAATTAGACAAAGAAAATCGGGACAGGCAGTTTAATGAGGCATGTTGAGCATTGTTTGGAGAGGATGGAGCATGGTCGCATTAGGATTGAGTAGTTATTAGTACTATGTTTGGAGTGTGAACTTAATTTTAAAATTGTGACTGTTTGAATTATTTGTATTTTGTTTTGGATGCAAACTGCAAAGTGCAGACTGCTGAAGGTTGCATCCATGTGCTGGTTTATAATTTAAATAGACAAGTATTTTGCTTGGACATTTCATGAATAAAGTTTGTGTTGAAGTTTCATTTTAATTATTAGATGCCCAAAAAGTTAAACATTGTAGAATGTGTTGCTGTTTTTTCTTGAACATTGAATTATGGTTACTTCAGTTGTTTAGTTTATGCTAGTTTCCTCAACTTCAAATTATATTATGAATGTTAATGGTTAACTCGATAAATCAACCGATAACGATAAAAAATTGGTAAACCGATAACTGATTAACCGATATCTTAATCATTCTGTAACGGTTTGGCATGTATACAAACCGATAATGAACAAGTAAAATTGATAGCTTTCATAACCAAACCAAACTGAACCAACTGATATATAGCCCTCGAACCATTATAGATCTATCATCCATTAAAAGTTTGGCTTATCTATACCACTGGCATTACAAACAAATTCATTCTTGGTATTATTTTTTTAAAATTTATGGTTTTATAAAATCATTTTTATCACGCTGCCTCTTAATAGAGGTACATATCATCCAATTTTAGATCAATCAATATTACTTAAAATTAAAATTAAAAATTAGAATCCATTAAACTAAAATTTGATCCACACTCTACCCAATTAATATTCCCCTTTCCATCTTTTGGAATCTGTCCAGCCCCTCTTTCCTGTTAGACAAAATCGAGAATCAGAAGTTAAATACTGATACAGAAAGCCTCGATTATGCAAACATGCAGGATGACTGTCACAATCTAGAATCTGAGGTCATGATAACACCTATCCCATTTTAACCCTGGATAGATAATTCTTACACCAAATGAGATAAAGATGCAGAAAAGTAGATTAATAATACCTAAATATGAGATTTTAGGACAATTTAGGCCAATGATATAAAAATAACTTCAAAATTGTAAGAAATACAACTCAAATCTCAAAATCTAGTGTCATGAGTAAAGAACACTGCTAAACTGACATAGAGTTTGAAATACACAAACTCTGTCCCTGAAATATAAAATAAAGGCAACATAAAGATATGATGAAGTATAAAACATGCTCCGAGTAACGAGCGAGGATTTCACCACTACTCCAATAAAGCATCAAATTAGTACAAACTCAAGCTTCGTGGGTTGCACTCAAACTGGAATCTGCATCGAAAGGTTACAAAAAGTATGAGTGTGTATGGTCCACTTGAACATAGTAGGCATCATAGGCCACCCAAGAAAAGTAGAAAACTAAACATATAAAGTTGAATATAAGCAATGCTTCCACCTACTTACAAAAAAGTTCCCAATTCAACTCAAGTAGTACAGCTCCTAAACAATATAAATAATTGGCATGACTAAAAATCAAGGTCATAATGACACCTACCACCACATCCCAACCATGAGTAGTTAAGCCCAATACTAATAGAAATAGAATGCAAAAAAAAAGAATTCCAAAAAAGAGACTTTATAATAATGTCATATATATATATATATATATATATATATAGAGAGAGAGAGAGAGAGAGAGAGAACAAAATTCAAAACTGAAATAATACAAGTCCAACTCGAGAATCTAGTGTTTTAATTAAAGAGAAACTAATACAAGGATAGAAATCCAAAATACATGAATTTGTCCCTGATAAGCAAATAAAAACAAAATAAAATAGGAGGGAGCCAAGAATATGCCCCAAACACTAGATCTCACCAATACTCTGAATTAGTCTCAAATAGAATAAATCAGCCACTGAGGATCACATGCGTACTATGATCTTCACCAAAAGGCAATAGAAGTAAGAATGAGTATGGTCTATGTATACTTAGTAGGTATCATAGAACCACTGAGTAAAATAGAAAAACAAATAAATAAAGAATACTATAAGCATGCTTCCATGTACATACCAAAAACTTCCCCAATGATATCTCAAACCGTATCTCTTAACATTTCTACAAGTATAGTAATTGTATAAGAATAATTATGCACAAATATATGAGAAGAAATAAATGCACGATAACAATACACCTAAGTAGAATACAAATAGTGCAATGTAATAAAATACAATGAGGTGATGATGGGATGATAATGATATAAGCCATCTCATGAATACCATTGGATGACCCCATATACACCTTCTGAGCTAATGCTTTCAGAATAGGATCCATGAGGGGTTCATAGCCTATATACTTTCACAATCTCGATCAACATTGCTGGCAAAGACCTCAACCAAGGGTTTTATAAAGTATTTCATTTTATTTCAAATCAGTTTTATCAATTGTACCAATCTCATGAATATAAATGAATGTGATGAGGGTATATGCTCATAACCAAATAAGTAAAAAGATAATAATCAATTCAATAATGGTATAAATGATCTCAAATCTATGCAGTATATTAGTATTTCATGATATAAACTATTCCATGGCACAACTAAAATAAATAGTCATGTAATACATCAATAATATCAATTCAAGGCCCTCTCTCGGGCATCACTATAATGATAGAGGCATATAATGCTCAAACAAGCTTATAATATCAATTTAATCCCCTCGCTCGGGCATCACGATAATAAGAAAACAAATAAATGAACAAATAAGATTTATAATATCAAGTCAAACCCCCACATGAGCATCACAACGATAATAATCTCTTAATTCAATAATTATATACATATCAGCTTCGAGCAACATGATAATAATCCAAAAATATAAATCTCATGACTAATTTCTCAACCCATAGAATGTTTTACATGAATGGTTAACCACCCAGCCCAGTCTGAAGAAAGTTAAGCCATAACCTCCCTCAAAAAACTAAAATTCAAGCCTAGACCCTTCAATATGGAGCATTTCCTTACTAGAAGTATCAAAATAGACTAAATCTATCGAAAACGTAGACTACATGATAAAAAGAGACAACCAATACACATATTGGCTATATTCATTTTGGATTACAAAATATTTTAAAAATTAGCTTTAAATAAAAAAGGATAAATTTGAAATTTTATTTAAGAATCATGTTCTCTATATAAATAGGAGTCTGAATTTAAAAATCTAGTTAAAATGAATTGAAATCGGATTTTAAATTGAAGAAAATTAATTTTATAGTTTATCAAAGTTTGAAATCAAAGATTTAAAGTTTTTTGTAATGATGAAATCAGTAGGAAGTAATGAAAATAGGACTGTAGGGATTATCCACATGAGATTGATGAAAAACTATACTGAAAACATCAAAAACCTAGCTCCCATCTAATTATGGTGAAAATAGGATTTCAGACGAGAAAATTGATTTAAATATGCCCCAGGTACTAATTACCCCATAGAATGCAAAGGCCAACTTGACTTGGGTCTTGTAATTATGGTCGGACCTTGTAAAATGAGATGAAGACCGACCTAAACTCGGACCATTTAACCTTCTACAAATACAATCAAAACCTCACATTGCAATGAAGAATGAAAGCCACCCTTCACGAATGAGGTTCCACCATTGGATTCGCGATGAAAAATATTTTTGTTCACCACAAGCCAGGGGACCGTGAATGCGAACAAGGATTTTGTTGGCACCATATAGTAGAAAATCAGCATTTGCACATAGTTGAATTGTTTTCGAATAGACCTTCAAAATTCATTTTGGATCCTACAAAAATAATTCAATTATGTAACTAAGCTACTTTCAACTTTTCAGATTCAATGTAACCGCCAAATTTTTGAAATGAGATCTTTCACAACAAATTAACCTATGAAATAACTTCTAAGCTTATTGTACTTATTATCGCCTAAATACTCAAAATGTGATATAAAGCCTGAAGACTCAAACTAACTATGCTATTAGTACAAAATCAACATTTTAGATCTAATAGAATTGACCAAATCACCATCCAACACTGACATTATAAAATATTGATCAAAGTCAAACTAACCATCTTTAAAGCCTTTAAGCACCTAAAATTCACTCAAATCACTCCTAGTTTTATTATGGACTATGCTAACCAATTCCACAACTCATAAATAGAATATATCTATTACGGGTAAGGCTAAAATAGTTAAAATATAGTAAAAGTCAAAAAATAAAAGTATAGTTGTTATAATACTACTACTATGATAAAGGTTTAAGAATAACTACACAATAAATATACATAAAAGAAAGACTAAATTAGACAATATCAAATACATAAGAGGACTACAAAACACAATGTAATGATATGATAAGGATAAAATATCTCAATATTAGATTGAATAAACCTCACAACCATAGGCTTCTAATATAGGACCCATGAGGGGTTCACATCCTATATGCTATTACGATTTCATCAAGCGACCTTGCCAACACATCCCTCGTTGAACACGTCTTATAAAATATTTTATTTTCTATTTTCTCAGTGGTGCCAGTTTCATAAATATAGATATATGAAATGGGGATGTTTGCTCATAACCAAATAAATATAATATAATGAATAAACTAAATGATTGTAAATAAGATCAAATCTCCTCCAATCTCAATAGATCATGACATAAGCCTTCACAAGGCAACACATTAGAAAATAGTGATATATGACATCAATAATATCAATTCAGTCCCCTACTCGGGCATCACAGTATTAATAAATACTAAATAATGCTTAAATAAGATCAATATCATCCCCTGCATGTGCATCTCGATGATAATAATATCTTAAATCAATAATAATATTGACATAATCCCCTGCACAGGAAAAATAATAAAATAATGATATCAAAAGATGAAACTTATGATTAAATTCTTAAATCATAACATACTTTACATGATTAGTTAACTATCCAATCCGGTTTAAAGAAAGTTAATCTATAACCTTCCTTAAAAGCCAAAATACTAGCCTAAACCATTTAATGAGGAGTTTATCCTTTTCATGCAGTCTTAGCACGAACTCAATCTATCAAAAATATAATCTACACGTCAAAGGAAGCCTAATAATACCCATATTAGCCACTTATATTTTGGGTCCAAAAATACTTTAAAATCCACTCCAAAAAAAGAAGGGTAAAATTAAAACTTTTATTAAAGAATCAAGTTTCATATATGTTAAGGGTTCTAAATATGAAAACCTATCAAAAATACTATTCAAATAGAGCTTGAAATTGAAGAAATCCATTTTCCCACTTTACCAGGTGAAATTCCAAATTTCCAAGATTCAAAGTTGTTTTTGAGATAAAATCAATGGATAGTGATAGAAATAATGTTTAGAAGCTTACCCAAGTCCAATTTATGTGAATCCTTCTTTGGACTCCTAAAACTAAGACCCCAAAGTTTGAAGATTGAAGAATAAAATAAAAGTAGGTAAAAGGATTTTTGTCCCAGTGTCATAGCCTAGGCAGTAAATGATCACTTGAGCAACCAGTCCTATTGTTATAGTGGTAGTCACATGCCACACAAATGATCATTAAGGCGGTCTATTACCCACTCACACGAAACCACTAAGGTAGCTAAGAGTTCTCCAGGGCGACCCTTGCAGTCCTATTCAACATTATTTAGGTGAGCTAAAGTCCACCTAGATGGCAAAGCTTAAGAGGCCAAAGGTCTGTTGTAGTGGTTACACTAGAAAATTTTCCCATAGCAAAAATAAGCCACCAAAAAACCTCTTAATGAATCATTGGGATTTGATTAATATATTGTAAAAATATTCTAACAATACTATTAAGTTAATTTCAATATTCTAGAGTCAATCAAACCATCAAATTTATCCCAATAGGTCGTTATTGTAATGACCCTTCAGGTTATTTTCTCTATTTATGCTTATTTTTGCCGTTTGAGCTTCTCCATAGCTGCCCCAAGTTATTTATTACTTAATTGGACCGAAGATTTGGTTACCGGATAGTTCATTTGATTTTTAGTGTCAATTCCCTATTTTAAAGTCTTCGTTGGTTTTAAATGGCCATCGGGCAAAAACTTCATTGAACAATCTCGGATGTAAATTTTGACTGTACCAGCAGATCCAAAATATTGATTTTAGTCTATGTAGACCTTTGATCGGGTTCCAATGCACCCAATATTATTTTGACCTATTAGTCGGACAGTTGGAAAATTAAAACTATAGGTGTGGGCCCCACTTTTTAACTAAAGGATCTCAAGTGAAATTTTTAATTATTCCAGTGGATTTGAAATGTGGTTTACACTCAAATTTCACTATTGTATCATATATTTTAGGTTGTGAATGAGTTCCAATGGTCAAAAATAAGTTTTTGACTTTGCTGTCATGGGAATACCGCATCTCTTCGTCGAGGGGTCTATAAATATACCCCAATGTTGCAAATTTAGGCATTTTCCCTTCATCTTTGAGAGCTTAAAATCCTAAATTGGTATGATAACTCAAATTTAAGTCTTGTAGGTGTCTAGAAAGCTTGGTAAACATCTTTTATCATGATTATCATCTGGATTAAGGTAAGATTTCATCACTTTATTGGTGAATTTCTTAGTTCTTGACCCAAAACCCCAATTTAGCTTAGGTCTTGATTTAGCCCCAAATTTGGTTTATTTTAAGCCATTAATTAAGGGTTATAATTCATTGGTTATGTATGAGCATTGGGTTGACCTCGAAAATACGATTTTCATATGTGGGACCCACTTGGGATTTTTGGTGTCATTTTTGGACCCGAAGCACAATAGTGCAATATGGGTATCGTTAGACTTATATTGATGAGTATATTATGTTTTTCTAGAATGATCACATTTAGGGGATTGTGAAGTGAAGACGAGCATGTGGTGTATGATGTGAGGTTTTGTGGCTTAGCCTTGAGGTAAGCTTCTACCTATTCTTCTTCAAAGATGATGTGTGTTATGTATAACATGTGAATATTAATGTTAGGCTTGATTATGAATAAATAAAATAGTATTGATTATTGATGTTTGGGGAATTAGATGGGTTTTTTGGACCCGTAAGGTAGTATATTTATGACTCTTTTAGAATCTCATTACCTTCTCCTAAGATTGAATTAGTTTGTAGTATAGAAATGTTATGATGCTAAGTTTGGGATGTTTTCCAAGTTTTAAAATCATGGTTAGTGTAATTGACCTTTGTTAGGCTAATATAGTGATCTTTATTAGGGTAAAATTAACATAATTGCCCATGTTTCTAGATGAATTTTGTATTTTAGCATTGGTTATGGCTTACTTGTCATCTAGAAGTTGAACTAGACACCTTAGACTAGTTTTTGGTGCAGTTTGCCTAAATATAGAGATTGAGGATTAGAAGTAAAATCATCCAGCCCAGTTAGGCCAAGACTTGTGTTAGCCCTTGTGGGCTTAGTTGTGGTTAGTAGGCCTAATTTAGACTAATAAGCCTTATTTATGAGATTTACTTGGTGAATTGATAAATTAAGATAATGTTTGCTGAATTATGGTTAATGGACTATCGAGATGTTAATTTCCCTTATATGTGATATTGTTCCTTTAGAGATGTTATTTCCTCTTAGTTATGATATTTGGCTCATAGAGATGCAATTTCCCTTTAATTATGATATTTGGCCCATATACATTTTTCTCTTTATTATGATATTTGGCCAATGGAGATGCATTTTTATTTTAGCTATGATATTTGGTCTATGAAGATGATTTTTCTCTTATTTATGATTATTGGGATTATAGAGATGATTTTTCTCTTGGTCATGATATATGACCTATAGATATGAGATGTCTAATAGAGGGGATACACTTATTGATATTTTGCCTCCTAGGTGTGAGATACCTCCTATATGTGATATGATTATAGATATGCTATGGCTTATAAATATAATTATTGATATGAGTTCTGGATACATTTATGGGCTTAAGGATGTGATTAGGATATCGTGATTATTTTGGATATATTATTGGGTCAAGGGCCATGTTATGATAATAATTAGATATCCAAGAAGTGTTTTCCATTGTAAAGGATATGATTAAAGTTTATGGATTCATATACATGTTTTATATACACATCTCTCTGATATGGGATGGAGAAAGATGTAATATGTTGCTTATAACTTATTTGATTAGATACTGGTGATGGCATGCATAGATTTGGTACTTTCATAGTTATTGTATCAGTAACTTATATGATTTTAGATAAAATATGAGCTATGTCTATTCTGCTTAATTATGGGTTACACTATGTGGTAGTTAGTTTTCTATTAGGAGACTATAACACTTGGTGGCTAGGAATTAAATATATTAGTTAATGAGTCTTGCTTAGTGGAAACAAGGTAGCTATCGATGGTTGATATATTGCTAATGATCATGTCGAGTTTATCTCAGGTGAAGATTAGCGATATTGATGACTAAGTTTATAAAATTGATTAGTTCTTAGAATGAGGAGTTGTGTTTAATGAGGCTAGATAATAAGTGATGTTGGTAATAAGAGGTGACTAGTTAATAATGATGAATAACTGCTAAATAGTTGATTAATAAATAGTTAAATTAGGATTAGTTGATTAATGATGGTTAGTTAATAAATGATAGTAGTTAATAAAGGATGGCTAGATGATAAGTGGATATGTGTTGTCTAATAATGGTTAATGGATACATATTGTTTAGTTCATAATATTGAATAGTGAATAAATGCCGGTTATGGTCTAGTGATGAACCTTGGCTAGATGTTATATGTTGGATATTTGATTAATAATGGTTAGTTGCTACCTCGTGAATAAGGTTATTATTTAGGCTTATATCTAAAGGTCATGCGATGACTAGTGAACCAAAGGTTTCATTATAATAAGCGTTGGTTAGTAAATAATGAGTAATTGGGAAGTATTTACTAGATTGATACTTTTTGGTGATATGATTATGTTCTTGAGTATATTAGTATATGTTATTTTGTAATGACTATCATGATATTGATACCTAGCAAGGCCGGAGGATACTATTGTAATATTGATACCCGACAAGGACGGAGGATACTAATGTGATATTGATACCCAGCAAGATCGGAGGATACTATTAAGATATTGATATCTGACAAGGCCATAGGATACTAATATGATAATGATACATGGAAAGGCTGGAAGATGTAATTGTGATGATATTGATACTCAACAAGGTCAAAGGATACTACTGTGATATTGATACCTAGTAATGCCGGATGATACTAAAGTGACATTGATACCCGCTAAGGCTAGAGGATGCTATTGTGATGATATTGATACCTGGCAGGGCCAAAGGATATTCTGATAATACGTTGATACCCAACAAGGCTGGAGGTTGATTACGATGATGATAGTCATGATGATGGTTATGATGAGTTGTGATATTGATTGTGTATCTTACATTCATTCCTGCATGTGCATTGCCTATCACCAGTATGCACCTATGTCTATCAGCCGGTATGGGATAATTTCATAAACATGGGTGAATTATATGCCTTGTGTTATTATGTGTTGATTAAACCTTCCGAGCCTAGGGTGGCAGGGGTACGCATACGCTCTGCTAGGTATTTGGTTTTCAGAGTAGCTGATTATTTGCGTTGCTACTAATATTATTATTATCATTGTTATGATCATTATTATGGCTAGCTTATGAAATATTGGACATTGATCTAATATCGAGAATTGTGGTATGTCTTTCGCCTTTTATATCTTATGATGGTATTATTGTACATGATTATATCATGTTTAGCCATGTGAATTAGAAACCCTGAGTATGATAGTATTGAATATCGATAGTATCATGATGAGGTCTTAAAATGTGGATATGACGATCTAAACTACACTTTGAGATGACCTCATGTTTACATGTATGTATATATTTATCTAGCTATATGAAGCTATAACACTACCGTATATTCCTTCCTATATTTGTTCATATTGTATATCTGTTTCTTGACCTTGTATATTTTTATATATCTTTATTTCACTCTTCATTCATATATTGTCCTAGGATATATGGTATAGTATGGACATCTGATGAATATGAATGGAATAGGATAATTCACCTTGATACTTCCTTAGTTTTGTTATATTAGACTCTTGGACTTGAGCAAGATAGTTGTCCCTTATTACTCACATTGACTTGTTATATAAGCTCTGGACTCTTGGATATAGTTTCCATTTTTTTTATATATTGCATATATCTGCTTTATCTTTGGAGCTCAGTTGGTAGTTACCTGCTGCATACTATTCATTTGGTACTTACTACACTTATGTAGCCTACAGATCATAGCATGGGTTATCGCCGTTGATTGTTCTTCGTGTCGAGAAACCATGGTTCAGAGACTTAAAGTGAACTCCAGAAGTTTAGAGTATTACTCATCCTCTCCTTGTATTAGACTAGTTTCTATATTGAATGCAGAGATAAGTTGTATCAATGTAATTCTCTTGATAAACCACTTTTGTACTCGTAAATAAATTTAGAAGATCTTGTGCTGATACTACCAGGTTTTGGGATTCTATTATGTATTGATCTTTATGTCATTTATTTCATAGTATTTTCCTTATACTATTAAGTAGTCTTTTACTAGCTATTCCAAACTACGGGTTGGCTTGTCTACTGGTGGGTTATGGTAGGCACCATTATGATATGATAAATCGGGTTGTGAAAAATTGGTTTCATAGCCTAGGTTTCATCGATGTGTTAGTGCAAGAGCTAAGTGCAAGTAGAATCTTGAGGATCGGTGCAGAGACATCCGTAACCTATCTTTGGGAGGCTACAGTGAAATTTTAGGAAATTTACTTCTTGGTTCCTTAACGTGTGTTCGCATTCCTATGATTCTGGAATAGTTCCTTTGATTTTATTCTATCCCCAAAGGACGATGTGGCATTGTCAACAGATACAAATGAGACTTCAACATGTAATTCTAGACTTTTTGTGTAGCATCAGATTAGAGAGTCAGAGATGGATGTCAAAGATCATTAGCGACATCCAAAAAGGATTTGGTTAAGCTTAGGCTCCAGTTGAGCTTGTGACTACTTCAACCTTTGAGGTTTAGAATTGGGAATTCAAGTCATGTTGTAGATTCCTCTCAGCCATAAATGACTTTTGATTCATCAAGCATTTCTTGGACCAGAGTTGAGTCTATTGGTATTCATCGGGGTTCTCTACTAGTTTGGAGTACGAGATTGGATCTCTTGTATGGTCCAAAATTTTTTCTTATATTGTATCCTTCTGAACCGGATATTGATGAATGAATGTATTAGAGGATTAGTAATGTCACTCTATTTGGTGTTAGAGCACTTGATAAAAACTAAGTTTTCCTTCTCTTAGGTTGTCGATTATGAAAGGACCATAGAGAACACAAGTATTGAGGCTTATAAATATGGCGGAAAGAGGCTATGTCATTAGTATAGTGCTATTGGTATTGTATTCAGAAGTGAGGATCTTTCCAGTAGAGTTCAGATTTATTTGCAGCCCATCGATTATATGTAGATAGTATTTCAGACTATGAGATAGTTTACCAGACAGAGTTAGCATATATTCCCCGCCTGCCTAGAGTCACTGAGATAGGCTATGATTGTGGAAGGATGCACATAATTCTAGAGATTTTTCTCAGCGTTAGTTGTCCAACCATTTGAGCTCAATTTGTCTCCCCACCGTATTGATGCTTCAGGAATTGCTACAGCTATAGAGATATCGACTACTGATCTAGAAAGTGTCCCCAATATGTAATTTCCAGTCATTCATCTTATTCAGATCATCCCCGTGATGTTGTGGTATCTTAAATTAGAGATAGTGCACGTGGTTCCTCAGTTTATGATTTTATTAATCGATTTGAGTTGGACCCGTTCAGATTTATTTTTTCTATGCCCATTAGGTATGTGATTACGGATGTCACAACGAATGGTATGCTTTTATTTCCCGCCTATATCTTTATTATGTGTATTGGGGTTTTCATACCCATCGGTGATTCTATGCCTTGATAAGTTGATATTGATTATTATATGCCTTATTATTGGATTTATGGTTATGTTACTTCTCCATGGTTTATTTATTTTAGTAATGGATGGAGTAAATCTATATTGATATTATTCCCCTATGGATGTGGTTTGGGTTTGAGTCCCATTTATCTTGGCACATTAGCTATGTTGTGGCCCTCAAGTGGTACATGATATAGATGTTTATTTTGGATCTCGCCTATTCAGTTTGTTGATATTGATGTTGTTATTTCTATTACTACCACTACGTGTGGATTACTGATATTACTTGATATTATCACTTGATGTTGTTCCTTGATGTAATTGATTCTTGCTCGGTGGCTATATAAACTAGTGTTATCTAGTAAGACTTTTATTTTCTTGTGATATTAGTTGGTAGCTTGAGTAGATATAGCCCAATTTGATGATTTCTTTCCCCTAGCGCAACGAGGTTGATTGTGTTCCTTCTTGCTTAGCTGTATTAGATTGATTCAGGGATGTATTATGATATTGAAAGACAGGTTGAACTTTTGGGGATCTGTTATGACCGTAGAGTTGGTAATTTAGTTACATTACCTATTATTAAGTTTGAGATCCTTATACTTGGCTTCTGGTTTGCAAGGATTTTTTCCTTGGCTATTCTTTTAGATATAGCCATTTATGAGATTGACCAGTTTGAGGTACGTTCTTCGTTTTTAGCTATTTCTTTATCTGATAGCGGTTTCAGTTTTGATGAAGAGAAGTTGTGGATTCATCTCTTAGGTTTGTTGGGTTGGTTCCCTTGTGATGGTTTTCACTTTTAATCAGTGTGGAGATTGGATACTCTTTTTGTTGATGTGGCTTTGTTTTGCCTAGTAAAGTTGGAAATTTAGAGGCAGGTGGCCTTTCCTTTGATCGCTTTATGAGTTGGCAAGTTGGAAATTCTTTATCTTAATTTGTTGATTTCCTGATGGTAGTTTTTGACTTTGGCCTTGGTTTTGAGATTAGTATTTTTCTTCTTCGATGATGAGATTATGGGGTGGATTTGGTAAATCCCCATTTTAGAGTTTATCAGCCAGATAAGGCTTGGTGGAATGTTTCTTCTCGATGACATATGTATGCAGCTATTCCTTTCTGTAATGGAGCTTTAGATTGATTAGTCATTATCTAAAGTTGCATTTCTTTGAGTTGTGAGAGTTTTAGACTTTACTGGAGTGGTTTTCAACCTTGGAAAGTTTTTGAGTGGGTTTGGATAGTTCATGCCCTCCAGCGGATATGGAGTGGGTTATATGCATTTTCAGCTAGTGATTTATCCTTTTGTATGATTTCTATTTAGCAACTATATTCATGCCCTTCAGCTAATATAGAGTTGGTTACTTGTGTTTTACTTAGTGATTATCCTTGTGGTCATTTTGCTCTTCAGATATGTCTCAACTGTGGCTTGGTATGATTTATCTAGGATATGTTAGATTTGGATGCTAGAGTTGATTGGAGATAATTGACATTGATATAGCCTTATTGGCTAAGTTTCTAATTTGTCTCCTTGGAATGGCGACTTGGAATTATGATAGATTTGGGGCATTAATACCTACTCGTTTTTAGTGTTGGTTTAGACATTTCAGACTGAGCGATTCAGCCTTGATATTGAGATTTTAGCTTGGTATTGTAGAGCTTGTGTGAAACTTTTGTTGTAGACTTGCCTTTGTTCAGATTTCATTTATAAGCCAGTTGAGCCTACTCTGTGTTTGCCTATTCGGTCTTCTACACGTCGATTGGATTATAGTTGATAAGTGTTTGGATGACAACCCATGGGCCCTGTATTGTCTACTTAAGTCTTGACTTAGAGTTTTTCAATTTCTTTGGGAATTTTGGATGATTTACTTAATGGGAGTAATATTCTTGAGATGGATTTAGTATGACTTTATTCTCAATTAATGGGACATCCTGGAGCAAAATATTCAGCGATGAGTAGTTATACCTTAGACATCAGAATTTCAGTTTGATTTTCATCTAGAATGGTTGCAGCATTGGCATATATTGCATTCCTTGATTATCTTCATTTATGTGTCTAAATAGCTCCTTATGAGTTTATTATCATGTTTCTCGTATGGACTTTCAGCGAATCAGTTTTAGTTCTTCGAGTTCTCGGTGATGAGATTGTGCGGGCAAGACTCGAGTGATTTTCGTCCTGGTTTAGAGTGGATAGCAGGAATGGATTGGTAGAAGAAGATTATATTTAGATTTGGGAGTCAGTGGTATGACTCATGACTTGGATCGGTGTGACTTGGATGAGATTTTGTTGATTTGTGTGGGTATCAAGATGGTATCAGTGTATTGTGGTTATGATTTACGTGCATCAATCTTTTCAGTTCAGTTGGAGGCCAGTTAGCGGTTGAAGTTGAGTTTGGCTGTTTGGGAAGTAAAGTGAGGGTGTTGGTTGAAAAAGGGATACCTGTGGAGAAATCCCTTGCAAGTGTTCTCTGATGATAGGCGGAGTTACACGCCTAAAGTACTTTAATTGACCCATATTTTAGCTAAGTTTTGAGGACAAAATATATAATTCATGCACTTTTAGTCCTTTTTCCCTGTAAGTGAGCTAACCAACGTGATTAGCAAGTTTTCAGGTATAAATGATGAAGATTTCAGCATTTTAAGGATAACATGACGCCAAAGGAAGCTTCACAAAAGAGGGAAAGCAGCGTTTGGACACCTATGGACTAAAAGTGACGCATGGAAAACCTGTCCCGGGCAAAAACAGCATTTCCAAAGACTTTGGGGATCAACAGTAACTTAGTAGGATTAGGATAATGATGCAGTAACTTATTAGGATTAGGATAAGTACGCAGTAGCCTAGTAGGAATAGGATATGGGTATTATAAATACCCTATTTTGCTGAAGTTTTTCATACTTCAGACTTCATACTTCTTCAATCAATTACTTTTTATTATTCATTCAACACTTTCAATTCATTCTCTTTCAATTAATTCTTATAAGTTTCTCTTCATCGACTTCTAAATTTTCACAACAAGAGAAACGCTACTTTCAAGGAATTAACGCCACAAGCACTACCAAAGCATACTTCACGTTAGACTCTTATTTTGGTATGATAATAATGTCTATTGTGATTTCCGTTGCACTCATGAGTAGCTAAACTTCTCTGTTGGGGTTATGGTAGCCTTATGAGACACTATCTATTGCTATGAGTTTGTGAATTCTTGACACGTATGCTGCTTGTATCATTATTCTCTTCATCTTAATCTAAATTCTTGTGGTTCCAAACATATAGAATACGCCAGTATAGCATTAACTTGTTCGAAACAAAAGTTACATGTCTGGAAAAGAGATAATGTCAAGGTAATAGGGCACCAACCCCTGTTAAAAAGTTAGTTCCGTAACTGGATTAACCTCTTGGAGAATCTGTACCATTAGATACGCTTTAAGCTCGAAAGAGTTAAAGTGACATAATCCTTGATGGTCTAAAGACGCCTGAATTTACCATAGAATACGATTCTCTATATGCGCAAGCATGTCTGAATTCCGCATAACTCATAGTCAATAGATACGTATAACTCATAAGGTGGACATAACCCTAACTCTCAATTCTCATTGATCAAAACCAACCAAACAATCCGTTTTACCCTTCTATTTTCCATTCTTACGTTACTATTTTGACACTCTTAAATTCACGCTACAATCCCCCTTTTTTTACGAAACTTTCACCAAAAGTCTGATAATCTTTGCTTACTTAGTGACCGAGTATTCCCTGTGGGATTCGACACCCAACCCAGTTGGGTTCTATATTTGACAACGACTGCTTACACTCTTACGAGAGCTTTAGTTTGAGCGTTATCAAATTTTGGCGCCGTTGTCGGGGAATACGGTTGTCAACTAAGTTTGTGATAGTTACTAGACCCTTTGGTCAAATATTCTCGTACTTTACTTTTAGTTGTTTTTATTTTCTGCAGGTTTTTGTTCAGTGCATGCCAAATACTCGAAGTTCGGGACAACCATTATTACCCATAAATCCTGAACCACAACTTATTGGCAGAATGGATGCACAACGTGACATTGAGAGAAGGGCTGCTCAACAAGAGCAGGCTAGACTAGCTGCGTTGGCCGCTGCCCAAGTACATCAACAGAATATTGATAACCCAGGGCGAGTAGCAGATCCTGATGATGAGGACTTAGGTGATGATGAGCTACTAAACCCTAGGCGTGATGCTGAGGTGGCGACACCGGCAAACAGAAGAGATCATCAAGCAAGATTTCGGCCTGAACGCCGAGCTATACAAATACCATTCGATGACGATGATGATGATCTTGATGGAGCTGGTGCCACAGGAGCCATTATTCCTCCTCCATTGACACCCGGAGCCAAGTTCAACATCACTAGCACCATGATTTAGTTATTGCAACTCAAGGGATTATTCGGTGGACTTGCAGGTGATGATCCGAATATGCATCTGATCAACTTTATTTCTACATGCAAGTCATTCGACAATCCTGGCGTTGGACAGAATACAATTCGATTGCACTTATTTCCATTGTCTCTATCTGGGGAGGCAACTCTATGGTTGAATGGGATCACTCCTGATTCCATCACTAATTGGAGGCAATTGAAAGACGCTTTCCTAGAAAGATTCTTTTTGCCATCCAAAAGAGCACAATTGAGAGATGAAATCAGCAATTTTCGTCAGCTTCCAACTGAAGCCCTCCACGAAATATAGGAGAGATTCAAGAAGAAGCTTATGAGGTGCCCAAACCATCACATGACCAATGTCCACTTAATGGAGATACTATACAGATCCTTGAATTCAGTAACTAAACCAGTGGTGGATAATGCGGCTGGAGGATCATTTATGGACCTCACCTTTGTTCAGGCAAGTGATATGCTAGACCGGATGACAAAGCAAAGTAGAGCTTGGCATACCAGGGATTCTGAGGTAACAAGCCCCACTTTGTCTATTGGCATGACTGCAGAACAAAGGAGAAGATAAGAAGAACGTGATCAAGCTATGGCGCACACGAAAACACAGATGGATCTTCTTACAAAGCATCTATTATTAGGGAAGACCGAAAAAGTCAAAGCAGTTGCGTCAAAAGGAAGAGAGGAATCTGATTCTGAGAAAGAAGCCAACTACGTGAACAATCAGGGGGGTTTCTGAGGCAATGCCCAAGGAAACCAAGGTCGGAACTATTATGATAAATCTGGAAACAAGGACCGTGATCAAGGAAGTTGGAAGAACAAGACTGACAAGAGTGATCTGTATGTTCCCCCAGGAAGACGTGACGCCACTGTATCTGGGTTTGGAAATATGTCCATGGAAGATATGATGGCTAAGCTATTGAAAGGAGTGGAGGCAACCAGCATGGGAGTAACTGAGGTAATAAATGACTTGGACTCAATGAAGCAATTGGTTGACTCACATTCCACTTCAATAAGACAGCTGGAGCAACAATTGAGTCAAATTTCAGCCACATTAAATCAAATAAAAGCTGGCACCTTACCTAGCGACACAGTGCAAAACCCAAAGAACGATGGAATATGTATGGCCATTACTACCAGGAGTGGTAAGGTGCTAGAAAATTCATCCCAAAGCAAGCAAGTGGCCGATGACACCACGAATAATGCAGCAGCCACCGAAGAAGCTGAAAAAGACGTCAAAGACGTCACCCCTCAGCGTTCACAGTCTGAAAAGATTGCCAATCCAAAGCAAGATGAAAAGATAGTCGTGGACAAAACTATTCCCCTTCCACCACCACCTTTTCCTCAAAGATTAAAAAAAAGAGCTGATGATACCAAGTTCAATAAATTCATGTCAATGTTAAAACAACTGACCATTAATGTTCCATTGGTTGAGGCACTAGAACAGATGCCTGGCTACACAAAATTTATGAAGGATCTTTTAACAAAGAAGCGGGCAGAAAGTGGTGAGTTGACAGATGCTGTTCATCATTGTAGTGCAATTGCTACCAGATCACTAGTTCAGAAGAAGGCCGACCCCGGAGCCTTCACTATTCCGTGCACTGTCGGATCTTTGAATTTTGCCAAGGCATTATGCGATTTAGGAGCCAGCATCAACTTGATGCCACTATCCATTTACAAAATTTTGGGGTTGGGTAATCCTACTCCAACCAACATGAGGCTTGTGATGGCTGATAGGTCGGTAAAATGACCTGTTGGTATTTTATGTGATGTATTGGTGAAGGTTTCTTCATTCATCTTTTTGGCGGACTTCGTTATTTTGGATTGTGAGGGGACTCTAAAGTTCCCATAATCTTGGGGCGCCCTTTCCTTGCAACAGGAAGTGTGCTTATTGATTTAAGAGCTAATGAGCTTCTATTCCGGATGAATGACGAAGTAGTCCGCTTTGATGTATGTAAATCAATGAAGCAACCCAAAGATCTGAACGTGTTCTCGGTAACTGATGTTTATATTGATAATGAGAAAGAATTACCTGTAGAAGAGCAGCTGGTTGATGACCCATTGACAGTTGTGCTTATGAATGTTAAGCATAAGGATGCTGAAAATTATGAAGAAACTATTTGTGCTCTAACAGGATTAGGGTCATATCCTCATGCTCCCAAGAAGCTGGACCTTGATCTAAAAAACCGACCAACACCACCAGCTAAACCATCTATTGAGGAACCACCCACGTTAGAATTGAAGGAGCTGCCTAGCCATTTAAAGTATGCATTCTTGGGAAGCGGTAACACACCCCCGGTTATTGTGGCGGCAGATTTGGGTGAGCAGCAAGTCGCAGCTCTCATCACGGTTCTACGAAAGTACATGAGAGCCATCGGTTAGACCATCACTGATATCATTGGTATTTTGCCTGGGATTTGTACACAAAAAATTCAGCTTGAAGAAAATTGCTTACCCACTATTGAGCATCAAAGGCGTCTGAATCCACCTATGCAAGAGGTGGTGAAGAAAGAAATTATTAAATAGTTAGATGCAGGGGTTGTGTATCCAATCTCCGACAGTAAATGGGTAAGCCCGGTACAATATGTACCAAAGAAAGGTGGCATGACGGTAGTTGCGAATGAAAAAAATGAGTTAATTCCACTCAGACCTGTCACAGGATGGAGAGTATGCAAGGATTACCGTAAGCTGAATTCATAGACACTTAAAGATCACTTTCCAATGCCCTTTATTGACCAAATGCTTGATCGATTAGCAGAGAAAGGATGGTTTTGTTTCTTAGACGGTTATTCCGGCTATAATCAGATATGTATCGCTCCCGAAGATCAAGAGAAGACAATGTTTACATGCCCCTATGGTACATTTGCCTTCAAACGTATGCCATTTGGGCTATGTAACGCACCCGCCACTTTTAAGCGTTGTATGATGTCCATTTTTTTTGATATCGTGAAAGACACGCTGGAGGTTTTCATGGACGATTTTTCAGTTGTGGGTGAGTCGTTTGAATCGTGCTTAACAAATCTAAGTATGGCATTGCAGAGATGTGTTGAATTCAACCTAGTGCTGAATTGGGAGAAGTGCCACTTTATGGTGTAAGAAGGTATTGTGCTTGGGCATAAAATCTCCGAAAGAGGAATTGAGGTGGATCGAGCTAAAATCGAAGTTATCGAGAAACTACCACCCCTAATTTCGGTCAAAGGAGTTCGTAGTTTCCTCGGGCATGCAGGTTTCTACCGAAGGTTTATCAAAGACTTCTCCAAAATTGCTAGTCCATTATGCAATCTTTTGGAGAAAGATGCAAAGTTTGACTTCAATGAAGATTGTATGAAGGCATTTGAACGCCTCAAAGGGAAGCTAATTGAAGCTCCTATCATTGTAGCACCAGATTGGTCTCTACCATTTGAAGTCATGTATGATACTAGCGGGGTAGCTTTGGGTGCTGTACTAGGCCAAAGAAGAGAAAAGTTATTCCATCCAATTTACTATGCGAGCAAGGTCTTGAACGGAGCCCAGAAGAACTATACTTTCACAGAACAAGAACTTCTAGTGGTTGTGTATGCTTTTGAAAAGTTCCGTGCTTATCTGTTGGGAACCAAAGTGGTAGTTCATACAGACCATGCAGCTCTGAGATATTTGATGACAAAAAAGATGCAAAACCAAGGCTAATTCGATGGGTATTATTGCTGCAGAATTTGATTTCAAGGTAAAAGATAGAAGAGGTTGCGAAAACCAAGTGGCCGATCATCTACCTAGACTCGAGAACGAGCATATTGCGCAGCCTGATCTAGAGATTGATGATGCATTCCCTGATGAAGAGATCTTAGCCACCTTGATGGAAGAGTTACCATGGTATGCAGACTTTGCAAACTTTGTGGTAAGCAATGTGATGCCTGCGAATCTATCATTTCATCAAAGAAGAAAGTTCATGCATGATGTAAGACACTACTTCTGGGATGAGCCATATTTGTTTAGAAGATGTGCGGATGGTGTGATCAGACGCTGTATATCTCATGAGGAGGTGCCAAGTATCTTGGAAGCAAGTCATGCTTCACAAGTTGGTGGACACTATGCAGGAGATCGGACAGCAAGAAAGGTATTGCAAAGCGGCTATTATTGGCCTTCGATATTTAGAGATGCCTACGAATTTGTGAGAAGATGTGACCAATGTCAGAGACAAGGCACAATTTCGAAGCATCATGAAATGCCCATGTCGAAAATTCTTGAAATCGAGCTCTTTGATGTATGGGGTATTGATTTTATGGGCCCATTCGTGAATTCGTTTGGAATGAAATATATCCTAGTTGCTGTAGATTATGTTTCAAAATGGGTTGAAGTAGTAGCATTAGCTGATAATGAAGTAAAGCGTGTTGTTGCATTCTTAAATAGAAACATCTTCTCTCGTTTTGGGGTCCCACGTACTATCATAAGCGATGGAGGATCTCACTTTTGCAACAAACTGTTCAAATCCGTGTTGGCAAAATATCGTGTCAAGCAACATAAGGTAGACACGCCTTATCACCCACAAACTAGTGGACAGGTAGAGGTTTCCAATCGAGAGATCAAGCAAATCCTTGCTAAGACTGTAAATGCTAATAGGAAAGATTGGTCTTGGAAGCTGGACGATGCACTATGGGCATATAGGACTGCATTCAAAATGCCAATTGGGATGTCCCCGTACCAACTAGTTTATGGGAAAGCTTTTCATTTACCCATTGAGCTCGAGCACAAAGCATTGTGGGCGTTGAAGCAACTGAATTTGAATTGGGATGATGCTACGAACTTGAGGTTGGAGCAGCTGAATGAGATGGATGAATTCCGTCTACATGCATATGAAAGATCAAACCTCTACAAAGGGTAGATTAAAACGTATCATGATCAATGGATTGTTCAACGAAACTTTCAAAAGGGTGATATGGTACTTCTTTTCAATTCCAGACTAAAGCTATTCCCAGGTAAGTTAAGGTACAAATGGTCTGGTCCGTACAAAATTAGTCAAGTCTACTCGTCTGGAGTAGTTGAGCTAGAAGATAATAATGGCATTGTCTTTAAGGTGAATGGCCAACGAGTAAAACCATATATCGGTCCTCTTGACTCGATAAACTATATGGCGACCATCTATCTCGACGAAGTCTAAGTACTCGAGGTAGCTATGTCGTGCCGCGACAATAAATCAAACGCTTGATGGGAGGGAACCCCTCATTTTTAATTGTTTTTGTTGTTTTTGTTTTCCTAAGAAGAGTCGAGCCATGACCAAAACTAAGGCGCTAGATGGGAGGCAACCCATCGTTCTAATCATTTTTTTTGTCTTTTAGTAAATGTAGGTGCAAGAGGTGTAAAGAAGGAGATTGGTTTCAAATTTTGATTTGGAAGTATTGTATGTTGAAGGTGGTAAGTTAGGAATGAAGAAGCAAAAGGCTATGGGTTAGGCATTGCTTATGAGAATATAGGCAAAGAACAAGGCAAGGCCTATGTAAATCTAGGCCACAAACAAGGCAAGGCCTATGCTATGGCCTAAGCTCTCGGATTCTAGAGTGCCATATGCTCAACAATTCCATAGCATAGGCGCCGCCTATGCAAAAGCCTTTTGTCTCTGAATCTCATATGCCATGGCATAGGTGCCGCCTATGCCTAACAATTCCATAGCCTAGGCGCCGCCTATGCTCAACAATGCTTTGCAAAAGGCGCCGCCTATGCCAAGCATAGGCAAAGCTTTAGGCGCCGCCTATGGTCACTTTTGGTCTCCAAATCCGATTCCAAATAGGTCAAAACCCGACCCAAGCTTGTCCTATAAATAGAACCTTAGTATTAGAACAAAAATGCATTGCAAACCATACCTAAGCGCCGCCTACCTATCCAAATTCTCTCAAAAATTTTCCTTTTCCTCTTTTAACTTTGCAAGAACATCTTCCAAGGCCATCAACCAAGTAAGTACTTCTTTGTTCTTATTTTATATTCCGTAAGTACTACACTACTATGCCTATAATAAATTGTTATATCTTGAAGTAGTATTGGTGATTTGAATGTGGTTGATTTGTTGTGATACAACTAAGTAAGTGAAAGGATACGTAAGGATACTCTTGAATTATTTCCAACTTGTATTTAATTCTTATACACTGTCATACTTTTGCGGAATTGACATGGTCAAGAAAATTGCATCATCTTGTAACTTGAAAGCTTTCATGTTCGAATTACTTGTTCATTGAGATGAAAAATCATGGTTAACTACAAACATGAGATGTTGATTATTTCTATGTCATACCTTGATACAATCTCTACGTAGTAGTCTTGTGCAAAAGGGTACATCAATCCAAACATGAAAGTATTGTCAAGATTACTTAAGATAGCATCAAAAAGGATAGTTAAGATAACAAGAAAAGAATGACTGCACTGATTATATTGTTGGAACGTACCACCTAAACGTATATCGATGAAGTCTGAGTAATCGACACCGTTCACTTAACTAGTTTGTGCCAACTAACTAAGTGTGGGGTGGTGCCACTACTAATTGTTTGTCAATTGTATCTACCGAGATGAATCTAACATGACTATTATTTTAATCTCAGGTACAAATGGCACCAAAAGCAAAATAAGGAAAAGAAAAAGCAACCACTTCACAAAAAGGCCAGAAAAGGGGACGTAAAGAACAAGGTGAATCCTCCTCACTGCAAATACCTCGCCGTATGTTTGGAATCAAATGGGTCCTAGAGGAGCAAGGAAAGGAGTGGTATAGGAACAATAAAGAGAAAAAATATGTTCATGTGGAGTTGATACACAAGGAAAGCCTAGCAAAGAAAGAACCTCGCATGTTGGCCAAGATCATGGAGTTACATCTTGATTTTATCTTCTAAGATATGGGAGAATGCAATCTCGATCTAACACGAGAATTCTATGCCAACTGGTCACCGAAAACTACAGGGAGTGAAGTAAAGATTCGGGGCCAAGTCCTACAACTAAATGCTGAGTTCTTCAACTCCTTTCTAGGTTTGCCATCTGTTGATCCATCACCACTCAAGGAGCTGTATAACAGACCTCCATACAGGGCCATTAGACACACATTGTACGGAAAAAGATCTATGGTACGATGGAGTAGACACAAGGACACCGGTCGGCACAACACCTTCCCATATGCTTCCTTAAATAGGGAAGCTAGGATATGGTTGCGAATAGTCAACTCTTGCCTGATTCCAGGGACACAATACACAAAGATAACATGAGATAGAGTGTGTTTGGTGTACGCATTGATGACGAATGTCCCTATCAACATTGGGGCAATTATTCAATCTACAATGCGTAAGGCTAGGCTGCACAAGAGGTCCCACTTCATCTTTGGCAATCTGTTGACTGCAATATTGAGGAAGGAAGATATAGAAGAGGAACCGAATGATCATAAGCTTCCACACAACCCAAAGAAGGTTGACCTCACAAAGGTTAAAGATGCTGAATCCACACATGGCGTCAACCTTACCACTGCAGAACGTCATGCTCAGGATGAGAGTTTCTTTCGCTATCTTTATGGCATGACTCAGTTTACCATGATGAGCGGAGGTCATGTTCCAACTGCTGCAGAGCTCCAACAGTTGGATTATGACTACCCAATGAACGAGCATGCGAGGGCTATGTGTGGAGTTGGTGTGTACTTTGAGGAACCTCTTGATGACGATGTTCCAACCGATGATGATCGTCGAATGCCAGACTCTGACGTGGAGGAGAACTCTGATGACGACGACTCTGATGATGATTCCGATGAAGGGGGTATGACCCCAGACATAGAGGAGGAGTCCGACTAACCAGGTTCTTCTTATTTATTTTTCACTGAGGGCAATGTGTCCCGTCTAAGTGTGGGGTGCTGGTATTTGCATGCTAACCTTCCTTATCTGCATTTGCATTTATTTATGTTTGTTTGTTTTTTTTTTTTTTAGTAATTAATTTTTTTTTAACTTTTAACTTTGCATGAAATTGTTCTGATAGGCAGCATGGTATTGTGACAAGAGTCTGTGATAAAATCATTACTATTGAGATGTTTAGGCTCTAAGTGTGACTCACTGTGTGATGTCTATGTGGTTTAATTCCTTCATACGTTGGGTCAAGAGTCTATACTGCTTCCAATAAAGTCGACCATGTGCCTTGTGTGTGTGAGATGATAGTATATTCTATGTTTGTGGCTGATGCTAGAACTTGCCTGGTATGTATGTAAAGCGAAATAAAGAGTGTGAGTTTAGGAGATGATTTAGGCATTTCTTTGGCAACCTATGATTATTTACATTCATTTTATCTACCCATGGACATCATCCTAGATAACCCCCTTTTGAGCCTTAAGCCTATTTTCTTTGACAGCCTCATATGTAAGCCTAATCCATTTTTTTTCAAGACCATAATTTGATCCAAATTCCTAAGTGCTTTAAATTGTAAAGTCATGTGACAAAATAAGAGGAAATTGGGTAAGAGTGATGCCTTAGAATGTATTGGTACTTGAATTTGTTATAAAAAAAATAGAGTGGCTATCATAGAGGTATGTTATAAAAAGAAAAAAAAAAGAAAAAGATAAAAAGATCTGTGTGTTTATCATTGAATAAAAAAATAAGTGAAAAGGGGTGGTAGATGAAAGAAAGGTAGAAAGGTTGTTTTAAAGAAAGCATAAATGGCATAATGTGATGTATTAAAGCGCTTAGGAACGTAGTCACTATTTCTGGCCAAAATAGTTCTACCCGTCCCTTAGCCTACATTACAACCTGTAAAAGACCTATTTGATCCTAAGCTTAGCATTCTGATATTAGTAGAGAATTACACTAAGGGCAAGCCTATGGTCATCAGTTGCAACATATGAATTCTTTGTGAGCATGAGAGCAAGGAAAATCCTATACCCATGTTTTGAAAAATGAAATACTTGTGAGTAATTATGGGTGATATATTGTGAGACACACATGGTTGATGAGGTTTGGGTAGTTGTGTATGATTCTTTGTGCCTTAACTTTTGAATACGAATTAACCATCATCATGAGTCTAAATTGGAGGTTTAATTGTTTCTATTAATGGTTAGAAAACTACTCTTTGTTAATAATTGTTGTGACTGTCTTGATGAATATTTTGTGTTGTTACTATGAAACCCTAAGTAGATGTTTAGAAGGACATGATATTTTGTTCGAGGACGAACAAAGCTTTAAGTGTGGGGTGTTGATGATAGGCGGAGTTACACGCCTAAAGTACTTTAATTGACCCATATTTTAGCTAAGTTTTGAGGACAAAATATATAATTCATGCACTTTTAGTCCTTTTTTCCTGTAAGTGAGCTAACCAACGTGATTAGCAAGTTTTCAGGTATAAATGATGAAGATTTCAGCATTTTAAGGATAACTTGACGCCAAAGAAAGCTTCACAAAAGAGGGAAAGTAGCGTTTGGACGCCTATGGACTAAAAGTGAAGCATGGAAAACCTGTCCCGGGCAAAAACAGCATTTCCAAAGACTTTGGGGATCAACAGTAACTTAGTAGGATTAGGATAATGATGCAGTAACTTATTAGGATTAGGATAAGTACGCAGTAGCCTAGTAGGAATAGGATATGGGTATTATAAATACCCTATTTTGCTGAAGTTTTTCATACTTCAGACTTCATACTTCATACTTCATACTTCTTCAATCAATTACTTTTTATTATTCATTCAACACTTTCAATTCATTCTCTTTCAATAAATTCTTATTACTTTCTCTTCATCGACTTCTAAATTTTCACAACAAGAGAAACGCTACTTGCAAGAAATTCACGCCACAAGCACTACCAAAGCATACTTCACGTTAGACTCTTATTTTGGTATGATAATAATGTCTATTGTGATTTTTGTTGCACTCATGAGTAGCTAAACTTCTCTGTTGGGGTTATGGAAGCCTTATGAGACACTATCTATTGCTATGAGTTTGTGAATTCTTGACACTTATGCTGCTTATATCATTATTCTCTTTATCTTAATCTAAATTCTTGTGGTTCCAAACATATAGAATACGCCAGTATAGCATTAACTTGTTCGAAAGAAAAGTTACATGTCTGGAAAAGAGATAATGTCAAGGTAATAGGGCACCAACCCCTGTTAAAAAATTAGTGCCGTAACTGGATTAACCTCTTGGAGAATCTGTACCATTAGATACGCTTTAAGCTCGAAAGAGTTAAAGTGAAATAATCCTTGATGGTCGAAAGACGCCTGGATTTACCATAGAATATGATTCTCTATAAGCGCATGCATGTCTGAATTCCGCATAACTCATAGTCAATAGATACGTATAACTCATAAGGTGGACATAGCCCTAACTCTCAATTCTCATTGAACAAAACCAACCAAACAATCCGTTTTACTCTTCTATTTTCCATTCCTACTTTACTATTTTGACACTCTTAAATTCACGCTACAATCCCCCCTTTTTATGAAACTTTCACCAAAAGTCTAATAATCTTTGCTTACTTAGTGACTAAGTATTCCCTGTGGGATTCGACACCCAACCCAGTTGGGTTCTATATTTGACAACGACCGCTTACACTCTTACGAGAGTTGTAGTTTGAGCGTTATCATTCTCTCCTAATAGAGGTTACCTGGGAAGTCATGCTTTGAGCATGTGGCCCCAGTACCTTATCCCGTCGAGCCTTTGAGATTCCTTCTATTCATTGACTTTTGGGGACTAAAGTCATTTTCCATATCTATGCTTATTTCTGCCGTTTGAGCTTCTCCATAGCTGTCCCAAGTCATTTAGAACTTGCTGGGACTGACGATTTGGTTATCGGTCTGTTCATTTGATTTTTAGAGTCAATTCCCTATTTTGAAGTCTTCGTTGCTTCCAAATGGCCATCGGGCAAAAACTTCAGTGAAACAATCTCGAATGCAAATTTCGACTAGCCCAGCATATCCAAAATATCAAGTTTAGTCTAGATAGGCCTTTGGTTCGGGTTCCAATGCACCCAAGCTTATTTTAACCTATTAGTCGAAAAGTTGAAAAATCAAAACTACAGGTGTGGGCCCCATTTTTGAAAAATTGATATTGGATAAAATTTTTAGTAATTTCAATGGATTTGAAATGTGGTTTACACTCAACTTTTACTATTGGATCATATATTTTGGGTTCCGAATGATATCCGAGGGACAAAAACAAGTTTTTGACTTTACTGTCATGGGGATACCGCATCTCTTCGCCGAGGGGGTCTATGAATAGACCCCAATGTCGCAAACTTGGGCATTTTTTCTTCATCTTTGAGAGCCTAAAACCCTAAATGGGTATGATAACTAAATTTGAGTCTTGTGGGTGTCTAGGAATCTTGGTAAACATCTTTTATCATGATTATCATTCGGATTAAGGTAAGATTTCACTACTTTATCGATGAATTTCTTAGTTCTTGACCCAAAATCCCAATTCAGCTTAGGGCTTCATTTAGTCCCAAATTTGATTTGTTTGCACCCATTAATTGAGGGTTATGATTCCTTGGTGATGTATGAGCATTGGGTTGAAATCGAAAACACAATTTTCGTATGTAGGACCCGATTGGGATTTTTAGTGTCATTTTTGGACCCTAAGCACAATAGTACAATATGGGTATCATTATACTCACATTGATGAGAAGGTTATATTTTTGATAGCATGATGACATTTCGGGGATTGCGAAGTGAAGACGAAACATGTGGTGCATGATGTGAGGTTTTGCAGTTCGGCCTTGAGGTAGGCTTCTACCTACTCTTCTTCAACGATGAAGTGTGTTATATATGGCATGTGAATATTAATGTTAGGTTTGATTATGAATAAATAATCTAGTATTGATTCTTGATTTTTGGGAATTCGATAAGAGTTTTGGATCCGTAAGCTAGTATATTTATGACCCATTTTGAATCCTATTGCCTTCTCCCTAGATTAAATTAATTTGTAGTATGAAAATGTTATGATTCTAAGTTTGGGATGTGGTCCAAGTGTTGGGATTATGGTTAGTGTGATTGACCTTAGTTGGGCTAATATAGTGATCTTGAAACCATATCTTGCGGTAGAATTGACATAATTGCCTATGTTTCTAGACAAATTTCCTATTTTAGGATTGGTTATGACTTACTTGGCATCTAGAAGTTGAACTAGACACCTTATCCTAGTTTTAGGCGTAGTTTGCCTAAATATGGAGATTGAGGATTAGAAGTGGGATCATCCAGCCCACTTAGGCTAAGACTTGTGTTAGCCCTTGTGGGCTTAGTTGGGATAGTAGGCCTAGTTGAGACTAATAAGCCTTAATTATGAGACTTACTTGGTGACATGATAAACTGTGATGATTTTCGCCGAATTATGATTAATGGACGATAGAGATGTTAATTTCCATTATATGTGATATTTTGCCCATAGAGATGCATTTTCCCCTTAATTATGATATTTGGCCTATAGAGATGCATTTTTCACTTAATTATGACATTTTGCCCATAGAGATGCATTTTTCTCCTAGTTATGATATTTTCCTCTTAGTTTTGACTATTGGGCTTATAGAGATGATTTTTCTCTTGGTCATGATATATGACCTATAGATATGAGATGCCTAATAGAGGTGATATGCTTATTGATATTATGCCTCCTAGATGTGAGATGCCTCCAATATGTGAGATGATTATGTATATTCTATGAATTATAAATATGATTGTCAATATGAGTTTTGAATAGGTATATAGGCCTTAGGTCGTGATTATGATGTTGTAATTATTTTTGATATATTATTGGGCCAAGGGTCATGTTATGATAATGATTGGATATCCGAGAAGTGTTTATCATTGTAAAGGATACGATTAAAGTTTATGGATTCATATACATGTTTTATATATATATATATATATCTCCAGTATAGGACAGAGGAAAATGCAGTATGTTCCTTACGACTTATTTGATTGGATACTGGTGATGGCATGCATAGAATTGGTACTTTCATGGAAATTGTATTGGTAACTTATGTGTAATGCCTCGAGTCTATACTCCGGACGCTACATGGTGCTTATAATTCTGAAGGACCACAAGTTAACCCATGACTGGTACCTACTGCGATAACTGTGTAATAAATACTGTAAGGATTGCAAAAAATAGGCAGAACATATGCCATAAGATTCAAATATGTAAGTAAATCTGAATGCGGTATCAAACTACCAAAACTGAATATAAGTACTAAAAAACTGAACAGCTGTCTGAAAATACTCTAGACTGAAAAGCCTCTAACTGCCTGAACTGTGGAGTTGGTGGGACAAGCTGCCAACTAACTCCGACAACTAAACATAATACTAAAATATTGAAAACCATCATGTCCTCAAACTATGAGGACTCACCACTATGCTGACTGCTGAAAATCTGAACTGCTAAGGGTACTTAGGAGCCTGTGCTTCTGAACCTATGATATAAGACATCATAGCTCAAAAGAAAAACATGCGTCAGTACTTTGAATGTACTGGTATGCTCATTGAGATAGGATGGAATACATGGGTTCACATGCATGAACAATAATAATTGAATAACATGAGTATGACTAAATGGGAGTACATGCATGAATATGTAAACTGTACTGAGATCATCATAACACTGAATACTGGATTACTGATAACTTAATGATTGTATCTGACAGTCTTGAATATGTGGAACTATACACAGTCCCATATTGAGCTGAGTGACTGTGCTTGACAATCCTGAGTCTGCAGAACTGAGCTGAGTTCCATACTGAGACTGAATCTAAAATTGAGATTGTAGGAAGTAATCATCTAACCAACACACCCCTTTTCTAACTGATCTGGGGTCCAACCTGTAACTCCATTTGAAAGGGTGTCAATACCATTCCACGGGTAAGGACAAGTGCTGAGTCACCCTTATCTGGCAGGTACCCTGAACGAGAATGGTGGTACCCTCAACTAGCAAGTAAATCACCTCATCAATCCTCAAATGGCAAGTTGATGTCTCACCCTACGCTGGCTATGTAGTTCTGTAATGCAAGGACTACTTCTAGGGATTTCACCCTCTACTGGAAGGTGAGTCCCCATCCTTGGGTTCACTCGGTGCTGAATCCAGCTCCCAACTGAATAGACACTAGACTAAATTCTAAATTGTACTAGGCTAGACTGAACTGTTACTGATCTGAGTTCACTGAGTTTCATGGACTGACGGAATACTACTGAATTATGTTAACTGACTGAATTCTACTGATCGAGACATGACTGATTCTACTCTGTGACTAACCATGGCTCTAGACAAACAACTAAATTGTTGGGTATTAAATACTCCCAGGACTTGATATCATAAACTTAAAAGACATGGCATAATTCTTAAGACATGGTAACTAACTACTTAGTCATTATTCATTCATTTGGGCATTTAAGCAAACACATGCATACATGCTATACATGATGTAATTTCACTATTCAACTCACATGGACAATTCATCAAACACTTGTGGGGCATAATATATGTGCATAGTACCAAAACAACATGTAGGCAACGTGATTCAGTTCCAATTACATAATTCCAAGAGTTTCAACATGAATTCACATGATAAAGCATACATATCAATTAACTTAACATGAATCTTTCAATAATCATGAACATATGATTGAACATGCAATGGTAACTGATACCAAGTTTTGTAACTGAAATCTGGATTTGAAAATGAATAAGCTTAAGGAAAGCTATTACCTTGGATTGGGTCTGAGTTTACGGAGAAGAGGTGAGCATACTTGGTCCACATGTCTGTTTCTTGTTCCCAAGTAGCTCCCTCAATGGACTGATTCTGCCAAAGAACTTTGACTAGAGGGACTTCTTTGTTCCTCAGTCTATGAATCTGGTAGTCAAGGATTTCAACTGGAATCTCTTTATAAGAGAGGCTTTTTTGAATATCTATGCCTTCTATGGGGATTACGGCTGATGGGTCACCTATGCATTTCTTTAGCAAGGAGACATAAAAAACTGGATGGAGTGAAGATAGATCTGAAGGCAACTCAAGCTCGTAAGCTACCTTTCCGAAATGGTAGAGAATTCGTTAAGGACAAACATATGGGGGGCTGAATTTCCCCTTATTTCCAAATATCTACACCCTTTTCATAGGAGAGATTTTCAAGTACACATAGTCACCAATCTTGAACTCGGGATCTTTTCTGCGCACATCTGCGTATAATTTTTGTCAGCTCTAAGCTGTCTTAAGTCTTTCCCTGATCATCTAGACTTTCTCTAAGGTATCAAATACCAAGTTATGCCCTACCACTGTGGCCTTACCCACTTCAAACCAACCAATGGGAGATCTACACTGTAATGCCCTGCAAAATCCTCTTTCAATCTGAGACTTAGAGCGTATTTTGTAAAGAAAAAATCCAAGTCAAAATGTTTCAAAAATATCCTCCTAAGTATGAAATACTTTGAATCATGTGGGAATCTATTTGATCATGAATTAAGATCATAGAGCTCCCCTAACTTATGGACGAGTTGAAAACTTTCCTATCGTTCAAGTTTTAGTGACCGTCAAAATTTGGGTCAACTTCAATTGACTATAACTCGTTGTATATGAAGAAATGGGTGACTTTATATATATCAAATAAAATATCTTTGAATTATCTTTCCAACAATACGAATTTCACCTAAATCCGATATTGGAGCAAAGCGTTATTACCATTTTACTCCAGCATATCAAGCTGGATAATGGTGACGACGTTTCTGATGACCTTTTTGACGACGTCGTCACATTTTGATGACATTTTTGATGATGTCGTAAGCCCTGGGCAGAAAATCAAGAATTGGACCCCTTTTGTGACGACCATTTATGACGGCCTATTATGGACCTGATGGCTTGTCACGGATGATGTCAAGAATATTTTTTCCTACAATTAAAGGGCATTTTTGGTAGGGTATTTTGGTCATTTCTTACTTTTTTGAGCCTTTATAAATATGAGGAACCCTCATTTAAACCCTAATTTCTCCATTTCTCTTCCAATTCTCTAAAGAGAGAATATTTAGGGTTTCAATTCAAGAACCTTAATCGTCCAAAAATTCATCCATAAATCTTCAAGCTTTCTTCAAGAATCAAGTTCCTCACAATGTGGGCTTCAAGAATTTATTTATTTCAAGTGTGGATAAAGTTTCAAGCACTAAAGTTCATCCAATTGTAAAGGTTAAGGTATGTAGATGTTGATTCTTGGGTCCCTTTCATCCAAGAAGCTCAAGAACCCTTTTTAAAACTAAAAGATTTTTATGTTTATGAGTTGTTAATGATTTTTATGAGTTGAAATGGATTTTTAATGTGTTGTTGAGTTTTGATTTATGTTTGCCTACAAAATTTATGAGCTTTGACCCTAGTATGCGAAATTCATGTGATGTTTGTGATAGACCCTCTTAAAGTTGTTTTTCCATGTGATGTGTTCATGACTTTTGGGTGTAGAAATGGTTGAATAAGTGAAGAACATTCCCCATAGGTTTGATAAAGAGCTTAGGTGAAGCATAATGTCCACTATAGTATATTGAATAGGAAACCCCAAATTGTGAGCTAGTCCATGCATGCCTTAGTGAGTGAAATGTGCCAAGATAGCATGAAATCTCCAAGTAGGTGTAAAATCGGTAATGTCTAATGGTTGTTGAAAGACCCTAGTGAACAAGTCGAGATATGATGGTTGTAAATTCCCCAATTTTGTTCACTTTGATATATGCTAAGCTTTTAATACATGTCAAGTGGTTAGCAAGTAAATAGTGACGTGTTAGTATGAATTTTCCCCCGAATCAAGTAATATCCAAATACATGACAAGACCGATATAGGTATGAAGTACTTGATGTAAGATCTCGTCGAATGGGGTATAATCTAATAGCATGTATTTCCTAGGCTAGTATATGATAGTGAACTGATGTTGATGATCCTTAAAGGTTTGGAGTGACCCTTTGGTGGTTGTGATGATGAATAGAGATCTGTGTTTCCTAAATGCTTAATGCAATATCCTAAGGATCTTGAGAGGGAAAGTATGTTATGATGTCCAACTACTTGAAGTGATTCTTTAATGATTGTGATAATACATGAATGATTGTAATGATGAATGAATGCTTGTAATGATGAATAAATGATTGTAGTAATGAATGGATGACCGTGATGATGCATGAATGATTTGTGATGAAGAATGATTATGTCTTACTTTTATGTTGTCGAGTCCTGGGGGTATTTATACCCAAAAATAGAGCTGTTTTCTAGAGCCCATGTCAGTTTCTCGATAATTCCAATCGAGCCATGATTCTCAGAACTTAGTGAACTATAGAACTCTGTATCCTCAGGCAAGTGCGAAGCTTAATAAAGCTCAGTAATCTTAGTTATCTCTGTAATCTTTGTATCTCTAGTAATCTAGCCTCAGACCTATAATTAGCTCAGTTTTAATAGTATTCAAGTCATTCAATCCTAATCTCAGAAGCGATTCAAGTAATCTATTCAAGATCTGTATCATCAGTCAGATACCTTGATACGATAACTGTTCTGTCAGATACGGAACCAAGTAATCTCAGCATAACTCAGTCAGACCTTTTGAGTAATATGATCAGTGCCAAATTCAGTTCAGCCAGTTTTCAATTAAGAATTCGGTTTTGAGTCTTTTAGTTGGGAGTAGAAACTAGCATCGAGCCCACTAGTAGAGGGTGTGATTCTTAGAAGCAATCTTTGTACTCCAGAACTACGTAGCCAGTGTAGGTTAAGACATTACACTTGTTAGTTGAGGGTGGATAAGAGACATCATACCTGCTAGATGAGGGTAGAATAGGTGGCTTGACCTGCTAGATGAGGGCTCCACCATTCTCGTTTGGGGACCTGCTAGACGAGGGTCACATAGAGTTGTCTTTACATGTGGTGTAGTAATGATACCCTTCCAACTAGGGCACAGGTTGGACCCCACCTGGGTAGATTGGGGCATGTCGGTTAAGTGGATACTTCCCACAATGTCAATTTTAGATTCGGTCTCAATTTTAGAATCAATCTGCAGAAATTAGGACTGTCAGATACAGTCATCTATCGTTCTGAAGAACTCAGATAGTTCAATTGATTTATGGACTATTCAATCAGATAGAATTGGTCTTACATACAGTTATTTGATATCATATTCAGAGATATGCCGTTAGATAGGCTTGATCACAGTATCAAATTTCTATTAAGTATTCTTGTTATCAGATTCAGATATAATCATATTTCTTATTATTGATAAAGCTTCCAAAATCATCTGTTAGAAAGGTTGATCTCTAATCCTGTCAGTCAAAAGCAGTAAGTCTAAGAATTCAGTCATTAATGTAAGCACATCCAGATCCTCAGTTATCAGTATCAGATGAGTCAGTGATTCAGTATCTCAGTGTCAGTAGTGAGTTTAGTCTGCAGTAAAGTGGTATCTGAGTTTCAGTATCTATAGTTGCGATAATTGTGTTCATGTTCTGTGCATTCATGTATGTGTTCTCATGCGGTATTTTCATGATTATTCACTTTACATATTGCGTATGCATGAACCCTTGCATTATCCTACCCCGTCTACATACTCGGTACATTTTTGTACTGACGCATTTGCACTATGGTGTTTTATTTGACACCATCGGTTCAGAGGCACAGGATCCAATTTATCCTCAGCAGTTTGGTCCCAGTCAGCAGCAGTAGCAGTGAGTTCTCTTCTTTCGAGGATGAGTCTCAGTTTACTACTATTGTTTCATACTTTTTTTATTTTCTGTTGACAGAGTTAGTTGGGGACATGTCCCATCAACTCCACATTTTAGACAGTTAGAGGCTTTTCAGGCGGATGTATTAGTATTCAGTTTTTATCTTTGAGTATGTATAGATGTGTTGAACCTTATGGCAAGTTTCTGCATTTTTTCAGATATTACGTAGTGTATAGGTACAGATATCAAAAAAGGGTTAGCTTGTGGTCCTTCGGGTCCATAAGCAACGTATGACATCTCGGGATGGGATCTTGGGGCGTTACAAACTTGGTATCAGAGCCTAAGGTTTAATAGTGTCCTAGGGAGTCTGAAAAGCCGCATCTAGTAGAGTCTTGTGCATGGGTGTGTAGCACACAACATTTATGTACAAGAGGCTACAGGATGTACTTACGAGTAGTTTCCCTATCTTGCTTTTCCTTTACCTCAGAAACCAGGGATGATTCTGAACTAGTTTGCACTTATACACTACCTTCTACTGAATCGACTAAGTGTACACTTAGTCGGGCTAAATGATGAACTTACTGAGCTAATTTATTTTGACTGTCCTTCACATGAGCAACACTACCCATATACATTCTACTGACAGCATCAGCCGCTACATTGGCCTCGCCCAAATGTTATATGACACTCATGTTGTAGTCTTTCAACAACTCCAACCACCTTCTCTTATGGAGGTTTAAATCTTTTTTAGAGAACACATACTGCAGGCTCTTATGATTAGTGAACACATCAACATGTACACCATACAACTCAAGATCATGAGTAGGATAGTTCTTTTCATGGGGTATAAGCTGCCTAGAGGCATAAGATATGACCTTACCTCTTTGCATCAGAACACACCCCAAGCCAACTCTAGAGGCATCACAATACACATCAAATCCGTCTGAACCATCTGGTAAGGTGAAAATTGGAGCTGTAGTGAGTCAAGTTTTCAACTTCTGAAAACTCTTTTCACAAGAATTTAACCACTGGAATTTAACTTTCTTCTGAGTCAATCTGGACATAGGGGATTCAATAGACAAAAATCCCTCAATGAATTGTTGGTAATAGTTGGGCAAACACAAGAAACTCCCAATATCTGGCGGAAAGATGGGCCTAGGCCAGTTTCTTACTGCCTCTGTCTTTTGGGTATCAACTCTAATGCCATCACCGAAAATTATATGGCCAAGGAAGGCTACTGACCTTAACCAAAATTCATACTTACTGAATTTGGCAAATATCTGATGGTTTTTAAGAGTCTGTAATACTATTATAAGATGGTCTGCATGATCGCGTTCTCTACGGGAGTAAACAAGAATGTCATCTATGAAGACTGTGATGAACATGTCCAAGTACTACTTGAACACACATTTTATCAAATTCATGAAAGATGATGGGGCATTGGTAAGACCAAAGGACATGACTAAGAATTCTAAGTGACCATATCGAGTTCGGAAAGCTGTCTTAGGGATGTCACATTCTCTGACTCTGAGATGATGATAGCCTAATCTGAGGTCTATCTTAGAAAACTAACTGGCACCCTGAAGTTGGTCAAAAAAGTCATTGATTCTGGGAGTTGGATACTTGTTCTTAACCGTGACTTTATTTAACTGACGGTATTCAATACACATTCTGAGAGAATTGTTTTTCTTAAGCACGAATAGAACTGCTGCACCCCAGGAGAACACAATAGGTATGATGAGCCCCTTATCTAAGAGATCCTTTAACTATTCCTTCAATTCTCTGAATTTTGTATAAGGGGATAGATATAGGCTGAGTATCTGGGAGAAGATCGATTATGAAATCAATTTTCATTTTGGGAGGAACTCCAAGAAGATCTTTGGGAAACACATCTGGGAATTCACATGCTATTGATACTGATTCAAGAGTAGGGTTTCTGAACTAGAGTCTTAGACTCGAATAAGATGGTAGACACATCCTTTAGATATCATTTTTCTAGCCCAAAGGTAAGAAATAAGCTGACCCCTGAGTCCTGAAGTACTACCCCTCCACTCTAGGATGGGTTTATTTGGAAACTAAAACTAAAAAATTCTATTTCTGTAGTCGACTGAGGCATAGTAAGAATAAAGTCAATCCATGCCGAGAATGCTATCAAAATCAGTCATCTTTAATTCGACAAAATCTGCTGAAGTAACTTTCTGAGATACCATAATCGGATAGTTCCTATACACCTATTGGGCTATGATAGATTTACCCACTAGGGTAGAGACTAAGAAAGGATCTGCAAAGATTTTAGGACTGACTCTAAAGTCAACAGCTATATAAGGAGTAACAAAGGACAAATAGGCTCTCGGATCTAGCAAAGCATAAACATACAAATGATAAACTTGTAACGTATTAGTGACCACATCAGGCAAACTTTTCTGATCCTGTTGGGATTGAAGAGCATAGAGTCTATTTGGACATTGCCAACTAGTGTCACTAGAATTTACACCCTACTGATTCGAGTAACCAGATGGTTATACTAACCCTAAGAACCTGACTGGGGAAAATCTATGACTCTGTGGCCTGGCTTGCCATACCTGAGACACACATCGCTACCTACTCTACAGATACCCTGGTGGTTTCTGCCACACTTCTGACAAAGGGGATTGGTTCAGGTACTGCTAACACTGCCCTGGGGTTTAGGACCTAATTCCCTATCCCTATTGCTGTCTTTGAATTTTGGCACAGGAGTACTGGATGAGGATAGAGTTAGGAATGAATATTTTGGGTAGAACTGAGGACGATTCTCACCCTCTGACTTAGGTTGAGCAAAGTTGAAACTACCTATTCTAGCTCTCTTATTCTGTTTCTCTCTCTCTCCCCTTATTCTTTTTCTTTTCTATATACTGAGCATGGACCATCATCCTTGACATGTCCATCTAACTAATCAGCATCGCAGTTCTGCACTCCTTAACCATACTATCATTCACTCTAAACACAAACTTGTTCATCTTAGACCTGCTATCTGCTACTATATGAGGAGCATATATGGCTAATTGAGTAAGCTTTAGAGAATACTCTTTCACCATCATGTTGCCCTGCTTCAGATTGATAAATTCTAGAACTTTTATTTCCTTCAACTCCAGTGGAAAGAACCTATCTAGAAAAGTAGTGGCAAACTACTCCTACTCTATGGGCCCTGCATCTACGGCCCTCTTTGCCTTTCATTGTTTTAACCATGAGTGACCCACATCCTATAGATGGTATGCAGCTAACTCAGCACTCTCATTAGCTGTCACCCCTATAATATCAGTAACCTTCTACACTGATCAAGAAATTACTAATGGTCCTCATCTGACTTAGACCCGGTAAATGATGAAGGGTTCATTCGGGTGAAGTTTTGAATCCTGATAACAACAGTATTGGCCACTAGGTTGGTCAGAACCGTAATTCGACATTCATTCTGGGATGCTACAGAATGATCTAGGGTGGTGAAGGCTTCTCTAAACTCCGTGTGGAAGACATGGTCACCCAAAGGATCTGGATGGACGGCCTGGGGGCATGCCTATCTCCCGTTCCTCTACCCTAATTCCTCTTTTAAGGCATATTCTATAAACGGAAGAGAAGCTAGGATTAGAAAGAGAGTATAACTAGAGCTCATGCTAACTCGCATGATATGAATACTGAAAGAAGGGAAACTTTTCCAAAAACATCCCGTAGCTTCTTGTCCATAAGTGTGGCACGCAACACATCCATGCACAAGACTTACTAGATGTGGATTTCAGACTTTCTAGGATATTGTAGAAACTTAGGCTCTGATACCAAGTTTGTAATGCTTGAGTCTGTACACCGAACACTGTACGATGCTCATAATGCTAAATGACCATAAGCTAACCCATGACTGGTACCTACTGCAATAACTGTGTAATAAATACTGTAAGGATTGCGAAAAATAGGTAGAACATATGCCATAACGTTTAAATCTATAAATAAATCTGAATGCGATATCAAAGTACCAAAACTGAATATAAGTACTGAAAAACTAAACAACTGTCTGAAAATACACTAGTCTGAAAAGCCTCTAACCGTCTGAACTATGGAGTTGATGGGACAAGCCCCCAACTAACTTCGACTACTAAAAATAATACTGAAATACTAAAAACCACCATATCCTCAAACTATGAGGACTCACCACTATGCTGACTACTGAAAATCTGCACTGCTAAGGGTGTTCGGAAGCCTGTGCATTTGAACCTATGATATTAAACATTATAGCACAAACAAAAAACATGAGTTAGTACTTTGAATGTACAGGTATGCTCAGTAAGGTAGGCTAAAATGCATAGGTTCACATACATAAACAATAATAACTGAATAACATGAGTATGACTGAATAAGAGTACATGCATGAATATGTAAACTGTACTGAGATTATCATAACATTGAATACTGGATTACTGGTAACCAAATGACTATATCTAATAGTCTTGATTTAGTGGAACTATACTGAGTCCCATACTGAGCTGAGTGACGATGCCTGATAGTCCTGAATCTGCGGAACTAAACTGAGTTTGATACTGAGTTTGAATCTAAACTAAGACTGTGGGAAGTAATCATCTAATTGATATGCCCCTTCTCAAACTGATATGGGGTCTAAAAAGTACCCCCAGTTGAAAGGGTGTCAATATTGTGCCATGGATAAGGACAAGTGCTGAGTCACCCTCATCTGGCAGGTACTATGAATGAGAATGGTGGTACCCTCAACTGGTAGGTAGATCACCTCATCAACCCCCAACTTGCAGGTTGATGTCTCAACCTATGATGGCTACGTAGTTCTGGAATGCAAGGACTGCTTCTAGGGATTTCACCCTTTACTGGCAGGTGAGTCCCCATCCTTGGATTCACTCGGTGCTGAAGCCTACTCCCAACTGAATAGACATCGTACTAAATTCTAAACTGTACTAGGCTAGACTGAACTATTACTGATCGTACTATATAACTGAACTGAACTGAGTTAACTGAGTTCTGTGGACTGATGGAATAATACTAAATTATGTTAACTGACTAAATTTTACTGATTGAGACATGACTGATTCTACTCTGTGACTAACCATGGCTCTAGAAAAGTAGCTAAAATTAAATACCCCCAAGACTCAATATCATAAACTTAAAAGACATGGCATAATTCTTAAGACGTGGAAACTAACTACTTAGTTATCATCCATTCATTTGGGCATTCAAGCAAACACATGCATACATGCTAAACATGATGTAATTTGACTATTCAACTCACTTGGATAATTCATCAAACACTTGTGGGGCATAATATAAGCACATAATACTAAAAAAACATATAGGCAACATGATTAAGTTCCAATTATATAATTCTAAGAGTTTCAATATGAATTCATATGATAAAGTACATATATCAATTAACTCCACATGAATCTTGCAATAAATCATGAATACACTTTAATTCAACTCATGGAAATCATGAAATCACTCTACATGAACCTTAAAGGAGTTTCTTGGACTCCAAGGGTGGAAGGAACCCTTGGATGAACACTTTACATATCTTCGTTAAGGAATTTTTGAAAATTAATGATGGAATCTTGAGTTCTTGATTTGAAATTGAAGCTTCTAAGGTTTTGTTCTTGAGAAAATTTGAGAAATAATGAGTTTATTTGCTCCCTAAAGTGATTAATTTTGTGTTTTAGGGACTGAAGGTTGAGGGAAACAGAACTAAATACCCCCAATTATGCGATCTTTTAAAAAACTATACCATCAATACACAGACCGACGTGCCGCATTATTGGGATCGATGCGATAGCCAATGCATTGTGTCGAGTCCATGACGAATCACAGGAAATTGACGCTGGGAGATAGGGAAAACATTCATCAACACGATAGTTGACACGACGCGCTAAGATCGTATTGATCCACTATTTTGGGATTCTAAAGGAGCTTCAAACGAAATCCAAAAAATCTAAAACTTGTCCGAAAACACCTGCAGACATTCCTGATCATGAATCAACCTAAATATCCATATTTAATGGGCATAAAGTCCATAAAATAAGATCGCAAACTTTTAAAGGATAAAATGACTCTAAGTCTGAATACGTAGCTAAAATATTCTAAGTTTGGGACCCCTTGACAATCCTAAAGGACTGATTTAAGCTAAGTACTTAACGGGGTCTTACATTATGTGATTCTAGACGAAATACGATCTTATGACTGCTGCTTAATTAAAGGTTAAGCTATATGGTAGTTAGTTGTCTATTAGTAGACTATAGCACTTGGTGGCTAAGAATTAAATGTATTAGTTAATGAGTCTTGCTTAGTTGAAACATGGTAGTTATAGATGGTTGATACATGGCTAATGATGATATTGGGTTTAGCTTAAGTAAAGATTAGTGATATTGATGACAAAGTTTATTATGTCGATTAGTTGTCAGAATGATGAGTTGTGTATTAACGAGGCTAGATAATAACTGATATTGGTAATTATAGGTGACAAGTTAATAACGATGAATAGTTGCTAAATTATTGATTAATGAATAGTTAAATGGGGATTAGTTGGATAATGATGGTTATTTAATGAATGATGTCAGTTAATAAAAGATAGTTAGATGAAAAGTGGTTTTGTATTGTCTAATAATGGTTAATGGATTTATATTGTTTAGTTGATAATATTGAATAGTGGATATATGGCTATTATGGTCTAGTGATGAACCTTCACCAGATGTTATATGTTGGCTATTTGATTAATAATGGTTAGTTTCTACCCCATGAATAAGGTTATTGTTTAGGCTAAAATAGAGGTAATGTGATGACTAGTGAACTAGTGGATTTATTATAATAAGCACTGGTTAGCTAATGACGAGTAGTTGGGAATTGCTGACTAAATAGATAATTTTTGGTGATATGATTATGTTCCTAAGTATATTAGTATATGTTATTCTGTAATGACTATTGTGATATTGATACCCGACAAGGTAGCCGAGAAGGTCGGAGGATACTATTTTGATATTGATACTCGACAAGGATGTAGTACACTAATGTAATATTGATACCCAGCAAGGCCGGAGGATACTGTTATGGTATTAATAATTGGCATAGTCGGAGGATAGTAATGTGATATTGATACACGGTAAGGTCGTAAGATGCTATTGTGATGATATTGTTACCCGACAAGGCCAGAGGATACTATTGTGATATTGATACTCGGGAAGGCCGGAGGATACTAATATGATATTGATAACTGCCAAGGCCAGAGGATGCTATTATGATGCTATTGATACCCAACAGGGCTGGAGGATATTATGATTATACGTTGATACCCGGCAATGCCGGAGGTTGATTACAATGATGATGACAGTTATAATGAGTTTGCTAATGATAGTGTACCTTGCATTTATTCCTACATGTGCATCGCCTATCACCAGTATGCACCTATGTCTATCAGCCAGTATGGGATGGTTGCATAAACATGGGTGAAGAATATGCCTTGTATTGTTGTATGTTGATTGAACCTTCTGAGTGTGGGGTAGTGGGGGTGCACATAGGGTCGGTTAGGTAATTGGTTGTCCGGAGTAGCCGATTATTTACATTGTTATTGATATTGTTATTATCATTGTTATGATCATTATTATGGCTAGATTATGATAGATTGGACATTGATTCGGTATTGAGAATTGAGGTATGCCTTTGGCCTCTTCTATCTTAAGATGGTATTATTGTACAAGATTATATCATGTTTAGCCATGTGGATTAGAAACCCTGAGTATGATAGTATTGAATCCTGATAGTATCATGATGAGGTCTTAAAATGAGAATATGATGATCTAGACTACTCTTTGAGATGACCTCATGTTTACGTGTATGTATATATATATATATATATATATATGAAGCTATGACACTACCATATATTTCTTCATTCATTTGTTCATATTGTATATTTGTTTCTTGACCTTGTATATTGTTATATATCTTTCTTTCACTCTTCATTCGTATATTGGCTTAAGATATACGGTATAGTATCGATGTCTAATGAATGTGGATGGAATAGGATAGTTCACCTTGATACTTCCTTAGTCTTGTTATGTTAAACTCTTAGACTCGAACAGGATAGTGTCCCTTATTATTCTCATTGACTTGTTATATAATCTCTGGACTCTTGTGTGTAATTTTCATTCTGTTTATATGTTGTATATATATGCTTTATCTTTAGAGCTCAGTTGGTAGTTGCCTACTGAGTGCCATTCATTTGGTACTCATACTACACTTCTGCAGCCTACAGATCATAGTATGGGTTATCACTGTTGATTGTGCATCGTGCGGAGAAACCATGGTTCAGAGACTTAGAGTGAACTCTAGACGTTCAGAGTATTACTCATCTTTCTCCTTATATTAGACTAGTCTCTGTATTGAATGCAGAGATAAGTTGTATCAGTGTAATTCTCTTGATAGACTACTTTTGTACTATTAAATATATTTAGAAGCTCTTGTACTGATACCACCAGGTTTCGGGATTCTATTATGTATATGATCTTTATGTCATTTATTTCACATTCTTTTCCTTATATTATTGAGTAGTTCATTACTAGCCATTTCAGACTATGGATTGGCTTTCCTACTTGTGGATAATGATAGGTGCCATAATGATCCGATTAATTGGGTCGTGATAGATATCAATAAATTAACAGCCAGAAACTCTTTTAAGCTAAATTAACTAATTTCTCGTCTATGCTGAAAATACAAACTAAAAATTTAGAACCCGAACTATGCTTATAATCTAAACATGATATTTTGGACCTAATGAAACTAATAAAATCATCATCCAACAATTGAATCACAAATATTGACCAAAGTCAAAAATCTGACTTTAAATGCTACTCCAAATCTCAAACTAATATAATCAATCCCAAATGCTTCGAGGACCTTGCCAACCATCTCCACAACTCATAAATGATATAAAGCAATTACAAATAAGTTAATAACAATCAAAATATATAAAAATCTAAAAATCAAGCACCATTTTTTCATCAACCAAAGCAAAAGTTACAACAAAATATGAGATCAGATAAAATCTAATTCTATGTTTGGAGATTGGACATTCCAATTGATATAGTAATACAAATGCATAAATATATATACATGCTTGCAGTAATAATATGAAAAATAGCAAGTCTTGTTATCTAAATGTGCCGTTTTTATGTTTATGTTTATCTTCATAGTTCTTCTTATGGTAATATAAAATCAAAGAAGAATATTAGCTAATTAGATTTGTGTAGGGTGTGGGTCGAGTTTTATTTTAATGAGTTCAAATTTTAATTTTTAATTTTGACTTTAAATAATATTGATTGATTTGGATTTTGGTGTCGTGGGCCTCTAATAAGAAGCCATGTGGCAAAAATAGTTTTACAAAAATACTGTTAAAATATAATAATATGAATGAACCTATTTTGTAATGACATGTCATAACTGAACCAAACTTTTAACTGATGACATATATGAACCACTTTTAATTGTTTGATGACATGTTTAAGCCTTTTTCATAATTTCAATAGTCAAATACGTTTCAATATGACCTTTTTACCTTTTAAACTATTTTTGACAAAAATCTGTTAAAATAATATGCAAATGGGGTGGAATCACAAAGCCTACAGGGATAATAAACCAATTTGTGATTTTCTGGGGTCCGTATCCCCCTTACTTTTGTTGGTGATAGATGTGAATATTTGAGTTCCTAAGAACAATGAAACTATAAACTCCAATTTCTTTTACCTTTTTTCTCTTTTTATTTTGACTGTTATAATAAATACTACGTACTAATGTTTATGTAATCCCCTCGTCCAAAAATATTTTACTCCCTCTATTTAAGAAAGAATGAGCTATTTTCCTTTGAAGTTATTTTAGAAAGAATGATTTTTTTTTCTTTTTTGGAAATACTTTAATTTCAACATTCCACGTGACATGTTGAGGACCACAAGATTAAAGAGCACTTTGGTACATTTGACATAACTTTAGTTTAACACCACAAGATTTCAAAGTTTGCTTTACTTTCTTGAACTCCATTTCAAGTCAAAAGAGGTCATTCTGTTTGAAACTGAGAGAGTACTCCCTTTCTTCCTAAATAAGTATTCCTTTTGGTTTGGGAACACCCCTTAATAAACTACTCAGTCCTAGAAAATCAAAGGTAACTTTATCAACTTAGTACTAATTAAATTTTATCACTTTCTAAGTTGATATTGATTACTATATTTAAACTCAAGAGCATATTAAGAAGATTGTGGTCAAAGTATTATTGAAGGTTTAAACATACACTTATTTAGAAACAAAATCACAATCCAAAAGATGAACTTATAAAGGAATGGAGGGAGTATAATATTAAGTAGATTTAATTAACTTTTGTAAACTTTGATTAATAATTTAAGAGATAAGGATCTAGTACCCCCCCCCCCCCAAACTATGACCATATTCTCTATGACATACTTCAACTTTACGAGGATTCTATTACCCCCTTGAACCAAATTTTAGTTTGTTTTTGTCAAAACGTTAGTTGATGTGACACCTTATGTTAGGTTAAATACTTTAGGCATGTGAAGGCCTAAGGTGTTATCTCTATAACCAGTAAAAATAAGCCATGTGGCATCAACAATATTGAATAACTAGGTCTCTTCTTTAAAAGTTCTTCTTCTTCTTCTTCTTCTTCTTTAATCTCTTTCCATCCCCATTAATTAGAATTAACTCATAATCATAACCCTTTATTCTTCACATTTCTTATTCATTTGAACTTGTAAGGTAATTAATTGTGTAATTTCTTATCTTTACTTCATTCCACGTTGGTATTGAAGTTTTGAGTTGATCAAATCCATACAAGGGCTCAAAATAACTGAATCTAAGTTGAATAAATTATGTATGGATGAAAATTTTCCAATGATCAATACTGAGGGTAATGAAAATATGACATTTTATTGTAATTGCAGGCCTCTTTTATTATCATAATCTCGATCATAGAGATAGGGCATGTCCTCGTTATGACGTTTGTGTTCATTCTGTGTTAAGATGATTAGTGTTGATGTTGTAGTTGAAATTTATTTATTATGTTTGTTGCACCCAAGTGCACCCACAAGTGTACATGTCTACCCAAGTAGTAAAGTGACTCTTATGAGACGAATATTGATTCCATGAGGATTTGCTTATTAGCAAACTATCCAATTCAAGGGTTACTATGAAAGTCTAATAAAGTATGATTTGTAACCAAAAAAGAATTTGAGTTTTATTATTTATAAATAAAATAAAAAATTAACAACGATATGAAGTTTGGATTGTAAACAATATGTAGAGAGTTCCATGGTTGAGGCATTTACTTCACATTCATGCATAAGTATGGTTTCTGGCTGGAGGACATGTTTATCATGATTTTTGATTTACGAGGTTGATATTACAACTTGGGAATGGACATCCTCTAAGTCATCTACCCAAATTAATCTTACAACTACACCATTGAGTGGTAATGTGAGTCTTTTATTTGGATGCATTAAGCTATCTTCCCGTTTTATGAACCAAGTGGTGTGTTTAGGTATGTCTCTATCCTAAACACAAATTCTTTAACAATTAGTATCGAATATTAAAGACATGATCCACAATCATTACATTCTTTATATGATCCCTCCACTCCTATAGTCAATTTATTTTGAGACTTATATTTATCCTAAAGTTCTCTCCTATGGTCAATTAGTCTTGGGACTTATATTTATCCTAAAGTTCATGACGCTTTAGAATAGTAAATCAAGAACGCAAGAACAATCACATACTTGATAAACATATAAACCAACTATAAAATCATAATTACACAATCATGTTGTAGACTCAAACCTATAATGAACATGTTTAGCCACTCGTTGTCTTACAAATAATCATAATAATGGAACTCATAGGTAAAACTACAAAAAAACTAAGTTAAAGAAGAATAACCCTAGTATTGAGCCCTTTAGTCCCTTCTCTTCTCTCCAATCTTGTGTTATTACAAAAAATTTGTGTAATTATTACTAATTACTCCTTTTATAGTACTTTAGGTCGTCCATAGGCTGCCCCATCAAAAACCTTGCATTTACAACATTGCTCATCACTTAAAGACATCAAAAATTAACTTTTGGACATCTCGGGAAAGGGGATGCACCACAAGGATAAAAATAATCCTTAGGGAATGCATATCCCACTAAAAACAAGTGTGATACATTTTTTCCTTGACCTAGGGATTGCAGCGTACAGACCTTACCATGATTTGGGGGGTGCGGCATAACGCACCTCCTCAAAGGTGAGATTTTGCTCCGTTTTTTGTCCTAACTTCTTGTACTTTTGATCCTTGTTTCCCTACTTCTTATGAATTTTTATAGGCTTAAATTTGCTTCAAAAACACCTTAAATGGTTTCATACAACATCATATAACAATCATTAGTCCATACAACAGAATAGAGATCATCAAAATACACTAAAACAAGCATAGTTCAATCTAGCACCACTAGTTTTCTCATCTAAACTCTAGTTGATAATTTTGATTATTAACTTGTTTTAAATTCACCTTAAAAACTCTAAAAATTAAACTTAACATATAAATACATAATTAAACCCTTAATACGAGTCCTCCAAACTAAGGTACACATGCGTAGATAATGACATTTAGGAAATACGCCTAAAATCACCACTCCACACTTAAAACTTTGTTCATCCTCAAACAACTCTTAATATTAAGCACTATTAAGAAGAATCTAACAACACTACTAAACTAAGAAACTCAAGATATAATTACAACGACTACATGAATATCAAGTTCCATATTAAGAATGTCATATTACAATTGAAAACTCATGAACACTACTTCAAAACTTTCTAACCTCAAGAATTGACTCTACCAGGTTGGAAAGCTCTTGCATAATACTCAAAAAAGAGATCATACAAGTCACATAACCATCATCAAATATGCTCATTTACATGACTCTTGTATGATGTTGGCTTAATTTTGAATTCTTCCTATTACTTGATTAAGAGTCTATAATGATCCTTCTTGACTTGATAATGTGCCATGTGTGAGTAAGGTTTTTATTATATTTCTTGTTGCATATTGATATCTAAAATATGTCCAGTGTGCATGAAAAGTGAAATAAAGAATGTTGATTTAAGAGATTATATAGTAATTTCCTTGATAGCCATGTTTTATACCATCTTCATCTACCCTTATTGCATGACCTTAGTTAGCTCCATTGAGCCTTTAGCATATTATTTGGTAGCCTCATGTGTAGCTTATTTACTTTCTTTCAATTGACCGTGCTTTGATCCAACACTACTTAAAGCTCTTAGTAGTGTTGGATAAAAGTACGGTCAGTTGAAAGAAAGTAAATAAGCTACACATGAGGCTACCACAGAATATGCTAAAGACTCAATGGGGCTAACTAAGGTCATGCAATAAGGGTAGATGAAGATGGTATAAAACATGGCTATCAAAGAAATTCCTATATAATCTCTTAAATCAACATTCTTTATTTTACTTTGCAAACACACTGGACATATTTTAGATATCAATATGCAACAAGAAATATAATAAAAACCTTACTCACACATGGCACATTATCAAGTAAATAAGGATCTTTATAGACTCTTAATCAAGTAATAGGAAGAATTCAAAATTAAGCCAACATCACACAAGAGTCATATAAATGAGCATATGCCTCTCAAAAATATCATCAACTCATTACACATGATTTCATATTCAAAACAACTTGAATTATGTTACAATATGTAGCACTTATCAAGAACACCTCATTTATTTCCAATTAAAAATTCAAAATTACTCCTAAAAATGAAAAAAGAGCATTGGGTTCAAAGGGAACCCCTAAAGAAAAAACTAAGGGGTGGGTGAAGTGTGCTTCTACTAGAAAGACATTAACAAAAACTGAAAACTGACAATAACCAAAGATAAAATCTTTTTATAATTTTTAAAAAATTTAGTCAAAAACTAGAGAATAAATAAAAATGGAAATCCTATAGCAACACTACACCCTAAAAATCAAAATATCCCCCACCCCACACTAAATAATTCATATTTTATCCCAAAAGTATAAATTAAAAGTATAAATAGAAATACTCCATGCTACCTCTAGGCCTAGATAGTAGCATTATGATCATCAAAGAGGACTAACGGATTCCATACTTAGTTTTTCCATGCTCCTTATCTAAGATCTCCTATACTCAGAATTTCTTTCGACTTGTTGACACAAAACAAAACTAAAACCAAAACCAAAACCAAAGGCGATACTAAAGAAAAAAATAAGAAAAATTAAAAATAACTACCTTAACTTGGGTTGTCACACAAGTAACACCTGATTTATTATCACGATACGACTCAACTCACAACTCTTAACTCTCAACTTGGGTTGCTTATTTTTAAGCTATGTATCTCTTTATATACTTACCTTTTTAGGATCCTCTTTAAGTTTCTCAATTTTTTGCTTAATTATTGCCTTGGGAAACTCTCCATGAGAGTGTTCAGAGAGGTAAATAAAGGTTAAACTATTAAGGTCCTTGAGCTTCTTGGGCATCTAACTTATCACTATTGAACTACACACTTCAATAAGTGTTACAATATCAATGTCGCCAAACTTAGTATTATTGGTACCCTCATATTTCATGTACTTATGCATTCCCTACAAACCACTTAATAAAGAAAGATTAATGTGAAGTTCTCTGAATATGTCAAAGAACTTTTTAAAATAAGCATCCTCTTTAGCCTTTTTAAGTAACTGAGGGAACGGTCGTGGTGGTATCTTTAGTGTATGCTGATACAAGTGTGATCAATACCATGGATAATTTTTTGAGTATTTTGAAGACTACCTAAAAGAGTTCACAACCCCAAGTGTAAAGGAGGCCTAAACCCGTCCTTTAGTGCACTTAAGGGGGGGCTTTGGGAGCCCTTTAGTGAAAGGGCTCTTTTGTCATTTGTCTATTTTTATAATGTTGTATAAATAGAACATTTTAGGGTTTAAGTCCATTAGTTTTTTACGCTATTGAAAGAAAACTTCTCTTAGAGAAAGAAAGAGTCAAAAATCGAAACTAGGGCATAACACAAGGGTGGAATCACTTGTGTGTTGCATTTGCTTGATATGTTGGTGCTTTGGTGGTGGATCCCTCTCGTGTAATTGTAATAGATATGTAATTGTAGTGTGTTGTGTTAAGTGTCCAAGAATATCACAAGTTCTTGGGTTCTTAAGACTATACCTCCATTTGTCTGTCTTCCTATCTTTACTTCCTTGTACTCATTGGTTCTTATGTTAGTATAATCCGTCTGTGTTCTCGTTATAACCATGTGTTTTTGTTATTGTTATCTTGTTCTTCATCTTGTTGGTTAAATCTAGTTTTGGTTGGCTGCCTTGGTGTAATAAACACCTTGTAATCTCTTTATTCTTGTCTAGTTAGTGAATCTGAGAGGGGTCACCAAGGAGGTCCTCAGTTTCTAAGACTTGTGGACTATTTTGGTGTAGGTTTTAGTGTCTTCTTGGTCTTTCTTGTATCATTTGGTATCAGAGCATAGCTTGATTTTTTTCCTCACAAGATCAAATCTTGGGCTTGGTTGTTAAAAATATTACAAAAAAGAAGTGTTCTTGTGTTTATGTTCTTGGCCGAGAGGTACAGACATTGTTGTTGTTGTTTTGCCCAAAAGTTTGTGACTAGATCTAGTAGAATTTTTTTTTGTACAGTGTGTTTCTTGTGTTGGATTCTTTCTCACTAACACAAAGGTGTCTAGATCTAAAGTTGAGCTTAAAAATGGTGACATTGTTGATGTGAACTTTAGTTGGCAGTATGGTGATGTTGTTGTAGTTCTTGAAAAATTGTTGTTGTGTTCATATTATTCTTCACCTATTCTCATATATTAACCCACATAAAGTGTAAAATAGATCCCAAAGTTAAAGATAAAAGTTGTAAAGCTTTTTGTGAGAAGACTTGAACCCATCACTTCCTAGACTTAACAACCATTGGTCAACTACTTTTCCTTAAATCAAGGGCCTTGTTTTGTGGAACTAGTACAAGTTATGTCTCACCTTCTTGAGATTGAATTTGAAAAAGGGTCAAGTCTTATATTTTTTCTTCCATTACCAATTGTCTTCCATTCTAAATTGTGTGAAGATTAAAATTTTAACTTTGCTACTACAATTTGTGTAGGACCTAGACCAATTGCATGCTTCCATGTCACCCTTGCTACTGTTCACATCAATATTAAGATCAAATTTGGATTTTATTGTTTCTAATTATTGATTCTTGGTTTCATTAGTTGACCCTAGAACTAAATAACAAACTAGTAAACTCCTACTAGATTGCCAATTAGTCCTTCGAATCCATTAGTCGTGTCTACATTTATTTTATGCTTTTGTAGTTTTTAAAATCATAGCACTTCTTGGTTAAAGTTAGGACATTACTTCCTTGAGTAGTTAAACAAAAGAATCCATTCTGAATATGGAGTAGACTTACTCTTCAACTCACCACGATCTACAAGCCGACTTGCAAACATTTGTGAAATCATGTGTGAGAACACAAAGTGTGTGAGAGTGAAGTGAGGTTTTTTTGAACTAACGTGTGTTTTATGTTGTAAGTTTTGTATTGTATTGTTGTGCATGACATTGCGGACTGATTTAGTGTCTTGATTGGACCGTAACATGAAGGGTTATTTTTGGTACAACCACAATGGAACCCGAGGCTTCAAATGCTCAAACAATGGACAATAATTCCATCAATCTCATTTTGGCTCGCCTTGAAACTATGTCCTGAGATATGGCTAGGTTGAATGTGGGTCTTGAGAAATTAGATACTAATGTGGCATCAATGAGTAGGAAATTAGAACGTGTGGAAAGCCAAAGGAGTCGACCTTCCACCCCTCAAAATATTTCCCTAACTAATACTCTCGAGACCTTGTTCCAAATGTTATATCCACCAATTGCCGCAAATCAAACCAATATTTACTCCCAAAACTGAGAAAAAGATAGACCAAGCCATCCTAAACTCCACTTGACCAAAGACCTCACTATCCAAATCCAATCCCACCGCTACAAGCTCCACTTAACCCAAATAGACCCATCCATGTTGAGGGCTATGGTAGGGAAGGACAACATAATGGATATGGGCCGTATGATTATACCTATATGAGAGAGAAAGAGATAAGGAAAATGTATGGTGATCCAAGGGAAGTTCATTTCCTAGAAGGTAGAGTTGGTCATTGGAACCAACAAGGGAATCAAAATCATGATGTAGGGATAAACTCCATCAAAGTTAGCCTTCCAATCTTTAAGGGCGAGAGTGATGCCAAAGCTTATCTTGCTGGGATTCATCGTGCGATAATATATTCCAACTTAATGATCTCACAGAGGGAAAATAAGAGTTAATATGCGATAGCTCACTTTGAAGGGTATGCTAATACGTGGTGGGGTATATTAAATTGTTTGGAAATGATATGATTGGGGGAAAACCTCCTTCTTGGTTTCGATTGAAGAATATTATATGGAAAAGGTACTTACCTGAGACTTATAGACATGATCTCCTTGCCAAATTATACAATTTGAGGCAAGAGAGCAAGAGTGTCATGGCTTACTATGATGAATTTCAACAATTGATGTTGAAAATTAACCACTAAGGAGACCAAGTAAATAGTGACATTGTGCACTTCAAGGTTGGGTTAAACAAGGACATGTACACTCACATGACGCTTCATAAATTCGACACCATAGATGACATCTTCCAAGCGCCTTTAGAGGTTGAGAGGAGAGCTTAAAGAGGGCTTATTCATAGATGCCCCACCCGAGGCCACAAAAGCTGTCCAAAAACATCCTCCAAGGTATGAAGGTAAAGTTAATTCTACTTTCTATCCCAAGGGGTTTCAATTCTTCAAGTGTCAAGGGTGGGGGCACAAGGCAAGTGAGTGCCCAAATCGGAGAAATGTAATCCTAAGGGAGGGAAAATTATACTATCATAGAAAAGAGGTAGGAATTGAATCGATTAAGAGTGATGGAAAATTGGGTGATAGAGAGAAAGAATAAGCCAAAGTGCAAAATGAAGAGTACAGAGAAGATGTGTGGCCGCAAGAAGGAGATTATGAAGTGCCTTTATAAAAGAAATGAGCCCATGAAATTGTGGTCAAATTCATCTAAAGATGGATAAGATGATACAAGTGTGATCACTACTATGTATACTTTTTTGAGAATTTTGAAGACTACATAAAAGAGTGCACAAGCCCAAGTGTGAAGGAGCTCCAAAACCATTCTTTGGTGCGCTTAAAGGGGGGCTTTGGGTGCCCTTTAATGAAAGGGATCTTTTGTCATTTGTCTATCTTTGTAATTTTGTATAAATAAAAAATTGTAGGGTTTAAGTCCATTAGTTTTTGTATGCTATTGAAAGAACATTTCTCTTATAGAAAGAGAGAGTCCAAAACTGAAACTAGAGCATAACACAACGGTGGAATCACTTGTGTATTGCATTTGCTTGATACATTGGTGCTTGGGTGGTGGATGCCTTTCTTGTTTCATTGTAAGAGATAGGTGATTGTAGTGTGTGGTGTTAAGGGTCCAAGAATATAACATACTCTTTGGTTCTTAAGATTATACCTCCATTTGTCTGTCTTCCTATCTTTACTTCCTTGTAATCATTGGTTCTTATATTAGTATAATACATTTGTGTTCTCATTTTTGTAATCTTGTGTTGTTGTTATTGTTATCTTGTTATTTAATTTATTGGTTAAATCTTGTTTGGGTTGGCTGCCTTGGTGTAATAAATACCTTGTAATCTTTTTATTCTTGTCTAGTTAGTGAATCCGAGAGGGGTCACCAAAGAGGTCCTCAGTTTCTAAGACTTGTGGGTTATTTTGGTGTATGTTTTATCGTCTTCTTAGTCTTTCTTGTATCTATGCTCAACTATCTTTGCGTTTAGGTACTCATCCTTCCCTAAATGTCCAGCTTCTTTTGTTGTCACTTGCTTCTTATCTTCTTATTGTGGGATCGAATCTACTTGTACTTTCAATTTTTATTTAGAGTCTGTCAATGAGATCTCTACTACTCCTCAAGGTGATTTCCATCACTTGGTTTAGATTCTCTATATCACTAGGCAAACCCCCATTATGAGAACTTGTAAAATTTCAATGAATTTATTTTTGACCCTCCTGCATGCGTAACGTTAATTTTTTACTTGAATTATGACTAGGGGTGTTTAAAGGGTGTTTAGGGAATTTTAAGAACTTTTGAAAGGGGTTCAAGTGATTTTGGAACCCCAAGGCAGTAAGCCTCTGTGATAGTAGCATACCACAGAGGTTAGCCTCCACGATAAGGGCATGGTATGGAGTCTAAGCTCCACAATATAAAAGTACCACACTACTATGTTATTTTTTACTAGGGGTGAGGGTTTTTTAGTCCTTTTACACATTGCAAAACTTTTAAACACCCAACTGGCCTTTTCTTCCAGTTATGAAAGCTCAAACAACATTTTTTTCCTCTTTAACTCTAAATCCAAGAAAGTTCAAGGGTTTTATGAAGAATTCACCATTCAAGCTCCAAACTTTGATTCTCTTCAAATTCTTTGGTATTTCAGGCATATTTCAAGCCTCCAGTTTTGCTTATGATTCTTTATCCTGAGCTGGGGGTCTATCGAAAATAGCCTTGCTACCTCTTCGGAGGTAGTGGTATGGACTGCGTACATTTTATCCTCCTCAGACCCCACTGTGTGGAAATACACTGGGTTTGTTGTTGTAGTTGTTGTATTTATTTAATCAATATTCATGTGTTTTAATTAAGGGGTTTGAAATTGGGTTGAGGGGTTTTGATTGCTAATATTTTAATTGCTTTTCCCATGATTTAAATAGACTATTCATTCTTTAATTTATAATTTTTAGGACTGAATTGTTGTATTATTTTAATTGGAATGAGGGACATGAGTTTCCCAAATTGTTGAATTTTTTTGGTTTGGAATGCCATTAACCTCAACCCATATTGTAAACATGATTTTGATTATGGACAATTTTCATGTTTTAACTTGCCTTTTGAATTCATTGAATTGCATGTAAAGATAAATGGATAACAAAGGATTTGGATAGCCTTGGTGGCTAAGGCTTGGATTTTTAAATGGAACTCAGGAGTTAGTTAGGTTACATGGACTGGTTTGGCATAATTGAATAATCTTGCAAGTATATTGGTATGATGATACCATGTTGGTAAATGCTTTAACAAATGACTCCTGGGTTACTAGTTGGTTTATGCACAACTATTTCAAATTAGGCTTAAAGAAAATTATGTAGCTCATAGTAAACGTGTAGGTCTCGGGGGATCAATAACGAAAACCATCTTTTCCATGTTAGGGGTCCATATGATCATGTGTGGTGCACACAATATATTTAGGTAGGGCTATTGCCTTGGTTTCCTTAACCTTTCTTTGATTTTTTTCCTCGGTTCGTGTGGCTAACATGAACTCGGGCCCTTCAAATAGAGAATGATGGACTAATATAACCCATTGGTGTCATTAGGACAGAGAAAGTTACATATTTTAGGTTAACACTTTAAACTTTTATTTTCATGACTCTTGTTCCTATCCCAATATCTTATATGTGCATATGAATATGGTGCATCTGGCTTATGACTGGATTTTCATAATTGCATTATTTATTCCTATCCCTTGACGTACATATTAGTGATCACCCTACTAACCATCCCTAGATACTGTATCATTTCATGATGTAGGGTCTGAGAGCTTTTCTATTTCTCCTGTGCGGTGTTAGGTGATTTGGTACTCCTGTGGATTTGCTATAAAGTGGTGATCCTCCATCTCTTTGAAGTACTGGTCATTTTATTATTCTATATTATTGGTCTTAGTACTTTTTGATTCTTTTTGGTCATAGTCAGGGGCATGTCCTGACTTAGTTGGTATTTCTAGTTTTAGAGGCTTTTGTGGACAAGTGTGGGTTGGTTATTTATTTGAATTCTAAGAATATTCATTTGACTTATCTATACTTATTATTATTTGGTTAAATTTTTCTATTTTTTTATTGTGTTCTTGAGATAAGGCTAAGAGGGTGGTCTCCTGCCCTTGGTGGGCGTGAGATACCCATCACGACGACGCTCGAGTTTAGGTCATGACAAGCTTGGTATCAGAGAACGATTTAGGATCGTCTAGTGTCCACAAAGCCATGTTGAGTAGACTCTCTTTTATGGGTATGTAGTACTTCACACTTATAAAGGGAGGTTGCAAAGCATTTAGGAATGTTTTCCTTTATTGTGTTTTATTTCGAGCTATAGAGTCTAGTTTCTATGAAACTCCTCTAACTCCTGGCTTACTCACTTTTCACATTATGCCTCCCTAAAGATCTGACGGTTGTAGAAACTCTTCTGTAAACACTATCCTACCTGAGGAAAATATAAAGGGAATTTTCCCTACTTATGGAGTAAAGACCCAAACTAGGATCCCTGCTCTTGACTATACTGCTCCACGTGGAGTTCCACTGGTTCCTACTAGTCCTCCTCGAGCTTTCTAGGCTGGTGATACTTATGCTAAGTCACCTTAATGAAATATCTCTAATACTGAGTTACATTAGTCTATTCGTATGCTTGCTCAGCTGGTGGCATCGTAGTCTCATCGACCTGATCATGTTCGTTTTGATATTAGTTTGTTTGGGGTTACCCGGGCTGGCCAGTTTATAAGGTTGAATCCCCCAACCTTTATAGGCTCTAAGGTTGAGGATGATCTTTAAAGGTTTATTGATGAGATAGAGAAACTCTTTAGGGTGATGCATGCTAATTATTCAGAGGGGGTGGAGTTTACTGCCTATCATTTGAAAGATATAGCTTAACAGTGGTATAAGAAGTGGGAAGTGATGAGGGGTAATGATGCTGAATCGACAGTGTGGGATGAATTTTTAGATGCTTTTTTTTATCACTTCTTTCCATGGGAATTGAGGAAAGCTAAGATAGAAGAGTTTGTAAACCTAAAGTAAGGCAAGATGAGTGTTAAGGAGTATGCCCTGAAATTTTAGTAGTTGTCCCGTCATGCTCCAAAATTGGTGTCTAATATGAGGTCCAAAATGAGAAAGTTTGCTTCTAGTTTTTCCAATGATTTTGTGTTAGAGTGTAAGGCTGTTATGTTGAATAATGATATGAACATGTCCAAGCTGGTGGTTTATATGAAGTAGGTAGATGAGGATAAAAAAAAGCAGGTGTAGATGGTATAGAGGTAGAAGAAGAAGTTTAGATATGCAGAGCAAGGTGTAAGTCATCAAAAAAATGAGAAAAATGGTAGGCAGTGGACTAAGAAGAAGAATTGGGGAAATTCTTATTTGACAGCTAGTGCTCCCTACCCTAAGCCTTTAGGTGATCATTGTTTTCAGGCTAGCAGTGGTCCTAAGGCATAGTCTTCCTAGTCTCAGGCTTGTGGAGCTCAGTCGTCCCCACCTTATCCTCTTTTTCATTTTTGTGCGTAGCTTCACCATGGATATTTTAAGGAGGGGAGAAATTAATGCTATAATTATGGTCAGCTTGGTCATATACAATGAGATTTTCCTTCGGCCAGGGTTTCCACTAGGCTAATAAGGCTCGATTTCCCCTTCTTTATCTCTTGCACCTAAGGGTGCCACTTCAGGTACCAATACTGTCCGAAATTTACTTTATACTCTTACTACTCATCAGCAATCTGAGGCATCCCCTGATGTTGTTACTAGTATGTTATAGGTTTTCTCTCATGATGTTTATTGTTTGCTTGATCCGGGTTGTACCCCATCTTATGTGGCTCTTTATGGATGTACACTTTGGTTTTGGTCCTGAAAGTATTTTTGACAACTTTTCTGTGTGTACTCTATGCGTGAGTCTATTATTGCTAAAAAAATCTATAGGAGTTGTGCGGTGTTCAATCATCAAAGGGTGGCATTGGTGGATCTGGAAAGGTCAGTTTATTTTCCTAATAAACCAGTGATTAATTGAGAAGGGAGTTCCTTTGTACCCAAATAGAGGTTTATTTATTATCTTAAAGCCTAGAAGGTTATTTCCAAAGGGTGCCAATATAATCTAATTTAGGTTAAGGATTCAAAGTCTATAAGTTCTTCTTTGTAATGTGTTCCTGTGGTTAATGAATTTCCTGAAGTTTTTCCCAATTATCTTCCTAGGATTCTTTCCAATAGAGAAATAGATTCTGGGATTGATCTTTTATCGGATACTCGTCCTATTTCTATTCCTCCTTATAGGATAGCTCTGACTGAACTAAAAGAACTTGAGGAGCAATTGAAAGATCTTCTTGATAAAGGGTTCATTTGTCCTAGTATTTCCCTGTAAGGTGCTCCTGTACTTTTTATGAAGAAGAAATATGGGTCTTTTCAGATATGTATAAACTATCATCAGTTGAGTAAGGTCACAGTGAAAAATAAGTATCCTCTTCCTAGGATTGATGACCTATTCGATCAACTTCAGGCTGCTAAGTATTTCTCAAAGTTGATCTTCATTCAAGCTATCATCAGTTAAATATTAGGGAGGGTTGAAATTCCTAAGACTGCTTTCTAAACCAGTGTGGCTATTATGAGATTTTAGTTATGGCATTTGGGTTGACTAATGCTCCAATTGCTTTCATGGATCTTATGAATTTGGTTTTCAGAAAATTTTTGGATTTGTTTGTTATAGTTTTAATCAATGACATCTTGGTGTACTACAAAGGTGAGGAGGATTAGGCCAATCACATCTGAATCGTGTTGCAAACTCTTAAGGACCAAAAATTGTATGCAAAGTGCCAAACACCTCCGAATCATGTTGCAAACTCTTATGGACCAGAAATTGCATGCAAAGTTTCTAAGTGTGAATTTTGGATAAGTGTTGTGACCTTTCTTGGGTATGTTTTTTCTAGTGAAGGAATCAAGGTGGATCTACAGAAAGTTGAGAAATTTAAAAGGTGACCTAGACCCATACTCCAACCGACACTAGAAGATTATGGGGCTTGGCTAGGTATTATAGAAGGTTTGTGGAGATTTTCTCATTTATTGCTACTCCGCTGATAAAATTAACTAAAAAAATGAAGTTTCTGTGGTCAGATGCTTGTGAGGTAGTTTTGAGATGTTGAAGGAAAAGTTTGACTTCTTCTCCTGTATTGACTCTACCCGAGGGTATTGAGGGGGTTGTTGTGTATTGTGATATATCCCATCTGGGATTAGGTTATTTTTTGGATGTAGCATGGTAACGTTGTGGAATATACTTTCAAGCAACTTAAGTTTTATGAGAGGAATTACCCGAATCATGATCTCGAGTTGGCGATTATGGTCTTTGCATTGAAAATCAGGCGCCATTGCCTGTATAGAGTGCATATAAATATTTAGACCATAAAATTTTGGAGTAAGTGTTTATGAAAATGGAATTGAATCTCAGGCAAAGACGATGGCTTGAATTGCTTAAGGACTATGACATACGTTTGCACTACCACTCAGGTAAAGCTAATATTGTTGCTGATGCTCTTAGCAGGTTGTGTATGGGAAGCTTATCTCACGCTGAGGTGAAGAAAATAGGGTTAGTGAAGGATATGCACAAGCTAGCTAACTTGGGTGTTCATCTATTGTACTCTGAGGATGGAGGAGTGATTGTCCAGGAAGTGGTTAAATCATATCTTGGTGCTGAGTAAAAGAGAAGTAGGTTATGGACCCATACTTATGCTGATTAAGGATGATATGGGTCAGCAAAAGGTTATGGATTTTGAGATTAGGGGAGAGGGTATTTTGATCTACAAAAAAAGGTTGTGTGTTCCTGATGTAGATGGGCTGCAGGAATAGGTTCTTTCCTAAGGCTCATGAGTCCAGATATACTGTTCATTTGGGTTTGACCAAAATCTATCATTACTTTAAGAAACTCTACTGGTGGAATAATATGAATAGAGATGTGGCAAATTTTTTTGCTAAATATATGGTTTGTCAGTAAGTCAAGGTTAAATATTTAAGGCCTTGTGGCATGTCTCAACTGATAGAGTTTCCTCTATGGAAGTTGGAGATGATTAACATGGATTTTGTTACAAATCTTCCGCAGTATCAGAATCATAATGATTCTATTTGGATCATTATGGATAGGATGACTAAGTCTGCTCACTTATTAACTATGAGGACTAACTACTCAGGAGAGGATTATGCTTAGTTGTTCATTCAAGAGATAATAAAGTTTCATGGTGCACCGGTGTTGATCATTTCATACTGAGTTATGTTGTTTTCTTCTCACTTTTGGTATTTATTTCAGAAATCTTTAGGTACTCAAGTGAACCTTATCACTTCTTTCCACCATCAAATGGATGGACAAATAAAACGAACTTTTTAGACATTGGAGGATATGCTAAGGTCTTGGTGATTGATTTTAAGGGTAGTGAGTTGACCATTTTCCTCTTATTGAATTTGCTTACAATAACAGTTACCATTTTAGCATTCAAATGGATCCTTTTGAGGATCTTTATAGTAGGAGGTGTAGGTCTCCTATTGGGTGGTTTAACGTAGGTGATACTAGGTTTTTTGGCCCTGAATTGGTTCACCAAGCTATGGAGAAAGTGAGGGTGATTTGAGAAAGACTTAAAACTGCTCATATTTGCCAAAAATCTTATGCAGATGTGAGGCAAAGAGAGTTGGAGTTAAGGTTAGAGATTAGGTATTCTTAAAGGTTTCTCCTGTTAAAGAAGTCATGGGGTTTGTGAAGAAGGGGAATCTTAGTCCCTGTTACATTGGTCTGTATCAGATAGTAAGGAGAATTGGGAATGTTCCTTATGAGTTAATACTTACAATCAAGTTTGGGCTCTATTCATCTTATTTTCCATGTGTCTATACTGATAAAGTATGTAAGTGATATTTCTTTGATAGTGCCTGTTGTGGATTTTGGAGTTTCAGATTCATTTTCTTATAAGGAAGTCCCGATTGAAATACTGGATAGGCAAGTTCATAGATTGAGGACTAAGGATGTATCTTTGGTGAAAGTTCTTTGGAGAAATCAAAAGGTGGAAGAAGCTACATAGGAACATGAGTAAGATATGAGAGCCAAGTACCCATTTTTATTTTCTGCATTGGATGAAACAAATTGAGGTATGAGCATTGTTTTTCTCTTGGCGCATTTCAAATTTATCATTTGATTCTGAAGTAGTCTTTCTCTTATCAGTGATAACGACCAATCTATCCCTCCATAGAAGGATAAAGTGGTTGCTGTCAAAATATAGTAACCTAACTAGGTTAGGGTCGATCACACACTAACTATGTTAGATATCTTGCTTGAACTTATTAAATTCACCAGGCAGTGCTAAAATGTAAAAAGGGGGGGGGGGATTTGTAGCAACTAGAAAGAAATAACAAGAATTGGATGCTTTTTGTTAAAAATAATCCAAGAAAAACACTAGGCTCGTGTTTCCCCTGGCTTTCTAACTCAGTAGATTTATCTTGCACTGTCGAACTATTCTGGTACCTTGCATGCAAGATCTTATTAGTTATGTACCATCAAATGTCTTGTGGACTCATTGATAGATTTCATACTTTACCTTTTCATTCTTAAGGTGTCGCTTCACTAACCTTTATCCTAGATCCTAGTTAACTATTAGCGTTTGAGTCTTAGGTTACTAGATGAATGATAATCATCTTACGTGGATGATGTTGGTTAGCCTAGATCGATAATTAATCTCCAAATTACTATTATGATCTTCTTTTCTAACTCTGTATCTCTCTGGTAAAGAAAGTTGTGAATATAAGGGGGATTTTTACGTTGGCCACCACTAAGAAATCAATAAGAGTGAAGAAAACCCAACACATGCAAGAATCTTTATCTAAAACGACTTGGCACTTCCTATACTTTGTTAATCTGCCAGGGTTCCCACAACCCTAGCTAAGGGAATTAGATGCTCGTAGTTATGAGATCAATCATAGAATCCACAGACAAAAATAAAGAATCAATCTCACATTAATAAAAGAAGAAATCCCAAAATTTTAAATTAAGGAACATACCAAAACAAACTAAGAACAATAAGATCCCAAGATGACAAGTTAATCTTAGAATCAAAAGATGTTGTAAACATAGCCCAAAGGGTCTTTTCTCTAAGCTATCTACTAAACAAAGTTTAAAGGGTATTTATAGATTATAAGAAACCCTAGAAATCAAATCCTAAATAAAATAGAAAAACTTGACTAAACGTACATAATAAGGACTAGAAACATCATATGAGTGTTTGTAGGTTACATGGAACCCTAGGAAATAATTTTGAAACAATCCAAAAAAGTTGAGGTTTGTGGCCACTTACTTAGGCCACATACGGACCATATATGCCACATATAAATTGTATGTGGACCAAGGTGAGTGCAAAAACTTTTGTACAGATCCTGCAACTCTCTAGACTTTGATCTTTGTACCATACTTTGGTCACATACGGACTGTATGTGCTATGTATGGACTATATGTACCCTTAGTAACTGATAGAGTTTTCTTTTTCCTACTTTTGAGCCTCTAGACTTCAAGTTCTAATAAATACTTTGATCACCTGTGCCCGATAAGTGGCACAAATGCCCAGAATTGACTCAGTAAGTAGCCAAAAACTTCAATTTTTATCATTTTCTTCAGTTTAGCATCCAAAACATAATAAAATTGTATATTTTCATAGCTTTAAGCATCGAAAGTGCTATAAAATCATAGCACATCAATCTTGCTAAGCATGTCCTAACTTCTAATTTGTGGACGAATGATCCAAAGGGGGATAATGTGAGACCCCATACAATTTCAACAAACTTATTTTTGACCCTCCTGTATACGTAACATCAGTTTTTTACTTAGATTATGATTAGGGATGTTGAACAAATTTTGGGGAAAGTTTAAGAATTATTAAAGGCGGTTCGGGGTCATTTGAGGACCCTGAGGTAGTAATCCTCCACAATAGTGGCGCGCCACGGAAGTTAGCCTTCGTGATAAGGGTGTGGCACAGAGGCTAAGCTCTGCAATAACTACGTGCTATGACGCTATGTTAAATTTGTCCAGTTTTGTTTTTCTCACTTGGGGTGAGGGATATTTTATCCTTTTACCCCTCGGACGGCTTTTAAATACCCAATTGGCCTTTTTCCTCCTGCTATTAAATATCACACACCATCCTTTTTCTCTTTAACTCTAAACCTAACAAAGTTCAAGGGTTTTATGAATGATTCGCCATTCAAGCTCCTAACTTAGATTTTTTTAAAATTATTTAGTATTTCAGGCATGTTTTTCTCTCCTTAACTAGAATTTTACATTGTGGCATTTAATTAATCAATATTCATGTGTTTTAATTGAGGGGTTTAAAATTAAGCTAAGGAGTTTTGATTGCTAATGCTTGAATTGTTTTTCCCAAGATTTAAATGGATTGTTCATGCTTTAATTTATGATTTTTGTGTCTAAATTGATACATTGTTTTAATTGTTTGAATGGAGGACATGATTTTCTCCAAATTGATGAAATTTCTTGGCTTAGAATGACATTAACCTCCACCCACATTGTAAACTTGATTTTGAACATGGACAATTGCATGTTTAAACTTGCCTTTTGAATTCATTGAATTGCATATAAGGATAAATGGATAACTAAGGATTTGGATAGCCTTGGTGGCTAAGGCTTGGATTTTTAAATGAAACTAAAGAGTTTGTTTGGTTATATAGACTGGTTTGGCATGATTGACTTAGATTGCAAGCATATTTGTATGATGATACCATGTCGTTAAATGCCTTAATAAATAACTCTTGGGTTACTGGTTGGTTTATGTGCAATTATTTTAATTTGGGCGTAAAGGAAATTGTCTAGCTCACCATGAAGGTATAGGTCTTGAGGGGATGAACACTGCAAACAACATTTGTTGGCATTGGGGGTCCATGTGACCGTGTGCTTGGTGCACAAATTTTATTTTAGGAGCACTATAACCTTGGTATCTTTTGCCTTTCCTCAATTTTTTCCTCGTTTTGAGCAACAAACACACACTAGGGCTCTTCCAACATAAGGAGATGGACCCATATAGCCTATAGGTGCCTTTAGGATAGAGCGAGCTACATTATTTAGTTTAATACTATAAAATCTCATGTTCATGACCCGTGTCCCTATCCTTGCATCCTATATATGTATATGAATGTTGTGCACGTGGTTTATGATTGGATTTTCATAAATGCATTATTTTATCCCTATCCCTTGAGTAACATGCCAGTGCTCACCCCATTGACCATCCCTGGATGCTACATCATTTAATGATGTAGGATTTAAGGGCTTTTCTGTTGCTCTTGTGCAACATTATGTGATTTGGTACTCCTGTGGATCTGTTGTGAAGTGGTAGGCCTCCATCTTTTGGAAGGCCCAGTCATTTCATTGTTCCTTATTCTTGGTTTTAGTACTTTTGGATTCTTTTTGGTGATAGTCAGGGGCATGTCCCAACTTAGTTGGTATTTCTAGTTTTAGAGGCTTTTGTGGATAAGTGTGGATTGGTTGTTTATGTGAATTCTTAGAATTATCATTTAACTTATCTATCCTTATCATTATTTTGGTTGACTTTCTCTATTTACTTTTATTATTATCTTAAGGTAAGGCTAAGGGGGTAGTCTTCGACCCTTGGTGGGCTTGAGATACCTATAACGTCCAAGCCCCAGTTTAGGTCGTAATACCTCTTGTGGTCTTATGTTCTATGGATGAGCTAACCGCCCCAACTATATCTCCAAATTCTTCTGATCTAGTTGTTGATTTTTGTTATCCGTATCTATTTGTTCTTGGTTGGCTAGGATTTTCTCAAAGTATGATCTATGTTACTGCCTTTAGTGTTATTCTGAATCCCTTGTTACTACTGAAATTACTGAGTTTGAGACTTATTACTGCCCCATGAGTAATTAGGCTAACTCTACCAATTATAGTTATATGCATTCCCATAATTCTTATTCCCTTTTTGTGCATTACCTATAAAATTCGCTGACTCTAGATTTGCTCTACATAAGTCTGCAGAGTGACCACTACCTCCACAAATTTTACACCAAGTTTTAGCCTACTAAATTGCATCAACTTTGGCCTGAGGTTGATTCACACATAACTTACTAATCTATGTCATCATTTGGTTATGAAATGATGCCAATGTTGTGAAACTATCCACCTAATTATACATGCAAGCTTCTTCACCGCACTTCTAAAAATATGACCCTTCCATTTGGGATTACTTTGTGTAATTCATTTTAGAAGAATATATAGCTCATCATAGGTTTTATCCAAAGCTTGACCACCTGCAACTAAATATAGCAAAATTTTTGTGTTATGGTCAAGTACTTCAACAAAAGTATGAGATCATACCTCGTTGGTCTATTGGTGATGCAGTCAATCCCTGAGAAGAAACTTAAATCTCTTTGATGTATGATAGAGATTCTCATCTTGATTTTATTTAAAACACATGATTTCACTCCTCAATCTTGCAGTTTTTCCAGAAGGAAGAAACAGGATAAGGAACTTCTTCACCAAGTCATTCCAAGTTGTGATTGAGTTTGAAGGTTCTACTTTTTACTATTTATTCGCTTACTCAATATTAAGAAGGGTAAAAGAGCAATCCTCACATAATCTTTAGAGATGCTTGCCAAAATGAAAGGGTCACTGATCTCTAAGAAGTTCTGTAGATGAACCTATAGATCCTCTTATGACAGTCCCGTGAATTACCCCCTACTATGCAATAGTTGTATCAGGTTCTATTTAATCTCAAATCTCCTCTAGGTTCTGTTTTGCAGATTGCGGAGGTGCGAGTGAGATTTCCACGTCAAGAACTATCCTGTGGGATAGTTGTTCTTCATCCATGACTACAGAGATGGCTTCACCCTATTGAAATTGTGGGTAGAATAGCGAAGTGTTACTTCTCTCGTTAATTAATGCAAGAATTGCTTAGGTTTGGGATATGGTTCAACCAAATCCCTTTCACTTTGCAGCTGACTAGAGATATAGACCTATGCCTACAAGTTCAGTAGCTAAAACCTAGTTGTCAACACTTATCAAACTCAATAGAAAAACTAAATATCAAAAGGTTTCCAATTTTCACATCCCCAGCAACGACGCCAAAAACTTATTGAGTTCAGGTGAACACGTAAGTGTACGTGGTTGCCCTAGTAGGAAAGTTACTCTTATGATCAAAATATCAATCCCATAGGGACTTGGTGATTATCAAACTATCCAATTCAAGCATTAATACAAAAGTTTAAGTAATTGTTATTTGTAACCAAATTCAATCCCACAGGGACTTGGTGATTAGCAAACTATCTAATTAAAGCGTTAATAGGAAAGTTTAAGTAATTTTTATTTGTAACCAAATAAGAGTTTAAGTTTTGTTTTTTATAAATAAAATTAAAAATTAAAAATGATATGAAGTTCGGATTGTAAACAATATGTGGAGAGTTAAAGGGTTGAGACATATACTTCATATTCATGCATAACTATGGTCTCTAGCTAGTGCTGGTGTTTATCATGATTACTTATTTATGGGGTTGATATTATAACTTGTGAATGGTCATACTATAATTCATCTACCCAAATTAATCTCACAACATCATTTAGCAGGGATGTGAGTCTTTAATTTGGATGCATTAAGCTATCTTCCCATTTCATTAACCAAATGGGAGTGTTTAGGTATATCTCTATCTTAAAATAAATCATCCTTTGAATATTAGTATCTAATAACTAAAGACTTGATCCACACTCCTTACACTATTTATTCCATCCCTCCACTCCTATGGTAAATTTGTTTTGAGATTATATTTATCTTAAAGTTCCTGACGCTCTAGAATAGTAAACCAAGAATGCAAGAACAATCACAGACTTGATCAACATATAAACCAATTATAAAAACATAATTACACAATCATGTTATGTCCTCAATCATGTAATAAGGGTGTTTATCCACTCATAATCTTACAAAGAATCATAATAAAGAAGCTCATAGATAAAACTACAAGAAAACTAAGTTAAAGAAAAAAAAACCTAGTGTAGATCCCTTTAGTGCTTTCTCTTCTCTCCAATCTTGTGTTCCTCAAAATGTGTGGTGTAATTCTAAGTACTCCTTTTATAGTATTTTAGGTCATCCATTGGCTACCCCATCCATAACCTATGCATTTACAACATTGCCCGTCATATAAAGATATCAAAAATCATCTTTTGGATGTACCGGGAGAGGGATTGCATTGTAAGGCCAAAACAAGCATTATGGGGTGCAGTGTAATGAACCTCTTGGTAATTTTACGTATTTCTGCTTATTTTTGACATACAGAGCTTTAATGAACCAAACTAAGGCCTGGCCATAAAAGGAATCTCAAGTACGTCGAGGACCGGATACCACCTCTATTTCCTAGTCAATAGAACACAACACACACTAACTTGGACTAAAGTCCGAACATATAATAAGATAAGAGTAACATAAATTCAAAGATTCTAAGTTATATTAATAACCACCAACCGACACCGATAACCAATACTAACTACCAACATAACACCTAAGTCTACAGTACCCATAAATCCTCTAGCATAACTAAATACAAATAAAGTGTTGGGGAATGCCCCCGACCATAGCCAAAAACAAGTCTGGAACAAAGTCTAAGACATAGGAAAACAAAACATGAAATGAAGTCTTCCAGAAGATGGAAGCTCACCACTTCAAGTTCTTGGTTGGAGAGCTATCATGTAATTCAAGGATAAGAGATAAAATAATGCCATGAGTAATAATCCAAAACCAGTCAAATCCAACGCACATCATCAAATGCAAATGCAAATACATATATATATATCACATGTCGGGGTAGGGAACAAGTCTTAGCATGAAATTTTAAAATCTTAACCTAGATTGTGTATCATAACCATCATAATCAAGGCACCCACGAGCTATATTGGCCCAGCTCTCCCCAAGCTGGAAGGGCCCCAGTGCATGTATCCACACAAATTAGAGGATAATCATATGTCATATGCCTAACTAGGGGACTCGAACCTCCCGACATAAATAAAAGGTGACTTGAGCACAAATTTATATAACATAGTGGACTCGAACCTCCCAATCATATAACAATAATAAAGGGGACTTGAACCTCCAGATCATTTAAACCCCTCTACAGGCTAGCCTAGTTTCTGGTATTGGTCCCTTAGGACCTCCACTTTTAGGGACCAGCTACACAACCCACTTTGAAGCCCAATTAAAATATTTAACAAATATTCCAAATATATTGAACAAATTATGCATTTAGGCATCTCATTGGTGTCATCATACCAACACCATTTGCAAGTTCATTATCATGCCACAATCCATTAACCATCACACGGGGGAAGTTCATGACCCCGTAGGTTCAATTAACATTCACATGGGGAATTCACATACCCCAAAGTTCAATAAAATCATGCCATAGTTCATTAACCTTTTATGGCAATGCATTAGTTCAAGTAAGCAAATCAAAACATGTGACAAAACCATGTATCATAATCAATTTCACATTTAAGTTTAGGGAAATCAATTTCCAAAACATATGTCAAAGAAAAATTGATCACAATTGGGGAAAACATAACCCATTTGCTTATTCACTACCCCATGCACCCAACAAGTTCAAAATCATTAACAAAGCATGAATAATTCATAATAAACCAATGGAAATCAATTTAAGAACCACTCATGTCAAAACCCTCAACCATATCAAAACTCTTATTTCAAATCCACATAATTAACCATGTAAATTCATGCATTAGATAATATGAGTTTAAGGGTAGAGTTACATGCTGAAATACCCAAGATTATGGAGAGAATTCAACCCTTGAAGCTCTACTTGATCCACTTCCTAGAAACCCTAAGTATTGATGCTTGAGAGGATTTAAGAGAGAAAAGGGTATAACTAATATGTATTATGGATTAAAATAGGGTACTAAGTATGTTCATAGGTCATGGATTATTTTTGGAATAAGAGGAAAATGTCTAAAATACCATCATTAAAAAGTTGGATAATAATCCTCCAATCGTTATGGGTGATCTTACGACTCGTAGGGTCACCTTATAACTCATTTCTCCACAGTCGTAGTTTAGAATGTGTCTCAGACCACCAATAATGGTCTGGTTATGGAAAGGACCTTATGACTCATAACAAGTCCATACGGCTCATTACATCCTAGTCGTATTCAGGAAAGAATACTTTGGGCATCATACCTGTTTCCTTATGGAAAGGACTATATAAGTTTTTTTATAGTCCTTACAAATCATAACATGGTAGTGATAGTCAAAATAGTAACTCAGAAGAATCTCACCGAGCATGTTACGATTGGGTCCTATGCTCCTTAATGATTTTCTACGACTCGCAAAGAGAGTCGTAGTCAGGGCTGTAAACTTAGAACTCAGAATATTTCCATGGACCAACACCTAGGGTATTTCATTCTCCCCCCCCCCCTAAGGATCATTTGTCCCTGAATGATAAGACAAGGTATCCCTTAGCATGACTTAACACAGAAACACACCCATTGTGAACAAAGATATCAAGGAAATCACAATTCCCTTTAACAAAGTCATAAAACAAAGTTGTTAAGAATAACACATACCTTAAGCACAATTATCCAAAAGGGGGAACAAGAACGGATACTCAGACTTCATGTCCTCTTCATCTTCCCAGGTGGCCTCTTAAACCTTTTGGTTCCTCCAAAGGACCTTTACCGAAGCCACATCCTTAGTACGTAGTCGATGGACTTGTCTATCCAAGATCTTCATCGTGATTTCATCATACGATAAAGAACCCAAAGCACCCACACTTTCTAATAAAACCACCAAGAAAGGATAACCCACGTACTTCATCAACATTGAGACATGAAAGACTAGGTGAATAGAACCCAAACTTAAAAGAAAATTCCAATTCATATGCCACATTGCCCACTCACCTCAAAATAAGATATGGGCAGAATAACAGGGACTGAGTTTTCTCTTCTTTCGAAACAACATCACTCCCTTCATGGGAGACACCTTTAAGACCACCAAATTGCCAACTTCAAATTCCAATTATCTTTTCCTCTCATCCGCATAGGACTTTTGGTGCCTTTTGGTGATATTAAGCCTACCCTAAATCACCTTCACCTTCTCCATAGCTTGGTGAACAAAGTAGGGATGGTAAAACCTATTCTCACCAACCTTAGACCACCTAATAGGATACCTATATCTGCTGCCATACAAAGCATGAAAAGAAGTTTTCTCAATACTCGAGTGATAACTATTATTTTATGCAATCTTAATGAGGGGCAAATGGTCGACCCAACTACCACCAAAGTCCATCACACAGGATCTAAGCATATCCTCCAGTGTCTGAATGGTTCTCTCTACTTGCCCATCCGCCTAAAGGTGGAGTGGTATTAAGATTCACCATAGTCCCCAAACCTCTTTGAAATAAGCGCCAAAAATACGATGAGAACAAGTACCTCAATCAAATATAATAGACATAGGCGCACCATGCAACTTCACGATATCTTGAATAAAAAACTTTGCATAGTCCTCAGTAAAGTAAATAGTTCTCATCGACAAGAAGTGAACAGAATTAATCATCCTATCCATAATAACCCAAATAAAATCAAACTTATTTTGAGACCACGAACGACCGGTACCAAAGTCCATCGGGCCTCAAGTGCTCCACCTTCACTTGTTGACACACTATACACCTAGCTACAAAAATATTCATATCTCTCCTTATATTATTCCATTAATTTATCTCCTTAAGATCATGATACATCTTTGTTGAACCAGGATGAACCGTATAATTCTACTCATGAGCTTTGGCCAAAATTCTTCCTCACAACCCATTAATATCAAGAACTCATAGCCTCCCTTGGTACGCCAAGATACTATCATCAGCAATCTTGAAAGCCATCACTTTCCGCCTGCCCACATCCCCCTTGATTTGCATCAAGATAGGGGCCAACACTTGTTTCTTCTTTACCTCAGCACCAAGACTTAATTTTGTCACCTCTTGCACCAACATACTACCATCCTCAGAATCTAAGAGATGAACTCTAAGATTAGCAAAATGGTAAATATCCTTCACCAAATCCCGTTTCTCCTCATCCATATGAGATAAGATCCCCATGGAAAACCTGGTAAGAGTATCAATAACTATGTTAGATTTACTTGGTTGATAATAAATACTGATGTCATAGTCCTTGAGCAACTCAAGCCACCTTATTTGCCTAAAATTCAACTTCTTCTAGGTGAACACATACTGTAAACTCTTATTATTTGAGAAGATGTCAACATAAACCCCATACAAATAGTGATGCCAAATTTTTAAAGCAAAGAACACAACTAATAATTCCAAATCATGTGTCATATAGTTTTTCATATGCACTTTCAACTGCCTATAACCATATGCAACAACCTTTCCATGCTATATCAACACATAACCCAGTCTATCCTGAGACATATCACAATAAATAATAAATCTATTGGTACCTTCAGTTAGGGTCAAAATCAAATCGAAAGTTAACTTATTCGACAACTTCTCAAAAGTACCCTCACAAGAATATGACCATATTGACTTCACCTTCTTTTGAGTCAACTTAGTCAATGGGGCAACAATAGAAGAGAAACTTTCTACAAATCTCCTATAATAACTCGTTAAACCCAAGAAACTTTGAATATCAGTTGGAGTTATAGGTCTAAGATAATTCTTAACCACCGCCACCTTTTATGGAACCACCATGATCCCATTACTATATACAACATGACCCTAAAAAGTAATAACCCCTATATACCCTTCTAGCAATCATAGAGTCACCCTCTAAGGTAGAAATAGAAAAGGTGTTTGAAATACACTCGGGACCAAAATAAAAATGCATATCCATAAATAGGGCCACATAAGAAAGAGTAGACCCCAGATCAAGAAAGAAATACACATAACAAAAGAAGAGTTGGAATATACCAGTTATGATATTAGGAGTCGCCTCAGACCCTTGATGGGTAGTAAAAGTATAGAAATGGTTCTGACTAGTGCCAAAGCTAAAAGTTGTACCCTTTGGTGTAGGAGCTGATAAAGTAGAAATAGGAACCTTGTTGGCCCCAAAAGTAACCTTAGAAGTACAATCCCGCTGCATATGACCACTATGACCACAACTAAAGAATCAATTTTTCCCCTTCACATACTGGCCATGGTGTAACTGACCACAGAATCTGCCAGAAGGATATGATGGTGCTGACTAATCCCCACTGGCCTGATATTAGGCACTATGTTCCTTGAACCATTACCATTCTAAAAAAATCAATCACCAGATGGCTTTGGGTAAGAAGCACTAGTCATTGAATAGGAGTGAGGACTCCCCAATTCTTATTTTTAGACCATTTCTAACCATCTCTACTACTATGTTTCTGGCCTCTATCCTACTCTAAATGTCTAAATCTCTTACTTTGTCTTTTCTCTATCTTAGATTTCTTTTTTTTCCTCTTTGAATTATATATATATATACACCACAAGTCTAGAGATATCTATATCCTTTTTTAACAAGGCAGACTTGCTCTCTAGAACTATTTCACGAGACAACCCAAAAGAAAATTTCCTGATTCTTGCCCTCATTCTAGACACTAACTCAAGAGCATATCATGACAACTGATGGAATATCCTACCTTGCTTCAAATTTACAAAATCCTCTATTTTTACCTCTCTCAATTCCCGAGGAAAGAAGCAGAAAAGAAAAGTACTTGAAAAATCATCCCACAAAGCATACTCATCATCATCATCCCTAAGCTACTCCCACTCTTCGTACTATTAGTACGTTATATCCATTAATAGATAGGCATCAAATTCCACACCATCAACATCAATCCTATGTATCACTTGAAAGATCTGTTGCATTTCATCTATGAACCCTTCAGGATCCTTCTCAACCTTATCATCAGTAAAAGTCAAAGGGTGCAACCTTATAAACTGGCCAACTCTAGTATCCTCAAAAGAATCTTACAACAATACCAGTAAAACTCAATTATTTTCCCAGAGATGTCACCAATTGGGTTAATAGACAAATAAAAGGACAGAACTCAACATTAGCAATATCTCCCTGAGGTGATTGAGCATCAGTGTAATCCTCAAAAGTAGAATTAGTAGAGAATGGTGGGACTCCACAAGGATAATAAAAAATAGCGACCCTAGACTGGGTCTATATCCCAAAAGTAGGACGAGCTCCATCAACGTTGTCCTCAGATGGGACAAAGAGTTTACACGAATATTAGATATTCTTGGAGGCTTGATCTAAAAGGTGAGAAAATGAGAATTAGAGAGATTCAATACCTTACACTCTATAGCCCAAAAATAAAACAAGAAAGAAAAACATTCCTAAATGTCTTGTAGGCTCTCCCTAATAAGTGTGGCATGCTACACATCTATAAAAGAGACTCTACTTGACATGACTTTGTGGACACCAATTTGACCATGAACCTAGGCTTTGATATAACTTTTTTCATGACCTTAACCAAGGCATGGCCATGATGGGTATTCAAAGTCTATCGAGGAGCAAACACCACCCCTGTTTCCTAGTCAACAAAACACAACAAACACTAATATGGACTGAATCCAAATATATAACAAGATAGAGTAACATAAGTTCAAAGATTCTAAGTTATATCAATAACCACCAACCGACACCAATAACCAATATCAACTACTAATATAACACCCAAGTCTAATGTACCTATAAAGCCTCGAACAAAACCAAATGCCAATAAAGTATTGGGATATGCCCCCTACTATAATCAATAACAAGTCTAAAACAAAGTCTAAGAAATAAGAAACCAAAACATGAAATAATGTTTTTTGGAGGATGGAATTTCATCACTTCAAGTCAACTTATGAATTATCCATGAACATTGAATCACTTTGTAGGAAAGGTAGAAGAATTTTTGATGATTGTATCACATGAGGATACTAAATTCGGAGTCAGTTAGTGGTTGGAGAGCTACCATATGACTTAGGTATAAGGGATAACATAATGTCATAAGTAATTGTCCAAAACCAGTCAAATCCAATGCATATCATCAAATGCAAATACATATATATATATATATATCACATGTTAAGGTAGGGAACAAGACTTAGCATACACTTTTAAAATCTTAACCTGAGCTGTGTAGCATAACCATCATAGTCAAGGAACCCATGAGCTATATAGGCCCAGATGAAAGGGCCCCAGTGCATGTGGCTGCATAAACTACAGATAATTATATGTCATATGCCTAATAGGGGGACTCAAACATCTCGGCATAAATCAAAGGTGACTTAAGTACTAATTTATATAACATAGGGGGCTCGAACCTCCCAATCATATAATAATAGAAAGGAGGACTCGAACCTCTCAATTATTTAAACCCTCATACCAACTAGTGTGATTTTTGGTGTTGGTCCCTCGGGACCTCTACTTTTATAGCCCGTCTACACAACCCTATTTTAAGACCAATTAAAATATTTAGCATACATTTCTAATTTATTGAATTGATTATATATTTAGGCATTCCATTGTTATTATCACTACCAACCCCACTTGTAAGTTCATTATCATTCCACAATCCATTAACCATCACACAGGGGAACTTCATGACCCCTTAGGTTCAATTAGCATTCACGGGGGGAATTCAGATACCCTAAAGTTTAATAAAATCATACCATGGTTCATTAACCTTTTATGCCTATGCAATAGTTCAAGTGAGCAAGTCAAAATATATTACAAAGCTATGTATCATTATCAATTTCACATTTAGGTTGAGGGAACTCAATTTTCAAAACCATTAGCCAAAGAAAAATTCATCACAATTGTGGAGAACATATCTCGTTGATTATTCACCAATTTCATGCACCCCATAAGTTTAAAATCATTAACAAAGCATAACTAATTCATAATAAACTAAGGGATATCAATTTAAGAAACATTCATGTCAAAGCCCTCAATCATATCAAAGCCCTTATTTCAAATCCACATAATTAACCATGTAAATTTATGATTTAGATAAAATAATTTTAAGGGTAGATTCAAATGCTTGAAATATCTAAGATTATGGAGAGAATTCAACCCTTGAAGCTCTACTTGACCCACTTCTTAGAAACCTTAAGTATTGATGCTTGAGAGGATTGATGTTGGGCATATTTACACGCCTAAACACCATAATTCACTCGTGTTATAGCTAAGTTTTGAGGATAAAATATATAATTCCTGCACTTTTAGTCCATTTTCCTGTAAGTGAGCTAACCAACGTGATTAGCATATTTTCAGGTATTAACGATGAAGATTTCAGCACTTTGTGGACCTTTGGGCAGCAAAGGAAAACTTCACGTAAGAAGGAAGGCAGCTTTTGGAAGCTTGTGGACTGAATGTAATGCATGGAGAATCTGTTCCGGGCAAAATCAGTATTTCTTAATACTTAGGGGTGCAGCAGTAACCTAGTAGGATTAGGACAAGGATGTTATAAAAACCTTATTTGCTGAATTTTTCAGCAAGTATTCTTATTCATCCGATTTTTCTATTCATTCGACTTTAGTATTATTCAGTTTATAGATTCTGTAAGTCTGAAATAGAGAAGGGACGACAAACATGTGATCAACGAAAGGATCAAAAATGTCATCCCTCTTTGACGTTAAAATCATCCCTTGCAAAGATTATTCTAGTTGTGGTATGATGATTATATCTATTGCGACTTCCGTTGTAATCATTAGTAGATAAACTTCTCTGTTAGGGTTATGGAAGCCTTTTGATATACTATCTATTACTATGAGTTTGTGATTTCTTGATGCGTATGCTACTTGTATCATTACTCTCTTCATTTTAATTAAATTCTTGTGGTTGCAAACATATAGAAAATGCCATTATAGCATTAACTTGTTCGAGAGAAAAGTTACATGTTTGGAAAAGAGAGTATGATAAGGAAATAGGGCTACCAACCCCTGTTTACACGTTAATGCCTTAACCGGATTAACCTTTTGGAGAGTTTGTACCGTTAGTATACACTTTAATCTCGAGAGAGTTAAAGTGAAATAATCCTGGATGGTCGAGATACACTAGGATTTACCTTTAGAATACGAATCTCTATAAGTGCATGCATGTCTGAATTCCGCATTACTCATAGTTAATAGATACGTAGAACTCATAAGGTGGACATAACCCTAACTTATTATTCTCTGTGATTAAGTCTTACTAAATAATTCGTTTCATTCGTTACTTTGTAATCATTATTGCACGCATAATTAAATCCCCCCTTTCCGTAGAATTTTTGACCAACAGTCTACTAATAATTGCAATACTTAGTGACCAAGTATTCCTTGTGGGATTCTACACCCAACCCAGTTGGGTTCTATATTTGACAGCGACCGCTTATACTCTTACGAGATCTGTAGTTTAGGCGTTATCAAATTTTGGCGCCATTGCCAGGGAATACGGTTGTTTACTAAGTTTGTGATAGTTAATAGACCCTTTGGTCAAAAATTCTCAGATTTTACTTTTACTTATTGTTTTTTTTTTATTCAGGTTTGGTTCAGTGCATGCCAAATACTCGAAGTTCGGGTCAGCCATTATTACCCATAAACCCTGAACTGCAACTTATTGGCAGGATGGAGGCGCAATGAGACATTGAAAGTAGGGCTGATCAACAGGAGCAGGCTAGATTAGCTGTATTGGAAGCTGCTCAAGTGCATTAATAGAATATTGATAACCTAGGGCAAGCAACAAATCCTGATGATGAGGACCTGGGTGATGATGAGTTACTGAATCCTAGGCATACTGATGAAGTGGCAGCACCTATGCATAGGAGAGATAGTCAAGCTAGAATGAGACCGGACCGCCAAGCTGTGCAGGTTCCTTTTGATGATGATGATGATGACGATCTGGATGGAGCTGGTACCATAGGATCCATTATTCCTCTACCCTTAGGACCCAGAGCCAAGTTCAATATCACTAGTACCATGATTTAGTTATTGCAGCTCAAGAGGTTATTTTGTGCACTTGCAGGCGATGATCCGAATATGCATTGATCAACTTTATCTCTACATGCAAGTCATTCAACAATCCAGGAGTTGGACAGAATGCAATTCGTCTGTGCTTATTTCCATTGTCTCTATCTGGGGAGGCAACTCTATGGTTGAATGGGCTAACTCCTGATTCTATTACTAATTGGAGGCAATTGAAAGTCGCTTTCCTAGAAAGATTCTTTCCGCCATCCAAGAGAGCACAGTTGAGAGATGAAATCAGTAATTTTCGACAGCTTCCAACTGAAGCTCTCCACGAAATATGGGAGAGGTTCAAGAAGAAGCTTATGCGGTGCCCAAATCATCATATGACCAATGTCCACTTTATGGAGATATTATACAGGTTGTTGAATTCGGTGACTAAGCCAGTGGTTGATAATGCTGCAGGAGGGTCATTCATGGACCTTACTTTTATTCAGGCAAGTGATATGCTAGATCGTATGACAAAGCAGATTAGAGCTTGGTATACCAGGCGAATAGAAGAGGAATGTGATCAGGATATGGTGCACATGAAAACTCAGATGGATCTTCTTACCAAGCATTTATTATCAGGAAACACCGAAAAAGTCAAGGCTATCGTATCGCAGGGAAGAGATGAATCCGATTCTGAGGAGGAGGCAAACTACTTGAATAATCAGGGGGGTTTCCGAGGCAATGCCCAAGGAAACCAAGATCGGAACTATTATGATAAATATGGAAACAAAGACTGTGATCAAGGTAGTTGGAAGAATAATACTGACAGGAGTGGTTTGTATATTCCTCCTAGAAACCGTGAGGCCGTGCCGTCTGGATCTGGGAAGATGTCCATGAAAGATATGATGGCTAAGATGTTGAAAGGAGTGGAGGCAACCAATACAGGAGTAAATGAGGTAAAGAAGGATTTGTTATCACTAAATTAATTAGTTGACTCGCATTCCACGTCAATAAAACAGCTGGAACAACAATTGAGTCAACTTTTAGCGGCATTCAATCAAAGAAAGGCTGGCCCTTTACCTAGTGATACTATGCAAAATCCAAGGAACGACGGATCATGTATGGCTATCACTACAAGGAGAGGTAAAGTGTTGGAGAATCCATCCAAGGGCTAGTAGGTGGTTGATGATATAGCAGATATTGTTATTGATACAGAATGTGAAGAGGTCGAAGAAGCTGAAGTGAATGTTCATGACGTCACCCCTAGACGTCTGTAGCCTGAAAAGATTAATAATCGAAAGCTAGATATAAAGGAAGCGGTGGAGAAAACTATACCCCTCCCACCACTACCTTTTCCTCAGAGACTGAAGAAGAAAGCTGATGATACCAGGTTCAATAAATTTATGACTTTGTTGAAGCAGCTAACTATTAATGTTCCTTTGGTCGAGGCGCTAGAACAGATGCCTGGGTACGCAAAATTCATGAAGGATATTTTGACAAAGAAGAGGGCAGCAAGTTATGAGCCAGCAGACAATGTTCATTATTGCAGTGCAATCGTTACAAGATCATTAGTTCAGAAGAAGGCAGATCCGGGTACTTTCACTATTCCTTGCACTGTGGGATCTTTGGATTTTGCAAAGGCATTATGCGATTTAGGGGCTAGCATCAATTTGATGCCACTATCTATCTATAAGAAGTTGGGGTTGGGAGATCCTACACCAACCAATATGCAGCTTGTGATGGCAGATAGGTCGGTAAAATGACCTGTTGGTATCTTATATGATGTATTGGTGAAGGTTTCTTCCTTCATTTTTCCTGTAGACTTTGTTATTTTGGATTGTGAGGTGGACTCTGAAGTCCCCATAATCTTGGGGCGTCCCTTCCATGCAACAGGGAGCGTGCTTATTGATTTGAGAGCTAATGAGCTTTTATTCCAGATGAATGACGAAGTGGTCCATTTTAATGTATGCAAATCAATGAAGTAGCCCAAAGATATGAATGTGTTCTCTGTAGCTAATATTTGTTATGATGAGGAGAAAGAATTATCTGTAGAAAAGCAGATTATTGTTGATCCATTGGCGGCTGTGCTAATGAATTTTGAGCGTGAGGATGTTGAATATTATGAAGAAACTATTTGTGCTCTAACAGGAATAGGGTCGTCTTCTCATGCTCCCAAGAAGCTGGACCTTGATCTCAAAAATCGACCTACACCACCAGCGAAACCATCCATTGAAGAGCCACCAACGTTAGAATTGAAGGAGTTGCCCAGTCATCTAAAGTATGCGTTCTTGGGAAGTGGAAACACACTTCCGGTTATTGTTGCGGCTGATTTGGGTGAGCAGCAAGTTGCAGCTCTCATCTCTGTTCTGAGGAGATACAAGAGAGCCATCGGTTGGACTATCGCTGATATTATTAGTATCCCGCCTGGGATATGTATGCACAAGATTCAGCTTGAAGAAAATTGCATACCCACTATTGAGCATCAAAGACGTTTGAATCCACCTATGTAAGAGGTGGTGAAGAAAGAAATTATTAAATGGTTATATGCAGGGGTAGTGTATCCAATCTCTGACAGTAAATGGGTGAGTCCTGTACAGTGTGTACCTAAGAAAGGGGGCATGACGATAGTTGCGAACGAAAAGAATGAGCTATTTCCTCTCAGACCTGTCACAGGGTGGAGAGTGTGCATGGACTAACGGAAGCTGAATTCATGGACACTTAAGGATCACTTCCCAATGTCATTCATAGACCAAATGCTCGATCGATTGGCAGGGAAAGGATGGTTTTGTTTCTTAGATGGTTATTTCGGCTATAATTGGATTTGTATTGCTCCCGAAGATCAAGAGAAGACAACGTTTACATGCCCATATGGTACGTTTTCCTTCAAACGTATGCCATTTGGGCTATGTAACACACCCGCCACTTTTCAGCGTTGTATGATGTCCATTTTTTCTGATATGGTTGAAGACACCTTGGAGATGTTCATGGACGATTTTTCAGTTGTGGGTGAGACGTTTGAATCATGCTTGGCGAATCTAAGTATGGCGTTGCAGAGATATGTTGAATTCAACTTAGTGCTAAATTGGGAGAAGTGCCACTTTATGGTTAAGGAAGGTGTTGTTCTTGGGCACAAAGTTTCTAAAAAAGGAATTGTGGTCGATCGAGCGAAGATTGAAGTTATCGAGAAACTACCACCTCCAATTTCTGTAAAGGGAGTTCGTAGTTTCCTCGGTCATGCAGGTTTTTATCGAAGATTTATTAAAGACTTCTCCAAGATTGCTAGCCCGTTATGCAAAATTTTGGAGAAGGATGCAAAGTTTGACTTCGGTGAAGATTGTCTGAAGGCATTTGAATGCCTCAAAAGAAAGCTAGTTGAAGCTCCAATCATTGTAGCGCCTGATTGGTCTCTACCATTTGAAGTGATGTGTGATGCAAGCGGCGTAGCTTTGGGTGCTGTACTTGGTCAGAGAAGAGAAAGGTTATTTCATCCAATCTACTATGCGATCAAGGCCTTGAATGGAGCTTAGAAGAACTACACCGTCATGGAACAAGAGCTTCTAGCGGTTGTTTATGCTTTTGAAAAGTTTCGTGCGTCTTTGTTGGGAACCAAAGTGGTGGTTTATACAGATCATGCTGCTCTAAGATATTTAATGGCAAAGAAGGATGCTAAGCCAAGGCTAATTCGGTGGGTGTTATTGCTGCAAGAATTTGATTTCGAGGTAAAAGATAGAAAAGGGTGCAAAAACCAAGTAGCTGATCATCTATCTAGACTTGAGAATGAGCTCATAGCGCAGCCCGATCTTGAGATTGATGATGCATTTTCCGATGAAGAGATCCTAGCCATGATGGTGGAAGAGTTACCGTGGTACGCAGACTTTGCAAACTACGTGGTAAGTAATGTGATGCCTGCGAATCTCTCTTCTCATCAAAACAGGAAGTTCATGCATGATGTGAAAAACTACTTTTGGGATGAACCATATCTTTTTCGACAATGTACGGATGGTGTTATTAGGTGATGCATATCTCATGTGGAGGTGCCTAGCGTATTGGAAGCAAGTCATGCTTCCCAAGTTGGGGGTCACCATGCAGGTGATCGGACAGCCAGAAAGGTATTACAAAGTGGCTATTAGTGGCTTTCATTATTTAAGGATGCCTATGATTTTGTGAGAAGATGTGATCAGTGTCAGAGGCAAGGTGCAATTTCGAAGCACCATGAGATGCCCATGTCTAAAATTCTTGAAGTAGAGCTATTTGATGTATGGGATATTGATTTCATGGGCCCATTTGTGAGTTCATTTGGGATGAAATATATCCTAGTTGTTGTGGATTATGTATCCAAATGGGTCGAAGCAGTAGCGCTAGATGATAATGAAGGTAAGCGTGTTGTAGCATTCTTGAAGAGAAATATCTTCTCTCATTTTGGGGTACCAAGTACCATCATAAGTGGTGGAGGATCACACTTTTGCAACAAGCTGTTTAGAGCCGTGTTGGTGAAATATGGGTCAAGCAATATAAGGTAGCCACACCTTACCACCCACAAACTAGTGGGCAGGTAGAAGTTTCTAATCGGGAGATCAAGCTGATCCTTGCAAAGACTGTAAATGCTAGTAGGAAAGATTGGTCTCGGAAGCTGGACGATGCCTTATGGGCTTATAGGACTACGTACAAGACACCAATTGGCATGTCCCCGTACCAACTAGTTTATGGGAAGGCTTGTCACTTGCCAATTGAGCTCAAACATAAAGCATTATGGGCGTTGAAACGGCTTAATTTGAATTAGGATGATGCTATTAATCTAAGATTGGAGCAGCTGAATGAGATGGATGAATTCCGTCTACATGCATATGAAAGATCAGAACTCTACAAGGAACGGATGAAAAAGTATCATGATCGGCGGATTATCTAACGAAACTTTTAGAAGGGTGATATGGTACTTCTTTTCAACTCCAGACTGAAGCTATTTCCAGGTAAGTTGAAGTCTAAATAGTCTGGTCCATTCAAAATTAGCCAAGTCTACTCGTCTGGAGAGGTAGAGTTAGAAGACAATAATGGTGGTGTCTTTAAGGTGAATGGCTAATGAGTGAAGCCATATATCGGTCCTGTCGACTCAATAAAATGCATGGCCACCATCTATCTCGACGAAGTCTAAGTAATCGAGATAACTATATCGTGCCGCGACAATAAATCAAGCGCTACATGGGAGGTAACCCATCATTTTTAATCATTTTTAATCATTTTTTTTACTAGGAGTTTGTTTTTGTAGTCGAGCCACGACCAAAACTAAGGCGCTTGGTGGGAGGCAACCCATCTTTCTAATCATTTTTGTTGTTTTTGAGTAAGTGTAGGTGTAAGACGTATAAATGAGGAGATTGGTCCCAAATTTTTATTTGGAAGTGTGCCATGTTAAAGGTGGTAAGTTAGGAATAAAGGAGTAAAGGCAATAGACAAGGCCATGCCTATGCAAATCTAGGCAACGAACAAGGCAAGGCCTATGTAAATCTAGGCAACGAACAAGGCAAGGCCTATGCTATGGCCTAAGCTCTCTGAATCTACAATGCCATAGCATAGGCGCCGCCTATTCTCAACTAGGCAAAGCTAAAGGCGCCGCCTATGCCATTGCCTAAGCTCTCTGAATCTACAATGCCATAGCATAGGCGCCGCCTATGCCCAAATAGGCGATAGCATAGGCGCCCCCTATGCTCAACTAGGCTTTGCTAAAGGCACCGCCTATGCCAAGCATAGGCAAAGCATTAGGTGCCGCCTATGCTTACTTTTTGGTCTCCTAACCTAATTCTACATGGGTCAAAACCGACCCAAGCCTTGGTGTATAAATAGAACCTTAATCTTAGAACAAAAAGTCAATGTTTGCTAACCCTAAGCGCTGCCTAACCTTCCCAAATCTCTCAAAACTTTTCTTTTTGCTCATCTCAACTTGCAAGATCATCTTCCGAATCCATCACCAAGTAGAATGGCACCAAAAGGACGACTAGGGAAAGAAAAAGCATCCACCTCATAGAAAGGGCAGAAAAGGGGAAGAAAAGAGCAAGCTGAATCCTCCTCGCTGCAAATACCGCAACGCATGTTTGGGATAAAGTGGGTCCTAAAGGAGAAAGGAAAGGAGTGGTACAAGAACAACAAAGTGAAAAAGTATGTTCACGTGGAGTTGATACAGAAGAAGAGTCTAGCGAAGAGAGAACCTCGCATTTTGGCTAAAATCATGGCGCTAAATCTTGATCTCATTTTCCGAGATATGGGAGAATGCAATCTTGATCTAACGCGAGAGTTTTATGCAAATTGGTCCCCAAAGACTACTGGAAGTGAAGTGAATATTAGGGGCCAAATCTTGCAACTGAATGCAGAGTTCTTAAACACTTTTCTGGGTCTTCCATCTGTCGATCCATCACCACTCAAGGAGCTTCAACACAGACCTCCGTACAGGGCAATCAGACACACACTATACGAAACTAGATCAATGGCACGTTGGAATCGTCATAAGGATACCGGTCGGCACAATACCTTCCCGTATGCTTCTCTAAACAGAGAAGCTCGAATATGGTTGAGGATAGTCAACTCTTGCCTCATTCCTGGGACACAGTACACAAAGATCACACGTGACAGAGTATGCTTGGTGTACGCTCTGATGACTAATATTCCCATCAACATTGGTGCGGTTATACGATCGTCAATGCGTAAGGCTAGGCTACACAAAAGGTCCCTCTTCAGCTTTGGCAATCTGTTGACTGCGATATTAAGGAAGGAAGACATTGAAGAGGAACCTTCAGATCATAAGCTTTCGCACAACTTGAAGAAGGTTGACCTGACAAAGGTTAAAGATTCTGAAACTATGCATGGCGTCAACCTGACCACTGCAGAAAGACATGCTCGCGACGAAAGCTTCTTCTGCCATTTATATGGCATGACGAGGTTTACCATGATGAGTGGGGGTTGTTTTCCAACTGATGCAGAGCTCCAGCAGTTGGATTATGATTACCCGATGAATGAGCATGCGTGGGCTATGTGCGGAGTAGGGGTACATTTTGAGGAACCTCTTTAATGCCAGACTCAGACGTGGAGAACTCTGATAACGACGACTCTGATGATGATTCCGTTGCAGAGGGTATGACCCCAGACATAGAGGAAGATTCCGACTAATCAGGTTTTCCTTATTTATTTTCCACTGAGGGTAGTGTGTCCCGTCTAAGTATGGGGTGCTGGTATTTGTATGCTGTATTGTATGTTGTACTTCTTTGCCTACATTTATTTATGTTTAACAGGGTTTAGTAGCCTTATTTCCTTGTCATACTCTCTTTTCCAAACATGTAACTTTTCTCTCGAACAAGTTAATGCTATAATGGCGTTTTCTATATGTTTGCAACCACAAGAATTTAATTAAAATGTAGAGAGTAATGATATAAGTAGAATACGCATCAAGAAATCACAAACTCATAGTAATAGATAGTATATTTATTTATGTTTACTTATTTATGTTTGTTTGTAGTTAAATTTTTAGGTTTTGCATGAAATTGTTCTGATTGGCGACATGGTATTATGACAAGAGTTTGTGCTAGAATCATTACTATTGAGACATTTAGGCTCTAGGTGTGACTCACTGTGTGATAATTGTGTGGTTTGATTCATTCATCTGTTGGGTCAAGAATATATACTGCTCCCAATAAAGTTGACCATGTGCCTTGTGTGTGTGAGGATTGTAGTATATTCTGTGTTGTGGCTGATGCTAGAACTTGCCTGGTGTGTGTGTAATGCGAAATAAAGAGTGTGAGTTTAGGAGATGATTTAGGCATTTCTTTGGCAGCCTATAATTATTTACCTTCTTTTTACCTACCCTTGTACATTATCCTAGTTAACCCCCTTTGAGCCTTTAGCTATTTTCTTTGACAGCCTCATATGTAGCCTAATCCATTTTTTTTCAAGACCATAATTTGATCCAAATTCCTAAGCGATTTAAATTGTAAGGTCATGTTACAAAATAAGAGGAAATTGGGTGAGAGTGATTCCTCGGAGTGTATTGGTACTTGAAATAGTTGTGAAAAAGAATGGCTATCATAGTGGTGAGTTATAAATAAATAAATCGAGAAAAAAAAAGAAGATAGTTGTGTTTATGATTAAATAAAAAGATAGTTGTGTTTATGTTTGAATAACAAAATAGGTGAAAAGGGGGTGGTAGATAAAAAGAAAGGTAGAAAGGTTGTTTAAAAGTATTTGTTAATGACATAACGTAGTGTATTAAAGCGCTTAGGGAACTTAGTCACTATTTCTGGCCAAAATAGTCCTACCTGTCCCTTAGCCTACATTACAACCTGTAAAGACCTAGTTGATCCTAAGCTTAGCATTCTGATATTAGTAGAGCATTACACTAAGGGCAAGCCTATGGTCATCAGTTGCAACATATGAATTCTTTGTGAGAGTGAGAGCAAGGAGAATCTTATACCCATGTTTCAAAAAATGCAAAACGTGTGAGTGATTATGGGTGATAGATTGTGTGAGACACACATGGTTGATGAGTTTTGGGTAGTTTTGTATGATTTTTTGAACCTTAACTTGAGGATACCTATTAACCATCATCACGAGTCTATGTTGGAGGTTGAATTATTTCTAGTAGTGATCATGAAAACTACTCTTTGTTAATAATTGCCTTGCATGTCTTGTTGAATATTTTGTGTGGTTACTGTGAAATTCTAAGTAGATGTTTGCATGGACTTAATATTTTGTTCGAGGACGAACAAAGCTTTAAGTGTGGGGTGGTGATGTTGGGCATATTTACACGCATAAACACCATAAGTCACTCATGTTATAGCTATGTTTTGAGGATAAAATATATAATTCCTGCACTTTTAGTCCATTTTCTTGTAAGTGAGCTAACCAACGTGATTAGCATGTTTTCAGGTATTAACGATGAAGATTTCAGCACTTTGTGGACCTTTGGGCAGCAAAGGAAAACTTCACGTAAGAAGGAAGGCAGCTTTTGGAAGCTTGTGGATTGAATGTGATACATGGAGAATCTGACTCGGGCAAATTCAGTATTTCTTAATACTTAGGGGTGCAGCAGTAACCTAGTAGGATTAGGACAAGGATGTTATAAAAACGTTATTTGCTGAATTTTTCAGCAAGCATTCTTATTCATCCGATTTTTCTATTCATTCGACTTTAGTATTATTCAGTTTACAGATTCTGTAAGTCTGAAATAGAGAAGGTATGACAAACACGTGATCAACGAAAGGATCAAAAACGTCATCCCTCTTTGACGTTAAAATCATCCCTTGTGAAGATTATTCTAGTTGTGGTATGATGATTATATCTATTGCGACTTTCGTTGTAATCATGAGTAGCTAAACTTCTCTGTTAGGGTTATGGAAGCCTTTTGATATACTATCTATTACTATGAGTTTGTGATTTCTTGATGCGCATGCTACTTATATCAGTACTCTCTTCATTTTAATTAAATTCTTGTGGTTGCAAACATATAGAAAATGCCATTATATCATTAACTTGTTCAAGAGAAAAGTTACATGTTTGGAAAAGAGAGTATGACAAGGAAATAGGGCTACCAACCCCTGTTTACACGTTAATGCCTTAACCTGATTAACCTCTTGGAGATTTTGTACCGTTAGTATACACTTTAATCTCGAGAGAGTTAAAGTGAAATAATCCTGGATGGTCGAGAGACACTAGGATTTAACTTTAGAATACGAATCTCTATAAGTGCATGCATGTATGAATTTCGCATTACTCATAGTTAATAGATACAAAGAACTTATAAGGTGGACATAACCCTAACTTATTATTCTCTGTGATTAAGTCTTACTAAATAATTCATTTCATTCCTTACTTTGTAATCATTATTGCACGCATAATTAAATCCTCCCTTTCCGTAGAATTTTTGACCAACAGTCTACTAATAATTGCAATACTTAGTGACCAAGTATTCCCTTTGGGATTCGACACCCAACCCAGTTGGGTTCTATATTTGACAGCGACCGCTTACACTCTTACGAGAGCTGTAGTTTGGGCGTTATCAAGGATTTGAGAGAGAGTAAAGTGTATCTAATGTGTATTATGGATCAAAATAGGGTCCCAAGTATGTTTATAGGTCTTAGGTTAATATTGTAATAAGAGGGAAATGTCTAAAATACCATCATTAAAAAGCTAAAAAATAAGTCGTCGGTCGTTATAGGTGACCTTACGACTCATAGGGTTACCCTACGACTCATTTCCCCTCAGTCCATATGACTCATCATATCCTAGTTGTACTCAGGATAGAATACTTTGGGTATCACAATAGTTTCCTTACAAAAGACAATATGAGTCATTTTAATTCTTTATGACTCATAACATGGTAATCGTAGTCAAAATAGTGACTTAGAAAAATCTCACTAGGCATATCATGACTGGGTCTTATGACCTATAATGACTCCCTACGACTCATAAAGAGAGTCGTAGTCAGGGAAGTAAGCTATTCAAATTTTTTTCTAGGGACCAACACTTGTGGTGTTTCAAGAGATTTCCTCTAGATTACCTAGGTCATTTATGATGTGTTGGAACTGATAGGTCGGTTATCAGATAGTTTATTTAGTTTTTAAGCCAATTCCCTATTTTGAAGTCTTAACTGGTTTAAATTAGTTACCGAGTGAAAACTTTAGTTAAAATACCTCATATGTTAATTTTGATTGTTCCAACAACGCCTAAACATCAATTTTAGGTTAGGTGGACCCTTGTATTAGGTTTTGAGGTTTCCAAACTCATTTCAGGCTATTGGTCGAAAGCTAAGAAATATGGAAAGTAGGCGTGGCACCCATTTTTCATTAAAACTAACTCAGATGGAAACTTTAACTATGTCGTTGAGTCTAGAACATCAAATTTAATAGGGAATAATAGTTCATTTGCATATACAAAATTTTGGATTCCATATGAGTTTACATGGCCTACTAATAAAGTTAATAACATATGAGTTTTAGTTTGAGTCTAGATATTATTGATGATGATGATATATGAGTATTGGTTTAAGTCCATCATTTAATAGCGATGTTGATAATATGAGTTTCGATTCAAGTTTGGCATTTTGGGAATTATTCATGATATGATATGGTTTGGATGGGTTCTTGGTTATGGCATGGTAATTGGTAATTCATAGTTGTTGAGTTATTTACTTCCCTTGATTGTACCCTATAGGCTTATAGGGGCTTGCACTGGGTTATTTATTTTTTAGACTTATTGGCTTATGGGGGCTAATTTAATAGCTATAATGGTGTGATATATACATTAATTTTTTGTATTTATTATTTATCTATGAATATTAGTGTTGGAGATTATTTCTAGGTTTTTCCTATTTACATTGACTTAGTTTACTTTATATTGTATCTTATCATATTTATACCATAATTTAGCTCAATTTACCGATGATGCCTACTGAGTTCCTATGGTTTTGGTACTTATACTACACTTTTGTACCTTTTTGGTGCTGGAGTAGGGCTCTATGACTATGGTGGAGTATGAGGCTCAATTTTATGATTATGACTTGGTATGCTACTTGTATTCTTCCTATTGGGTATGAAAAGTTTGTTTCTTTGTTCGGGGATTGATACTTTTGCTTTGTATGTCTACAAATAGTTTGGTCGTTGCGGGTAGGCCTTTCTTTGAGTTTTTTTGATCATGTTTAGGTTATAGAAAAAATACATTGTGATGCTTAAAGATGCATCAATAAGAAAAAGTATTATCATAGTAGTTTTAATGGGAGTCATAGTGGTTCACGGTTCAAAGGCAGTGGTTCTCAGGGTATGTACCCTCCGCATCAATCATATCAACATAAAGATTAATCTTGTAGGCCAGTTCAACCCGCATTTTAAATTACCGATGAAGGCAGTCTAGTTTTATTAATCATCTTGTCCAGGGTCATGGACTGTCTTTAAGAGGTTAATGTTCTAGTTATTCTATTCATGGTGGTTTTTCTAGTTTAGTCGGATCTTCTAATTTTGGCTCATCACTTAGGGCAAATTATGGGTTAGAGCTTTTGGTCACTTCTCGATAGAGTGTCTCAGCCGTGAAATACTTATTCTTTTTGCTTAGAGTATTCCACCGATTATGGTAGTTTATCCCCTAGGTAGAGGTGGTATGCATGGTCGTAGGGGTAGTTCTTAGGGTTCTCATAGAAGTTCTCAAGCAAGTAGGATAAGAGATCGGTCAAGAGCCCAGTCAGGTGGCAGATGTAGTCAATTGTATGTAGTACCTGCTAGACCCAAGGCAAAGTCTTCAGATGTTGTTATTATAGGTACATCTTAGTGTTTCATCAGTCAGATTTTGTTTTATTTGATCTAGGATTTATTTATTTTTATGTGTCTTCTTATTATGCACTACAATTATTATCATAGGATTTATTATCTATTCCATTAGGCGTATTTATTCCCATGGGTAATTTCTTAGTAGTGGATTGGGATTTTAGATCATGTGTTATGACTATTTTAGAGCATGATACTTATGTCAATCTTATTCTTTTAGGAATGGAGGATTTTGATATGATTTTGGACATGGACTGCTTATCCCACTATCTTATGGTTCTGGACTATTTTGCTAAGATCATTACCTTGCTATCCCCAATGTATCCCTGATCGTGTGGCAGGGAGTGGTTATCCATGAGTTGATAGGGATTATTTCTTATATTCATTCTAGGAGGCTTATTTTTATAGATTGTGAATCGTATCTCGCTTATATTTGTGATGTTAGTGTAGAGAGTCTGTCACATGACTCTGTTCATATAATTTGTGAGTTTTCTGATATTTTCCCTACTAATCTATCTGGTCTTCCTCCTGAGTGTGGTATTAAGTTTGTTATTGACCTTGAGCCGGGCACCCGATCTATTTTATAAAGCCTTATCTTATGGCTCCTACTGAGTTAAATTTGAAGATTTAGGATCTTCTTAGTAAGGGTTTCACTAGATCAAGTATGTCTCCTTAAGGAGATTCTGTGTTGTTTGTAAAGAAGAAGGATGGCTCCATGTGTATGTGTGTTGATTATAGGCGGCTTAATAAGGTGACGGTGAAGAAGCATTATCCTATGCCTTGCATTGATGATTTGTTTGACCAACTTCAGGGAGCAACGATGTTCTCTAAGATTGATTTAAGGTCCATTTACCATCAATTGAGGATTCGGGCTGAGGATATCCCAAAGATTACTTTTAGGATATGATATGGTCATTATAAGTTTCTGGTGAAGTTTTTTGGATTGATTAACACCCCAACTGCAATATGGATTTGATGAACTATGTGCTCAGGCGCCTTATTTGGATTCTGCTTAGATTATGTTCATCAATGACATCCTTGTGTATTTGAGGAGTAGAGAGATGCATATGGAATATGTGAGTATTATCCTCTAAACTTTTAGAAATTATGTGTTTATTGCCAAATTCTCTATGTGTGAGTTTTGGCTTAAGTCGGTGACATTCTATGGACCTGTGGTGTCTAAGGATGGGATTATGGTAGACCCAACAAAGATTGAAGCCATTCATGATTGGGCCAGGCCTATATCTCTAATGAAGGTTCATAGTTTCATTGGTTTGGCCAGTTACTATAGATTGATCATTGAGATTTTTGCTACTATTGAAGCACTGATGACCAGATAGACTCGAAAAAAGGTTCATTTTTTATGGTACGAGAAGTGCAAGTTGAACTTTGTAAAACTCAAAAGAATTCTCATTTTAGCTTTTTCTATTAAGATTGAGGGATTCACAATATTTTGTGATGCTTCTGGTGTTGTTTTAGGTTGTGTATTGATGCAAAATGTCATGTTATTTCTTATACATTAAGGAAGGTAAAGGTGCACGAGTGCAACTACCCTACTCATGATTTGGAGTTAGTGATAGTGTTTTAGAGCTTAAGATTTGGAGGATTTATCCTCATGGTGTGCATTATGAGATCTTTACAAATTATCATAGTCTTCAGTATCTTATGACCTAGAGAGAGATAAATTCTAGGTAGTGTAGATGATGGAGTTGCTTAAGGATTATGACATCTCTATCCTATATCATAGAGTTAAGGCGAAGGTGGCAGCGGATTCCTTAAGCCGAAAGGTAGTGAGTGTGGGTAGCTTGGATTGTATTTCAGTTTCTCAGAGGTTGTTGGAATAAAATATTCAGTCCTTAGCTAACTTGATTCTATGACTTGATATTTGAAGCCCTAGGAGGGTTCTTTCTAGTGTTGATTTGAGGTCTTCGCTATATGAGCAGATTCGGGGTCGATAATCAAGTATTGAGTGGTGAGTGCAAGAGGGCTACTATATATTCTGAGGATGTATTGGAATTTTATAGTCATATTTCTATTTTGAAGGTTGATGACTAGATTTCATTGATCTTGTGAGGCTCACAACTCTAAATATTCTATTCACCCAGGGATAGCAAAGATATATAAATATTTGAGGCAGCTCTATCGATGGGGTGGTATATAGAGATACATGGTTGACTTCGTAGCTCATTGCCTAATTGCCAGCAGGTGAAGGTCGAGCATTAGAGACTTAGTGGCTTGATTCAGAGGTTGCCCATTCTCAAGTGGAAATGAGAGAGGATTACTATGGACCTTAATAGTAGGTCACCTCATACTTCCCATAGTTCTAATAGTATTTGGGTTATTGTGGATAGATTGGCCAAGTCATCATATTTCATTCCTATTCAGATGCCCTTTAGCGCCGAGAGGTTGGATCATATCTATGTTGGTAAGATATTTTGTTTGTATAGTGTGCTTATATCTATCATTTTAGACTAGGGTTCAGTGTTCACTTCTAGATTTTGGAGAGATTTTTATGAAGAGTTGGGTACTCATATGGGTTTAAGTAGAACTTTCCATCCCCAGAACAATGAAAAGTCAGAGCAGACTATTTAGGTTCTCAAGAATATGCTCCGAGCCTATGTTATGGATTTTAGATGTCAGTGAGATTGATAACGCTCAATCTACAGCTCTCGTAGGAGTGTAAAGCGGTCGTTAGCAAATATAGAACCCAACCTGGGTTGGGTGTCGATCCCACAGGGAATAGCTTGGCCAACAAGTAAGCAAAATTACTAACTTTTGGTGCAAGTCTCGTAAAAGGGGGGATTGTAATGTGTAATGAAAACAATAAAGTAAAAGCTGAAAATAGCAAAGTAAAAGAGATTGTCACGTTGGTTGTCAACAATGAGAATTGAAGCGTTGGGGTTATGTCCACCTTCTGATGTATACGTCTCTATTGGCTATGAGTGTGTAGAGTCTTGACATGCAATTGCTTATAGAGAATTGTAGTCGATGGTAAATCCAAGCGTCTCTCGACCTGAACAAGGACTATTTCACTTTAACTCTCTCGAGCTTAAAGCGTGTCTAACGGTACGAATTCTCCAAGAGGTTAGTCCAGTTACGGCACTAGCTTTTTAATAGGAAAGGGTGTCCTACTACCTTGACATTATCTCTTTTGCAGACAAATAACCTTTCTCTCGAACAAGTTAAATGTTAGACTGGCGTTATTCTATGCGTCTCTTTTCTAGACAAATAACCTTTCTCTCGAACAGGTTAAATGTTAGAATGGCGTGTTCTTGTGTTTGCAACCGCAAAGAATGTAGATTTAAGATGAAGAGCGTAATGATATAAGCAATATACTTGTCTTGAACTCACAAACTCACAGCTATAGATAGTAACTCATTCGGCTTCCATAACCCCAACTAAGAGGTTTAGTTACCCATGAATGCGAAGGATATCACGTTTTGCATGGTGAATGGCGTGAATAGTAGGTGTTTGGCGTGTGGTTTTGGTGATTCCTTAGCAAGTAACGATTCTCTTGTTGTGGAATTTAAGAATAGAAGAATAGATTAGAAGTGTTTGTGGTGGAAGATGAGAGAGATGGAAGAAAATTAATAGTTTTAAGAATGAATTTCTTGAATTAAGGGAGGAGTTGCCTCCACTAAGGGAGGAGTTGATTAAAATCTCTAGCATGATAGGGTATTTATAATACTCCTATCCTACTCCTACTATGCTAATGAAATAAATAACCAAATCCTACTAAACTAAGGAAATACTTAACCCATTTGTACTAGGTTAATGTAACATTCTCCTAATCCAAATAAACTAATGAAATACATAACCCAATTGTACTAGGTTAATGTATCATTGTCAAAATCCAGCTTTGTGTCTGTAAGTCCCCAAAGTCTTCAGAAATGTTGTTTTAGCCCGGGACAGATTTTCCATCCAGCAGTTTTGGTCCAGGTCCCCAGAGTCATCAGAAATGCTGTTTTAGCCCGGGACAGAGTTTCCATGCAGCAGTTTTGGTCCTTAGGCGTGTAAACTCCCTTTCCTTCCTTCGTGAGCTTTCTTTTGCGTCAAGTAAGCCATAAAATGCTGAATTTTGCATCATTTATACCTGAAACTTTACTAATCATGTTTGTTAGCTCATTTATAGGAAAAAGGACTAAAAGTGCATGAAATATATAATTTGTTGCTAAAATATGGGCAAAATATATTGATATAGGCGCGTAATTTCGCCTATCATCAGAGATCAGTGGTTAGCGTTGGTAAAGTTTGCATATAATAATAGTTATCATTCAAGTATTAATATGGAATCTTTTGAGACTTAGTATGGTAGGTGATATCGTTCTCTGACTGGATGGTTTGAGGCTTTCAAGATTATACCCCATGGTACTAACTTACTTCAGGAGTTGTTGGATAGAGTCAGGGTGATCCAAGATAGGTTGAGGGCAAATTAGAGTAGGCAGAAGGATTATGTAGATCATACACTTTGTTCCCTGATATTTAAAGTTGGTAATCGAATATTCATCCATGTATTTCTATGAAGATTGTAATGAGGTTCGGGAGGAAAGGAAAGCTTAGTCCTAGATATATTAGACCCTTTGAGATTCTTTGAACAGTTAGAGAGTTTGCTTATGATTAGACTTACCCCCAGATTTTCCTGTTGTCTATCTAATTTTCCATGTTTTTATATTGCAGAAATATATTCCTGACCTGTGTCATGTTCTTAGATTGGACTAAGTTCAGTTGGATGAGCGGTTCACCATTGTGGAGGAGTCTATGCCCATGCTGGCTAGTAATGTCAGACAGTTGTGCCCTATAGAGATTCCATTGGTTAAGGTTTAGTGGAGTCACCACCTAGTAGAGGAGGCTACTTAGGAGATCGAGAGTGCGATGTGGACCCAGTATCCTTACCTGTTCGAGGCTTCAGGTACATCCTAGTACTATACTTTTGCAGATGAAAGTTCTTTTAGTAGTGGATATTATAATGATCCTCTTGGTCATTTTCTATTTTTTTTCTCATTTTTATTGTATATAGCTTTCTAATAGCTGCCCCAACTCATTTATGAATTTCTAGAACTGACAGTGAGGTTATCGGGCAGTTCGTTTATTTTTTTAGAGCCAAGTCTCTGTTTTCAAGTCTTCGTTGGTTCAAATTAGCCAATTCGCAAAAAATTTAGTTAAACAACCTCGTATGCCAATCTGACTATTCCAACAACTCCAGAATATGAATTTTAGGTTAGGTGGACCCTTGGTTAGGGTCCCAAGGCTCCCAGACTCATTTCGGGCTATTGGCCATAAGTTAAGAAATCGGCAAGTGGGCGAGGGACCTAATTTTCATCGAATCAACCTCGGGTAGAAATTTTGACTACACCGTTGATTCTGGAACTTCTAATTTGAAAGGGTAGCATAGTTTATTTGGGTATACGAGATTCTGGATTAATTTCAAGGGTTTGGAGAAAACTCAAAATATTCCAAGTCTCCAGCTAATGTAAAAAAAATTTGGTGCAACCGCTGAAGAGACCTTTTGGGCTATTTAGCGGAGGGTGCTTTAGTGTCCCTTTGGGTGCTTTAGTGGACCTGAACAACTCGACTAGTGCTCCTTTAGTTGCCAATTAGATGCTAAAGAATTAGTCGCTTAGCGCCAAACAACTGCTTTAGCAGCCTGCTATGTCAGTGAGAGACTACTTTAGTGGTAAGCTAAACGCTTTAATGGTCAGCTAGGAGCTTTAGCATAGACCGCTAAAGTGGCCTAGTATCTATTTTAGCGGCATCCACATACTTGAGAAGGGTATAAATGCCCCCACTTAGCCCAATTTTCATTATTATTCTTCTATTGTCTAGAATATCAAATCGTAAATTGCGTGGAAACTTGGGAGAATCATTTGTGGGTGATTGTGGAGCTTTGGTACTCTTCACCGAATTTGTGGTAAGCTTTCATTAATTTCATACTTAAATTCTCCATATTTTGAAAAAAAAACGTGGAATCTTTGTGGCTTGATTTTAGCAGTATTACAACTCAAAATTTGAATGTGCAATTCCATAAATGGGCCATGCATGGGATTTTACATAATTTTGGACCCAAATCACAATAGTACAATATGGGTATCATTGTTCTCATGAGTAGATTGTGATTTTGATAGTGTGGCATCTTACGAAGCTTCTTAAAAAGGAAAACTGGTGATTTAGTAGATTCTTTTATTTCCAAATAGGCTAGGTTTACTCTCTTCATAAATTTAGCTATTTCGTAGTATGTTTATAACATTATGCTAGATATAGGCGTGATTTAGGCATTGGAGGTATGACTGAGATAATTGGGTTAGTTGGACTATTTAGGCTATCTTGAAACTGTAATTTAGGCGTAATTGATTTAGTGCTCATGTTTTTAGGATAAATTGTTATCTAAGGGATTATTTAACATCTAGAAATAAATTTAGATACCTTAGCCTATCCCAGGGTAGAATTTTCCTAAAATGGATTTCGGAGATTAAAAGTGGGGCCCTTTGGCCCATCTTAGGCCAAGACTTATGTTAGTCTTTGTAGACTTAATTACGCATTATTTATCCTTACAAGTGCTATTTTAGGACTTTTAAAAGATTATATGCTTATTGATTATGCTAGTTTGGTAATTGAGAGTTAGGGCTAATTTTGGGTTAGTTTCGGTAAACAATTATGGTTATTTAGTGCTATGTCTTATGATTAGGTTATTTACATTGGTAAAGATATGGTCTAATGACATATGAGTTCTGGTTCAAGTTTGATTATTTATGAAGATAATGATATATGAGTTTCAATTTAAGCCTGGCATTTGACGATGATGTTGGTAATATGAGTTCCAATTCAAATCCGGCATTTTGGGAGCTTTTCATAGTATGCTATGGTTTGGATGGATTCTTTGTTACGGAATGGCAACTAGTAATTCATGGTTGCTAGGTTATTTACTTTCCTTGATTGTACCATCCAGGCTTATGGGGGCCTGCGGTGGGTTATTTACTTTTCTGCACTTGTTTGCTTATGGGGGCCAATTTACTAGTTATAATGGTGTGATTTGTATATTACTCTTCCGTATTTATTATTTATCTATGCAATGTAGTGTTGGAGATTATTTCAAGGTTTGCAATATTTTCCTTGACTTAGTTTACTTTATCTTGTATCTTATCATATTTATACCATGATTTAGCTTAGTCGATCGATGATACCTACTGAATATATGTGTTTTGGTACTCATCCTGCACTTTTGTTCCTTTTTGGTGTAGATCTGAGTATTAGTTTCTGCTACTAATTCGATGATCGGACTGAGTGATTTTAGAGATTGGGTGAACTCTTAGAGTCGGAGTTACCTTTTTTCCTTCTATATATCTATGTCTAGTCTTTCATTTTCGAGACAAATTGTATTTGACTATTCAGTAATTGTAGTTTAGTAGTAACAACACTTGTACCAACATTAGTGAGTCTTGGGATGGTTGTTGCTCTTTTACCTATCTATTAGAGTGTTATGACTTCTTTATTGTTGATTTAACTTTCTAAGTGTTGATTTCCGACTTTTACACCACTTTCCAGCAAGCGAGCCCATTTCTTATAGCTTCGGGCTATAATTTGGCTTACCTACTAGCGGGATAAAGTAGGTGCCATCATGACTTGTAAATTAGGTTGTGACATGTAGAACCCACTTAAATCAAGGTTGAGGTAGTGTTTCCTCATCCTAGTGGGTATGACATACAACCCATCCCATGATTTGGGTGATGCGGCGCAAGGTACCTCTTGAAAGGTGAGATTTATCTTCGTATTCGCTCCTATCTTCTCATACTTTTGATCCTTATTTTCCCATTCTTATGAATTTTTTGTAGGATTCAATTAGCATACAAAATACCTACAGTGGTATCCTACGGTATCACAAACAAGCATTAGTCCATAGAACACAATAGAGCTCATCAAAGTACACTAGAACAACCATAGCTCAAGCTAGCACCACTAGTTTTCTCATAAAATCTCAATTTGATCATTTTGGTTCTTAAATTGTTTAAAATGCACCTTAAACACTCTAAACATTTAACTTAAAACATAAATACAAAATTACACCCTTAAAACCTCATTAAGCACATCAATAAGTCCTTAAAACTAAGTTAATTAATTCATAGATAATGACACTTAGGTGTATAAATATGCCTAAGATAAATGTCCTTATTTTATAGGATACAAATTGAAAGTTTTATAGTTGGAGAGACAAGGACTGAGTAGATGAAAGATCCAAATTTATTTTTCCAAGATTGGTGAACAAGACTAAGGAGCTAGAAGAAAATTATGAGCTTGTTAAGATGTAGTTAGATCTGCTTGAAATCTTGAAGATGCAATGTGATAATCCTAACAACATGAATTTAATAGACATTGAGGAGGAAAAATAAGATGATTTGAATGAAAATCTGTAGACTCAATTTCAAAGTCTCAACATCAATTCAATAAACTCAAATATGAAGGATGATAAAAATGGGATGGGTGATTTGAAATAGAATAGTAAGGGTGATTTGAAAGAGAAATCCAATGTTGATTTGAAAGAGAAGAGAATGAAGATGCTAAAGAAGAAAAGAAGCTTATGTCACTTTACTAGGAAATTCCTTTGTTGTATAATGATATATGTAGTTCTTGAATATGTTAGTTTCCTAATCCAAGTTGTCAGCATGAAGAAAAATGTAATTAAGTTGCCATAGTATATAGTAGAGTGATTTTGTGTGACCTTTGGAACTTTAATTTGTAAGGCTAAGCTTCCATATTAGGTGATAAACCATCATATCATGGTAATATGACTCTAATTTGGTCTGATTTTTAAATTGTAACATTTTTATTTTCTTATTGTCACATTTTGTGGTAATGTAACTTTAATTTGTTATGGTTTTGGTGTTTTCACATTTCTCTTTCATATTGTCATATTTTGTGGTGATGTGACTTCGATTTGCTATTGTCACATTTTTCTTTTCTAGCTAAAGAAGCAACACCAATTTAATTTCAATCCAAAGAACATCACTACACAACTGCATCACAACACAATTGGATTACAACACAAATTCAAAAAAAGAAATTAAGAAACAAAACAAAGATTGATCATTGAATTCAATTATCATAAATTCAGTACCATTTACATAAAAAAAATCATCAGTTTAAAAGGAAACAAAAAATAATGGTGCTTGTGACTAGTAGCTTCTTATCAAAATAACAAATATAGTGTATCTATGGGGAACCAAATAGTAATTTACTAAACAACATTGATATCAACACTATAGCTTCCATGAGCCTCGAGGCTATAAAGATGAGCTGGTAAGCATGCTTTCTTGTGTTCTTTTTGACTCATATTTAAGAAATTGGAGCCTTCTTTTTTGATTACTTGCTTGCATTTTATGTAATGACCCTCCAGGTCATTTTCTATATTATCAAACTTTTTTACCATTTAAAGATTTCCTATAGCTTCCACAAGTCATTTATGACTTGTTGGAACTGACATTTTAGTTTTTGGGCAGTTCGTTTGGTTCATAGATCCAATTCCTTATTTTAAAGTCTTCATCGATAAGAATTAGCTATTGAGTGAAAACTTAGTTTAATGACATTGTATTCAAATTTTGATAGTTGCATTAACACTAAAATATTCATTTTAGGCTAGGAGGGCCTTTTTTTTGTCCTAATATTTTCAGACTCATTTCAGGTGATTGGTCGAAATTTGAGTAAAATAGCCCTTACGTGTGGGGCCTTTTTTCATCAAAACCACCTCGGATGGAAATTTCGACTGCACCATTGAGTCTAAAATATTGAATTTGATAGGGTAGCTTAGCTCATTTTCATTCTCGATACTTTTAATGTTTCCTGAGGGGTTAGGTGAAAGCTTGGAAATTTTCCAACTTTCAGCTGGTGCATTCAATTGGTGCATCCGCTAAAGAGGACATTTGGATGCTTTAGTAGCCATGGCTTTCCTAGACGGTCCTCTTTATCATTGGAATTCCCATTAAAGTGGATACAACTTTAGTGACAGCATGACCGTTTTAGCACTATGCCAGGCCAAGCGGGTAGAACTTTAGTGATGATCTCTTAAGCGGTCAAGTAGTTGCTTAAGCGGTACCTAGAATGCCATTAAATTCTCCTCCTACTTAATTTTCTCCTATTTTGTCACAAATCTAAAGAGTTAGAACCCTAGAGAGTATGACAATTGGGAGATTGTGGCATAATTTTGAGCTTGGATTTATCGTTTTCTTATCGAAATCTTGATAAGTTTCTATTAAATTCATAGTTAATTCCTCAAATTAGTTCAAAAATCCCTAGAGTATGATGGGTTGATTTTACCATTGTTTGAGCTCAAAATTTACCCATTTTTGAGGGTAAATGTTCCTTGAGCATAGAGGAAAGTGTCGATGGTTTAGAAAGTGTGATTCTGCATGTGGGCCTCACATGAGATTTTGACGTGATTTTGGACCCAAATTATTAAAAATAAATATTGATATAATTGTTCTCATAGTGATGAGTAGAATAATATTTTGATAGAAGGACATCGTGAAGAAGCTTCTCAGAAGAGGAAATTATTGATTTAGCGAACTTCACCGAACTTTCTTTGGCATCTAGTAGGCTAGGTTTACCTTTACTCATATATTGAGCTTAATTATAGTATGAATGTGATATTATGCTATAATTGGGATGGGAATTATGTCTTGGAGATATATTTAGTATGATTTGAATTATTTAGCCATTCAAGAAACCATAATTATGCATAACTAACATAATCGCTCATTCGTTGGGTAAAGTTGCCATCTTAGGACTCTAGTGGCCTACGTTAATATCTAGTAGTCAAATTGTATACCTTATCCTAGTTTGGAGTAAAATTTGACTTAGAGTTGATTTAATTAGCCTAGTTTGGAGTAAAATTTGACTTAGAGCTAATTTTTGGGTTAGAAGCGGGCCTTCCAACAAAGATGACTGTTAGTTCCTTGTAGATTCAATAGGCCTTACACATTACTTTGATTATTTTCTTTATTTTGAAAGGTTTTGATAACTAATGTTTAATTCTATATTGTAACTTGGGAGATGATTCTAGGTTTGGTTCAAGTCTGGCGAATTATGATCTTAAGATCATTCAATATTGGCATTATTCATGATATGAGTTTTGGTTCAAGTATGGTATTGAGAGGTCATTTATGACAGTTATGGAAGTAGTTGGAGTACAGTGCTTTATGGTATGGAAGGTTCCACGGTTATGATTTTGAGATATGGTTTATTTGTATAATTTATGTTATTAATTCTCCTTGATTGCACCCTTCGAGCTTATGGGGACCCATATTGGGTTATTTAATTTATTAAACCTTCTGGAAGATGAGGTCCAGTGACATATAGGTAGTTATGCATTTCTTTATTATTATCATTTTGGTTATTTACTTTCAGTATTTGGAGCACTATTCCATGTTTGGCATCTACCTTGCCTTAGCTTTTTTGTCTCACATGTTATTATGTTTATATTGTGATTTAGCTCGGGCAGCCAATGATGCGTAATAAGTACCCGTGGCTTTGGTACTCATACTATACTTCTGTATATTTTTTGTGAAGGTCCGAGTACCAGTTATCGTCGTTGATGTGAGGTTTGTGTTGGTTAGAGTTCAGAGACAGGGTGAGCTATCGAAGTTGGAGTCGACCTTTTCTCCATCTTTTGTATTATGATAGTCTTTCTAATTTTGAGATTGTTTTGTATTGATTTTGATAGTACTTGTATTTGTTCTGTATTGATTTTGATAGTACTTGTATTTGTTTTGATTAGAGGCTCTTATACCAACTTTACTAGGTCATGGAATGTTATGATTTCTTTTCTATGTTATTATTACTGCATGATTTATTGTTTGTAATTTTTTACTTGTATATTTTTGGCATTTGTGCCAATTTGTACCAAATTAGCCCATTTCTAATATCTCCAGGCCATGATTTTGCTTTTCTATTAGAGGGGTAAAGTTGGTTCCATCATGACTCAAAAATTGGATCATAACAAATTAATATTAGAGAGCATCGTTAGGTTTACCAGTATTATTAGTACAAGAGCATGTGTTGAGTAGAGTCCCGCAAATTAGAATGATGATGTTCATTTCTTATATTCAGAGGGCTATAAGACATTCTTAATAGATCTTTACTTCATTCACTCATTTCATGCTAAGAGTTTGAGTTGTTTTCTATAATTCCTTTAGTTTCACTCTTTCACAGATGGCTCGGACAAGTGCTACTACTGAATAAAATGAGAACCCCGAGTCTGTGACTAGGGATCCTACCCAAGTATGAAGATGACCCGAGGTCAGATACAGACTAAAGATGAAGCCTTAACCATAGATCAGAATAGAGAGCCTATACCAGACCTTATTCCTGCTCCTACACTAGAGATTCCTCCACTGCAGCTAGTGGTAGGCCGGGGCCATCCCAGTCTCCATCGATATTTATTTCTTTGTCACTTCTTAGTTATGCATTGGTTCAACTCTTTGTTTTTATTGATGGTGCATCGTATGATAGTGCTCCAATAGCAAACTAGAGTGGTACTGAGGTAGAAGCACAACCTGTAGTTGTAGCTCCTAGATTTGAGATTTCTCCAGCATTGGTAGCTGCTCAGCTGGTAGTCGTCCAACCTGCTATGTCTATTAAGGAGCAAAATATTTTTGGTAGGTTTTTGAGTTTGATTTACCTAGGATTTCTGGGGCGTCGGGCGAGGATGCTTATGTTCTTTGTTCCTATGAGGATAGGCTCTGTAATTTAGGCCTAGTTGAGACTCGTGGTGTAGACTACACCACTTTCTTGTCGGATTTGGTATCTCAATATTGGTGGAGAGGTTATCTTGATTCTTGACCAACTAGATCTCTTCATTTGACATAGACTGAATTCTTTGGAGTCATCTTGGAGAAGTATATGTCTCACAACCTTAAAGAGCATTTGAGAGACCATTCCTCGATATTGGATCAGGGTTTTATAACTAATATAGAGTATAAGGCTCTATTTCATGAGTTGTCTAGACATGCTACGTCTATCTTATCGATCGAGTATGAGCGAGTTCGATGCTTTATCCGGGAATTGAGAATTCCCTTTTGCATGACCATGTAGAGTTTGGTTGCTGATGGTAGGTCTTTTGCTAAGGTTTCTGATCATGTGCAGGTTATGGTAGAGATGCATCACGTGGATCAAAGGGTCAGCGATAAGAGGCCACATTATAAGAATAATTTCAATAGAAGTCGGAGTGGCTCATGGTTCATAGGTAGTTGTTCTCATCGTAGGTACCCTCTACACATCCTTATTAGCATCAAGCTTAGCCTAGTAGGCCTATTTATGTCGCACTTTAGATTATCCATGGATTTTATTCTAGCTATAGTGATTATCCTAGCCAAAGTGGTGGTCAGGTTTTAAGAGGTTCACCTTTGGGATATTCTAGCTGAGGTGGTTATTTGGGGTCAACTAAATCTTTTGGGTTTAGTACAATGACTGGGGCATGTTATGATTTTGGGGTCTTTGGCTATTTCTCTAGATAGTGTCCCCATCGTAGGCCAGTTATGCCTGCAGCTCAAAGCATTTGGCCTATTAGAGCAGTGCCACCCACAACTAGAGGTAATATGAATAGTCGTTAGAGTGGTCTCCAAGGTACTCATAGAGGTCCTCAGGCAGGTAGGATAGGTGATCGGGTAGGAGCCCAGTCAGGTAGAGGGTGAGGTTATATATATGTTATGCCTGGTAGACCCAAGGCAGAGTCTTCGGATGCTATTTCTACAGGTATGATCTAAGTGTGTCATCAAATAACTCTTGCTTTATTTGATCTAGAATCCAATAATTCTTATGTGTTTGCTTATTATGCACCATGGTTAGAGTTATCTTGGAATTATTTGTTAGTGTCGTTTTTTATATCGACTCTCGTGTGTGATTCTCTAATAATGACTGGGTTTATAGATCATGTGTGGTGATTGTTCGAGAGCTTGATACTGAAGTTGATCTTATTGTATTAGATATGGTGCATTTTAATATGATTCTAGGCATGGACTAGTTATACCTCTATTATGCAGTCCAGGATTGTTTTTCTAAGACTATTTACTTAGCCATACCCGACATACTCCTAGTTGTGTGGCAGGGATCTATTAGCTACTAGTCGACGGAGATTATTTCTTATATTCCAGATAGGAGACCTATATCGAGGGTTGTAAGTCAAATCTCACTTATATTCATGATCTTAGTGTGGAGAGTCCCTCGCTTGACACTGTTCCTATGGTCCATAAGTATTTGGATATTTTTCCTACCAATCTACCTAGTATTCCTCCTTAGTGAAATATTAAATTTGTTATTAATCTTGAGTAGAGCACCTAACCTATTTCTATGGCACCTTATCGTATGGATCCTATCGAGCTTAAAAAGTTGAATTCTCAACTTTAGGATTTTTTGGGTAAGGATTTTATTTTACCAAATATGTTGCCTTGGGATGACCCTGTCTTGTTCGTGAAGAAGAAGCATAGTTCCTTGTGTATGTGTATTAATTATAGGTAATTTAATACGGTGATGGTGAATAATATTTATCCTATGCCTAACATTAATGATTCATTTGACCATCTTCAGGAAGGAGCAATGTTCTCTAAGATTGACTTGAGGTCTGGTTACCATCAGTTAAGGATTCAGGCTGAGGAGATCCCAAAGACAACCTTCAAGACTCAATAGAGTCATTATGAATTCCCAGTAAGGTCATTTGGGTTGACCAATGCCCTAGCTGTATACATGGATTTAATAATCCACCTATTTAGGCCTTATTTGGATTCCTTCATTATTGTGTTCATCAATGACATTTTTGTATATTCGAGGAGTAGAGAGGAGCATATGCATGTGCTCTAGACTTTGAGAGATCATACGTTCTTTATGAAATTCTCATGTATGAGTCATGGATCGAGTAGGGGATATTCCTAGGACACGTGTTGTCTGAGAATGGTATTATGGTGTACCCAGCAAAGATTGAGGCTATTAGTGATTCGGCCAGGCCTACATCTCCATCTGAGTTTTGCACCTTCATTACTTTGGTCGATTATTAAAGGCGGTTCATTGAGAGGTTTGGTATTACTGTAGCGTCGATGATCGAATTGACTCGGAAGAAGGTTCTTTTCCAATGTTCTAAGGAGTATGAGTTAAGCTTTTGGAAGCTCAAGGGATTTCTTACCTCAACTCCTATATTGGCTCATCCTGTTGTCGGTGAGGGATTCGCCGTCTATTATGATGGTTCTGGTGTTGGTCTGGGTTTTCTGTTAATGTATCAAGGTTGAGTTATTGCTTATGCATGAGGCAGCTAAAGATACACAAGCGCAGCTACCCCACTCATGATTTAGAATTGGCAGCAGTAGTTTTCACGCTTATATTTAGAGGCATTACCTACATGACGTGAATTGTGAGATCTAACCGATTATTGTAGTCGTCAAGATATTATGACCCAATGAGATCTTAATTCTAGGCCGCAGAGATTGTGGGAGTTGTTTAAAGATTATGAATCTCTATTCTATACCATCCGGGCAAGGCGAACGTGGCAGCGGACACCTTAAGCTGGAAGGCTATGAGTATGGATAGCTTGGCTTCTATCTTGGTTTCTCAAAGGCCGTTGGCATGAAACATTTAGTCCTTAGCCAACTTGATGGAGAGATTTGATATTTCAGACCCCATAAGGATTCCATTTTTTAGCCATTTTCTTAAAATTCAAATCTTACAAAATATATTTAAATATAATTTATTTAAATATCAATCATTAGCTTAAAATGGCAACATATGATTGAAACGTCATAAATAAAATATTGCGATTTCATTAACTAATTTCTGTAAGTCGTTATAAAATATATTTGAATACATTTTGGTTAAATATTAAACAAGAGATTCAAAAATGACAATAATAATAATAAAAAGAAGAACAAGAATAAGAATAATTAAAATAAATAAAAAAATAGTAGTAGTACATAGTAATAGTGGTGGTAGAAATAGTAATTAAATGAAAGATAAAATATAAAAATAATTAAAAATTACTACTCATTAAGAATTGTAGTACGTAGAAGTAGTAGTGATAATAAGAAATAATGATATTATATTTAAAAGGAAAAGGAAGAGAAATAAATTTACTCTTCTTTTATGTTGTTAGTATTTATTACTAAAAAAATGTGAATTAATCTCATTGATTTCAAATAGTTCTCTTAATTCAATAATATATTTAAGATAAGCATGTCAAATTTGAAAAAAAAAATGAGGATAAGTAAGAACAACAAACTTACAAATGAATTATGATTGAATTTGAATTTAAATAAAAATTGGCTACCTTCTTATTCTCTCTTATATATTCACATTATTAGCTGTATTTATGAATTTACTTATTACACTCTTCATTTTTTAAAAACATTTCATTTTATTTAACATTTGTATTTTTATATGTAGATGATAATGTTTAACAACTATTTTATTTATATTCGGGTCTAAATCCAAGTAAGTGATATTTTTCTATATAATTTTGTAAAAGTAAAATACATCTTTAAAAATTTTAGTGCATAATGTTGGACTAAGTAATTGTTATTTTAAGAAAACTTTGATTAGGATTCAAGTCCGAGTGGTGATTGAGGAATATAATGAATAATTATCATCAATAACTTTAAAAATTTATGTTATGAGCATTTATTGCATTCATAGCAAAGTAGATTGCAGGTTCTGAAATGATTGGAGAAAAATTCAAAGAATTTTTTTTTTTTACAATTTGCAATATTTAAAATCAATTATTTTGAAGGTGAAACTAAAATATTTCACGGTAAAAGTATGAATGAAATGCAACAAAAAGGCAAAAAAGAGTATAAGTGAAAAAAAGATAGACATTTTTTAATATTTTTGATAAATTAATGAAACGAAGAGAACTATACTAGCATGGATGGGAAAAGGAAATAAATAAAGTAAATACAAAAATATTAGAAGAAACATACATATTTGCCACGACCCAAACCAGGGCCTGACCGTGATGGGTATCTCAAGTCCCGCGTGGACCATATATCACCCCCTTCACCTAACCAAACCAAACACACCACATCCTAAGGTCGACTGAATTTCGAACATATAACAAGATAAGAGATTATCAATTTAGAGATTATCTATAACCAAAACCAACCGTCCACAACCAAGCAACCAACCAATACCAGTATCAATACAAATAACAATACCAGTACCAGTATCAATACCGACACCACCCATGCCCAGAGTAGTTCGATAATTCCTCTAATCAAAACAAAAGAATGTCCAGTCGGGACATGTCCCCGACAATAGCCAAAACCAATACCAAAAGAATAGTAAAGTCATAAAGACATCCATAGCATGAAATGAAGTCCTTTGAAGTATAGAAGCTCACTACTTCAGTCTAACTCAAAGGATTTCCCCGGATAACCTAGTCACAAAGCAGGAAGAGTAGAAGTATGACCAATTCCTGCATCGCGTGGGGATACAGTGTTCGAAAATGGTTAGTGGGTGAATGGTAGCATGAAACTCAGGGATAAGGATAACATAATGATATGATCAACAATTTAAAGTCAATCAAAAGCCAACGCACATAATCAAATATAACTACACACGCACACACATACACACATATATATCACATATCGGGATAGAAAACAATGATTAATATGCTTTTCAAAACTTTAGCCTGGATTGTGTAGCTCAACCATCATATAATTGTACCTACAGCACCACATGCTCTTACCCCCTGGTCGAGCCTCAGTGGGTGTAGCCTCACAGATCGGAGAATAATCTCATATATATGCACATGGGGGACTCGAACCCTCTAACATATACCAAGGTGACTTAAGCCCCCAATCATATAGTGATTTATGGAGGACTCAAACCTCCCTAATCATGAAATAGTAATAAGGGGGACTTGAACCTCCCTGGTCACTCTAACTCCCACTTCGGCAAACACGGGTTCTAGTATCGATACTCGGACCTCTACTTTCACGACTCAACTACACAACCCTTATTATAGCCCAAGTAAAACAAGTATTACTCATTTTCATTCATTGAACCACATTCAACATTAAGGCATACAATGTTGGTATCGTCATAATAACTACACTAGCAAGGTAACACGTCATGCAAAAATAATTTTCATTAACTCAGGGAGAATAACTCCATTTGTTCATTAATACACATTTGAGAACACCGACTCCCTTTGTTCATTAAATAATACTATTGTATTTCATGTACCTTTTTATGTCATGTAATAATTTAAGACTAATTCAATTTCATGAATTCCCACAATTCTCATAACTAAAACAAATTTCACATTTTAGGTTAGGCATATAACCACTTCAATAGTCACAAGTTTTGAAAAATCATAATTCCCTCGTTCATTCTCCATCCCCATGCACCCACAAGTTCAAAATCATCTTTAAAGCATGATAATCATATATAAACTATGAGAAACATTGTTCAATTCATAAATATTAAAAACCCTCAACCCATGTTTCAAAACCATCACAATAATTTCATGAACAATACTTTAAATCACATGTTGTTACAAAATTAACAATGAGGGAAGAGTAACATGCCTTAATCATTAAGAAGTCCACAGATAAATCACCCTTGAGAGCCCTAATTGATCAACCTTTTGAAAACCCTAAGTGCTCTTAACCTTCAGGATTTGGGAGGGTTCTGAGAGGTTATTTGATGTGTTTATGATAGATAATGATGCCCTAAGAAAGTTATAAGACGTGGGTTTAAGTTGGACAAGAGAGGAAATATACAAAATGTCCTTAACTTAAAAGCAGAAAAAAGGCCGCCTTTGGTTATAAGTCAACCCCTTGACTCGTACCCACTCCTTACGAATCATGAACACAGGTCGTAACCAAGACAGTGACTAGGACCGCCATGCACTGGCCCAAATCTACCAACCCACTCATAATGTGATCTTACGACTCATAAGGTCGTCTTGTGAGCAACACAGAACCTAAATGAATTGAACACTGGACATCCTACAATTTGAACCTATGACTCATAACATATCCTAACAGTTCATAGTGATCTACTCGTACTCAGAGAAGAACTTTTCCATTAATTTTCTGATTTCGTTACGACTAGGGTCCTATGAACCATAACCATATCTCACAACTTGTCACCATGAGTCATGACCAAAACAGTGAGCCCAAAGCTCAAGAATTTTCAAAGGCCAAAATTTGGGGTGTTTCAATTCTCCCCTACTTGGATCATTATCCTCGAATAATAGGACAAGGCAACACAAGTACGATTGGACTCCATATATCTCTACTCTTACCTTTAACCAAGTTAGAAAACAAAGATGCCAAGGAAATTAATTTTTCCTTTAACAAAGTCAGAAAACAAATATTTTAAGAATAACACATACTTTACGCATGATTTTTCAAAGTAGAAAACAAGAATGGATAGTTGGACTTCATGTCCTCATTGCTTCCCAAGTAGCCTCTTCAAACTTGCGGTTCCTCCATAAAACCTTTACTGAAGCGATGTCCTTCATCCTCAACCACCAAACTTGCCAATTAAAATCTCAACTAGGACTTCCTCATACGATAAGAAATCCAAAATAGCCACCTCCTCCAAAGGAATAACAATTAAAGAATCACCCATGCATTTTCTTAACATCGAAATATGAAACAACGAATGAATGAAGCTTAAAATAGGAGGCAACTCCAACTTATACGCAATGTTACCAACCCTCTGCAAGACTAAGTATGGGCCGGTATATAGGGGATTGTGCTTTTCTTTCTTCCCAAACCATATTACTCTCTTCATGGGAGATGCCTTCAAAACACCTGATCATCAACGTCAAACTCTAACTCCCTGCGTCTCACATCCACATAGGAATTTTGGAGACTTTGAGTAGCTTTAAGTTTATACCAAATAACCTTCACCTTCTCCATCATTTGGTGAACCTAATTCGGGACAAAAATCTCCACCTCACTAACCTCAAACCACCCAATAAGAGACCTACACCTCCTATCATACATTGCCTCAAATAGGACCATTCCAATACTTGAGTGGTAGCTATTATTATATGTAAACTCTAGAAGAGGCAAATGTTAAACCCAACTACCACCATAGTCAATCAAAAAAGCCCAAAGCATGTTTTCTAGTGTCTAAATAGTTCCCAATTCTCTCTGAAAGGAATGCAATAAATGGGATGAGAACTGAGTACTGCAATCTGACATGATAGAAATAGGTGCCCCATGCAATTTCACAATGTCGTAACAAGACTTATTGATAACGCTCAATCTACAGCTCTCGTTTGAGTGTAAAGCGGTCGTTAGCAAATATAGAACCCAACCTGGATTGGGTATCGATCCCACAGGGAATAGCTTGGTCAACAAGTACGCAAAATTAATAGACTTTTGGTGCAAGTCTCGTAAGAAGGGGGGATTGTAATAAGTAACCAAAGTAATGAAATAAAAGCTGAAAATAATAAAGTAAAAAGAGAAAGATTGTCACGTTGGTTGTAAACAATGAGAATTGAAGCGTTGGGGTTATGTCCACCTTCAGAGGTATACGTCTCTATTGGCTATGAGTGTGTAGAGTCTTGACATGCAATTGCTTATAGAGAATTGTAGTCGATGGTAAATCCAAGCGTCTCTCGACCTAAACAAGGACTATTTCACTTTAACTCTCTCGAGCTTAAAGTGTGTCTAGCGGTACGAATTCTCCAAGAGGTTAGTCCAGTTACGGCACTAGCTTTTTAATAGGAAAGGGTGTCCTACTACCTTGACATTATCTCTTTTCCAGACAAATAACCTTTCTCTCGAACAAGTTAAATGTTAGACTGGCGTTAGTCTATGCATCTTCTTTTCTAGACAAGTAACCTTTCTCTCGAACAGGTTAGATGTTAGAATGGCGTGTTCATGTGTTTGAAACCGCAAAGATTGTAGATTTAAGATGAATAGAATAATGATATAAGCAATATACGTGTCTTGAACTCACAAGCTCATAGCAATAGATAGTAACTCATTCGGCTTCCATAACCCCAACTAAGAGATTTAGTTACCCATGAATGCGAAGGATATCACGTTTTGCATGGTGGATGGCGTGAATAGTAGGTGTTTGGCGTGTGGTTTTGGTGATTCCGTAGCAAGTAACGATTCTCTTGTTGTGGAATAGATGAATAGAAGAATAGATTAGAAGTGTTTGTGGTGGAAGATGAGAGAGATGGAAGAAAATTAATAGTTTAAGAATGAATTTCTTGAATGAAGGGAGGAGTTGCCTCCACTAAGGGAGGACTTGATTTAAAATCTCTAGCATGATAGGGTATTTATAATACTTCTATCCTACTCCTACTAAGCTAATGAAATAAATAACCAAATCCTAATAGACTAATGAAATCCTTAACCCAAATGTACTAGGGTAAGGTTACAATATCATAATCCAAGTAGAATAGTGAAATACATAACCTAATTGTACTAGGTTAATGTATCTTTGTAAAATTCCAGCTTTGTGTCTGTAAGTCCCCAAAGTCTTCAGAAATGTTGTTTTAGCCCGGGACAGATTTTTCATGCAGCAGATTTGGTCCTTTAGGCATCCAGCTCCTTTCCACTTCGTTTGTGAGCTTTCTTTTGCGTCAAGTAAGCCATAAAATGCTGTATTTTGCATCATTTATACCTGAAACTTTCCTAATCATGTTTGTTAGCTCATTTACAGGAAAAAGGACTAAAAGTGCATGAAATAGATAATTAGTTCTCAAAACTAGGCTAAAATATGGGTAAAATATATTGATATAGGCGTGTAAATTCGCCTATCATCAACACCCCACACTTGCAGCTTTGTTCGTCCTCGAACAAAATATCATGTCCTTCTAAGCATCAACTTAGGGTTTTTACAGCAACAACACAAAACTTTCTTCAAGACAAGCACAAAAATTATCAACAAAGAGTAGTTTTTCGATTATAAGTAGAAACAGTTTAACCTCTAGCGTAGACTAGTGATGGTGATCAAATCGCATGCAAACGTTAAGGTACATAGAATCATATACAACTTTCCAAAGCTCATCAACCATGTGTGTCTCACAATATAGTACCCATAATCACTCACAAGTATAGCATATTTTTCAAACATGGGTATCAATATATCCTTGCTCTCACTCTCGCAAAGAATTCATATGTAGCCACTGATGACCATAGGCTTGCCCTTAATGTAGTACTCTACTAAATGTCAGAATGCTAAGCTTAGGATCAAGTAGGTCTTTTGATGGTTGTAATGTAGGCTAAGGGACGGGTAGGATCAGCTATTTTGGCCAGAAATAGTGTCTAATTTCCTAAGCACTTTAATACATCACATTGTATCATTGACACTTTTTTCTTTCAACCTTTCTTTATTTTATTCTTCCACCCTTGTTCTCATCTTTTGTTTTTCAATTTTAAGCACAACTCACTTTTCAGCTTTCTTTTCCTTTTTCTTTTCACAACATACCTCTTATGATAGCACTTTCTTTTTTATAACACATTCAAGCACCATTACAATTTAAAGCATCATACTCACCCAATTTCCTCTTATGTTGTCACATGATTTTTTCACTTTAAAGCACTTAGGAATTTGGATCAAATTATGGTCTTGAAAAAATGGATTAGGCTTACATACAAGGCTGTCAAAGAAATAGGCTAAAGGCTCAAAAGGGTTTAACTAGGATAATGTACATGGGTAGGAAAAACTGAAGGTAAACATGTATAGGTTGCCAAAGAAATGCCTAAATCATCTCCTAAACTCACACTCCTTATTTTCGCTTTGCATACATACCGGGCAAGTTCTAGCATCAGCCACAAACATAGAATATACTATTATCTCACACACACAAGGCACATGGTCGACTTGCTTGGAAGTAATATAGACTCTTGACCCAACAAGTGAAGGAATTGAATCATACAATATCACATAATGAGTCACAACTAGAGCCTAAACATCTCAATAGTCACAATTGTAATACATACTCTTGTTATAATCTCATGCTGCCTATCAAAATAATTTCATGCGAAGCTAGAAAAAATTTTAACTACTAAAAAAAATGAAAAACGAAACAAACATGAAACAAACGCAAACAAACATAGATGCGAATAGATAAGTATAGCATGCAATACCACCACCCCACACTTAGTCGGGACACTGTCCTCAGTGGAAAATAAATACGAGGAACCTGGTTGGTCGGACTTATCCTCTATGTCTGGGGTCATACCCCTTGCATTGGAATCATCGTCAGAGTCGTCATCCTCAGAAGTTTCTCATAAGTATCCCACTTAATTCCAAGCGTGAGTCGGGGTATTTGCTGCGAGGAAGGTTCTCCTTGGTCCCTGCAACTTCTCTTTTTGCCCTTTTGGGAGGTGGTAGCCTTCTCCTTGCCTTGTCTCGCTTTAGGTGCCATTGTACCTGAGACTACAAATAGTGTTAGTTGCAGCACAATCTCACTTGATACAATCTATAAGCAAGTACTAGGGGTACCACCCCACACTTAGTTTTGTTGCACAAATCAGCGAGGTGAACGTAGTCGATTTACTCAGATTTCGTCATCATACGTTTTAGGATTGTATTCCAACAAGAAAATCAGTATTGTATCACTTATTTGCAGCCATTGGACTACTTTCATGGTAGATATAGCAACACTACGACATAGGGGTTACCACATGGAATCGTTATTCTTACAACAAGCACAACCTCTTAAGTCGATAGGCACTATAATCTTATCCCGATGGCCGGGATAGTCTAACATGTAAGCATCCAAACAACACTCTTAAGCAATATTCATAGCCATATCAATTCAGCAAATATCATAACAATGCTATTGAAACCAAATTCAAGTCGGAAATAAGTCAAGAATTCCCTACGTATATGTTCACTCACATGATTATGTAACAACGATTCAAACACATGAACATCACCAACAATCTTATTTGATTTAGCAATTTATAATAAGCATAGCAACGTAGTACTTACGATAAATAAATGAAGAATAAGAGAGTACTTACTTGCTTGAAGCTTGTGGAGACGGTGTTGTGAATTAGAAGAGCAAAAGAAGAAAATTTTGAGAAGATTTGGAAGGTTATGTGGCGCCTTTAGGGTGTTTTCTAATGTGGTTGTGTTGTAAAACTATGTCCCCTTTATATAGGAAGAGTATGGGTCGGGTTATGACCCATTTACAATCGGATTTGGGGACAAAATCACCACATATGCGGCGCATATCCCTTGGCATATCAATGACATATGCGGCGCATTGTCCATGGCATAATGGGACATATGCGCCGCATAGTCTATGGCATTTCTAGACATATGCGCCGCATAGTCTATGGCATTTGGTCTCAGTATCTCAAATGCCATAGCATAGGCGGCGCATAGTCAAAAGCACACCTAGGAATAGGCGGCGCATAGTGTATAGCACACTAGATTCCGAGTCCTTAGGCTATAGAATAGGTTGTGCATCGTTCGTGGCCTATTTTTACCAAGGCCTAGCCTTCCTCGAAGCCTATTATGACGTGAGAAAAGGCTCAATCCATAGCCTTATGCATCACCATTCCTAACTCACCAACTTTACCATACAATGCGTCCAAATCGTCAATTGAAATCAATCTCCTCGTTGAATACTTCTTGCACCTATTTTTGCTCAAAACCAAATGAAAACGATTAGTACGATGGGTTGCCTCCCATCTAGCGCCTTATTTATTGTCGTGGCTCGACATAGTTACCTCGAGTACTTAGACTTCATCGAGGTAAATGGTGGATCGTTTTCTGAAAGGATTTAGACGACAATGAGGCTTACCTGTGGGCATGCGATCTTTTTCGAGCTGGCTCATACGTTTCTCCGGAGAGTCACCAATTATATCATCAATAGTCCAACCCATAGCTCTCTTGTATCTCCTCAGAGCAGAGATGAGAGCTTCTACGTGCTGTTCACTTAAATCATCTGCTCTCTCTGGAAGTATATTTCTACTTTCCAGGAACACATACCTTAGATAATCGGGGAGCTCTTGCGATTCTAGCATTGGTGGCTCGTCAAAGTGAGTCTTCGCCGTTGGTTGATTCTTGAGATCACAATCCGGTTTCTTAGGAGTATAAGACTCTATTTCTGTTAGATCACCCATAAGTTCTTCATAATCTTCATTATCCTCATGCTCAACATTCAGTGGCGCAGCAGACAATGGCTCAACAGTAGGTTGTTTCTCTATAGATAATGCTTTCATATCCTCATAATGAACATCAGCTACAGATGACTCATTCATATCGCTGGGCTGCTTCATTGTTTTGCATATATCAAACCGTACCACTTCGTCAACCACTTGCTTGCCTTTTGCTGAAGTTTCTAGCACCTTACCACTTCTGGTAGTTATGGCCATGCATGACCCATCATTCCTTGGGTTTTGCACAGTATCGCTAGGTAAAGTGCCAGCCTTTCTTTGATTAAATGCTGCTGAAAGTTGGCTCAATTGTTGCTCTATTTGCCTGATAGAAGTGGAATGAGAATCAACTAGTTGCTTCATGGAGGACAAATCATCAATCACCTCCTTAACTCCCGCGCTCGTTGCTTTCACTCCTTTCAATAACTTAGCCATCATGTCTTCCATACTCCCAGAATTAGATGTGGTGGTATCACGTCTACCAGGGGGAATGTACAAACCACTCTTTTCATTATTTTTCTTCCAACTACCTTGGTCTTTGTTTCCAGATTTATCATAATGGTTCCGACCTTGGTTTCCTTGGGCATTCCCACGGAAACCCCTCTGATTGTTCAAGTAGTTGGCCTCCTCTTTAGAATCAGACTCGTCTCTTCCTTTTAGCGCTACAGCTTTCACTTTTTCGGTCTTCCCTGATAATAAGTGCTTGGTAAGAAGATCCATCTGCATTTTCATGTGAGCCATGTCTTGGTCACGATCTTCTTGTCTTCGCCTCTGCTCTGCAGTCATGCCAAAAGATACAGTAGAGCTTGCTACCTCAGAATCCCTGGTATGCCAAGCTCTACTTTGCTTCGTCATCCGATCTAGCATATTGCTTGCCTGCACAAAGGTGAGGTTCATAAATGATCCACCTGCCGCATTATCAACCACTGGCTTAGTCACCGAATTCAAAGCTCTGTATAATATCTCCATCAAGTGGACATTGGTCATATGATGGTTTGGGCATCGCATTAGCTTCGTCTTGAACCTCTCCCATGTTTCGTGGAGAGCTTCAGAGGGAAGCTGACGAAAGTTGCTGATTTCATCTCTCAATTGTGCTTTTTTGGATGGCGGAAAGAATCTTTCTAGGAAAGCGTCTTTCAATTGCCTCCAATGAGTAATAGAATCAGGAGTCAGCCCATTCAACCACATAGTTGCCTCCCCAGACAGAGACAATGGAAATAGACGTAATCGAATTGCATTCTGTCCAACTCCAGGATTGTCGAATGACTTGCATGTAGAAATAAAGTTGATCAGATGCATGTTCGGATCATCGCCTGCTAGTCCACCAAATAATCCCTTGAGTTGCAAAAGCTGAATCATGGCGCTAGTGATATTAAACTTTGCTCTGGGTGCCAATGGCGGAAGAATAATAGCTCCGGTGGCACCAGGTCCATCAAGATCATCCTCATCATCATCAAACGGTATATGCACAGCTCGGCGTTCGGGCCTATATCTTGCTTGACGATCTCTTCTGTTTGCTGGTGTCGCCATCTCAGCAGTATGCTGTGGGTTTAATAGCTCTTCATCGCCCAGATCCTCATCGTCAAGATTTGTTGCTCGCCTACGGTTATCAATATTTTGTTGATGCACTTGAGCAGCCATCCTTTCAATTTCACGTTGTGCCTCCATTGATGCACTGAATAAACCTAAAAAAAACAAAAACAACAACTAAAAGTAAAAGTACGAGAATCTTTGACCAAAGGGTCTAGTAATTATCACGAACTTGATTGACACTAGTATTCCCCGGCAACGGCGCCAATTTTTGATAACGCTCAATCTACAGCTCTCGTTTGAGTGTAAAGCGGTCGTTAGCAAATATAGAACCCAACCTGGGTTGGGTATCGATCCCACAGGGAATAGCTAGGTCAACAAGTACGCAAAATTAATAGACTTTTGGTGCAAGTCTCGTAAGAAGGGGGGATTGTAATAAGTAACCAAAGTAATGAAATAAAAGCTGAAAATAATAAAGTAAAAAGAGAAAGATTGGCACGTTGGTTGTAAACAATGAGAATTGAAGCGTTGGGGTTATGTCCACCTTCAGAGGTATACGTCTCTATTGGCTATGAGTGTGTAGAGTCTTGACATGCAATTGCTTATAGAGAATTGTAGTCGATGGTAAATCCAAGCGTCTCTCGACCTAAACAAGGACTATTTCACTTTAACTCTCTCGAGCTTAAAGTGTGTCTAGCGGTACGAATTCTCAAAGAGGTTAGTCCAGTTACGGCACTAGCTTTTTAATAGGAAAGGGTGTCCTACTACCTTGACATTATCTCTTTTCCAGACAAATAACCTTTCTCTCGAACAAGTTAAATGTTAGACTGGCGTTAGTCTATGCGTCTTCTTTTCTAGACAAGTAACCTTTCTCTCGAACAGGTTAGATGTTAGAATGGCGTGTTCATGTGTTTGAAACCGCAAAGATTGTAGATTTAAGATGAAGAGAATAATGATATAAGCAATATACGTGTCTTGAACTCACAAGCTCATAGCAATAGATAGTAACTCATTCGGCTTCCATAACCCCAACTAAGAGATTTAGTTACCCATGAATGCAAAGGATATCACGTTTTGCATGGTGGATGGCGTGAATAGTAGGTGTTTGGCGTGTGGTTTTGGTGATTCCGTAGCAAGTAACGATTCTCTTGTTGTGGAATAGATGAATAGAAGAATAGATTAGAAGTGTTTGTGGTGGAAGATGAGAGAGATGGAAGAAAATTAATAGTTTAAGAATGAATTTCTTGAATGAAGGGAGGAGTTGCCTCCACTAAGGGAGGACTTGATTTAAAATCTCTAGCATGATAGGGTATTTATAATACTCCTATCCTACTCCTACTAAGCTAATGAAATAAATAACCAAATCCTAATAGACTAATGAAATCCTTAACCCAAATGTACTAGGGTAAGGTTACAATATCATAATCCAAGTAGAATAGTGAAATACATAACCTAATTGTACTAGGTTAATGTATCTTTGTAAAATTCCAGCTTTGTGTCTGTAAGTCCCCAAAGTCTTCAGAAATGCTGTTTTAGCCCGGGACAGATTTTCCATGCAGCAGATTTGGTCCTTTAGGCGTCCAGCTCCTTTCCACTTCGTTTGTGAGCTTTCTTTTGCGTCAAGTAAGCCATAAAATGCTGTATTTTGCATCATTTATACCTGAAACTTTCCTAATCATGTTTGTTAGCTCATTTACAGGAAAAAGGACTAAAAGTGCATGAAATAGATAATTAGTTCTCAAAACTAGGCTAAAATATGGGTAAAATATATTGATATAGGCGTGTAAATTCGCCTATCACTTATGAGCCTCAGCCAAGATCCTAGATCTCAACCCATTTACATTGAGAGCACATAATCTTCACCAATCTCAAAAGCTACAACCTTTTACTGACCTATATCTCCCATGATTTTCATTAAGATAGGATCCAGTAGCTGTTTCTCCTTTATTTTAGGAACAAGGGATGACTTTGCCACCTCTTACACAAACACACCACCATCTTCAAAGTCCAAGATATGAACTCCAAGGTTGCACAAATGGTAAATATCTTTCACCAATTTCCATTTATCCTCATCCACATGATCTAGGTGGATAACCTTCTAAGAGCATCAGCAACCATATTAGCTTTACCTGGATGGTAGTGGAGACTCATGCCATAACGTTTTAGCAACTCAAGCCAACTCCTCTGCCTAAGATTCAACTCTTTTTAGGTGAAAACATATTGTAGGCTTTGATGACCGAAAAAGATATCTACCTGCACTCCATTTAAATAGTGATGCCAAATTTTCAATGCGAACACCACAACTAACAACTCCAGGTTGTGGTCAGGTAATTCTTCTTATAAACTTTCAACTTCCTAGAAACATAGGCCACCACCATGCTATTTCATGAACACACAACCAAGTCCCACATGGGATGTATCATAAATAGAAAACAAAACCATCAGTACCTTCAGGCAAGTCAAAACTGGAGCTGAAATCAACTTATCTTTCAGCTTCTCAAAACTACCCTCACAAGCGTTAGACCACAAGAACTTCACTTTCTTCTGGGTTAATTTAGTCAACGGGGTAGCTACAGTAAAAAAACTCTCTACAAATATCCTATAGTAATCAAGTAAATCCAAAAAGCTCCAAACATCAATTGGAGTCATGGGCCTTGGCCACACCTTAACCACTGCAACTTTCTGCTGATCAACCATGATCCCTTTACTAGAAATGACATGACCTAGAAAAGTAGCAAACTTCAACCAGAATTCGCACTTCAAAAACTTAGCATACAAATGCTAATCATTCAAGGTTTACAATACAATATGGAGGTGATCGGCATGATTTGCCTCGCTCTTGGAATACACCAGAATATCATCGATAAACATGATAACAAACAAATCCAAAAATTGATAAAAAAAAACCTATTCAATAAGTCAATGAATGTCGTCGGGGCATCAGTCAAACCAAAATACATAACTAAGAAATCATAGTGACCATATTGGGTTCAAAATGCAGATTTAGGGATATCCACCTCCCTAATCTTTAGCTTATGATGACCAAACCTAAGATTAATCTTAGAGAAACATCTAGCACCATGACGTTGGTCAAACAAATCATCAATTCAAGGAAGAGGATAATTATTATTCACCTTAACCTTATTCAACTGACGGTAATCGATACATATTTGAAGGAAACCACTCTTCGTATGCACGAAAAAAATAAGAGCACCCTAAAGAGATACACTAGGATAGATAAAACCCTTGTCAAAGAGGTCTTTCAATTGCTTCTTAAGCTCCTTCAACTTAGTTGGAGCCATTCTATAAGGCGGGGTAGAGATAGGAAGAGTGTCCAAAACAAGATCAATCCAAAAATCAATCTCTCTATCAGGAGGGCACCAAGAAGATCATTAGGTAAAACCATGGGAAATTCACTAACCATAGGAAGAAATTGCAATGAAGGATCCTCCGATTTAGAATCCTTAAACCTCACCAAATGATAGAGACATCCTTTGAAAACCAATTTTCGGGCTCTAAGATATAATATGAACCTTTCCTTGGCACTATAAAGCCCTCTTCCTACTCAATGACTGGCTCATTAGGGAATTTAAACATGACCTTATGGGTCCGAAAATCTAAGAAGTCATATGTAATGACCCGAGACTACCCCTTAGCTGTTACACGATGCTTACGATCCCGAAGGACCACAAGCTAACCCATGAGCTAGTACCTGTTGTGAGCACCGAATAATAATACTGTAATAATTGCAGAATAATGGGCTAAAATGCCATAAGTTTGAAAACACCTAAAATATTGATAACAAATAATATTATTTGAATCTGAAATACTATCTAAAAATCTAGTCTGAAAAGCTTCAAACTGAATCTGTCTAAAAGTAGAGTTGATAGGACAACCCCCTAACTAAATCCATTTACTAAAATACTGCTAAGCTGAAGTTTTGAAATAAAAGCATATCCTCGATAGATGAGGACCCACTGCTAAATCTACTACTGCTGGCTGAATTTGGCTAAGCGTGGTCAGGAACCTGAGCGTTTAAACCTATGATATGAACCATCATAGCACAAGAAATAGGTATGCCATCAGTACGTGGGAATGTACTGGTATGCTAAATGAGGTAAGGATGAATGCATAGGTTCATATGCATGAACAATAACTAACTAAATTATATAAAAGAGTTGGATAGCATACACGATAGATTTGTAACTACAGAACATACTGGGCATACTGTAACTAGTATAGTTGAACTGAATCTAATAATTGAAGACTAAATATACTAATAATCTGAGATAACTGATGATCTGAATTACTGATAACTGAGTGACTGTATCTGACAGTCTTGATTATATAGAATTGAACTGAGTTCTATTCTAAAGACGGAGATTGAAACTGAAACTGTAGGAGGTAATCATCTAACCGACATACCCCAAATGAGAGTAGATAACTGAGCTGGGGTCCAATCTATAACCCTAATTATAAGGCTGCCAGTACCATACCACGGGTAAAGATAATCTAAAGAGTAACCCTCTACTGGTAGGTTCACTAAATGAGAACAATGGTACTCTCTATTGGTAGGTAGAGCACCTCATAAACCCTTAATTGGTAGGTTTGATGTCTCAAACTATGTTGGCTACGTAGTTCTGGAATGCAAGGATTGATTCTAAGGATCACACCCTCTGCTGGCAAGTGAGGACCCATCCTTAGGTTGACTCGGTACCGAATCCTACTCCCAACTAAAAGACACTAAACTATTATACTGAATTGAACTGGACTGATACTGAGATTACTGAGTTTCCCTAAGTTCCATAACTGACTGAATTCTATTGAGTTCTATAACGGAATGAGAGTACTACTGATCCTGACATGACTAATACTATTTTGTAACTGACACTGGCTCTAAGTAACAACTAGTTTATTAGGTATTAAATACTCCCAGGACTCGATAGCAAGAAAAGTAAAGCAAACCTTCATCTTGAACAACATAACAATGTTTACTTGGTTGTAATTCATTCATAGAGATATTTTATCAAACAATTGTAATGCGTTAACTAGTACATGAATGGGGAATATATGTTATCATGCTAATAATGGCATTATTTCATTCGCATAGATCATTTATCAAACACATAAGAAGCATACTTGGTTCATTAAATCATAAACACTTAGGGTTAACATGGTTACAACAATCAACTTTCTAATTGAAGGTTTATCATGAATATCATGTAATTCAACACATAATAGATTCAATTCTTGGAACTTGTAATCCAAATCATGGATTAAAACTCAAACAATATCATGAACATGAATTCAATCTAATTCAAATATGAAAATCATAAATCATAAATCTTGTATTTTGAAAAAAGAACTATTGGGCTCCATGGAAGATAAGGATCCATGGATGAACATCTAACATACCTTAATTTGTGAGATTCTTGAAGTTCTTGAAGAAATCCTTGGGATTGACCTTGATTCTTGAACTAAGGTTTGTTTTCTTGAGAGAGAAATACCGTTTAGATTTTGGGAGAAAGGTGAACAATGAAGGGTTTTACACATTTTTAAGGCTTAAATCCTACATCTGGGCTAAATAAAAACATGGGAAAAGACTTTTTAACCCTAGGCTCAACTTTAATTTTTATAAAACTTTTCCCGATCTGGACCTCTGGCGCGACGCGGTGCTATCTCGCCATGTCACTGGAAAATGACAACTAGGAAATTACATAGTGGCACGATGTGGTGCTATCACGTTATCACTTTGTTTGTGAACTAAAAGTGTACCGCGACGTGGTGGTATCGCGTTGGAACACTGGAAAAGGATAATTGTGAACTGGGTCTATGGCGCGATGTTCCAATATCGCGGAGCAACACTGAAAATTGACAATTGCTAGTTGGACACACTCCGTGACGTGCTACTGGCCAGAATTACGATGTTTAAGGAATGAAAATTAAAATCACCATAACTTCTTACCCCAGTTGTCAGATTTAGGAGAATTTTATTTCGTTGGAAAGCTACTTGAATTTCCTATGCAATGGCAAGCTCAAATCTGAAAATTACTGAGTATCCCAAAATTTTTATGTAATATAACCCATATACTGAGGTTTAATATAGTCTAGGGAAATATGGGGTATTACAATATCTCTCATTTAGGAAACATTCATCCTCGAATGTGGATAGTTAAGCTGAGTGAGTACGAACAGACTGAGTTTACATACTGAACTAGACATGCACAACTAAAGCATGATTACATGACTATTCTAATAGACTGAACTTACATAATGAACATTCATATCTGATACATGATTACATGCCTAAAATCAATATAGGAAATACATGGCTGACATGAGGGTGATATGAGATGGTAACTGATAACAAGCTTGTAACGGTACTGAATATGGGACTGGGTTGGTTTAAGGAAGATTGTGATAATGTATGAGACACCATATAACTGAAAGACGACTGAATAACTTCGACATGCTACTGGGGCCTGAGGAACACATGACATAAACTGAACTTCACAGACCATTTAGAGTGTAACATGAGTCATGGGAACTGAGCATACTGGGAAACATGAATACGTGTGTCATGAACTGCATGACCTAAGTTTGGAATTTCTGAACTTATGGAACCCGATTCATACTACAGAGTGAACTGGAACTCCTTATACTAGGAACTATAAACATTCATGGTCTTCTACCATGTACTATACTGCTATCTCCCTCTTAGCTTAAAGTCATCATTCTAAATCTGCGAATCACTTAATCAAATCAAAACTAAACTATCACCACTTTACTTCTAGATTTTGAGATACAATAATACTCATAAACATTGAACTCATCCTAAAGGACTACTCTTGATGATGTAAGGTCCACTTCTAGTACTTTCTTTTGATATCTAATTTTTAGCTTTCTATAGCCCCAACAATCATCATATAGCGACATCAACATCGACAAATCTTAGAATTCTCATTCTTCTTTCTACTATCTTAATCTTCAAAGATTCAACTTATATTATAACACATAAGATGGGTTTTCGCAAATCTTTAATAACCATACTAATTTTATCATAGCTTACAAATATCGCATCCACAACATATATTTCAAATCAACAAACTTAAGTTCTTGCATACACTGCTTCAAGCCTACTAATTCACCTTTCATTCAACTAGCCCCATGAAATACAATTTGCTCAAATTCAGAAAATACTATCCCCATTTTACTACTGCTAAACGGCTGGGTCCTTTCTTTTAACTGTAGGTCATATGCTATCATAGGATTCTGAGGAGGGATCTAAAAGAACACCTGAGTTTGGCTAAATGCACGATTTTTCAAGAATGATAAATGAAATCTTTCTTACTCATAAGGGCACTGATGGGATACTTTCAAGCCTGTGTAAAATCCCATAACAGTCTGTAAGGAACTGCCTGAAAAATGTCTATCAGTAAGGATTAATCATTCTTGATTATTTATGTTACCTTACAAATAAGGCAGGGCTGGCAAGAATAGACCAAGATGAGAATCTGTATAACTTTCTTAGAGGACCTTTCTATAGCACAATTTGAGACAAGAATGAAGGAAAAATTTTCCTAAAACATCTCATAGCCTCCTGTCCATAATTGTGGCACGCTACACACCCATGCACAAGACTATATGCAATACGGTTTTTAGACTCCCTAGGACTCTATTTAACCTTAGGCTATGATACTAAGTTTGTAAAGACCCGAGACTACCCCCTAGTCGTTACACGATGCTTACGATTCTGAGGGACCACAAGTTAACCTATCAGCTGGTACCTGTTGTGAGCACTGAATAATAATACTGTAATAATTATAGAATAATGGGATAAAATTTCATAAGGTTCAAAACATCTTAAATACTGATAACGAATAATAATATCTGAATCTAAAATACTGTCTAAAAATTCTCTAACTGAATCTGTTTGAAAGTGGAGTTGATGGAACACTCTTCCAACTAACTCCATCTACTAAAATACTGGTAAGCTGAAGTACTAAAATAAAATCACATCCTCAATAGATGAGGACTCACTGCTAAATCTGCTATGCTACTGCTGGCTAAATTTGGCTAAGCACGGTCAGGAACCTGAGCATCCGAACCTATGATATGAAACATCATAGCACAAGAAACGGGTATGAGATCAATATATGGAAATCTACATGAATGGGGAATACATGTTAGCATGCTATAATTGCATTATTTCATTCTCATAGACAATTTATCAAACACATGAGAAGACTACTTGGTTCATTAAATCATAAACACTTAGGGTTAACATGGTTGAAACAATCAACTTGCTAACTGAAGGGTTTATCATGAATATCATTTAATTCAACACATACTAGTGTTAATTCTTGGAACTTGTAATCTAAATCATGGATTAAAACTCAAACAACATCATGAACATGAATTCAATCTAAGTCAAACATGGAAATCATTAATCATAAATCTTGTATTTTTAAAAAAGAACTGTTGGGCTCCATGGAAGATAAGGAGCCATGGATAAACATCTAACATACATTAATTTGTGAGATTCTTGAAGTTCTTGAAGAAATTCTTGGGATTGACCTTGATTCTTGAACTAGGGTTGATTTTCTTGAGAGAGAAATACCTTTTTGATTTTGGGGTAAAAGTGAATAATGAAGGATTTTACACGTTTTTAAGGCTTAAATCCCACATCTGGGTGGAATAAAATCATGGAAAAAAACTGTTTTAACCTTGGACGCAACTTTAATTTTTCATAAGAATTTTTCGATCTGGACCTCTGGCGCGACGCGACGCTATTGACGTTGTGTCACTAGAAAATGACAAATGGGAAATTGCATGGTGGTGCGATGCGGTGGTATCGTGTTGCCACTTTGTTTGTGAATTGGAAGTGTACCGCGACGCAGTGGTATCGCGTTGGAATAGTGGAAAAGTACAATTGTGAACTAGGTCTATGGTGCAACGTGTCAATATCATGGAGGAACACTGGAAATTGACAATTGCTATTTTGACACACTCCGCGATGCGCTACTGGACTGAATGACGATGTTTAATGACTAAAACTTAAAATTGCCATAACTTCTTACCCGGTAGTCGGATTTAGGCAAATTTTATATTGTTGGAAAGCTAATTGAATTTCCTACGTAATGGCAGACTCAAATCTAAAAATTACTGAGTATCCCAAAAAATTTATTTAGGATAACCCATGTATTGAGAGTTAAATAGGCTAGGGAAATACGGGGTATTATAACATAGCACGAGTGTAACTAGTACATCCCTAATATTACATCAAAATCAACCATGTCTAACTCTATCAGATCTACCAAAGTTTCTCTACCACCAACAGATACCACATAACATCAATAGACTCTTCTAGCAACCACAGAGTCACCCACAAGGGTTGAAATAGAAAATGGATCGGGGATACACTCGGGATAAAACCCAAAATGCACATCCACAAATGGGGTCACATAAGAAAGAGTAGACCCTGGATCAAACAATCAATACACATCATGAGAAAAGGGTAGTAACATTCCAGTAACAACATCGGGAGATGCCTCAGAGTCCTAGAGGGTAGCAAAAGCATACAAGTAATTTCGGCCAGTGTCGGTACCAGGAGTAGAAGAAGCACCCTTTGGTGCAGGAGTTGATGAAGCGACAACAGGAATCGTATTTTCCCCTAAAGCAACCTTAGAAGGACAAACCCTCTGCAGATGACCATCCTAACCATATTTAAAAATCTTGTTCCTCTCTTCTTCCCAAAACCCACAATGTACCTGCTTGCAGAATCTATAAGGAGGATATAATGGAGCAGACTGAGCCCCACCATCCTGAGTTTGGGCACCCTGTGCCCTAAACCCACTATTATGTTGGGAACAACGATCATCTGATGGCTTAGGAGAAGGAGAACTACCCATAGAGTAGGAACCAAAACTCCCCCTCTTCTTCTTAGACCACATTCCACCATCTCTACTACTCTGTTGCTGACCTCCACCCTGATCAAAAAATCTAAACTTTTGATTCTATCTTTCCCCTATCTCTTCTTTTTCTTCTCTACCTCAACCTATTGCGTATACATAAACAATCTGGAGATGTCCATATCCTTATTTAGCAAGGAAACCTTACTCTCTAGAATTAAATCAGGGGACAACCCAGAAGCAAATTTCATCATTCTAGCCCTTATGCTTGACACAAACTCAGAAGCATATTGGGACAACTAATAGAATTTCAAGGCATACTCCTTGATCATCATCCTGCGTTGCTTCAGATTAACAAAATCTTCTGCTTTCACCTCCCTCAACTCCTGAGGAAAGAAGCAGTCCAAAAAAGCACTAGAGAAATCATCCCATAGTGTAGATTCGATGTTATCTCCCCTAGTCTGTTCCTATTCCTCATACCATTGGTAGGCTACATCCTTCAGATGATAGGCGGTGAATTCTACACACTCCATATTAGTAGTATAACCCTATAGATCTTCTCCATCTCATCAATAAAACCTTGAGGATCCTCTTTAACCTTAACAAAGTGAACACATGAAGACTCAACCTCATAAACTGGCTTACCCAAGATGGAGTAATTGAAGATGCATTCTCACACTGAGAATCTACCAACTGAGCCAACATATGAATAGAATAATGAAATTTTATACTCATGATATCATCCTGAGGGGCTCGAGGAGGACTAAAGGGGACCGATGGAACTCCAGGAGGGCAATAAGGATCTAGACCGCTAGACCGAGTTTGTAACCCATAAGTAGGGTGTGTCCCATCAGCATTGTCCTTAAGTTAGACAGAGGAGTTTCCATAAGCTTCAGATCATCTTCAATGTCTCATAGTTTCTCCGTTATAAGTGTGGCGTGCGACACACCCATAAACAAGACTTTACCCAACACGGATTTAGTTAGACACTTAATGACACCAAACCTAGGCTCTGATACCACCTTTGTCATGACCCAAACAAGAGCCTAGTCATGATGGGTATCTCAAGTCATGCATGGACTGGAGATCGCCCCCTTCACCTAACCAAACCAAAATGTCACGACCCAAACCAAGGCTTGGCCATGGCGGGTATCTCAAGTCCCACGTGAACTGGAGATCACCCCCTTCACCTAACTTAACCAGAATAACTACCACAAGTGTCATACTAATTCTGAACATATAATAAGATATAGTAAAATAACCCTAACAATAACTCAAAAAATGTCTAAACCATTCATCACCACAGCCCACCCAAGTCCACAGTAATCCACAAAACCTCTACAGTCCTAAGTCAATAAAATATCGAGACATTCCCCCAACAATAACCAAAATCCAAGTCTAACGAAGTCTATGAAATAGAGTAAAAAGATCATGAAATGAATGCCTTCCGAACTATGGAATCTCACCACAAAAATGTCAACTCGCGAGCCACTTGAACACCTAGTCGCTGCACAAGAAAAGAAGAAGAATCTTTGGTCCTTATATTGCGTGAGGATACAGCATCCAGAGATGGTTAGTGGTTGGAACGCTAACATGTAGCTCAAGGATAGAGGGATAAGATAGTGCCATCAATAAAACCAAGTCAATTCATCATATACAATCACATGTATACATACATATATATATATGTATGTATGTATACATACATACATATATATATATATATATTTCAAGTAGGAATATGGAACAAGGCTTAGCATAGACTATGAAAACATTAACTTGGGATGTGTAGCATAACCATCATAATACAAGGCACCCACGGGCTATTTGGGCCCAGCTCTCCCCTAGATGAAAGGGCCTCAGTGCGTGTAGCCACACGAACTAGAATATCTAAATCCATATATGCATTTATGGGGGACTCAAACCTCCCACCATAATCAAGGTGACGTGGAACCAATGTATAAAATATGGGTGACTCGAACCTCTTATTCATATATTCATTTGGAGGACTCAAACCTCCCGATTATATAAACACCCGCACTGGCTAGTGTAGTTTCCGGTGTTAGTCCTTCGGACATTACTTTTACGGACCGACTACACATCCCACTTTAAAGCTCATTTAAAATATTATTTACTCATACGCACAACCATTAGTCCTAATACTTACAAAAGATATCTGTTGGTATCATCATACCTACCTCACTTGCAAAGGTACAAGATGCCATAACCATTATCATTCAACATTTAGGACTTGAACCCATTGTCGATACAAAGTCATCAATCAATTTAACATTTAGGGACTCAAACCTATTTGACCAATTAAACCACCAAGGTTACAATTCATATCAACTTATGGACAACAAGGCGCTCATGAAACCTTTTACCAACCATTTACATTATTAGGCCAGTGCCTTAGTTCAAATCACAATTCAATTCAATTTAGGGTCATTAAGACCTTTACTAATTCATTCATCCATCATTAACATTCTTATTCCAAGAATTAGTTCAAAACAAAATTTCATCATACGATAAGATTCTTCTTATAGACATTTTCACAAATAGGTTGAAGGCACACCATTATCAAACCATAATTTAAGTCAAAAACCATCATGTAGGGTTAACGAAAACCCATTTATTAAACCACAATTCCCATACATCCACATATACAAAACCATCATAAAAAACATGCATGAACACAAGAGAAATCATAAGAGAAATATACTTAACATTATGCATTCAAACCCCCCAACCAAGGATTTCAAAACCACCATTGATGATTCAAGAACAATGTTTAAAACACATGATTTTTGTAAAATAACAATGAAGGAAGAGCCACATGCCTGAGTTGTGATGACTTATGGAGATATTTTGATCCTTAAGCCGTTAGATGACTACCTTGAAGAAACCTGACACGACCCTAACCAGGGCCTTGTCATAATGGGCAATCCCAAGCCCAACAAGGACCAGGAACTACCCCTGTTACCCATCCCAAGCACTATGCACATACCTTGAGTCAGCTGCAGTTCAAACATATAACAAGATAGTGTATCCAAGGATGTGGTGACTCTGGGATAAGTCTATACCTAATACCAACCCAACCAAGTCCAACCACCCAATGTTTGACCAAACTAATATCAAAACCATAAACCAAAACCAAGATAATAAGCCTATGTATGTATGTATATATATATATATATAAAACAAAACCAATCCATACCATACCCAAGTCCGTATTTGTCCATACAAAGCCTCTAGACCAACCAAAGAGTACCTAGTCGGGACATACCCCCGACCATAGCCAAACACCAAAGTCTATGAAAGACAAGAGATATGTAAAGTAAAACATAACATGAAATAGAACCCTTCCAAATTATGGAAGCTCACCATTTTAATCCAACATCGACTGTCCCCAAATACGATCACTAAGTAGGAGAAGTAGAATAGTCAGTCCCTACATAGAATGGGTATACAGCTGCCCGAAGATGGGATAGTGGGTAAACACTTGCATGCACACAGGATAAGGATAAAATAATGCCATTAATATAACCAAGTAAAACCATCCATAATGCATACAACCACACATACAAATAAAACCATGCCAGGAAAGGGAACTGGGTTTAGCATGCCATTAAAACCTTTACCTGGGTTGTGTAGATTTTCCATCCTAAACTATCCACGGGCTATACGATTTCAGCTCCCCCTACTGAAAGGGCCCAAGTAAGTGTAGCTGCCCGACCAGGGAAAAGGAAAACTGGGATGACTAGTATATCCCTAATATTTTAAGTGTGACATAATGCACATGGTCACCAAGACCGAACCTCACAGCAGCAAATATGAGTTTTCAATTTTGGTCCCCCCGAGACCTCCACCTTCTATGGATTTGATACATACTCTGCCATTATTGCCCAATTAAACCATTACCAAAAAGCCAACAATCCATTAACCATTTATTAACCAAGGCCATTAGTAGTGGTATCGTCATACCGACCATAAATTCCAAGTATTATCTATAGCCAACCATTTATATGTTTAAGGGACTTCCAAGTACCATTCCATTCAATATATTAAACCACTTGGGGGATTCCCATGTACCCCACAAGCATAACCAATTAAGCCACAATCGTTATTCAAACCAAATCCATTAATGAATTCACTTGAGGGATTTCTATGTACCCACAAGGTTTTCAAAATAGGCCAGCCATGACCACCAAAACCTTTACCCTTTAAACCATTCCAAACCATTGTAGACGATGACAAACACTTAACTTATTTACATCATTTAAACCATTTAAACCATGCAAAACTATACAAATCCATTTAGGGTTCCATTACCAAACTAGACCATGCAAGATTTCCAATGAAAGTTCAACAATAAAGTGAACACATTTTCTTAGGCTTTTTATCAAACATGTTTAGGGCATGCCTTTACCAAGACCAAAACCAAAGTATAAACCATTATGGTTAGGGTTGTTCAAGTCCCATTTGTTAAATCATAACCAACCAACATCCATATGTGCAAATCATTTCCAAAAACATGTAAAAACATAGATTAAACCAATACCGAACAATATGCATCAAAACCCTCAACATATGTTTCAAAAATCACCATTCATGATTCATAAAACAATGTTTAAAATTCAATACGCATGCCTTTAATTGGAACAAACAATGAGGGAAGGCGCACATGCCTTATAGAAGAAGATTCTGAAGAGAAAATGACTCTTGATCTCTTTGAGGAACACATGAAGAAACCCTAGCCTTCAATCTTTAAGAGTGAGTTTGAGAGAGTATTTAAAGTGTTTCATCCTTTAATAAGTGTTACAAAAGGCCACCAAGGGTTATATAACGTGAGGACATAAGGGTTATGAAGTAGGAAATGTCTGGACTACCCTCGACTTAAAATTAAAACAAGTCACGAAGTTGGGTACAACTCACCCATACCATTCGTATCCTAAGGTACGAGTGGCACCCCAACTCATACGCAAGACCATGCCAAGACCCTATACACTGGTTTATATATGACTCACGCCTCCCTAACTTGTACGTAAGGGTATGAGTGGTACACTCAATTGTACCAACAACTATACCATGGGTACATTCCTAGATAACTCAGTCAAGCACCATACGACTTGCCCTACACCACTGTTATCTTCCTATATGACTCATACCATGATAAGTCGTATCTTGGGCAATAGCCAAGCCAAACATACTGCCTAGTGTATGAGTGAACCCTCAAGACCACCCCTAACTTGTATTCAAAGGTACAATTGGTACCCTTGAGTCATACCAAACCTATTAAGTCCAAAACCAAGGAAAATTTGCAAGGTTCCAAATCCTGGGGTGTTTCAGTCTCCTCTACTAGGATCATTCATCCTCGAATGATGGGGAAGGATTAGAGAAAGCATAAGGTAACGTATTAACACACATTAAACTTTCCTTCAACCCAAAATAGAACATAAAAAAACAAAGCGAGATGAGAAGATCACCATACACCCCATCACGATTTACACCCAACACCTTCATTTTGACCCTTATCTAAGTTATAAAACAAAGATGCAAGAGGAACCATTTCTCACTTTTAACCAAGTTAGAAACTAAGATGTGATAAAGAACATATACCCTACATATGAGTTTCTGAAACAAAGAGCCAATACGGATATTTGGACTCCGTGTCCTTTTCTGTATTGCAAATGACTTTCTCAGACTTTTAGTTCCACCATGGAACCTTTATCGGAGCCACTTTTTTTGTTTGAAACCGATGAACTTACTGACCCAAGATCCTCATTGGGACCTTCTTAAAGAACAAAGAATTCGAGATACTAATACTGCGTAAAGGAACCAACCAACCAACCAAAGACCATCCACACTTTACCCCAACATAAACATATAGATTTCTGGATGAATGGACTCATGCTAAAGAGCAGGTCCAATTCAATTTAGAATTTACCAAGACACATCACTCCAAGATCTTGAGTATAACTATACACCACCGATTCCATGTTCAAGCCTATCCGAAGCAAAAATGAGTTAACTTAGGACACCGGGTTTCACTCCCTACATCTATCCTGAAACACTATTTTTCTTCCACCACCATTATATGTGGACCATAAGTAAAAGACATGGACAAACCCATATCCACCAATTATACCCAAAACTTCCATCCTATAATTGAATATCCAAAACCTTACACTTACTATGCCATGAAAATAACTCATAAATCGAAGCCTTATCAAACCTCTCAAGTACCCAACACAACAATTGGTATATCTACCAATCAGAATATTCAAGCCTATGACTCATATACCCGCGGTATGATCTATCCATAAAAATATCTAGCACCCTTTACAACCTTCACAAAGTTTTCACTACCCATTCTTTCCTAACCATTTCTCATAACAGCAACCTTACCGCATCTTCCAAGAACTTAACTCTAGTAGTCACCCTATACTCTCCCCCACTTAGGGACTTCTACACTTCTTGATTCAAAATATCACCATGCTCTCCAAGCCACTACCACCCTAGAATAAGAAGAAGAGTCATTTAAGGGACCAAATTACAAGAATTATCCTTGACACCAAAGGCAAGACAAAGACCTCAGAAACAAAACACGGCACTATAGGCATAAAGTACTTCATAGTCACCACCTAGACCATAAATGAAGAAACATCCTGACCAAACCAAACCATAAAAGGTGTTCTTAGAATAGACACCAAAAGAAACACAACCACACTTACCATGAGTAATGCAATGTAAAGTCAAAATTCATATTTAGGAAACAAGGCGAATGCAAAATGTGAACCTTAGCCATTCGTGCAATAAGAATGCGTACAACACTAGTAGAGTACCAAGATAGAAGAAAATTACTAGAATATGCAACCGGATATTCCCTTGAAGTCCATCACTAAAAGAGAATTCTAGATTAACCGCCAACCTTCACCTTATTTCACCTACAAGTATAATACTCCGCTCTAATGGGTGTCACCAAAGATGTACACCGGGGCTTCTTGGTTCTCCTATACCCAACCTTATTCATCCCCAAGGCTACCTAGAGCTCAGCGCAGACATGCCAAAAACCATTAGACCAAATTGACTCTAAGGTTTCCAATTTAAATCAAAACTATTTAAAATCAAACCATGGCCACCAAGGCCCCTCCAAAATCATTTAAATCCATCCAAAAAAATTCATATTCCTGTAATCATTCATTTAATGTAAAGATTTGAAAATAGCCAAATCATATGACAAAAATTATATTCTATGGAAATTTCACAAATAGTTTGAGGGCACATAATTTCCAAGACCAAAACTAAGTAATTGGGGAATCTGTAGTACCCTAAATTCGATTTAACATTCACATGCATCCCACAATGTTCATGAACATAAATAAAGTGTGAATAATGCATCATAATCCATAGGAAATCAATTAAATGAGTAATCATGACAAAGCACTCAGTTGTGCCAAAACCCAAATTCAAAATCATGAATTTAATATCAGTTTCATGCCAATAATAAAATGCAAATACAAGGACAAAGATATGGAAAAACTCCATGATCTAACCTATCCAATGACCAGAATCCCCAACCTACCAAATTATCCCCATAATTCCTGCATTGTTATTCTCAAGCTAACGGACTCTATTTTATCAACATCAACATCTAACGTCCGCACTTAGTGTCTATCAACCACCATGCACTACCAGCAAAGTACCCCATATAAAATGAAATATACATATATGATCCATTCTACAAAAAGGACAACCTAAAATTCCTTATCCACCAACCGACAACCTATTTATTTCTAGGGAAACCATCCCCTATATGAATAAAAGAAAGGGGACCCCCTCCCCCCAAGGAAAAATACTAGGATGGATGAAACCTTTATCTAAGTGACCCATTAATGGGTCCTTAAGCTCCTTTAAGCCAACTGAAACCATTCTATAAAGAAATAATAGAAATTTGGACAAGTGTCCGAAATAAGACCAATTTCAAACCAACCTCCCCATTAGAAAGACGCCATGAGGGTCGTCAAGGAGACCTCAGGAACTCTATGTACCACTAAAACCAAACGCAAAGAAAGACCTTCCGAGTTAGAATCCTTAACCCAGACCAAATAATAAAGACACCCCTTTTTGGAGAACAATCTCAAAGTACTAAGATATAACCTTTCCTTTAAAACTAGGGACCCGATCAAAACCATTCTCTCACTCCATAATCGATTCACCATTGATTCTAAAGACAACCTTTTTACGAATTTGCCTATCTAATAATGACTAACACGAGTGCAACCAATCCTTTCCTCTGAATAAAATCTAAATCCATTATATTCGAGTCGCACAAATCCTCCAAGACCCCTTTACTATCAACAGATACCACACACCCTCATAGACTCTATTAGCAATCAAAGAGTTATCTATCAAGGAAGAAATAGAAGAAGAAAAGAGTTTGAAATAACCTTGGGACCAAGAACATAACTACAAATGGGGCCATAAAAGAGAGAGGACTCCAAACCAAATAAACCATACACACCATAAGGAAAGGAGTTTTCAACATACTAGTGTTGGCATCAAAAGATGCCTCAGACTCCCGAGTAATAGTAAGAATATTGAAATAATCCTGACCACTGCCGGAGCTAGACATAGCAGCCAAACCTTTTTTTTCCCAAGAGGCAACCCTTATGGGATATTCCCGGCATACGACACCTAACTGACCACGACAAAAACATCAATTCCTTCTTTCCTTGCAACAACCATAGTGAGACCAACCAAAAAATCTAAAAAAAAAAGAGTAGGATGGCATGGAATAGGCCCCATTTGCTCGAGATTGGGCAACTTTTTCCCTAGAAGAATTTACTAATCTGAAAATACCTGCCTCTGAATGGATTTAAGTAGGGGAGCATAAACCATAGAATTGGAGTTAGGACTCACCCAACTCCTCTTCTTAAACTATTTACAACCATACCATTGGCCTCCCCTTTTTGTTTAGAAATCTAAGACCTCTTACCTTGATTATTTCCCAATCTTAACTCATTCCTCCTTGTACCAATAGAACTAGACCTGCGTGATAGATTTGTCACTATTTGAATTAGTAGATTATTAGGATAACAAAACTTATAATTGGTAACCTCTCCTTGAGGTAAGAGAGATTGAGTGAGACATCTTCTGAAATAGGGTCAGTAGAGATCGGTGAGACTCCACGGGGAAAACCAAAAATTATGAACCTTGGTTGGATCTGTTCCCTATGAGTTAGACTAGACTTTCCATGTTGTCCTCAAGTGGGGCAGGCGAGTTTCCACAAACTTTAGATCATTGAGAAGACATAATCCGAAGAGTGAACCAAGGAAGATTCATAGAAGAGTTCAAGACCTTAGACTCCATAGCCCAAATGTAAAACAACCAAGAAAGTGAAACATTCCTAGATGCCTCATAACCTCCTAATTATAAGTGTGATGCACAACACACCCATAAGAAAGACTCTACTTCACACGGCTTTATAGATACCCCATGACACTAAAGCCTAAAGCTCTGATACCAACTTGACATGACCCAAACTATGGTCTTGTCGTAATAGGTAATCCCAAGGTTAACCAAGACCAGGAACCACCCCCATTACCCAACCCACGCACCATGAGAATACCTTGAGTCAAATGAAGTTTTAACATATAACAACATAGAATAATACCCAAGTCCATAGTTATCCATACAAATCCTCTAGACCAACCAAAGAGTACGTAGTCAGGACATACCCCCAACCATAGCCAAACACCAAAGTCTATAAAAGATAAGAGATATGTAAAGTAAACCATGACATGAAATAGATGCCTTCTAAACTATAGAAGCTCACAACTTTAATCCAACATCAGTTGTTCCTAAATTTGATCAGTAAGCAGAAGAAGTAGAATGGTCAGTCCCTGCATATCATGGGTATACAGCCACCCGAAAATGGGTTAGTGGGTGAACACTAGCATGAACTAAGGATAAGGATAAAATATTTCCATTTATAAAACCAAGTAAAACCATCTATAATTCATACAACCACACACATATATATAACCATGCCGGGAAAGGGAACTGGGTTTAGCATGCCATTAAAAACTTTACCTGGGTTGTGTAGCTTTGACATCCTAAACTACCCACGAGCTACATGGGTTCAGCTCCCCTAGTGAAAAGACCCCAGTGTGTGTCGCCGCATGACCAGGGAAAATAAAACCTGGGATAACTAGTACATCCCCCAATATATAACGTATGTATTACGCCCAAGTGCATATGCAAGTGTACGTGGTCTACCAAGTAATATAATGGCCTTAAATAAAGACGAATATCAATCCCACAGGGACTAGCTCCAATAACTATTCAAATTCTAGTTCACTTATTGAGATTAACTTGGATATTACAACTATGTCATTAAGCAGGGATGTAATAATCTAATTAAGTGCTCACAACTATCATCCTACATGTGAAACAAGTAAGGATTCTAGGTACATCCATGTCCTAGACTCTAATTTGAATTCCTTATTTTGTAAAATAATAAGAACCTTACTTTGCTCATCCCTGCGTTCTATCTTCCAATTGCCCCTCTCGAGATCACAAAGTTGACAATATATGTATTCTAAGATTAGTTACTCCTTAAAATAGTTCAAACTTAGCTAAAAAAAATCCAAATATGAAAATCAAATCAAACGAAATCAATTCAACATGATAGTAGTCATGTTCTTGGCTTTAACCCCTAAAAAGGGGCGTTTAGCCACTAATAGACATAATCATGATCCAAATACTTGAATACATAATCAAATCTATTAAAAAGCTAAAGTTAAAGATTAAAAACCCTAAATAAAGTGTTTATAAATCCCTCTCAATTCTCCAAGACGTCCAAATATGATGAGAATAAGTTACAAAGTGTTCTATTTATAGTTAAGGACTTAATCCGTGTATGGGGAGATGTCCGTAGTACGTTGGATATCAAGTTGGAAGAGTGGTGCTTCCCAGTGTATATCTCATGGAATAAGGGGAGAAGGGAATTGAAAATCACGTGGGAAGAGCTCCACGACATGGCTAATTCACATAGGCTCACTGGAATGTGCCTCTTGACACCTAATTTCGTCTAAGTGTTTCTCCTTTCATACCTTGCTTTGTGGTGTTGTTTCCACTCAATATCCAGCTTCTATTTCATTAATATATCACCATAATCAAATAACCAAGAATCCTACATAATTAAACACAAAATATTAGAGATCAAGATAACAAAACCTTCATAACAAATAACTAAAACCATGAGCTAAGACTAGGCTTGTCCATATTGATCTTTAACTTATGTTTCGACACTTTGCTTAATCCAATTGAACTTTAAACATTATAAAAAAGTCATTCTACATATAATTACACAATCATAACCTTATAAACTCAATACACCCCATTAGAATCCATCAAAAACAACTAGAACAACACCTAGCTCAAGCTAGTAAGCTAGTTTTCTCGTCTAGACTCTAAATGATCAATTTGAATCCAAACTTGTTTGAAAACACCTTTAAACATCATAATTCACTACTTAAACACTTATATTCTTATTTATATCATTATTAACACATAAAGCACATGAATTGTCCTCAAAACAAGGCTAAATAAGCTAGGATAGCAATGCTAAAGTCCTTAATTACACCCAATATCACCACCCTACACTTATAGCCTTGTTCATTCTCGAAAAACTCATTACTCTAAGCATCATAGGCTTAGGAGACTATATACTTCTACTACGTGAAATACACTCAAGTTAGTACTACAATGACAACACAAAATACAATTTCTACACTGAGCATGTTATATACATAATTGAAAGCTCGAGAATTCCACTTCAGAATAGCCTAGCCTAAAGAATTGACTCACCGAATTCACAAACTCATACATATTGCTCAATCACAGACATCATACAAATCACCCAACTATTATAAAACATATGCCCTCACCACAAGAGAGTTACCCATAATCACTCACATAGGTACAGTTTATCAGAAAAGGGGTATAAAAATTAAATTATGCTCACTCTCACAAAGAATTCACATATTACACACGATGAACCATAGACTTTCCCTTAGTGTAGTACTCCACTAATGTCAGAATGATGAAGCTTAGGATGAAATAGGCTTTAAAGGTTGTAATGTAGTCTAAGGGACGGGCAGGAACTATTTTGGTCAGGAATAGTGACTATCTTCTCTAAGTGTTTTAATACATCACATTATACAATCAAAACCAATCTCTAACAACCAACTTCCACCTCTACTACCTTCACACATATTTTTTTTACCTATCTCATTAAGCTCATTCACATACAATATGGTGGGAGTATTTTCTATTAGATCAAGATTCTATTTTTAGCACAAATTTTCTTTTCACTCCTTACCATAGCACATCAACTTTACACACCAATAACTATTTCTGTGAGGCTTTTCTTTTACCGTTTCTCCTCTTATTTTTTTAAACTCCTTAATTAATTTTACACTTTAGTGCTTAGGATATTTGGATCAAATTAAGGTCAATCAAAGAAGGGATTAGCCTATAAATGAGACTACCAAATAAAAAGCTAAAGGGTCAATGGGGTTTAACTAGGATTATGCACACTGGTAGGTCAGAAGAAGTTATGAAACATGGTTATCAAAGAAATGTCTATATCATCTCCTAAACCTACACTCTTTATTTTATTTTGCACACACACCAAAAAAGTTGTAAATATCACATACAACATAAAATATATAAATACCTCACACGTACATGGCATATGCTCAACTCAAGCAGGATCATCATAGACTCTTAACCAAATAATAACATGAATTCAATATTAAGCCAACGTATACAAGAGTCATAATCATGATCCTAGGAGTCTAAAAAGTAGTAATTCACACAATCAACATGCTTTTACAAATGAAATACTTGCACTATGTAGTCAATAATAGCACCAGTAAGACATCTTACTTATTCCTAACCTAAATTTTTTAAAAAAATTACCCTAAAACCTGGGAATTTCCCCACCCCACACATAAAAATATACTTTTTCCCCAAAGAATACTTTTAAAATTAGAGATAAAAATACTCCCTGAGGCCTCTAGGCTTATCTAGAAGCATATTTATACATCAAGGGGGTCCAAGGACCCCACACTTAGTCTTCACCATGCTCCTTAGCTCAGTTTTCTAGTACTCAAACTACCCATCAACCTGTGACTCAACAAAAACAAAACTACATGAAGTAAAAACTAAAATCTAAAAATAAAACCTAACTTAAATTAACTTGGCTTGCCTCCTAAGTAGCACCTGATTTAGTGTCACGGCATGACCCACATCAACTTAACTATATTCCATCATCCTTTTCCTCACACTTGGAGGCCATCTTCTCATTCGTTTTTGACCTCTTGAGTATGAACTCTAAAGTTCAATTGCTTTTTCAATAATAACCTTTTCAAGATATCAGTCTACATTATGTTGGGCTTGAGTATTTGTGGCTTAAGCTGCTCAGTGAGGAAGTCAAAAAAGGTCTTTTATGGAATAGGCTTACCACCCCATACTTATCCCCTTTAATAACAGTAATCATGCACAAGTCTTTGTAGTGGGATAGTATGTTAAGTGGTTTGTACACTTTAAAAACTGGCTCTTCAACTTTCAACCTCATTGTGAGCGTACCCTCTCTAACATCAATCAAAGCTTCTTCTATCACTAAGAATGGACATCCCAAGATGATCGACACCTGTACATCTACCTAAAATCTAAAATAATAAAGCCAGCAGGAATAATAAACTTAATAACCTTGATGAGAACATCCTTTATGACTCCTTAGGGATGGGCTATGGTCTCATTTGCCAGCTGCAATAGTATGAAGATCGATCTTGACTTTTCTAAGCCTAAAGTATTAACAAAGAAAGAGGCATCAAGTTGATACTTTCCCCTAAATCACTAAGTGCATGGACAACTTCGTTGTTGCCAATTTAAATTGGGAAAATGAACTTCCCAGGGTACTTAAGTTTTTTAGGAATCTTTTGAGTCACCACAAATCTACACTCCTCAGTGAGTGCTACTATCTCAACATCCTGTAGCTTAAATTTATTAGCAACCACGCCACTCAAGTACTTAGCATACTTGGGTATTCCTTACAAAATATCTGAATGAGGTAAATTAATGTGAAGCTCTCTAAATGTGTCAAAGAACTTCTTGAAGCACACATCCTCCTTCGCTTTTATACACTTCTGTAGGAAAGGTATTTGTGGTCTCTCCTTCATCTATTCAGAAACTTTTGTTTTCGAGTACTTAGACCCTCAAATTTTCAACAACTTTGTTGTTTACCTACTTAGGAGCTTTTTTTACATCTACCTCCTTAGTTTTCTTTGGAGATTCTTAATTAATCTCTTTACCACTCCTCAAAGTGATTACCATGACCTGTTTAAGAGGTTCAGTATCACTTGGCAAACTACCTTGAGGCATGGTATTTAGTGTTTGTTATAGTTATCCCAACTATAACTCCAAGTTCCTCGCCTGCTGAGTCTTAATGTCTTTCCACTGACTCTTTATATACGCTGCCAATTGTGTTTGATAAGCTAAAACCTATTTTAGTATCTCTTCCATATTGCTATTTATGGCCTGATTCCCTTGAACTTGTGGTTGCTAAAGTTGCTGTTGTTGGGCATTCCATGGATGATTTAGTGGTTGAGTTTGCCACATTAGATTGTAGGTGTTCCCATAATTTTGCCTTTGAGCATTGCCTACATACATCACAAACTTTGAATTTATAGCACAAATGATTGTAGAATAGCCATTGTTACCACAGACCTCACACCATTCTGTAGCTTTTTGAATTGCATTAACTATGGTTGCAGGCTATGTGACTCCCAACTTTATGTTGCTTATATGATTTTACAGTGCCAAAATCTGGGCGGATATAGCAGTAAAGTGGTTCACCTCTAGCACAAATGTAATTTTTTTATAGCATTCCTTGATTCTTAATGCCACTCGGGATTCCCTTGAGCAATGTGATTCAACAATGTATATAGCTCATCATACATTAGCTCCAAAGATTGACCAACTGCAGCTGAATCTAGCATATTTTTTTTGTTACAGTCAAGTGCCTCTATGAAACTATGAGTTAATACCTCATTAGACTGTTGATGGTATGGACAATCTTGAAGAAGAGCTTTGAACTACTCCCAAGCATGACATAAATTCTCGTCTAGCTTCTGTTGAAGCATACGATCCAACTACAAAGTCTCACGGTCTTGCCATATAAAAAGAATCATTAGAGGAATTTTTAGGCTAAGTCATCCTATGTTGTAATTGAATTTTTTGGCTCAGCATTCTACCACTTCTTCATTTCCCACAACAGTGAAAAGAGGAATAGTGTTAGCCTCACATAATCAATTGACACACCCATAGGGATAAATGTGTCACTGATCTCCAGAAAGTTTTGCAGGTGGACTTGTGGATCTTTATTTGAAATCCCAATAAACTGTCCACTGCTGATCAAAAGTTGCACCATATTTTGTTTCAACTCAAATTTTCTCCAGCAGATGGTTACTGAAAATGGGAGGTCAAATTTGTTTAAAGTGGGATTTCCAGGTCTCGAACTGTCCTGTGGGATGCTTTTTCTTTAGCCATGAGAGCAGGATAGTCTTGATCTTCTTCTATTTGTTGAATTTGTAGGAGAAGGATTGTTTTTCTCCTTTGTTGATGGAAGCATTGCTCGGATTCGGGACTTGGTTCAACCAATTCCCTATCCCTTGCTAGCTTACTAGCTTGAAAACCTATTTCCACCAAATATAAAACCAAGACCAAGCATAAATTACCAAAGAAATCCAAAAAGTAAAACAAAAAAAAAATAGTTGCCAAATTACAAGTCCCCAGCAACAATGCCAAAAACTTTTTGTGCCCAAGCACACACACAAGTGTACGTGGTCTACCAAGTAATATAGTGACCTTAAAGAAATCTGAATATCAATCCCATAGGGACTAGTTCTAGCAACTATTCAAATTCTAATTCACTTATTGAGATTAACTTGATGACAGGTAACCAAAAAGAGTTTGTGATTGGTAAACTAAAAATAAAGTAAACAATGCGTAAAGTAAAAGACTAAAGATAATCAATAGAGTAAATCCCAAGGTTAGAGCACTTTGAAAAATCGAACTACACTATTGAGCTTTATTCGTTAGATTGCTTATCTTGGTTGTTGATTCATAGGATTTATTGCATGATCATGGTCTCCCGACCTCTAATCGTCTACCTAACTTGGAAATTACAACTATGTCGTTGAGCAGGGATGTAATAATCCAATTAAGTGCTTAAAGCTATCATTCTTCATGTGAACCAAGAAAGACTTCTAGGTACATCTCTATCCTAGATGCTAATTCAAATTCCTTATTTCATAAAAGAATAAGAACCTTACTTTGCTCATCCTCACTTTCTATCTTCCTATTCCCCCTCCCGAGATCACAAGGTTGACAATATATGTATTCTAAGGTTATAAAGTACTTAAAAGAGTTTTAAAAAAAGGATAAAAAAAACAAATATGATAAGAAAATCAAATCAAATCAATGTAACACTATAGTAGTCATGTTCTTAGCTTTAACCCCTAGAAAGGGGGCATTTAGCCACTAATCGACATAATCATGATCCAATTACTTAAATACATAATCAAATCTATTAAAAAGCTAAAGTTAAAGAGTAAAAACCCTAAGTAAAGTGCTTAGCAGATCCTCTCAATGCTCCAAGATATCCAATGATGATTAGAATAAGTTACAAAGTGTTCTATTTATAATTGAGGACTTAAGTCGCGTATGAGGGAAGGTCCGCGACACGTTGGATATATCCTGGGAAGAGTGGTGTGTCAAGGTGGATATATCATGTAATAAAGGGTGTGTGGCATTGAAAATTTCAGGATATTATCTCTGCAACACAGCCAATTCACGTAGGCTCAATAGAATGTGCCTCTTGAAACCTAATTTTGTTTGAGTGTTTCTCCTTCCATCTCTTTCTTTGTGGTGTTGTTTCCACTAAATTTCCAGATTTTATTTCATAAATATATCATCATAATCAACTCACCAATCATCCTACATAATAAAACACCAAAGATTAGAGCTCAAGAAAACAAAACATTCATAACGAGTAACTAAAAACACGAGCTAAGACTAGGCTTATCCACATTGATCTTTAACTTATGTTTCGACTATTTGATTGATCAAATAAACTTTGCACATTATAAACAAGTCATTCCACATATAATTACACAATGATAACCTTAAAAACTCAATACACCCCATTAGAATACATCAAAAAAAACTAGAACAACACCTAGATCAAACTAGTAAACTAGTCTTCTCGTTTATACTCTTAATGATCAATTTGAATCCAAACTTGTTTGAAAACACCTTTAAACATCATAATTCACTTCTTAAACACTTCTATGCTTATTTATATCATTATTAACACATAAATCACACTAATTTTCCTAAAACAAGGCTAAAGAAGCTAGGATAGCAGCGCTAAAGTTCTTTACTACACCTAACATCAATGTGACATACTGCACACGGTCACCAAGACCAAACCTCAAATCGGCAAATATGAGTTTCAAATTTTGGTCCCCCCGAGACCACCCCTTCCATGGCTTTGCTACATACCCTACCATTATTTTCCAATTAAACCATTACCAAAAAACCAATCAATCTATTAACTATTTATAAACTAAGGTCATTAGTAGTGGTATCGTCATACCGGCTATAACTTGTAAGTATTATCCATAGCCAACCATTTAGAGGTTTAAGGTACTTCCAAGTACCCTTCCATTCACCATATTAACCCCTTGGGGGATTCCTTTGTACCCCATAAGCATAACCAATTAAGCCATAACCATTATTCAAACCAATTCCATTAATGCATCACTTGAGGGATTTCCATGTATCTCGCAATATTTTTAAAATAGGCCAACCATGACCACCAAAACCTTTACCCTTTAAGCCATTACAAACCATTTTAGACCATGCCAAAAATTTAAAGCATTTATATCATTTAAACTATGCAAAACCATCCAAATCCATTTAGGGTTCCATTACCAAACCAAAACATGCAAGAGTTCAAATAAAAGTTCAACAATTGAGTGAAAACATTCTTTTAGGCATTTTATCAAACATGTTGAGGTCATACCTTTACCAATACCAAAAACAAAGTATAAACTATCATGATTAGGGTTATTCAAGATCCATTTGTTAAACCATAACCAACCAACACCCACATGTGCAAACTATTACCAAAAATATGTAAAAACATAGTTTAAACCAATACCAAACAATATGCATCAGAACCCTCAACATATGTTTCCAAAACTACCATTCATGATTCGTTAATCAATGTTTAAAACACAATACGCATGCCTTTATTTGGAAGTAACAATGAGGGAAGTAGTACATGCCTTATACAAGACGATTCTGAAGAGAAATGTAATTCTTGAGCCCTTTGAAGAACATATGAAGAAACCCTAGCCTCCAATGTTCAAGAATGAGTTTAAGAGAGTATTTTAAGTGTATCCATCCTTTAATAAGTATTATGAAAGGCCACCAAGGTTTATAAAACATAAAGACATAAGGATTTTGATGTAGGAAATGTCTTGACTACCCTTGACTTACAATTAAAAAAAGTCATGAAGTTTGGTATGACTCGCCCATACCATACATATCCTAGGGTACAAGTGGTACCCCAACTAATACCCAAGACCATGACAAGACCTTATACACTGGTTTCTATATGACACATACCTCCCTAACTCGTACCTAAGGGTACGAGTGGTACACTCAATCATACCCACCAACTGTACCATGGGTAGATTCAACAAGACAACTCACTCAAGTACCATACAACTTGCCTTACACCACTCGTATTTTTCTATACAACTCGTACCATGATGAGTCCTATCTTGGGCATTATCCAAGCAAAACATATTACTTAGTGTATGAGTGAACCCTCAAGATCACCCCTAACTCATATCCAAGGGTACGATTCATACCCTTGTGGCATACCAAGCCTAATAAGTCCAAAACAAAGGAAAATTGGCAAGGGTCCAAATCCTAAGGTGTTTCAAAAACCTAGCCCAATATCTTTGAGAAGTTTTTAGAGAGTCTGTGAGAGTGTTTTGATATTCCAAAGTGAGGAATGCAGGACCAAATAGTTTTATAAGATGAGGGATCTTAAGGGCTTGGGGTTGGAAATGGCTAAAATACCCTCACCTTAAAACTGTAAAAGACTCACAAAAGGGTACACTTTGGCTTGTATTGGCTTAATTATTTAAAATCTAAGGTAATCTATACTAATACAAGTGCTATAAGCTTAGTTCTTTGTGCAGTTAGTGGAGAAGAATAAGACAAAATATCAACCTGGAGACTACAAAAGAAATATGGGATAAATTGGAGGTAACCTATGAAGGAACCACCAAAGTCAAAAATCAAAGATTGGTGCCCTGGTCAATGAATATGAGCTGTTCAAAATGGAAGAGAATGAGAACATTGAAACAATGTTTGCTAAATTTAGTAAGATCATATGTAAATTGAAATCATCGAGATGATCTATCCACATAGACTGTAAGTCCAGAAGTTGGTTCGAAGTCTTCCAAAAATGTAGGAAACCAAGGCTGCCATTTTGGAAGATAGAGATCTACACAACATGACATATGTTTAACTTTGAGGTAACCTCATTGCATATGAAAGAAATTATATCAAAAGGTACCACAAGTAGGAAAGGAATAAACGAATATCCTTCAACACTGCTCCAACTAAAGAAGAGGACATCTTGGAAGATTTCAATGGCAAAAGAATGACCCTTATTAACCGTAGAGTAAGCAAGATCTTGAGATAGAGACAACAAAGATCCTAGGAGGCAAAAATAATGACTTCACTAAAAACGATGATCATTACTATTACTATGGAAAGCCTGGCTACTTTAAAAAACTGTTCAGAATTAAGATGAAAAACATCTAGGAAGAATCAAAATTTCGGAGCCTGGAGTGATGAAGATGAAACCAAACAAGAAATAGAAGTTGTCAATATATGCTTTATGGCAACAGGTGAAGCCAGTGAGGTAAGATTACATAATTATCATAATTGAAATATTCTTAAATCTAATTTATATTTTAAAACAAAAGCTTCAAAAGGTCATACATGAATATAACAAACTTGGTCAAGAGAAGAAGAGTTGTGAAGCTGGATTTAAATGAAAACTCAAAGAGGAATAAAGAAGCTACCAAAGAGAAATCGAGGCATGTCAAATTGAAATTGACTTGCTTCATGAAGAGCTTGATGATGTAAAAATTAAATAGTATTGAGAAATCCCCCAGTCACAGTTTTGTGAGATCAAACTCTTTTAAAAATAATTCAAGTTCCTCATCAAAATCGTTTAAATAAGCTAAGACATCCCTCTTCTCTCGAGGACCTATTTATTTTATCTGTGGACAGTGATGTCATAAATTCTACAGTTACAGGAATAATCCTAAAAGTGTATGGGTTTGGAAGCCCAAAGGAAGCACATCTAACTCGCAAGGACCCAAGACCACTTGGGTACTTAATCAAAATTAATTTTCTTATTTTCTAGGAACAAGACCACAAGAGCTATAAGAAGGGAACGTAGGTCATTGATAGCGGATGTTCTAGACATACCGAAAAGAAAGAAAATTTTTCTACTAAAAAAAATAGATGGAGGACTAGTCAATTTTAATGATAATCCTAGAGATAACGTCATCAGAGTCAACTCAGTAAAGCTCAGCTTCTTATGCAAATCTACTGAATTATATCTAGTAAACGGCCTCAAGTATAACTTACTCAGCATCAGTTAGTTGTGGAACATCGAGCTTGGAATCTCTTTCAAGCTGAAAGTTGGTCCATTAAAAATTACAAAAATGGCATCTCTCTCATCGATGAATACCAAGAATGGTGTAGTAGAGCCAATAAAATTGGTTTTTTTAGGAAAATAGCAGGACTATTATGTCAGAACATAATCACCCAGATTTTTTTTGGGTGGAAGAAGTAAGCACAGCATGTCACATCATCAACAGATGCCTGATCATACATGTTCAAAAAAGGATGCCTTATGAAACTCTGAAAGGGAAATAAACCTAACATCTTATGGATATGGATACTTTATCCATAACAATGGTAAGAATAAATTGGGAAAACTCAATCCATGAAGTGACAAAGGTGAGTGATATATAATTCAGAGAAAATGCTCGCATAATCTCTGAGCCATCACAAGACAAGTCAACTATAGCCCCTTTGGAGTCTACTTTTACATTAGAAATGGCAAAACTATGTGTTCCAAGAAAATAAAGACACGATGCTAGGTTTCCAAATGATTTTATTCTTAAAAATTTGGATGACGGGATGAAAACAAGCATCTGTTGCCCCTGTATCTCTAATTGAATGAAAAAGGTATGGTCATCAGAAATAAAGTCATACCTATAAGTTAAGGCTATTCCCACCAAAAAGGTATTGATTATAATGAGATCATTTAGGCCGTGACAAAGTTAGAATCTATCAGAATTTTATTAGCAATTGTTGCTTTCAAATATTTAGGCCATAAAAAATGAATGTCAAAAGCACCTTCTTAAATGTTTTATTCATGAGGAAGTATTTGTAAGACAACTTCCATGATTTGAAAATCCAATCGTATCCAAAACCATATTTTCAAGCTGTCAAAACAACTCTACAGCCTCAAACAAACTCCAAAGGCCTAGCATGAGATATTGAGTATTTTCCTATTAAATAACAATTTTTAAGAAAGTAAAATTGGTACAACTCTAGTCTTACAAGAGGTTGATTCAAATCTTCTTATTGTGTAATTTATTCTAACATCTCTTTGTGTGAGAATTTTGCTAATATGATGAAATGAGTTTTATGGGTAACACCCTAAGTTCATGGTATATCAAGAAGCAAACCTTAGCTGACTTGCCAACAACTAAAGCTGAATACATAGCCATTGGGAGTTGTTGTACTTAAATCCTATGAATCGCGCGTCACCTACCTGATTTTAATATGTTTTATGAATCTAAGCCCACAATGTGTAACAACTTCAATGATATAAGTCTATTTAAATATACTAAGCATCATTTTATCCGTGATCATGTAGTAAATGGTGATCTTATTTTTTTAACTCTGAAAATCAGCTTCTAGATCTTTTTAAAAAAATTATATTTTTTAATGTCTCATAAGGAAAGATTTTGTTTTCTAAAAAAAACTCATATAATATTTTTTGAAATATTTCATGTTCTAAAAGAAAAACTCAGTATAATATATTTTTCCAAATCTTTGATGATTTCAAAAGATCCTTATTATTGTACAAAATTCAGTGTCTACTCTTTGACCGTTGTTCTTTCCTTTCAGATCAAACTCTTTACACACCATCTTTTTCTCTTCCATCATCATTACCATATATGCACCCTCTCTCTTCCCAATAATCCTTCGCCCTCTCATCTCCAACTCTAAACCAAAGACCTCTGTACCTTCTCTTGCAACTTTATATTTACACCTTCCTCTTCACCCCTTTTATACTCGTCCATCCCCATTTTTATCTACTATGACAAAGACCCGTTCAATGGATAACATTACCAAAACCTCTCTAAACCAAAATTATTCTAACTTTGATCCTAGCCTTCTATCTAAATCCTCAGAAGAAGCCTTCTCTCAACTCTCTCCAATCAACTATCTCTAAAAAAACAAACTACTTCAAACCCTATGTCGTCCTCTAAAAAATGACTCTAGAGGATATGCATAAGTTCTGGACTCTTACTTATAAAGAAAAAAAATTCACCTTTAAAAATCGCTCTGTTGTTTCTGGTCAAGTCATCAATCTCTCTCACCTAAAGGAATCCCACTTCTATATCGACCACTTTTTCAATGCCCAAGACTTGTTGATAGTGTTTTGATTATGTGGCTTAGAAGTATTTGAAGTCCCCATCAGCATGTTCTATGCCATCTTTCATCTTTCCCCTAACAGCGGCCCTAGTTCTAGGAACTCGTATTATTCTCAATGACTTTCTATTTGAGAAAGTGTTTGATACCAAGTTCTCAGGTATTGTCCTATTCAAGAACGGCACCTGGCTGGTGACTTTTGAAGTTAGTTTTGATAAAGTAAAGAAGCCCCTCTTTTGGTCCTCTGTCTCTTAGCTTTTGAAATAGAATTTTGGCTTACATCATTGAAACCACCTTCATTCCTCGGAAGGGATCTCTTAGTAATGTAACATGCAGAGATGTGTTTGTTCTCTACTACTTGATTAAAAAATACAAAATCAACTTGAGTACCTGGATTCGTGAATATATGATAGAGAATTCTGCTCACTTCCATGCCTCAGCCAGTTTTCCCTATGGGTTGTTCATCACTCGGATTCTTATTCACTATGGAATTGATCTCTCATACTATCCATAGGTAGAAGTCTCTGCCACTTATGACTCAAAGACGTTCTCAAGCATAGGCTATGTTACAATTGAAAAAGAATGGTGTAAAAAAGATTCTATCAAAAGTGGACCTGACACACCTAAGGTAAGTAAATTTATGTCTAATTCTATGTTCTATGCAGATAAGTAGATTGAAGAACTCAAAAGCAGGCTTACCGCCTTTGAGGAATGAATAGGAAACATCAAGGAGTCAACTTCCAAGCTACTACACTTAAGCAAGGAGACCGCTACCGACATAGTCAAAGTGCGACTCTCCCTCGAAGGTTTCAAAGAAGAAGGGGTAAAGTTGTGTAATAGAATTTTCTCCCAGGTTGATTCCATCAAGTCCTCCTCCTCCTCCTCCAATGAGCTTGCAATCTCCATTCAAAATTCTTACACCAACTTCACCAAGAGTGTTGAGAAATCCTATGATTGTGTTTCCTCTAACATGCACAACACTCTTACCTATTTTCTAGCCAAATGACACTGAACTATTTTATCGCATTCAAAAGGGGGCCTGTCCCGTCTCATACTCTGGATTGTATAAAGACACTACTCACTCTTGCTCTGATGTGTTTTGTTGCTACTGTCTATCATAACTTTGCATATCCCGTATTATCTGTTTTGTTTTGGTATTTGCCCATAACACAAAAAAAATTCAATTCACCCCCTCTTGAAATTCACAGAACTTGGCCAATGTGACACTGACTAACATACAACTAGGGTCCTAGACCTGTACACACACCATACGAGTGGTATGGTGTAAGTCGTATGATGCACAGAAAGTTTAAGACTTAGGAAATTTTACAAGGGCTAAGGTTTGGGGTGTTTCAATCTCCCCCCCCCCCCACCATAGGATTAGTCATCCTCGAATGATGGGATGGGGCAATACAAGCATGATTAGACCCTTAAATATCTCTATTCTTACCCTTAAGATAGAAAATAAAATACCACGGAATTCATAATTTATCATCAACAAAGATAGAAAACAAGATATTAAGAACAATACATACCTCAAGCATGATTTTCTAGAATCGAGAATAGGAATGGATACTTGGACTTCATGTCCTCCTCGGCTTCCCAAGTAGCTTCCTCGGACTTTTGCTTCCGCCATAGAATCTTCACCGAAGCCACATCTTTCGTTCATAATTGACTAACTTTCCGATCAAAGATCCTTACCAGGACCTCCTCATAGGACAAAGAATCTGAAATACCAATGTTCTCCAAAGGAACAACCAACGAAGGATCACCTATGTATTTTCACAACATAGGCACATGGAATACCGGATGAATGGAACTCATGCTAGGGGGTAAATCCAACTCATACACATCATTATGAGCCTTTCTCAAAACAACATATGGGATACTATATTGGGGACTGAGCTTCACCTTTTTCCCAAACCGCATCACTCTCTTCATGGGAGATACCTTCAAGAATACCCAATCTCCAACCTCAAACTCCAAGTCTCTTCATCTCATATCCGTAGAGGACTTTTAGCGACTATTGATAGTCTTAAGTCTATCCATAATTACCTTTACCTTTTCCATAGCTTGGTGAAAAAAATCCAGGCCAAACATTTCCGCTTCACCAACCTTGAACCACTCAGTCGAAGACCTACACCTCCGGGTGTTCAATGCCTAAAACAATGCCAGACCAATACTAGAATGGTAACTATTGTTATAAGCAAATTCAATCAAAGGCAAATGGTCAAACTAACTATCACCATAATCAATCACACAGGCTTAAAACATATCCTCTAATGTCTGAATAGTCCTTTCTGGTTGCCCATCCAACTGTGGGTGAAAGTCCTACTAAAACTCACTTTAGTCCCCAAACCACACTGAAAAGTGCGCTAGAAATGCAATGAGAACTGAGTGCCATGATCTAAAATAATCGATATAGGTTCACCATGTAACTTTACAACTTTCTAAAGGAACAACTTTGCATAATCCTTTGCAAAATAGGTAGTCCTCACGGGCAAGAACTGCACAGACTTAGTTATCCTATCTGTGATGACCCAAATAGAGTCACACTGATTTCACGACTGCGGAAGGCCTGTAACAAAATACATATTAAATATCTCTTATTTTTACACCGGTAACTCAATCTCTTGAAGCAGCCCACCGGTCCTCAAGTGCTTCACCTTTACTTGTAGATATACAATTCACTTAGCCACAAAGTCGGACAAATCCCATTTCATGTTATTCCACTAATAAATCTCTTCGACATCATGATACATCTTTGTCAAATCGGGATGAACTGTATACCGTGACTCATGGACCTCGGCCAAAATCCTGCCTCGCAACCCATCCACATCTGGAACACACAAGCTCCTTGGTACCTCAAGATACCATTACTGTTGATGTCAAAGGCCATCACCTTTCTCTTACCCACATCATCCATGATCTTCATCAAAAGAGGATCTAATACATGCTTCTCTTTTATTTCAGCACCAAGAGATGATTGAGCCACCGGTTGCATAAACACAACACCATCCTCAAATTCTAAGAAATGAACTCCTAGGTTATCTAAACGGTGAATATCCTTTACCAATTCCTACTTATCCTTATCCACGTGCAACAAGATACTCATGGACAACCTGCTAAGAGCACCAGCAACCACGTTCACTTTACCTGGATGGTAGTTAAGACATATATCATAGTCCTTCAGCAACTCAAGATAGCTCATTTGCCTTAGATTAAGCTCCTTCTAGGTGAACACGTACTGCAGGCTTTTATGATCGGAAAATATATCAATATGCACCCCATATAAATAGTGATGCCAAATTTTTAATGCGAATACCACAGCTAACAACTCTAAGTCATGAGTTAGATAGTTCCTCTCATGAACCTTTAATAGTCTAGAGGCATAGGCAACCACCTTACCATGTTGCATCAACACACAGCCCAAAATAATTTGGGATGCATCACAATAAACCACAAATCCCTTCGTACCCTTAGGTAGAGTCAAGATTGGATATAAGGTCAACTTATCATTTAGGTTCTCAAAACCACCTTCACAAGTATCAGACCATAAGAACTTTACTTTATTCTAATTCGATTTGGTTAATAGAGCAGCAATAGAAGAAAAACTCTCAATGGACTTGCTATAATACCTGTCTAAACCCAAGAAGCTTTGAATATCAGTTGGATTCGTAGGTATCTTAACCACAGTAACTTTTTGAGGATCCACCATAATCCTCTCACTAGACATAACATGACACAGAAAAGTTTTGGCATTCAACTAGAATTCACACTTGGAGAACTTAGTGTACAACTTCCGATCTTTCAAGGTCTGCAACACAAGGCAGAGGTGATCTGCATGATCCCCCTTATTCTTAGAGTACACTAAGATGTCATAAATGAAGACAATGACAAGCAAAACCAAAAACTGAGAAAGACCCTATATTCAAATCCATGAATGTCGTAGGGGCATTGGTCAATCCAAAAGACATAACTAAAAACTCAGAATGCCCATACCAGATACAAAAATCTGTCTTAGGGATATCCACTTCCCTAATCTTTAACTGCTGATACCCAAATCAAAGATCGATCTTAGAGAAGAATTTGGCACCCTAAAGCTGATCAAAGAGATCATCAATCCTCGAAAAGAGATACTTATTTTTCACTATCACATTATTCAATTGCTAATAATTAATACACATCCAAAGAGAATCATCTTTTCTCTGCAAGAACAAGACAGGTGCACCCCACAGGGACACACTAAGATGGATAAAACCCTTGTCTAAGAGGTCTTTCAATTGCTCCTTAAGATTCTTCAACTCAGTTGGAGTCATTCTATATGGGGGAATAGAAATAGGGCAAGTGTCTAGAACAAGGTCAATACCAACTTTTACATGATCTCCGAAAAATGGAATAAACTCCGTCTATTTCAATATAAATCTCCCTATTAGGAGAGGCACCAAGACAGTCATCGGGAAAGACCTCAGAAAACTCATTTCACCATAGGAACAAAATGCAAAAAAGGACCTTCCAAGTTAGAATCTTTAACCAAGACCAGATGGTAGAGACATCCCTTGGAGATTAACCTCTACGGTATAAACTTTCTCTTAGGAGCTGCGGAACCACTCTCCCACTCAATAATTAGCTCATTAGGAAATTTAAACACAACCTTATGGGTTCGGCTATCTAGGGATGCGTAGTAGGAGTGCAACCAGTCTATTCCCAGAATAACATTAAAATCAACCATGTCTAACTTATTTAAGTCCACTAGAGTATCTCTACTACCAATAACTACCATACACCCACTATAGACTCTTCTGACAACAATAAAGTCTCCTACTGGATAAAAATTCAAAAAAAGGTATGACAGACACTTAGGACTAAAACCAAAACGCACAGCCATAAATAGGATCACATAAGAGAGAGAGGACCCCGAATTAAGTAAACAGTTTATATCACGGGAAAAGAGTTTCAATATACTAGTAATAACATTCGGAGATGCCTCAAACTTCAGGCGAGTAGTGAGAGCATAAAGAAAGTTCCAACCAGTACCGGAGCAAGAAGTGACACCCTTTGGTATAAGAAATAATGAAGAGGCAATAGGAACCTTGTTTTCCCCAGCAGCAACTCTAGAGGGATAGTCCTAATACATAAAACATCGGTTCTTTCCCTTTTTATACTGACCCTGATGATGCTTACCACACAATCTACAAGGAGGGTAGGATGGTGCAAACTAGGCCCCACTTTCTTGAGAATAGGAAACATGTGCCCTAGAAGCATCACCACCCTAAAAATATTTATCTCCTGATGACTTTGGGTAGGGAGCACTAGTCGTCGAATATGAGTTAGGACTCCCCCAACTTTTCTCCTAGGCCACTTCTTACTCTATTGTTGGACCCTACTTTCTTCAAAAAATTGATACCTCTTACTCTACCTCTCACTAATCTAGGCCTATTTCTTTTTCTACTCATCGGCCTATAGAATATACACAACCAATCTAGAGATATCTATGTCCTTGATCAACAAGGCAGTCTTACTCTCAAGGATCAACTCACAAGATAATTCTAAAGCAAACTTTCTCATTTGGTCCCTCATATTAGATACCAATTTTGGAGCATATTGGGACAGCTAATGGAATTTCAAGGAATACTCCTTGACTGACATCCTCTTTTGCTTCAAGTTAACAAATTGCTCTTCCTTCACTTCTCTCAACTCTTGGGGAAGGAATCAGTCCAAGAAAGCACAAGAAAAGTCATCCCAAAATGCATAGTCAATATCACTTCCCCTAGACTTCTCTCACTCTTCATACCACTAGTACGCCATATCTTTCAATTAGTAGGCAGCAAAATCTAGAACTTTAACACCAAATACATGCATAATCTGAAAGATTTTCTCCATCTCATTAATAAAATCTTAAGAATCTTTCTCAACCTTAACACCAGTAAACGCAGAAGGGTTCAACCGCATGAATTGGCCAACCCTTGTAGCCTTAGAAGATGGAGTGACAGAAGCATCATGCTCAGACAGTGCAGCTACCAACTAAGCTAATATATGGATAAAATGACAAACCTCTACATTCATCATATCTTCCTGAGGAGCTCGAGGATGGCTAAAGGGAACTAGTGGTACTCCAGGAGGACAATCAGGAACTACAGTATAACCTCGATAAATTAACACTCGATAAATTAATAACCTCGCTAAAATAATAATTTTCTTCGGTCCCGAGTAGGGATCAACGTGGTAAATTAATAATTCGCTAAATTTATAAGATAATACAAAAATAAAATTCATATAGGTCCCATTTGATATATAAATTAATAATTCATCTGTATCAAAATATTTATACATAATACATAAGTAAACTAAACAGGTTTCTGAAAATATGAATCTAATGTTGTTTGTTTCTTCTTGAAATCAATATCACCTTGAATCTCATCTCTAACCCTTCTTACTGCATTAAGAATATCAGGTGTAGTCTTCTTATATTGCAAAAGGAAGTGATGTAAGGTGATTGTTGCTTTCAGAGCATCTTTGCGCGAAACTTGTTCTAATTCCACACTATCATCTTCCACTTCATCTTATTTATGTGTTTCCATAACACTCTCAATTATTTGTTCATCCGTAGGTAGCTCAAAAGTCGTATCATTTTCTCCCGGATAATTCAAAACATCTTCAGCATTCATTGCATTTTGATACTTCAATCCATTGATTAGATTCTGCAATTGTTGTAAGCCATCATTATTCAACTGTTCTTGATTTTCCGAGAATTCATCATCTAACAACCTAAGTTTACAATGCTTAAAACAATTTGCAATTGTACTTGACTCACTTGCAAATTAAACTTCTCTAACACCCATTATTGCAATTGCTTTTGAGTGCATGCTATATTTTGTTGTTTATACTCACACAGTTCTCTACGTATACCATTAGTCATGGTTGATTTTTTAACACCTTTGAGATGAGAAGCCATTTTTTTTGTTTTTTGATTTGAAGACTTGCATAATACATCTATTTATATAGTAACTTAGTTAATGTATGTACGTGTAACTACATTAATAATTGAGTGGATTTATACATTTTAATGAATGTAGCATGTAACTACATTAATAATTAAATAGATTTATATATTTTATTAAGATATGCATAGAATATTGAAAACGTATCAGCAAAAATACATGAATTTGGTTAAGTATGCATAATTAATAGTCAATGTAGAAATTAGTTTTCACGTACACCTAGGTACATTCATAATATGGACCCAAAAATTATATAATTTATAAATTAATAATTATTAATTTATACGATTAATTAATACCTCGCTAAATTAATAAAATTTGACGGTCCCAACAGTATTAATTTATCGAGGTTATACTGTAGAACCTTAGATCGAGTTGGCATCCCTCAAGAAGTGTGTGTTCTATCAATAGTGTCCCCAAACAAAATAGAGGACTCCTCATTAGCTTCAGATCATCTGGGAGTCATGATCTGAAAAAGCGAGCAAACGAGAATTAGAGGAATCCAAGACCTTTGACTCTATAGCTCGAAGTAAGACAACAAGAAAGGAAAATATTCCTAAATGTCTTGTAACCTCTCTCTTATAAGTGTGGCATGCAATACACCCATAAAAGAGACTCTACTTAACAAGGCTTCGTGGACACCCAATTGACCATGAATCTAGCCTCTGGTCACCCCTTTACCTAACTTAACCAGCATAATAACCACAAATATCAGAAGAATTTTGAACATATAATGAGATATACTAAAATAAGGCTAACAATATCTCAAGAAATGTCTAAACCATTCATCACCACAGTACACCCAAGTCCACAGTAATCCATAAATCCTCTACAGTCCAAAGTCAATAAAATATTGGGACGTGCCCCCGACAATAGCCAAAATCTAAGTCTAACAAAGTCTATAACATAGATTAAAAAGACCATGAAATGAATGCCTTACAAACTATGGAAGCTTACCACTTTAATGTTAACTCGCGAGCCACTTGAACACCTGGTCACTACGTAGGAAAAGAAAGAGAAGCTTCAACCCCTGTATCATGTGGGGATACAACTTTTGAAGATGGTTAGCAATTGGAACACTAGCATGTAACTCAGGGATAGAGGAATAAAATAATGCCATCAATAAAACCAAGTTAATTTATCATATGCAATCACATGTATATATACATATATATATCATATCGGGATAGGGAACAAGACTTGGCATGGACTTTGAAAATATTAACTTGGGTTGTGTAGAATAATCATCATAATAAAAGGCACCCACGGGCTATATAGACCCTAGTCTCCCCTAGCTTGAAGGGCCCCAGTGCGTGTAGCCGCACAAACTAAAGAATATCCAAATCCATATATGCCATTATGGGGGACACGAACCTCCTGGCATAATTAAGGTGACGTAGCACCAATGTATACAATATAGGGGACTCAAAACCTCTCATTCATATTTTTATTTGGGGGACTCAAACTTTCTGATTATATAGACACCCGCACCGGCTAGCGCGATTACTAATTTAAGTCTTTTGGACTCCACTTTCATGGTCTGGATACACATCCCACATTAAATCTCATATAAAACATCATTTACACATACATACAACCATTAGTCTAATTACTTACCAAAGACATCCCATTGGTATCGTCATACCAACCCGACTTGCAAGCATACAACATACCATAACCATTATCATTCAATATTCGGGACTCAAACCTATTGTCTATACAAAGTCATCAATTAAATTTAACATTTAGGGACTCAAACCTATTTATCCAATTAAACCACCAAGGTTATAATTCAAATTAACTTATGGCTAACAAGACCCTCATAGAACTATTTACCAAACTTTTACAATATTAGGCCAATACCTTAGTTCAAATCACAATATAATTCAATTTAGGGTCGTCAAGACCTTTCCAAGACCATTCATTCTTCATAACATTCTTATGCCAAGAATTAGTTCAAAACACAATTTCATCATATGACAAGATTCTTCGTATAGATATTTTCATAATCTGGTTAAGGTCATACCATTATCAAATCATTATTCAAATCAAAAACCATCATGTTAGGGTTAATAACCCATTTACTAAACCATAATTCCCATGCACCGACATATGTAAAACCATTATCAAAAACATGTATGAACACTAGAGAAATCAGGAGAGAACCATACACAACATTATGCATTCAAACCCTCAACCATGGATTTCAAAACCATCATTTATGATTCAAGAACAATGTTTAAAACATATGATTTTTGTGAACTAACAATGAAGGAAAAGTTACATTCCTGAGTTGTGATAATTTACAAAGAGATTTTGATCCTTAAGCCTTTAGATGACCACCTTGATAAAACCCTAGCCCAATTTCCTTGAGAGGTTTTTAGAGAGTTTATGAGAGTGTTTTGATCTTCCAAAGTGAGGAATTAGAGACCAAATAGTGTTATAAGATGTGGGATCTTAGGCGCTTGGTGTGGAAAATGTATAAAATACCCTCAACTTAAAAACTGTAAAAGACTCGTAGGAAGGTACAGTTTGGCATCTCCACTCTTACACATATCATACGAGTGGTACCCTCTACTTGTACCTTGGTCAGAATGTTGGACATCATATTTTGTCCAACATATGACTACTCAACCTAAATTGTACCCTACCATATGACTAGTACCCTACAAGTCATACCCTAAGCAGAATGTTAAGGCTAGATACTGAACTATATATGGTTTGGCACTATACTTCTCTTATCATTTGTATTTAACTCGTATGGCATACCAAGAATAGAACTTGGCCAATGTGACACTAACCAACATACGAATAGGTTCCTAGAATCATACCCACACCATACGAGTGGTATGGTGTAAGTCATATGATTCACAGAAAGTTCAAGACTTAGGAAATTTTACAAGGGCCAAAGTTTGAGGTGTTTACAAATACACCACGCCCCAAGGTCGATTGAATCCCAAACATCTAACAAGATAAGAGATAATAAATTTAAAGATATTATGAAAAGTCTATAACCAAAACCAACCATCCACAACCAAGCAACCAACCAATCATAAAGAAATCCATAGCATGAAATGGAGTCCTCCTAAGTATGAAAGCTCACCACTTCAATCTGACTCAAATGTTATTCCCGAATCACCTAGTCACTGAGCAGTAGGAGTGGAAGTATGACTAATTCCTACATCGCATGGGGATACAACTTTTAAAGACTATTAGCAAGGTGAACGCTAGCGTGAAACTCGGGGATACGGATAACATAATGATATGATCAAATGCAAATACATATATACATATATATATATATAAATAAATATATATATATATATATATATACATACATATCACATGACAAGATAGGGAATAAGAATTAACATAATTTTCAAACCTTTAGCCTGGATTGTGTAGCTCAACCGTCATATAATACTACTCGGGAGTTATATGGGCCCAGCTGTCACCCCTGGTAGTGCCCCAGTATATGTAGCCACAAAAACTAAAGAATCATATAAATATATATACATGGGGGACTGGAACCCTCTAATATATACCAAGATCACTTAAGCACCCGATCATATAGAGATTTACCGATCCCTAATTATGAAATAAAAATAAGGGAGACTCGAACTTCCCTGGTCACTCTGACCCCAACTTTGACAAATGCGGGTTTCAATATAGGTCACTCGGACCTCCACTATCACGACTCAGCTGCACAACCCTTATTATAGCCCAAGTAAGACAAGTATCACACATTTTCATTCATTGAACCACTTTCAACATTAAGGCATACAATGTTGGTATCGTCATAATAACTAGACTTGCAAGGTAACACGTCATGCCAAAATAATTTCCCTTAACTCCGGGGAGAGCAACTCCCTTTGTTCATTAATACACATTGGGGAACACCATCTCCCTTTGTTCATTAAACTATACCATTGTATTTCATATACTTTTTATGTCATGCAATTATTCAAGACTAATTTTATTTCATGAATTCCCACAGTTCTCATAACTAAAACTAATTTCACATCTTAAGGTTGGGGACATAACCACTTCAAAAGTCATAAGTTTTGGGAAAATCATAATTTTCTAGTTCATTCACCATTCCCATGCACCCACAAGTTAAAAATCATATTTAAAGCACGATAATCATATATAAACCATGAAAAATATTGTTCAATTCATAAACATTCAAAACCTCAATCCATGTTTTAAAACCATCACAATAATTTTGTGCAATACTTTAAATCACATATTTTTACAAAATTAACAATGAGGGAAGAGTAACATACCTTAATAACCAAGAAGTACGAAGAGAATTCACCCTTGAGAGCCCTAATTGATTAACCTTTTGAAAACCCTAAGTGTTCTTGACCTTCAGGATTTGGGAGTGTTCTGATAGGTTATTTGATATGTTTATGATAGATAATAATGCCCTAAAGAAGATATAAGATGTGGGTTTTAAGTTGGAAAAGAGGTGAAATGTCCAAAATACCTTCAACTTAAAAGCTGGAAAAAAGCTGTCTGTGGTTACAAGTCAACACCTTGACTCGTACCCACACCTTATGAATCGTGATCATGAGATATAACCAAGACAGTGATTAGGGACCCTATACAATGCCTTACAACTCTACCAACGCACTCATAATGAGATTTTATGACTTGTAAGGTCTAGTCATGAGCATCACAGAACCCAAATAAATTGAACATTGCACATCCTACGATTTGAACTTAGGACTCATAACATATCCTCATGGCTCATAGTGATTCACTCGTACTTAGAGAACTTTGTCACTAAGTTTCTGATTTGGTTACGACCAGGGTCCTACAACCCGTAACCACATCTCACGACTCGTCACCTAGAGTCGTGACCAAGGCAGTAAGTCCAAAGTTCAAGATTTTTCAAGGGCCATAATTCGAGGTGTTTCAATATTATAATTTAAATACTGAAGAAAAATGTAGTATTTGTAAACATATAAAGTAATAAAAATTAATGTTTTAAATTTATGCACATATGCATATAAACTATTTTTTTAAAAATCAGTATTTTGTTCATTCTTTTCTTTTTTTTCACAACTCGGTTATTAAAAAAGAGAAAAAGATAGGATTATCTATATTAGTTTATTAGACTTTAAAAATCAAAAATAATAGTTTGAATTCAATTTAAAATATTAAGATATTTTACTATTTTAAAATTTAATGACAATGTATAACTTTTTTCATTTTATTTTTCATCTTTCTCTTAGACTGATTTTTAAAATTCAAATTAGAATTTTCATTGTAGTTCAATAATAAAAGTAATTACTCTATCAACCTTAATTTTAATTGATGGCTAAAATTCTCTTTTTTTATTTAAATGGAATTTTGTAATATCAATTATTTAGATACTTAATTAAAAAATGCAATCTTAAGTAGAAAGACAACTTATGGAGCATTAGTACATCACATTCATATATATACTCTCTTTCGGTAAGATTACAATATAAAATTTGTAGATATTTAGATATTTCAATTGGTTTATTCTTTTCTTGATTTTACTTACAAATCCACATATCAATTTGTTTATTTGTTAACTGATTATGTTTAGTATAAGAGATAAAGATAACAAATTTAAAAGATTAAATGAAATAATATTTTACAGTATATGCGAATAAGGCAAAATAGTGAATGTTAAATTACAATATAAAACCTGTATTTAATTATGTAACTTAGAGTTTAATTAAACATAATGTACATAGGATATATATTAAAAAAATTCTTAGAATAAACTCATGATTTTACTTTTTTCTTTTAAAATTCATACTCAAAAATTTTTACATGCATTATGGAATTCATTTTAGTTATAAGGACATGTTAATAAATTTTTTGAATTTGATTTTAAAAAAAGAAAATTTTAGAATCAAATCTATGAGATAAATTCATATTCTGATATATGTGAAAATGTTTGACTTATGTCATGACCCAAAAATACAAGGGTCATGATGACACTTGTCGCGCCGAACCTTGACTAGTAAGTCTATCACACAAACTGATATAAAAGAGAATATGATAGCAATCACCCAAGTAAGAATTCTAGAATGAAGCCGAACCACGTAACATAGTAAAGAGGAAAGACATAACCATCTATACCATAATCCCAAAACCTAGTATCACAATGTAAGAATATCACTAGTACAACTCGAGATCAAATATACAAGACATCCAAAATAGTAATACTCTATTTCTGACTACAAATAAGGACATAGTTCAAATAAAGAAAGTTAGAAGTCAACTCGGGAAGTAAGAATTCAATCACTACCTCGAATAGCTCTAAAGGTAGTCTGAATTAACCACCGCAAGGTGCACTCAAACCAGGATCTACACCAAAGGGAGTAGTAGGGGTGAGTATGATCAACTTGTACTCAGTAGGTATCATAGGATGACTAAACAAAGTAGAAAATAAAGTATACTAACGGCACATCACCTGCATTCAAAAAATATCCCACAACAGTAGTTCACAGCGTTTTCACTAATAGTTCTATAATCTTAACATAAATCATAGCAAATACAAGAAAAGAATACAAGTAAACTAATATCACACATGCAAGTACTGGGGAGGGATTACACATAGACAAGTATACATCAAGAGAGATAATATAACATAAATAAAGGCACAATGTAATGCAAATGCAATGAAGATAATGATGATGATGATGATTGTAATGATGATATGATATATAAGGTTATCATACAACCTCCATATACACCTACAGAGATAAAGTTTCCTAACATAGAGTCAATGGGAGTTTTTTATAGCCGTTCACAATCCATATCCATATGTCCTCGTCGACAGATCCTTTGGTAGAGGGTTTTAAAGATGTCACATTTTTTATTAGAAAAACTAGTGTTTTTAGTATTTCTCGTATTTCCACAGTGGTAGAAATATTTTATGAATGTATATGATATGAGGAAGTAATGCTCACAACCAACAAAAATGAGTATTTTCATGTCCAACTAATATACCAACCAAGTGAGCCAACAATCCACTCAATATATCTTACTATCTATGAATTTTAACATAAATTGTATGCCAATAGAATGAAACAAATAAAAATACACCATTAATATAACATTAGGATTTTTTATCAATCAAGAGAAAACTAATTTCATGTACACAAGGCACACACTTTCATATAGGACCTCAAACGGTCACACATAGCAAATAGTATACCAAGACCATCAAATAACATCATTATATAGGCCCCACACTGGTACAACAAAATAATAAATCCATTTTCAAGATTAGTTCCCACATCCCTAACATGATTTTGTATCAACATTTACTACCCAGCTAGTCTAAAGAAAGTTAAGTGATCACCTACCTCGAATGTCAAAAACCAATCCTCAAGCCTTTACTTCAACACCTTACTCCTCTCAAATTGACTAAGAATCAACTAAATCATGAAAATATAGGATATATAAGATTAAAAAAAGCTAACAATACCCATATTGCCTATTTTTAAGTTGGGTCAAAATGGACCCTCGAAATTGGTTTTTAAAAAGAAAGGAAAAATCATAATTTTATCCTTGAGACATGTTTCCCCTATTTTTAGAAGGCTACATCTAAAAACCTAAGTGAAAATGAGTTAAAAATAAGGTCCAAATTGAAGAAAAATAATGTTTAAGATTTACCGACATAATCTCCAAAAATCCTTTTTAAAATTAAGAATTTAAAGTTTTTTTAAAGATGAAATTAATAGAAAAATGATAATTATAAGATTAAAAACTTACCCAAGTGAAAACGGGTTGAAAATGGGGTTTAAATAGAAGGAATACAAATTTTAGGCCTTTGGGGCCAAAATCATCAATTTACCACTTTAATCCGCATTAAAACAAGAATTAGATGATAAAATTAGAGTAAAGTAGTTGAAATAGGTGTTTAGAAGCTTACCCAAGCTTAGAAATGGAAGAAATTGCTCAAAAGTGTGAAACCCTAAGATCTAAGTCTTAAAATGGGGGGAGGGGAGAGGAGAAACATGGGTATATGTAGGGTCCAAGTCTCTGAAGATCCCTCGGGATTCATCCAAAATTCCATGAATGCAAACAAAATATGCTACCCTATCAAATTCAACGCTCTGGACTCAACGGCGATATCATTTTTTTTTTGAAAAAATATCATTTTCATAAAGTTCATCCTCAAAACCCAATTTCACTACTTTCTGAATCAAGAGACGAAATGAGATTTTGAAATTCATAAAACTATACCAACCATGTTACCAACCTAAATGAATATTTCAAATATGATGGCATAGTGCATTTTTTCATCAGACACACAGATCAATAAATTATGATTGAAGTTAACTATAAGGCTATCAAAGCCACCAAAAATAACAATTTAACATAAATCATGCCAAATGCATCAAGAATCATGTAAATCATTCTTACACCTCAAAAATACCACAAATAAACCATGAAGAGGGTGATCTTGGGCATATTTATATGTCCAATCACCAATATTCACCCATATTTAGACTTGAATAGAGAGCTAAAATATGTTATTCTGATTATAATTAAGCTTTAATTGTGTTTCTTATCTAATGGACATGATTAGTGTATGCAGAGCTATATTGTGATAGAATTGAATGTGATTGAACACATTAACGAGATGTAAAAATGAAAGGATCAATGAAAGCATTGGAACATGGCCTAGGAAGAAATTAAAGAAGGAAAAGGCGAGGAACCAAAGTCCAGAAGTCTCTTCAAGTATGTCACCTCATCGCGGTGAAGGGTTAATCGCCAGTGCTTGAATTTTACAGCCCACCGCATTACAGTGAAGGAGGAATTGGGAATCATCAAAATTTAGTACCTTACTACAATTGCACCGCATTGCAGTGAGTATAGCATTGAGAGTCTTATCGTATTATGGTGACAAGCAAAAGTGGGAGGATTATGACCCAGCTATAAAGGGAACAAATTATGTCAACACAAAACACTTTCAAAAGCTCAGAAGTGGTGGAAAAACAATAAAATCTCTCTTTTAGGGTTCTTAGAATTTCTTTTGAACTTTTTTACTTCAAAATTAATTTTGGGTATGATTAGTTACATACTTTTTATGGAGAATTCAGACATGAGGGACTAAACAACCTTTTTCTGGAGTTGAGGCCAAGAACATGATTACTCTTTGATATTCTTTATGGTAGTTTCTTTTTGGATTATCATATGGGTTGTTCTTAATTTCTTGAGCTTACTATTTTGATGAGTGGCCATCATTAGAATAAATCTATATTTCTATGTGCACCCGGGAGGAGAGTCGTAGAATAGAATGAAGAGATTAAGGTACAAGGTTATCATCCTTTATCAAATTAGATGATTTGAATTATCATCTAGGATAGGCATATACCTAGAAACCTTGTTTAGTTCAATTGCAGGAAGATAGCCCTAAACATCTAAATGAATTATTGCATCCCCTCTCAATGATGTAGTTGCAAGGTTCATATAGGTAAAAGATTAGAGGTTGGGAGACCATGATTATGTTATAACCCCTGTAAATCTGCAATCTGATAACCAACTAGACTACGATAAGAGTAGAGACTTGTAAGATTGTTAGAAGTGCCTCAACCCTGCAATTCTCATCATTACTGTTTACAACCGTTGTTTTCTTTACTACTGTCATAAATTGCTATTTCTAATATATTTACATTTTTATTTGCATTTTCAAAATCATCTTGATAATTTATAACACTTAATAACTCCTTGTCAGAAACTAAAGTTGGTTAAATTGATAGTTTCTTAGTCCTCATAGGAACAATATCCGACTGTCTAAGTCACTATATTACTTGTACGATCACGTACACTTGAGTGTGCATTTGAACGCAACAAGTGTTTTATGCCATTGTCAGGAACTAGTACAATTAGTAATTTATTAAATTTTTGGTTTTTGATTGTAAGTTTAAGTGTTAACGACTTAATCTTAGCAGCTGACCTTTTGTATGAATACAAGACTAGTGAGAGATAGAAAGTTAGTAGAGCCTTTTTTGGACCCAGAACTGGTATTTCAACAGAGGAAAAAATCTCATTATCCAATTCAATAGGTTCAAATGGATGAACAAAGAAATGATCGAGTTGATCCAAATGTCAGACATATCCCAGCTCCGATTATTCTAATAGATACTTCTCAAGTAGCTGCTAGACCTATGCGTGAAATGGCAATCCCACTCACAAACCATGCGACTAACAGTATTCGTAAGCTCAAGACAGGTCGTCGATTTGAATTAAATCAGAATATAGCGTAGTTTCTAAATTTGACTGGGCAATTTACTGGATTTTCACATGAAGACCCACAGTAGCGCATTCAGACCTTCCTGGAAATAAGTGATACTTATATTCCTGCGGGGGTGAATACTGATTATGTCAAATTGAATCTCTTCCCTTTTTTTAATTGGGGAAGCGAAGAGGTGGTTACATACAGAACCACCACTCTTCATTACTTCTTGGGAAGATCTAGATTAGAAGTTCCTTATTCGATTCTTTTAATCAAGAAAGACTGTATATTTGAGAAGTGAGATTTTGAGTTTTAGATTGAAAGAAGGAGAGAATATCTACAAAGCTTGGGAGAGATTTAAAAGTATGCTCAGAAATTGCCCTCACCATCATCAGTCTAATGATTTTCTTGTTCATACTTTCATTGAGGGGTTGGAGCCAAATACTAAGATTCTCTTGGATTCAGCAGTAGGTGGGAAACCTCTTGAGAAGACTTATAATGAATTGTACACACTGCTGAATCGGATTTTAAAAGGAAATCCTAAATGGCATATTGACTCGAGGATTATTCCTAAGGAAGTTGCAGGTGTGTTAGAGGTAGATTAGTTTATTGCTCTATCAGCTCAGCTTATAGCAATGCAAAATCAGATGCTTACTCATTTTAACAGTATAAAGTTAGGGGTTCCTCAAGAAGAAACTACAGCTAATACAGTCTAACAGGTAAATTCTTAGTGTGAGGTTTGTGGAAGTAGTGAGCATACAGCAGATGCTTGTGCAGTAAATCCAAATTTTCTTAATTATGTGGGAAATACAAATCGTCAGGGGCAACAAAACTTTGGTAACATATATAATCCAAACTGGAGGAACCATCCCAATTTCTCATGGGGTGGAAATCAGGCATAAAACAATAATCAGTGTAAGGGGATAGTGCCACAGAATTAACAGCAACAGCAGGTTCAAAATCATCCAACCACTTCTCAAAGGAGCAATATAGAGGAGATAGTGAAGTAGATTTTGGCTAATCAAGCACAGATTTAGAAAGTCAACAGGCTGATATGAAGACTCAATAGTTGATTACTAGGATCTTAAAATTTTAACTCAGTCAGACTGCGAGAGCATAAAATACTAGACCTTAGGGAGGTTTATCGAGCGATACAGAGGCAAATCTAAAGCAGGTAAATGCAGTAACAACAAGGAGTGGGTTGAAGTTAAAGGAGGCAGTACCTGAGCAGGTTAGTCCGACAACTACTAATGATGATCTTAAAAAGAATAAGGAGAAAGGGGTCAAAGAAAGAGTTGTAGGAGATAAAATTCTAGTGGAGAAGAAAGCTATACCTTTACCCTTGCCTCAAAGATAGAAAAATCACCAAGAGGAGATAAATTACAAAACGTTTTTGGATCTTCTAAAATAGGTTCATATAAATCTTCCTCTTGTTGATATTCTACAAAGCATTCCAAAATATGCAAAATATATGAAGGGCATGGTGGCAAACAGAACTGACTGACAGAGTATGCTATAATTACAATAAATGAGGAGTGCATATTCAAATTACAAAACAAACTACCCACAAAGATGAAGTATCCAGGTAGTTTGACTTTGCAGATTACTATTAGGCAGGCCATCAGTGCCCATGGATTATGTGACTTGGGAGCAAGCATCAATCTCATGCCTATATCTTGGTTTTGAAAGATAGGTCTTGGGATTGTCAAACACATGACCATTATTTTGCAATTGGCAGATAGGTCCCTTGCTAGACCGGATGGAATTATTGAAGATGTCTTAATGCAAGTTGGGATCACTGATCTTTCCAGTATATTTTATGATTTTTTATTTTGATGCTGATCCAGTTGTTCCATTTATTTTGGGGCGACCATTCCTAGCAAAAAGAAAGTCACTTATTGATGTAGCTAAAGGAAAAATAAGTATGAGAGCGAATGACAAAGTGGAGTTTTTTAATGTATACAAGGTGGTAAAAATACCTACTATATATGAGTTGTCTGTTATATTTTTTATAGACCTTGAGTTTGATCTTAGGTTGTTGTTGTTAGATAATTCACTGGAGCAAGCTTTAATGGGTCACAATCTGTATGGTGATGTGGAGGCATTTGGATTGGTTCAAATTAGAATTTAAGGTTCTTCTTCCTCACTTGAAATTTTTTTACCTTGGTGACAATGATACCTTGCCTATTATTATGTGTGTAGGTTTATCTGATGTACAAGTAAGAAAAGTTATGCCAGTTTTGAAAAGAAGAAAGAAGGCGATTAAGTGGTAGAAGTCTAACATTATCGGGATAAACCCCACTTTTTGCATGCACAACATATACATGGAAGAATTTTAAAAACCAAGGGTGCAACAATAATAAAGATTAAATCCTGTGATAAAGGAAGAGGTACAAAAAAAAGTCATCAAGTAGTTTGATAGTGGGATTGCTTACCAAATTTTTGACAGCAAGTGGGTTAGCCCAGTACACTGCATCCCAAAGAAAGGTAGGATGAATGTGGTTACTAATGAAGCTAATGATTTGATTCCCACTCGCATGGTGACTGGATGGACAATCTATATTAACTACTGAATATTAAATGAAGCCATAAAAAAGGATCACTATCCTATTATGTTATTAATCAAATGTTGGACAGGTTGGTAGAGCAGGATTACTATTGCTTTTTGGATGGATATTCATGGTTAATCAGATCTCAATAGCCCAGAAAATCAAGAAAAGACCACTTTAACATACCCATATGGAACATATGCATTTAGAGGCATGCCTTTTGGCCTTTACAATGCACTTGCAATATTTCAGAGATACATGATTCAATTATTTGACATGGTTGAAGAATTTGTTGAGGTATTCCTGGATGAATTCTCTGTTTAAGGTAATTCTTTTGATGTATGCTTGCAGAATCTAGATCGAGTCCTAGCTCATTCTGAAGTGAAAAATCTTATGCTAAATTGGAAAAAATGCCACTTTGTGGTCAAGAAAGGAATAGTCCTTGTCCATAAAGTGTCATGTAGTGGACTTAAAGTAGATAGAGCCAAAGTTAAAGTGATTGAAAAGCTTCCATATCCGGTAATAGTAAAGGGAGTTAGGAGTTTTCTAGGGAATGCAGGATTTTACAGGAGGTTTATCCACAACTTTTGAAAGATTGCAAGTCCTATGTAAACTACTAGAAAAAAGGCTAAATTTGATTTTGGGGATGCTTTTCAAGAAGCTTTTGAAAAGTTAAAGAAGCAACTGACCATAGCACCTATATTGATTTCTCCAGATTGAGCATTTCCATTCGAGCTAGTGTGTGATGCAAGTGATGTGACTATGGGAGTAGTTTTTGGGACAAGAAAAGACAAGGTATTTCTTTCTATTTATTATGCAAGTAAAGTCTTGAATGATGCCCAGATGAATTACATAGTCACAGAAAAAGAGATGTTAGCACTAGTTTATACATTCAAAAAATTTAGATCATACTTGGTAGGCACCAAAGTAATTATGCACACAGACCATGCTGCCATCAGGTACTTGTTCAACAAAAGAGATGCAAATCCACAGTGATCAGGTGGATTCTATTACTTAAATAATTTAACCTAGTGGTGCATGATAAAAAAGGAGTAGAGAATCAAGTAGCGGACCATTTGTCCGGACTAAAAAATTATGACCATATTGCTAATGATACAATATGTATTCGAGAAGAGTTTTTGGATGAGAAATTGTTTGCTCTAGATGTATGCAAAGTTCCATGGTATGCAGACATCGTGAATTTATTAGTGTGTTAGGTGTACCCTCCAGAAGCCACCATTCAAAAAAGAAAGAAGTTGCTACATGATTTGCATGCATACGTATGGGATGAACCCTTGTTGTTCAAATAGGGTCCTGGTGGGATTGTGCATAAATGAGTATCTAGAGAATATTCTCAATAAGTGTTGTAAATTGGCCAACATTGTTCAGAGATGTGGTGGCTTTCGTGAAGGGTTGTGATAAGTGATAGTGGTTAGGTACAATTTTAAGGCATCATGAGATTCCCCTAAACAACATTTTTGAAGTTGAGGTATTTGATTTTTGGGGGATAGATTTTATGGGACCATTCCCAACATCCTTTGGCAACTTGTATATCCTTGTGGCAGTTGATTACATATCCAAGTGGGTGGAAGCTACAGTTTTTCCCACTAATGATGCAAGAGTGGTATTTAAATTTATGAAGAAATATATATTCTCTCGATTTGGCACTCCCGGAGCTATAATCGATGATGGAGGTACGTAATTTATTAATACTTAGTTTAAAAATCTTTTTCCTAAATATGGTATTAGGTACAAAGTGGCCACTGTGTACCATCCATAAATAAGTGGTCAAGTAAAGGTATCCAATCGGGAGATAAAGCAAATTCTATAGAAGACTGTAAATGATCAGCAAAAGGATTGGACAGAAGAGCTAGATGATGCATTATGGGCTTATAGGATGGCTTATAAGATGCCTATAGGTACCTCTCCATATCATTTGGTTTATGGGAAAGCCTTCTATTTTCCTGTAGATCTGGAACATTAAGCTTATTGGGTAATTAAAAAGTTGAATCTTGATATGAAGGTCATAGGTGAGAAGAGATTGTTGAAGCTTGTTGAACTTTATGAGTTTCATGTCTAAGCTTATGAGAATGCCAAACTGTACAAAGGAAATACTGAGAAATGGAATGACAAGCTTATCCTTGATGGAGTTTTTAAACGTGGATATCTTGTTTTGCTGCTCAATGCGAGGTTGAAATTGTTTCTGGGTAAGTTGTGGTCTAAGTGGTCTGGGCCTTTTGAGGTTATGCATATGAAATCTCATAGAGCGGTGGAGCTATGGAACAAGGAAAAGACTGTGAAGTTCTTGGTGAATGGATAATGTGTAAAGCATTATTTGGCTGATCATGGAGATAAGCACAATGTTTCCATCACCTTTGTAGGTGAGTAAGACTGAGTTGATTCATGTCACGACATAAACTAAGGCTCTACATGGGAGGCAACCCACAAATGTAATGTAATAGCTAGTTTTTTTCTATTTTTAGTTGTTAGAAAAGAAAAGGTTAGAAAAATACATAAAAGGAGTCATGCCACGACCAAAATTAAGGCTCTGAGTAGGAGGCAACCCACTATTTCATACGATGTTTTATTATTTCTATTTGGTATTTAGGTATGAGAGAATTAAAACCAAGGATAATACCACGTCCAAGGAAGCAATCAGGTTTGTAAAGTGGCATGTGTAAGTTAGGGACAACATAGGTAAAAAAACGGATTGAAAAATGCACTAGAAATGTGGATTTAAAGTCCACTCCATCGCGGTGATGTGACAAACCACAATTGTCACTTTCTAGTATGTTATTGCAATTTTACCGCATTGTGGTGATAAGCTAAAATAGAAAAAAATTTGAATTTTAAGGTCACCGTGTCGCGGTGAGATGACAAAAGACAATTGTCAATTTCCAGTGTGTCACCGCGATTTCATCGCTTCGCAATTAAGGTCAAATTCAGAAAAAATAAATTTATTTTTTTGGGGCTTAACCCAACCCGACCCAAACATTTTTTCCCTCTATAAATACCCTAATCCCTCTAATTCCCTCATTCTTTAAACCTAAGTGCCTCCCACCCACCCCTATAACAAGAATTGCTCTCTTTCTTCACTTTTTATTCTCTCCCACAACACAACTAAGGTAAGTCCTCAAGTTTTACTTTGTTTCTCTTTATGATGATGGGAATGCTGATGTTATTTGCATGAATGAGTTGTGTTTATGTACTTTTTTGTTAAGCTATAATGGGATATGCTAAATTTGTGTTATACATGGCATTGAAGTATGTAGTTACTTCTCCAATTATATGTTCCCCTTCTTCAATAAGGTATGCTTTCAATTGTAAATAGATGATAGGGTGCGTGAATAAATGTTTAAATAGAGAGTGGTATGATACATGTGTTGAGATAAGTGAGTTGACCTATGTGGGTATGCTGATTCCAAAATAAACATGTGTATAGTGTGGTGTGTGTTGACTATAGGATGGATGTCCTCACTTAGCAGTCTTCCGGGCCTAGTAAACTTTTGATTGAGTGTATTCACTGCTTATACTTGTTTAACTTTAAAAAAATGACTAAGTATGGGGTGACCCCCACTTGTGATTGTGCAATGTGGTGGTTGATTTCCTATTGAAAGACTGCGTGAGAAGTGACAATTAGGCATAAAATGGTATTAAACTTGCGTAATTGGGTTATTTTCTGTGAAGATTGTACACTGTGCTTGTTGAAACCCCTCTAAATTTACAAGTAATAGTTATGTATGTGCTTATTTAGGAGCTACATATAAGTATGGCCAACATGTTCTAACTTGATGTAACTTGATGTATGCTCTACTTAATGGCATAATTGTTGATAGGCTCGGGTTGATTTGAGTAGTAGTTGCAAATTATTGTGTGACCATTCAATTGAATGTATTTAATGTTGTTGAGTGAGCATTTGTATGAGTTAATATTAGGTTTGTTTGACTGAAATTAGGGGAAGTCTAAGTACCTTAGTCCTATATTTATGTGTCGTAGCTAGCATCTAAGTGTCGGGTGTCATTCGCACCTAGTCCAACTTAGTTAAGACTAGCGCATTAACGTACTAAAATCTCATTTTTTTAGTTGCATGTTTTGACTGACAGGCACCATGGATTAGAGACAACTAAAAGGCTAGGGAAAGGTTGGTACTTCTGAACCAGCTAGGAAATGAAGCAGGCAGCCAAAAAGGAAAATTGATATGTTGCCACGTGCTCCACCAGACCTGTATGGTCAGTCATGGAGATTTGGATTTAAGGCAGTCATACAAGCAGGCAAGAAGTGGTATACCAAATACCTCAACTCAAAATACATACCTGAGAGTTTATTGATAGGGTGAGCTTACAACGGGAATATCCTAACATGGTTTGGCGACTGGACCAACTGAGCATGACCTTTGTATTTCACCAGCCTACTGAGTGCAATCTGTACTTTGTACATTTATTTTACAACTGGGACCTGAGGGACCCAGATCATATAGTAAAGGTTAAGGTAGGGTAGTTCAATTTACAGCTGCAGACATAAATGAATTGCCAGGGATACCTGAGGCTGATGCGAATCCTCTGAGGCAGTAGATTGTCACTCCACCATATGCTTATATCATACATTTACTGTACGGTACTCAATCGGTTTCTAGGTGGACTAGACATCAAGGCACGGGTCTTCATTTCTCCTTCCCATATGCACAAATGAACAAGGAGGCAAGTATGTAGAGGGAAATTGTGTACCTTTGCCTTATTCAAGGCAAAGGAAATTGTGTACCTTTTCCTTATTCAAGGCAAACATATGACAAAGGTTACGCATGAATGGGTATTCTTGATTTATTCTATAATGTTCAATGATAACGACATTAATGTAGGCCAGGTGATCTTTTCTGCTATGAAGAAGGTGTGCTACTATGAGGGGCACAGATACGACTTTGGAGGTTTGTTGACTCTATTTTTAGGGAGGCACTATGTAGAGGAGGAGGAGTTAGACTACACAACTATGGTGGATGCTCTCCCTATTGATGTCACTATAGCTAGGAGTACAGCTAGGGCTCAGGGCCCAATCCTTACTATGTTCGAGCATCAAGCTCAAACTGATGAAATCACTGCTAGGATGTATGGATTACAGATGTTGCAGCTGCGGGTTGGGGGAAGATCAGCCACTAATAAAGAAATTCATGTTGTGGAGTTGAATTACTCCTTGGGTCATTATACCAGGACACTGCTGAGGATAGGGCCAAATTTTATGGAGCCGATTGATGATGATGTGCTGACAGATCAGGAGTGGCAATGAGGTGACTCAAATATTGAGTCAGATGATGATGAGAAGCCTGATGAAGGCAATGTATATAATGATGATGATGAGGTAGATGATGCATATGATGATGTTGAGGATGCTAATGATGATGTTGCTGATGCCTGAGTAGGGATTATTCAGCCACCTCACTATTTGAGCTTATTTTTCAATGGATAGTGCTTCGTTTAAGTGTGGGATGGTTGTGTCTCTCATCTTTTTCTCTCTATATTGTTATTTTGGTTGGATAATTTTTATTTCTGTTTTTGGATATGTCATTTTTATTTTCTATTAGGATGTTTAACTTATCCATTTCTAGTTATTCGGAACATTATGTTTGTAATAGTTAGTAATGATTTAGTTATGGTTTGTTTTTAGTTTAAAGTGTTTGTTACTGTTGTTTCCCTTAAGGAAATATGCGCATGTTTGCCCTCAAGGTAATTCAAAATAAATTGTCATAGTTAGTTTCCCTCCCTTATGATCGATGGATGACGACCGTCTTAAGGGGAGTTAGTCTTTAGAAGCTGAGAATTGATGAGAACCCAATCATGACTTTTGAGAAATTCTTTGTGTGGCCCAATTTCTTTTACAGTTACTTTGAACATAATTATTTTAAAATAAAAGAAAAAAAAGTTAATCTTAGATGTTAATTCTCAATAAGTGAAATACAGTTTGTTGGCTTAAAGTTGAATTTGACAAAAAACAAGATCGGAAACCGTAAGGATCTGATTTGATTCCTAGCATGCATTGTGAGTGTGAGTGCTTGTTTGTATTCTACATGCATAGGAATTTCTAGAACTTGCCTGGTGTGTTTACAAGGTGAAATAAAGAGTATTTGGTGGAGGAAGCAATGTAGGCATTTCTTTGATAGCTGAATTGTTAGACTTTATTTACCTACCCTTGTGCATATCCCTAATTAGCCTCATTGAGCCTATAGTTGGATTTCGTTGGTAGACTTGTATGTAGCCTGATCCTTTCTTTGATAGACCTTTATTCAATCCAAATCTCCTAAGTGCTTTAGTATAGATGATTAAATGAGTAAGGAGTTTGAAATTGTAGGAGAAAGGTAAAAGTGAAGGGCTAAAAGAACGTCTGTTTAATTGTGGTGGTAGGGAGTTAGAGAAATTTGAAAGAAACTTCAGGTTTTTATATCCCTGTTTTGTTACAATGAACGTATTTTGGCCTTGGTCCGTTCGAACATTTTGCACCTCAACCAAGGCGAATAGCTTTAGTTAAGGGTGGCTATTATAAGGGTGTGTAACAGTAAATGGTTGTGAAGAAGAGCTGGAAATTGAATCATAATGTAAAATACTCCCACCATAGTTTATGTGAATTTTCTTAATGAGATTGGAGTAAAATGAAAGATGAGTGAAGATGGTAAAATGAAAATTGGGTTGATAGAGTGTGATTTTGATTGTAGATTGAGATGTATTAAAGTGCTTAGGGTGATTAGTCACTATTTTCTAAATAGTTCCTACCCGTCCCTTAGCTTACATTACAACCCTGATAGACCTAGTTAATCCTACATTTCAACATTGACTATTAGTAGAGTAGTACACCAAGGGAAAGCTTATGGTTCATTATCTGTCATGTATGAATTCCTTGTTGAGAGTGAGTGATTTAATTTTGATATTTCCCTCATGTGATATATTGATTGTGAGTGGTGTGCGAGAACTTTTTTGTTGTGAGGGTACATGCGAATGAAAGTCAGGATTACTTATTGTGTTTTTAGATTGAGTGATTTGATTAAGTTTTCCAACAAATTGGATGTCATTATTGAGATAATGAGGTTTGAAACAAACTATCCATGTGCATAAAATTATTTTTGACATGTTTTGAGATGAAAAGTCATTGTAATAAATTGTAAGTGGCCAATGCAAGCATAACTCTTAGGTTGTGATGTCAAGCTTAATTGAGTGATTGTGTTGTTGATTTAAATTGTTCGGGGATGAATAGGGTTTTAAGTGTGGGGTGGTGATCTTGGGCGTATTTATATGTCCAATCACCAACATTCACCGATATTTGGACTTGTGCTGAGAGCTAAAATGTGCTATTCTGGTTATAATTAAGCTTTAATTGTGTTCCCTATCTAATGGACATGATTAGTGTATGCAGGGCAATATTGTGATAGAATTGAATGTAATTGGACACATTAATGAGATATAACGATGAAAGGATCAATGAAGGCATTGGAACATGACTTGGGAAGAAATTAAAGAAGGAAAACGCAAGGAACCAAAAGTCCAGAAGTCTCTTCAAGTATTTCACCACGTTGCGGTGAAGGGTTAATCGCCAGTTCTTGAGTTTTGCAGCCCACCGCATCGCGGTGAAGGAGGAATAGGGAATTGTCAAAATCCATTACCTCACCGCGATTGCACCACGTCGCTATGAGGACAGAATCCACAATTGTCAAGAAATAGTGAATCACTGTGATTACATCGCATTGCGGTGAGTATAGCATTGAGAGGCTTACCATGTTGCAGTAATAAGCAAAAGTAGGAGTATTGACCCAACTATAAAAGGAACAAATTGAGTCAACACAAAACACTTTGGAAAGCACAGCAGCGGTGGAAAATCAGCAAAATCTCTCTTTTAGGGTTCTTAGAATATCTTTTGAACTTCTTCACTTTAAGATTAATTTTCGGTATGATTAATTACTTATTTTTTATCGTGAATTTAGACATGAGTGCTAAACACCATTGTTCTAGGGTTGAGTCCAAGAACATGATTACTCTTTGATATTCTTTATGGTAGTTTCTTTTTGGATTATCATATGGGTTGTTCTTAATTTCTTGAGCTTACTATTTTAATGAGTGGCCACCATTAGAATAAATCTATATTTCTATGTGCATCCGGGAGGAGAGTCGTAGAATAGAACGAAGAGATTAAGGAGCAAGGTTATCATCCTTTATTAAATTAGATGATTTGAATTAGCATCTAGGATAAGGATATACCTTGAAGCCTTGTTTGGTTCAATTGCAGAAAGATAGCCATAAATATCTAAATGAATTATTGCATCCCCTCTCAACGATGTAGTTGCAAGGTTCATATAGGTAAAGGATTAGAGGCTGGGAGACCATGATCATGTTATAAACCCTGGGAATCAGCAACCCGATAACCAACTAGAGGGTGATAAGAGTAGAGATTTGTAAGATTGTTAGAAGTGCCTCAACCCTGGAATTCTCGTCACTACTGTTTACAACCGTTGCTTGCTATGCTATTGTCATAAATTGTTATTTCTTATTTATTTACTTTTTTATTCACAATTTCAAAATCATCTTGATATTTTACAACACTTAATACCTGCTTGTCTAAAACTAAAGTTGGTTAAATTGCTAGTTGCTTAGTCCTTGTGGGAATGATATCCGACTGTCTAAGTCACTATATTACTTGTACGATCACGTATACTTGCGTGTGAATTTGAATGAAATAGAGGGGTAAAATAGTCAAATTACATAAAAATGAATATTTCATAAAAATTACCAAAAAAGCAGGTCGTTACATTATCCACCACTAAAAATCTACTTTGTCTTTGACCTAAAATAAAGAGAAATACCTGAACCAACAAAGAGATGGGGGTAGGAACCACACATATCAGACTCGACCTCTCAAGTAGCCTCATCTAAAGGTCAGTGCTTCCACTTGACATTAACCACTGGAATAACTCTAGAATGCAATCGTCTAACATCTCTAGCCAGGATGGAGACAGGCTCCTCAACAAAAGACAATCTCTCATCTAACTGAACCTACTCCCAACGAATGACATGAGACTCATCCAGAATGTAATGGTGAAGCATGGAAAAATTAAAAACTAGATGAACAGATGATAAATCATGGGGCAAGACTAACTCATAAGCCACATCACCAACAGTCAGAAGAATCTCAAATGGGCCAATATACTAGGGGCCAAGATTTCCCCTCTTCCCAAACCTCATCACACCTTTCATGGGCAAAACTCGAAGGAAAATTCGATCACCAACTCCAAATCTCAATGTACGAAGTCTACGTTCTACATAACACTTCTGCCTACTCTGAGTTGCTCGAAGCCTATCTTAAATGATCTGAACTATATCCAAGGACTCATGAAGCAAGTTTGTACCTTGAGGTCTAATCTCAGAAACCTCAAACCAACTAGTAGGAGAGAGACATCATCTACTATACAAAGCCTCAAAAGAAACCATATCAATACTCGAATGATAGATATTATTATACGCGAACTATGCCAAGGCTAAATGTTCCTCCCACTGACCACAAAAATCTATCACAAAGTGTGAAGCATATTCTCCCAAAACCTGAATAGTCCACCCTGACTAACCATCAGTCTTAGGATGGAAATCCATACTAAGATCAACCTAAGTACCCAACTCATCTTAAAAAGTCTTCCAAAGTGAGATGTGAACACTGGACCTTGATACGAAACGATAGACACTAGCACACCATAAAGACACAAAATCTCATAAATATAGATATGGGACAACCTCTCAGCACTGAAAGTAACCTGAACCAAAATAAAATGAGCAGATTTGGTCAATCAATCAAAGATGACCCATACATTATTAGAACCATGAGAAGTACGAGGCAATCTAGTGAAGAAGTCCATAGTGATGTGTTCTCATTTCCACTTGGGAATAGGTAAACTCTAAAGAAAACCACCCGACCTCAAATACTCAGCCTTCACCTGCTGGAAACATAAGCAATGAGCTACAAAATTCACTATATCTCTCGTCATACCACCCCACCAGTAATGCTACCTTAAATCACAATATATCTTAGTCACGCCCGAATGAATGGAATACCTGGAACAATGATCCTCCTCCCAAATCAATCTAATCAAATCACCGACTCTCGATGCACAAACTCGACCTTCAATACTCAAAACCCTATTTGAATCAAAGAGACTTCCTTAGCCTCACCACTCAACACCTTATCTTAAATCAATCTCAATCTTATACTATTAAACTGATGAGCTCAAATATGCTCCATCAAAGAAGACCTAGACTTCAGGAATGCCAAAACAAACCCAAGTGTTAAAATATAAATCCTAACCATCTAGTTATCTAAAGACTGAACCTCTAAGGCTAAAGGCCTTTCCTGGATTGAAAGATGTGCCAAGCTATCCATGCTAGTCGACTTTCCACTAAAAGAATCTACAACTATATTAGACTTGCTCAAATGATAGAGAATAGTCAAGTCATAATCCTTAAGTAACTCAAGCCAATAGTGCTGCTTCATATTAAGATCTCACTTGGGGAAGAGATACTGAAGGCTACGATGATCTAAGAAAATATCATAAGGGACTCCATATAAGTAGTGTCTCCACAACGTTAAAGCAAAAACAATCGCACACAACTCCAAATCATGGGTAGGATAATTCTTCTCACGAGGCTTCAACTGATAAAAAGCATATGCAATCACCTTACCCTCCTATATCAACACAACACCTAACCCAACACCTAAAATATTACAAAAGATGGTAAAACCTATGCCCTCCTTGGTCAAAGTCAATATAGGAGTTGATGTCAACAAATTATTAAGCTTTTGGAATCATCTCATAAGCATCAGACCACTGAAAGGAAATCTTTTTTTGAGTCAACTTGGTCAATAGAGTTGCAATAGATGAAAAACCCTCAACAAAGCATCAATAGTAACCTGCTAAACCAATAAAACTCTAAATCTTGATAGGAGAAGTAGGTCTAGCCCAATCACGAACTACTGTAATCTTGGCCAGATTGACCATGATACCATCCTTGGTCACTATATGCCCCACGAAAGAGATAGACTCCAACTAAAACTCACACTTTAGCTATAGGCTCCTCATGATTAGACTCACTCTTAGTTTAAACCAAGATATCATCTATAAATACAATAATAAAAGAGTTGAGATACAATCAAAATACCTTATTCCTCAACTCCATAAATGTGGCTAGGGCATTGGTCAATCTAAAGGACATGACCAAGAACTCATAATGACCGTATCGAGTCCAAAAATTTGTCTTTTGAATATCTAAATCTCTAATCCTCAATTGGTGATACCCGAACCTCAAATCAATCTTTGAAAATATTAAAGCACTATAAAATTGGTCGAACAAATCATGAATATGAGGAAGAGGATAATTATTCTTAACCCTCACCTTGTTCAACTACCAATAATTAATACATATAGGCATAGACCCATCTTTTTTCATCACAAACAAAATAGGTGTACCCCAAGATGATACACTATATTGGATAAATCCCTTATCCAACAACTCCTGTAACTGATCCTTCAATTCTTTTAACTTGGCTAGAGCCATTCTATAAGAAAGAATAGAGATGGGCTTCATGCCCAGCTCAACATCAATGGCAAAATCAATATCATGATCCAGAGTCATACTAAGCAAATCCGTAGAAAACACATTCATGGACTCACAGACAACACGAACAAAATCTAAAGAAAAATGTGAGGCAACATTAGTATCATGAATATGAGCTAAGTAGGATAAAACATCCCCTCTCAACTAAGAAATGATCCTGAACATAAAATACAAACCTCTTGGGACCCGAATGAAGTTCACCTTTCCAAGATATCATTAGCATACCCGATAGAGCAAAAGTTACGGTCTTAGCATAACAATCTAAGACAACATGGTAAGACTCTAACCAATCTATACCTAAAATTACATTAAAACCAATCATATTTAAGACAAGCAAATCTACCTAAGTCTCATGCCCAACAAAAGTCACAACATAAGATCGGTACACTTGATCCACCACTAAAGAATCTCCTACAGGAGTAGATATATGAATAGGAATGGCAAAAGGCTCACTAACAAAATCAAAGCCTAAAGCAAAATATACAGACACATAGAAGAAAGTCAATCTTAGATCAAATAACATAGATACAAACACGAAACAAGAGGGGATGATGCCTGTGATAATGGATGCCTCTACTTCTAGTCTGGCAGGTATAGCGTAGCACCATCCACGACCACCAATTGCCTGAGTAACCTTGTGACCACCACCGCGGGAACCATTACCTCTACCTTATGCACCTCTGGTAGAACCTCTACCTATCATAGCTTAAATAGGAGTAACTTTGAGCACATAATAGGGATAGTCCTTGGCCAAATGTCCACTCTCATCACACACCTAGAAAACTCTACGACCCAACTAAATAAGAGAGGTATGGCTGGACCAAAATGGCCACCCTAAAATACTAAACCAGAAGACCAACTACATGAAATATATAAGGCTACCTACACTAGTCCACCATGATATCCATGAAAATATCTAGAATCCCTACCTCAAGAAGTGTGACCTCTAAACTCTCCCATATGGGGCATCTTCTTAGCGCCTCTTTAAGATTCTTGAAGATTATCCTTAATCATATTAACATGGTCCACTATACTCTAAAATTATGCTATAAATACTACTATCTGAGACATAGCTAACTAAAGAGAAATATCCAACCCTTTTAAAAACTTTTAAATCTTTTCCAATTTGGTGGCAATGCTGGCATAAGAATACCTAGATAAGGCATGAAAACATGCCTTATACTCTACAAGAGTGATGGAGCCCTACTCCCAGTGATCAAGTTTATCTCTCATCCAAACCATTAGACTGTAAGGCACAAACCTCTCCAAAAAGGCCTTAGAAAATTGATCGCAAGATATCTCAAGAGAATTAAAAAGTCTACAACCAACAAGTGACCTCTACCAATTTCTAATAGCATCGCTCAACTAATAATTAGTATACTCAATACCATGCGACTCAAGTGAACCTAGGTTATGCAACTTCTCACGATAGTCAATCAATAACTCATAGGCATCCTCGCCTACGACACTAGTGAACCTAGAAAGAACCAAATAAGTGAATCTTTCAAACCTCTTCTAATCCTCAAAAGAAATAACTATACTCATAATATGAAGAGGCATGGTGAATTTGGTAGGCTGAGCTCCCACCAGAGGAGGTAACATAGACGAAGATGAATACTTGATTTCAAAATACCATACTTAAATGTAGGCATTGAAGGAGGAATAACACTTAGAGTTTATGGAGTATCAAAAGCAAAAGTACGTACTACTGGAAGATCCACACTCAGGGATGAAGGAACACCATAAGCAGATTCTGGCATATGAGGAGGTGCAATACTCAGAGCTGAAAGAACATCAGATGTACTTGAAAGAGCACCCTACAAATGGGCTAACAAGCAAATCAACCACCCCTCTAAGACTAGGGTTGAACAACTCGATGGGACTGAAGTAGGATCCATATCTCTAACAAGTTCAACACGAGAAGTAGGAGAGAGTCCCCTAGTACTACTCCTAAAATGAGTAGATCCATATGCCCATCTACTATATCTAGCTCAGTCATGACTCATAACTCACCCTCTAGACTAGGCTTTCCTCAGATGAAGGCTCTACATCTCTAATCTCAGGAAAACTAGTCATTACCATCTATATCGAAAAGAGTGAAATATGACTTAGAACACAAAGTATAAAGGAAATCCACATGATAAGTAACAAAACAAAGGAAATTTACTAAAGATATCATGTTTCCTCTCAAAGATAGATATGGATATTTACGTACCAATATGCAAGACTTTATTAGACATCTCGTTCTTATATTATTGAGACTAATAAACATGGTTGCTCTAATACTAATTTGTCATAATGCAAAAATTTAAGGTTCATGATGGAACTTGTCGCAGCGAACCTTAACAAGTAAGCATATCACACAAACTGATACAAAAGGTAAAATAATAGCAATAACCCAAGGATTTCAGAATAAAGTCAACCACATAATATAGTAAAGTGGAAAGACCTAATAAATAATACCATAATTCCAAAACCTGGTGTCATAGTGTAAGAACATCACTAGTACAACTAGATATCAAATACATAAGACATCCAAAACATGAATACTCTATCTATAAACACGAGTAAAGACATTATCATTACTAAATTTCTTAGGTCACTGATGGGACATACTATAATGCGCTAGTAGGCAAGCTAAACCCATAGTTTGGAACTACTAGTAATGGACTACCAAAAGAATAAAGGAAAGAATGTGGAATAGATGAAATAAAAGACTAGCATACATAAGATGACCTCAAAACCTAGTGAGATCAGTACCAAAATCTTCTAACCTAATAAAGATAGAAATGAGGTACTAGATAAATATACAGATACAACTATCTCTAAATACAACCTAAAGACTAGTCTAGTACATAAGAGGGAGGGAAGTAATACTCTGAATGTTAGGAGGTCACCCTATGTCTTTGAACCATAACTTCTCCGCACGATGCACACAATAATAGTGATAACCCATACTATGATTTGTAGGCTACAAAAGTGTAGAATAAGTACCAAACATGTGGTACTCAGTAGGCAACTACCAATTGAGCTCCAAGGATAATGCAGATACATATAGCATACAAACAGAATAAAAAACTATACCCAAATATCCAACAACCACATTAGAAATCTAGTGAGTTGGTAAGGGTAAACTATCCTATTTATGAAACACCCTAAATTTTATCCCTTGAAAATTTCTTAAGCTTTGAGCTCACTGCCCTAGTTACGACTGGACCCTATAAGTCGTAAGGTGTCCTGATAAGTCATTGGGATAAGTCGTAACCATATTAGTAAGTTTTTAGCTTGATTCTTCTCTGAGTATGAGTGGCTTACTAAGAGCCAAAAGGATATGTTACAAGTCGTAAGGTGTAATCATAGGTTTTTAGTGTAAGCCTTAATTTGGGTTCTATGTTGACTACGACTAGACCATATGAGTTGTAGGGTCTCATTATGGGTTGGTTGGTTGAATCATAAGGATAACAGTATAGGGTTCCTCAGTGGAACGTCCTTGGTTATGACTCATGGTGATGAGTCATAAGGAGTGGCTACGAGTCAAGGGCTGACTCATAACCAAAGACGACCTTTTTTTAGCTTTTAAGTTGGGGCAATTTAAATATTTCATACTTAAAACCCTTTTGACCCCATGTCCATAAAATACTTTTAGGGTATTCATTCCACACTTTAACAGATTAAACACTTTTTTTACTCTCTCTAAATCCTCTCAAGCAAGTTAGGTTACTAATTTGGTCATCTAAGGGCTCAAGGGTCGATTTCTCTTTGTGAAACCTTATAATTTAGGAGTATGACTCTACCCTTAAACTTAATATCTCTACTTCATAAAAGTACATAGTTATTTATGTGATTTAAAGCATTGGTTTTTAACATGGTTAAGGGTTTTGACATACATGGTCAATTAAATATTTTCCCATGGTTTTATGACATATGACTTATGTTTTAATTATGGTTTTGAACTTCTGGGTGATAGGGTATGGTGGATAAAACTAAGGAATTGTGAATTTCCAATACTTTTGATTTTTGAAGTGATTATGACCCCAACCCCATGATATGAAATTAGTTTTTAATTATGAGAAATATGGAATTTATGAAATTGAATTAGTCTTGAACTACTGCATGATATTAAGAGATATTTCAAACATAATGGTCTGGTTTATTGAGCAAAGGTATTTGTTCACCCTAAGTTAATGGAAATTATTTTTGCATGATGTTATTACCTTGCAAGTGCAGTTTGTATGATGATACCAACAATGTATGCCTTAATATGAAACATGTTTCAGTGAATAAGAATATGTGGTAAATATTTTAATTGGGCTTTAAAAGAGGGTTGTATATCTAAGTCATGAAAGTGGAGGTCTAAGTGATCGATACTGAGAACCACATTAGCTGGTGTGGGGTCATTATGGCTTGAGGGTTTGAGTCCCCTTTCTTAGACCATGTGGTTTGAGTCCACCTTATTGTTATTATTATTATTATTATGATTAGAGCATTAAAGTCCCCAATCTCACACTTATAATTGGGTGCTCAAGTTACCTTAGTATATGATTGAAGGGTTTGAGTCCCCCATGCATATATATGAGATTGTTCTCTGATTCATGCAGCTACACGCATTTGGGCCCGACCAGTGGGGTGAGAATTGGGGACCATATAGCCTGTGGGTACTATTAAATGATAGTTGAGCTACACAATCCAGACTAAGGTTTTAAAATACATGTTAAGCTTTGTTCCCTACCCCGACATGTGATATACATGTATATACATATATGCATTTGATAATGTGCATGGATTTTTTATGATTTAAATAGCTAGCATGGCATTATGTTATCCTCTATCCCTGAGTTATATACTAACGCTCCAACTACTAACCGTCTATGTACGTTGTATCCCCACGTGATGTAGGACTTAGCCATACTTCTACTTCTCCTACTTAATGATCATGATTTGATCGAGAGTCAACTTGAAGTATTGAGACTCCATGATTTAGAAGGCTTCATTTTAGGATTATATTTTCTTTTGACTTATAGATTATTGGATACTATTTTAGTTATAGTCAGGGGCATGTCCTAACACTTTATTTATGTTTTATTTGGTAGAGACTTTGTTAGAATACTGTGGACTTGGGATGATTTGGTTGTTGGTTGGTTATACTCTTATCATAATATCTTTGATTTTTAGTTTTCTTATCTTTTTATATATTGCAATTCATTCGACATAGGGTAAGGCGGTTGATGGTCTGGGTATTAGGGGTGGTCTCCGATCCTTCTTGGAACCAATATACCCGACATGACCAAGTATTGGTTTGGGTCATGTCAAATTTGTATCAAAGCCTAGTTTCATGGTCAATTGGGTGTCCATAAAGCCATGTCAAGTAGAGTATCTTTTATGGATGTGTAGCATACTGCACTTATAAGGGAGATGCTATGAGGAATTTAGGAATGTTTCCTTTTCTGTTTTTCTATTTTGAGCTTTAAAGTCCAAGATCTTGAATTTCTTTAATTTTTATTTGTTATTCTTTAGGATCATGTCTTCTAGAAGATCTGATGGCCATGGAAACCTTCCTATCCCATTTGAGGATAGTGGAAATAGAGCATATCCTACTCCAGAAGTTCAGACTTAGTTTACGGTCGTTGCTTCTGATAGCCCTAATGGAGCTCCACTGGTTCCTCCTATCCCTCCTCAGAAACCTTAGGATGATGTGTCTAATGTTGAGTTCTACCAGTCGATCTATTTACTTACTTAGTTGGTTACCTGTCCGACTGAGTATATGGATTTTGTTGCTCCATCATCTGAGGCCTCTAGATTTGGAAAATTTATGAGGTTGAGTCCTCCTATATTTATTGGTATAAAGGTTGAGGAGAATACTCAGGGTCTTTAGAATATATGGAAAAGATTTTCCATGTGATATATATTACTAAGGTAGAAGGTATGGAGTTTGCAGCTTATCAGTTGAACGATGTAGCACATCAGTGGTAGAAAGAGTAGGAGTAGCTTAGGGGTGTTAATACTGAGTCTGCCTTATAGAAGGACTATTTTAGAGCTTTTCTCAATTGCTTCTTTCCTCAGGAGTTGAGGGAGGCGAAGGTTGAAAAGTTCATAAATTTAAGGCAAGGCAGGATAACAGTCAAGGAGTATGAATTGAAGTTTCATCAGTTATCTCGATATGCTCTAGAGTTTGTGTCTAGCATGAGGGCTAGAATGAGGAAGTTTGCTTTCGAGTTTTCCCAAGATTTGATTCTAAAGAGTAAAAATGCCTTGTTAAATAAGGATATGGATATTTCTCAGTTTGTGGTTTATATGCAGTAGGTTGAGGAATAGAAGTTGAAGCAGGCTGAAATGGCAGAGTCAGAAGTTTTAATTTTTTATCAAGGTGGGGGTCAGCAGCAGAGTGGTAGAGATAGTAGAAAGTGGTGTAAGAAGAATTGGAGAGTTTTGGTTCCAACTCTATGGCTAGTGCTCCTTATCTGAAGCCATCAGGTGATAGTCATTCTCAGCATGATAGCGAGTTTAGAGCTCTAAACTCCCAGTCTCAGGCCAGTGGGGCTCAGTCAACTCTATCATATCCTTCTTTTAGATTTTGTGGGTAGGTGTATCGTGGTTTTTGTGAAACGTTAAGGAATGGGTGTTGTAAATATGGTTAGATTGGGCATTTGTAGAGAGATTTTCCTTCTAAATTTTCTTCTGGGGTAAATAAATTTCCTAGCACCACTTCATCATCTCATACACCAAAGGGTGCTACTTCTACTTCTGGTATCGGCACTAGCTGGAATCTCTTGTATGCCCTTGCTACTCGCCAAGAATCTAAGGCATCTCTTGATGTTGTCACTGGTATTTTATGACTCTTTTCTTATGATTTGTATTGCTTGATTGTGACAACGCTCAACTTACACGTCAATTTAGTGCAAGGCGGTCATTGTCAATATATTTATCCTACTTTGGAGTCGGGGTCGAATCCATAAGGAAAAATGTGAGTGGCGATTAAACTAATTTGAAACTAAAGCTACAAGTTAAATTCAAACAACTAACACGAAAAGACAAAATGGGGGTTTTTAATAGTTGAACAAGTGATTGTCGGTTATCAAGAGTTTATGGAATAAGCGGAATTATGTTCACTAGGTTTTATGGTACATGACAGATGCTACAAATAACTCAAGGTTCTCATGGTGGTTAGGATGAAAAGCTATCTTTATCGATGGTATGCTTAAATGTCTCTCGACCTATTCAAGTGTCTAATTTCCTAATCCTCTCGAACTTAAGGAATCGCAACTGGCTGCCCAGATTTTTACCTTAGGTTAACCAACCTTGTTACAGCGTTGATTATTAAACGAAGCCTTTTTGAGTCCCTATTGATAATTCACTTCCTACTGTTTATGATTTCTTTCTCAATCAAACCAAAGTAGGTACACCTATTATTTGCAAACAACAGATATAAATTAGAATCTCAGAATTATCAAGAAATCTTAACACTTATTAAACCTTAATTATTTAACACCTTATCATGACTTAACCCTAGATTCCATAATCAAGGTTAAAAGAGTTTAGCTACTCATGACGCATGAAACAAGCATAAAATTTGAATTCATAACTGGAAGGATTAACTTACAATGCTGAATGAAATTGAAAGTGAACTTGTATTTGAATCACATGACAAAATACTCAAATATTATTCTTGAGATAGGGAGGAAAGAATATCATTTGTTCTCCTCGATAATAGATGATTTATGCTCAAAACCCTAAAAGTGCTATAAATACTTAATTTTAAATAAGGAAACAAAAAGTAAGGTTTCAGTTTTCTCTTTGAAATAGACGACAGCGATCTTGACGGCGTGTGCAAGATATCATCAAAAATTCCAATGAATTGTTATCTTCTGATTCTTTTGATGGAAAATCTGACGACGTGTCAAATATATGACAGCGTGTGAAAGATATCGTCACATCTTCACTAGAAATCAGCATGATCTACTTAAGGTTGATGATAATTTTGATGCCTCATCATAGTTTGACGGCGCTTTCAAAATGTCATCACATTTCAGCTCAACTCCTCAGGTTCTGTCTAAGCTTAACGGCAACTTTAACAGCCTGTCCCATGTCTGACGACGCGTTAGAAATGGCATCAACTATACTTTAGCTTATTCACACCAGATTTCAGCTGATTTATTCTTCTTTTCTTTGATTTCCTCCCCGATCACTTGTATCTGTATTAAAACAATAAAAACAATCAAAAATAACAAAAGTTACTTAAGACTTTACTATTTTTTAGAGTTAAAAGCCTCAAATGTGTTAGCATCTGCTCACACATTAGCTTGATCCAAGGACTACTTTTTTTATGTGACCCCATTTGTGGTTGTACATTTTGGTTTCGATCCCAAGTGTATCCCTGGTCCCTTTTCTATTTCTACCCTAGTGGGTGGCTCTGTGGTTGCTAAAAAAGTCTATAGGAGTTGTATGGTATCTGTTAGTAGGAGAGAAACTCTAGTAGATTTGATAGAGTTCGACATGGTTGATTTTGATGTCATATTAAGGATAAACTGGTTGAACTTAAGCTATGCCTCCTTAGATTGTCAAACCCGTAAGGTTATGTTTAAAATCCCCAATAAGTTGGTCATTGAGTGGGAATAGGGTTCTCTAGTGCCTAAGGAACGGTTTATATCGTATCTTAGAGCCCAAAAGTTGATTTTTAAGGGGTGTCTTTGTCATTTGATCTGGGTTAAATATTCTATCTCGTAGGGTCCTTCTTTACAATCTATTTTTGTGGTTAATGAGTTCCCTAAAGATTTTCCTGATGATCTTCCTAGTGTCACTCTCGATAGGGAGATTGATTTTGGGATTAACCTTATTCTAAACACTCATCCTATCTCTATCCCTCCTTATAGAATGGCTTCAGCCAAATTGAAGAAGCTTAAGGGGAAGTTAAAAGACCTTCTTGACAAGGGTTTTACCCATCCTAGTGTGTCTCCATGGGGTGATCCTATTTTGTTCATTTATAATAAGGATGTTCCATTTGAATGTGTATTGATTACCGATAATTAAATAAGGTTTCCGTAAATAATAAGGATTTACTTCTAAGGATTGATAATCTCTTTGATCAGCTTTAAGGTGCTAAGTTCTTTTCTAAGATAGATCTTCATTCTGGGTATCATCAGCTAAAGATTAGGGAGGTAGATATCCCTAAGACTGCCTTTTAAACCCGGTATGATCACTTAGAGTTCTTAGTCATGTCTTTTGGGTTGACTAATGCCTAGGCGGCATTCATGGACTTGATTAATAGGTTCTTCGATCAGTTTCTAGATTTTTTCATTATCGTGTTTATAGATAACATTCTGGTGTATTCCAAGAGTGAGGTGAATTATGTCGATCATCTCCGTATTATGTTGTAGACCTTGAAAGATCAGCATTTGTATGCTAAATTTTTCAAGTGCGAGTACTGGTTGAAATTTGTTACTTTTCTGAGTTATATCATTTCCAGTAAATGGATCATGGTAGATCCATAGAAATTTGCAGTGGTTACAAAGTGGCTAAGTCCACGGCTCCAATCGATATTCAGAGCTTCTAGGGTTTAGACAATTACTATAAGAGATTTGTGGAGAGTTTCTCGACTATAGCTACCCCACTGACTAAGTTTACCTAGACGATGGTTATTTTCTTGTCGTTTGATGCTTGTGAGGGTAGTTTTGAGAAGCTAAAAGATAAGTTGACTTCAGCTCCAATTTTGATCTTACCCAAGGGTAATGATGGATTTATGGTTTATTGCGATGTGTCCCGTGTGGGACTTGGTTTTCTATTGATGTGGCATGGTATGGTGGTGGCCTATACTTCTAGGCAGTTGAAAGTGCATGAGAAAAAATATTTGACTCCTGACTTGGAGTTATTACGGTAGCATTCACATTGAAGATCTGGTATCACTATTTGTACGGGATACATTTGGATATCTTTTCTGATCATAAGATCCTGTAATAAGTGTTCACCCAGAAAAAGCTGAATCTCAAGAAAAGGATGTTTCTTGAGTTGCTAAAATACTATGACATGAGTCTCTACTACCACCCAGGTAAAGCTAATATAGTTGTTGATGCTCTTAGAAGGTTATCCATGAGGAGTCTAGCTCATCTGGATGAGGAGAAGTGAGAATTGGTGAAGTATATTCACTATTTGATGATCCATGGTGTTTGGCTCTTGGACTCCAAAGATGGTAGTGTATTTATGCATAAGGTGGTGCAGTGATCTCTTGGTGCTGAAGTAAAAGAGAAGTAAGTGTTGGATCCTATCTTGATACAAATCAAGATTGATGTGGGAAGGCAGAAAGTAATGGCCTTTGAGATTGGTGGTGATAGTATCGTGAGATACCAAGAGAGGTTGTGTGTAGTATCTTGAGATACAAAAGGAGGTTGTGTGTTCTCGATGTTACTGGGTTGCGACAGAGGATTTTGGATGAAACTTATGAGTCACATTATGTTATTCATCTTGGTTCGATGAAGTTGTGTCATGATCTTAAGACGATCTATTGATGGAACAATACAAAGTGAGATGTGTCCAATTTTGTGGCTAAATACATGGTGTGTCAACAAGTGAAGATGGAGCACTTGCAGCCCAAAGGGTTGTATCAAGAAATTGAGTTGCCTGTATGGAAGTGGGAAGTGATCAACATTGATTTTGTCACCGGTCTTTCTTGGTCTCGAGATCAGTTTGATTTGATTTGCATCATTGTGGACAGGATGACTAAGGTTGATCACTTTTTTCCAGTAAGGACGAATTTCTCTTTTGAGGACTATGCCAAGTTGTTTATTGAGGAAATTCTGAAGTTGCATGGGGCAACTATTTCTATCATGTCAGATTGTGATACTCAGTTCTCATCACACTTTTGCCGTTCGTTTTAGAGAGTTTTGGGTACTATAGTGAGCCTTAGTACTGCTTTCCAGCTGCAATCTAATGGGCAAGCGAAAAGGACTATTCGGATATTGAAAGATATGCTTTGGGCTTGGGTGATTGACTAGGTAGTATTTGGGTTAATCATTTTCCTCTCATAGAGTTTCCATATAATAATAGCTACCACTCTAGTATTAGGATGTCTCCATTTGATACATTATATGGTAGGAGGTGTAGATTTACTAGTAGGTGGTTTAAAATTGGTGAGACTAAATTTGGCCTGGATTTGGTTCACCGAGCGATGGAGAAGGTAAAGATTATTCTGGATAGACTTAAAGCTTCCCAAAGTCGCCAAAAGTCCTATGCAGATGTGAGGCAAAAGGAGTTGGAGTTTAGTGTTGGCGAATGGGTTTTCCTGAAGGTGTCTCCCATGAAGGGAGTAATGCGGTTTGCTAAGAAGGAGAAACTCAGTCCCCAATATATCGTCCAATACTTAGTCTTGAAGAGATTTGGTAGTGTTGCGTATGAGTTGGAGTTCCCTCCAAGTTTTAGTCACATTCACCCAGTGTTTCATGAGTCAATGTTGAGGAAGTGTGTGGATGATCCTTCATTAATTTTACCTATCAAGGATATTGGTAGTTCAGATTCCTTGTCTTATGAGGAAGTCCCTATTGAAAGCTTGGATCGACAAGTCCATCGGTTGGGAACTAAGAATGAGGATTCGGTAATGGTTCTTTGGTGGAACCAAAAGGTTGAGGAAGATACTTGGGAAGCCGAAGAGGACATGAAGTCTATGTATCCATTCTTATTCCCTATTCTATAAAATCGAGCCTAAAGTATGTTTTATTCTAAACATCTTTGTTTTCTGACTTTGTTGAAGGAAGGAGTTATTTCCTTGGCATCTTTGTTTTCTAACTTTCTAAAAGGTAAGAGTAGAGGTATATGGAGTCCAATCGTGCTAGCAATTGCCTTGACCGATCATTGGAGCATGAATATCCAAGTGGGGGAGAATTGAAACACCCCAAAGTTTGGCCCTTGAAAATTCCTTGAGCTTTGAGCTCACTGCCCTAGTTACAACTGGACCCTATGAGACATAAGGTATCCTAACGAGTCATTGGGACAGTTCGTAACCAAATCAATAAGTTTGTGGCTTGATTCTTCTCTAAGTAAGAGTGGATCACTAAGAGTCGTAAGGAACGTTAAGAGTCGTAAAGTGTAATCGTAGGGTGTCTAGTATAAGTCTCAATTTGAGTTTTATAGTGACTATGACTGGACCCTATAAGTCATAGGGTCTCATTATGGGTAGATTTCTTGATTCATAAGGATAAAAATATGGGGTTACTTAGTGGTACTACCTTGGTTATGACTTATGGTAACGAGTCGTAAGGAGTGGCTACGAGTCAAAGGTTGACTTGTAACCAAAGGCGACCTTTTTAAGTTTGTATGTTTGGGGCACTTTAGACATTTCCCACTTAAAACCCTTTTGACCCCACGTCTATAAAACACTTTTAGGATATTCATTCCACACTTTAACGGATTAAACACTTTCCTTACTCTCTTTAAATCATGTCAAGCAAGTCAAGCTAGGGTTTCACTAATTTGGTCATCTAAGGGATCAAGGGTCAATTTCTCTCTGTGAAACCATGTAATTCAGGCATGTGACTTTACAGTTAAACTTAATATCTCTATTTCATAAAAGTACATGGTTATTTATATGATTTAAAGCATTAGTTTTTTACATGAATATTAAATATTTTCCCATGGTTTTATGATGCATTACTTATGTTTTAAATATGGTTTTGAACTTGTAGGTGCTTAGGTATAGTGGATTAAACAAAGGAATTGTGAATTTCCCAATCTTGTGACTTTTGAACTGGTTATAACCCCAACACCATGATGTCGAATTGGTTTTTAATTATGAGAAATATGGGAACTTATGAAATTAAAATAGTCTTGAACTATTGCATGATATAAAGAGGTATTTGAAACACAATGGTCTGATTTAATGAACAAAGAGAGTTATTTTCCCCAGGCTAATGGAAATTGTTTTGGCATGATATTATTACCTTGCAAGTGTAGTTGGTATGATGATACCAATAGTTTATGCCTTAATGTGAAACATGATTCACTGAATGGGAATGTGTGGTAAATGTTTTAATTGGTCTTTAAAAGAGGGTTGTATAGCTGAGTCATGAAAGTGGAGGTCCAAGTGTCCGATATTGGGACCCGCGCTAGTCGGTGCAGGGGTCGTTATGGCTTGAGGGTTTGAGTCCCCTTGCTTAGACCAGTTGGTTTGAGTCCACCTTATTGTTATTATTATAATGATTAGAGGTTTTGAGTCCTCCATCTCACACTTATGATCGGGTGCTTAAGTCAACTTAGTATATGATTGGAAAGTTTGGCCCCCCGTGCATGTATATGAGATTAATATTTGGTTCATGCAGCTACACGCATTGGGGCCCGACCATTGGAGTGAGAACTATAGACTATTTAGACCATGGGTATTATTAATATGACGGTTGAGCTACACAATACAAACTAATTTTTTAAAATGCATGTTAAGCCTTGCTCCCTACCCCGGCATATGATATACATATATATATATATGTATATGCATTTGATAATGTGCATGGAATTTTGTATGATTTGAACTATTATCATGGAATTATGTTATCCCTATTCCCTGAGTTACATGCTAGTGCTCCAACCACTAACCGTCTACTACGTTGTATTCCTACGCGATGTAGGACTTGTCCATACTTCTACTTCTCCTGCTCAATGATCGCGGATTGATCGAGAGTCGACTTGAAGTGGTTTGATTACATGCTTAGGAAGGATCTATTATGAGATTGTATTTTTTTTAATTATAGATTATTGGATAATGTTTTTGGCTATAGTCGTGGGCACATCCCGACACTTTATTGACATTTTGTTTTGTAGAGGCTTTTTTGAACTACTGTGGACTTCGCATGGTTTCGTTGTTGGTTGGTTATACTCTTATCATAATATCTTTGATTTCTAGTTTTCTTATCTTGTTATATGTTCGGAATTTATCCAACATGGGGTAAGGTGGTTGATGGTTTGAGTATTGGGGTGGTCTCCCGTCCTTATTGGACCCGAGATACCTGACACGACCAGGCCCTGGTTTGGGTCGTATCAATTTATGTCCAAGAAAGTAACATAATAAGGCTAAGGAAGTATTATGGAATAACTATCCTATTCCATCCAAACTCATGAATCTTAAAGGGTGAAAGAAGGATATATAATAGTAGACAAGGCCAAGGAATGAATATACAATCTGAAAAAATGAAAGGAAGGAAAGGATATATGGTAATGTCATAGCTACATATAAATAGATATACATATATGTATAAATAAGGTCAATCCAAGGTACAACTTAAGTCGTTAGACTAGCATCTTAAGACCTTATAATTATAGCAGGAACTACTGCTAATATACTCATGATTTCTAATCCATACGTCTAATCATGAGTTAATCATGTATAATAATAAAATAGTACGATAGATGAGCCAGAATCGTAACTCAAATCTCAATACCGAATCATTAACCAATCTGTCACAAACTAGCCAAAACAAGGATCATAACAATAATAATAACAATAGTAATGACAACACGAGTAACTAGATAGTCCAACAAACAATACCTATCTGAGCCTTTAACGAACCCCTACTTCCCCAGACTCAAAAGGTTCAATCAATATACAACACGCCATAAGTCATACTCATCACCCATACCTATGCTACCCCCCATAGGGCTGATATGTATAGGCACATACTAGTGATAGGCCATGTGCATGCAAGGATGATTGTGCATGCAAGGATGAATACAAAAAAATTCACAATACCATAACCAATCCAATTATCATACTGTATATTCTGACTCGAACCGGTAAGTATAATCAATATCATAATCATCCTTCGAAATTGAACTGGGTGCATATAGTCAACTTCACAATAATCCTCCAGCCTTGTCGGGTATATAAGCCTATCATCACAATCATCCTCTGGCCTTGATGGGTATATAAGCATATCATCATAATCATTCTCTGGCCTTGTCGGTTGTATAAGCATATCATCATAATCATTAACAGACACACATACGTACACATATATATAACATCAATACTATAATCTGTTATCGGGTTTTACCTAAAACTTATATCATCAATACATTATCCTCCTTCGTTCCATATCAGAAAGATGTATATATAGATATATAATATGTGTACGGACTTAAGTCATGGCTAAAAAGAGTGTAAATCCATAAATCCATTGTCCGAGGTAAGCTTTGGGACTAAATCATTATAAAAGTGTAAAAAGGGTCAAAATCTCTCACGACCGAAGTAACTAGTAGTATAAAATTATAGACCAAAATCTGTCTCGATCAAATCTTTCAAACATTTTTATCAATCTCTTTTCAAATAGGCCATTCATTAAGATTGGCAATTATTGTTTGAAGAAACTCATTTTAAGGTAAAGGGTGTGCTTTAACCCTGATTTAGAAAACTGTAAAAAGATCTTATTTTAGCTAGAATGGCATTATTTACCAACTTATTAATCATGAATATACCAAATCTATGCATGTCATCACCAGTATTCAAACAATGAAACCATAAGAATCAATATAATCATAAACTACATCCACATTATTTATAAAGATAAACACTTTTCGGATGCTCAACTGATATCATAACACGACCTTGGGCCCAATAATGTGTCCATAATAATTACAATGTCATAGACACAACCTATAGCCCACATACATATTCGAAACCCATATCAATAATCAATCTAGAAGTCATCTCATATCTATAAGTTGTAGAGTATTTGTAAGGCATAACATCTCTATAAGACAAAAATCATACCAAAAATCACCTCACCTCAAGGAGGCATCTCATGTCTGAGAGGCATAATATCAATACGTATCTCATATCTAAGAGGCATAAGATATCAATAAGCATCCCATATCTAGGAGGCTTAAGATATAAATAAGCATCTCACATCTAGGAGTCATCTCATATTTATAGGCCATTTACCATAACTATGCCTAAGCCTATATTATTAAGCATGTCGATGGACCAATCATAAATCAAGTCCAAAATCGCATATCATAGCTACAAGACATTAATCATAATCAAAGGAAAATCATCATAATTTACCAGGTCATAGAGTAACCTTATTCTAAAGGCTCAATAGTCTCAACTATGTCTAACATCAGTAACTATGTCCACAATGTTAATACAAGTCTTGGCGTAAGATGGGCTAGAGGAAACCACTTCTAATCCTCGAAATCCATACTTAGGCAATTTCCACCCCGAACAAGGCTAAGGTATCTAAATTCACTTCTTGATGGTACATAAGCCATAATCACTCCTAAGATAGGAATCCCATCAAGAAACATGAGCAATTAAGTCAACTCCACCTAAATTATGGTTTCAAGATCACTAAAATAGTCCAAATAAGGTTAACCATACTAACTATGCTTCCAATACATAAACCACATCCTAAACCTAGCATCATATCATATCAATTCTACTAATTAGCTTAATCTATGAAGAAGACACTAGGATTCTAGAAATATAGTAAGTACTTCACATTATGGGTCAAAACCTTTTAATCTCCAAACTTCAATAATCAAAACTAAGTTGCGGATTTCTATCCATAATTAATATTAGCATTCATATGCAATGTATAACATGCATCATCGTGCGAAGAAGAGTAGACAAACACAACCTCGAAGCCAAATCGCGAACCGTTGAATTGTTCACCAAATATTCCTCTTCACTTCATGATCCAAAAATGCCATCACATTATCAAAATCATAATCTACTCATCAAAACAAGAGTAATGATACCCATAGTGCATTACACCCAAATCCCCATAAGGACCCTACCTATGAAAAATGCATTTTCGAGGCCAACCCAGTATTCATACATTCCTAAGGAATCATAACCCTCAAAAATGGGTGAAAATGAAGCTAAATTATGGCTAAAATCAAGCCCTTAAGCTATTGGGGGTTTTAAGCAATAAATCAAGAAATTTAACCAAGAGAAGGGTGAATTCTTACCTTAAATCAAAAGATAATCACTGTAAGTAAATATTAATTAAGATCCCAAGTCACCCACAAGTCTCAATTTTAAGATATCTCACTCTTAAGGGGTTTTTCTTTCAAGAGATGGGTGAAAATGATCCAATTTGTGACATAAAGTGCCTATTTATACCCCTTCCAGGTACTCAGATATTCCAATCGCAATATGCATATGTGAAATCTCACTAAATGGAGATCGCAACAACCCTTAGTGAGATCGCACTATCCCTTCAGCCAAGGGTACCACGATAACAACCCTTGGTGTGCAATCATCGGCTTCTCCGATATCAACTGAAACATGGAAAAATTTCCAAGTTTCTGCCAAAGCCTCGGGATTCATACAGAAACACATATATGCAAATAAACTATTTAACCACACCAAATTCGATGTTCTAGATGCGATGGCGCACTCAAAATTTCCATCCGAGGTAGTTTCAACCAAATATAGGTCCCATACCCAAATTTCCACTTTTTTAACTTTTCGACTAATAGGTCGAAATAGCTCTGGTACCTCAAGACCCAAACCAAAGGTCTACCTAGCCTAAAATTGATATTTTATTACTGCTGGCATAGTTAAAATTTGCATATGAGATTATTTTACTGAAGTTTTCATCCAGTGGCCATTTGGAACCGGCGAAGAATTCAAAAATAGAAAAATGAGCCTAAAATCCAAACAAACTATTCGATCACCGAACCGACAATTTTGGCAAGTTATAAAGGAGCTTTAGCCATTGTATAAAGGCTCGAAATGTCTGAAATGCATACAATTTGAATAAAATGGCTTGAAGGATCATTACAATATCCACTACTAAAAGGACTTTCATCTGCAAAAGTCAATGGATAAAAAGATCTCAAAAGCTCAAACAGATGAGGTACCTGGCCCGTATGCTCCAAGCACGACCTCTGAAATAACTTGTAAGAAGTGAGAATGTTTTCGAGGAATTTTGCCACAGGTATCCCCTTATCAACCAGCTCTCTCTTACTCCACTTTCAAATAGCCAAAACTCAACTTCAACCACCAATCGGCCACTAACTAAATCAAACAAGGTTGATGCATGCAAATCGAATCACAACACACGAATACCAACTCTATACTCGCAAAATCAACAAAGGTTCATCCAAGACAAAACCAACCCAAGGCATGAGTCATGCAAACTACTTCAAATCCAAATATAATCTTCTTTACCATTTCGCACCTGCTACCTACTCCAACCCAGGAAGAAAATCACCTGAGTCATGTTCGTCCAATCTCATCATAAAGAACTCGAAGAAATAAAGCTCATCCGCTTAAAGTCCATGTGGAAAACATGAGAATAAGCTTATAAGGCATTATTTGGGCACACAAGTGGAGATAATCAAGGAATGGAATCTATGCCAATGGTACAACTAGTCAGAATGGCAACCAAAACTGAAATCCAGAAGATCAAGGCATACTACTCATCACTGAATGGTCCATTCTAGGATGTCCCATCAACTAAGAATGAAGCTATGTTGAATCAAACTTAAGCATCTAACTCTCGTTGAGTACGTCATCAAAAAATCTCAATAAAGCTGAAAACCTGAGGTCAAAGCTGAAACAACCAACACTATGTCCATGGACTATCATCAGAATACCTATCAACCATAACCTATCCGAACTCAAGAAGACCGAATGGGTAACCACAGAGTAGGCTCAACCAGCCTATAGATGAATTCTAAACTGAGACAAATCTAAAAGAAAGCATGTACTCAAGCTCTACAACTCGAAGATGAATCTCAACAATAAGGTTGAATCACTCTATATTAACTACCCAAACCAAACCCGAAGGTAGGTAGCCATTCATACTCCAAATCAATTATAACTTCCTAATGTCCATCCTAAGACATCAAATCTGAAATCGAGCCAACAAATCCAAACTAAGGTCAAATACTCGCATCAACCATACTGTCTGAATCAGATATATCTGTACCAGATTATGTCGAGCAGAAATTAAAACATAGCTGAAGAACAAAATTAGAATAGAGGATAAATCATCGACTGACAACACAGGAAATCCACCCCATATCGGTCGGAGGGCATGAACTATCAAAGCATACTCAAGAAATCCCCAAGGCTTCAAATAACACTACCAATGATAAAAACTCTAGAAACTCAGAGAAATTCAACTTTAGCTGGAAACTAAAAAATCCAACACTCTATCTCGGCAAACAATAGTCATAGTCACATATCATCAAGGAGAAGCACTACACCAAATATTATTAGGCCGAACAACTCTAAAATAGGGATTTTTTTAATCCACCCAAGTAGGACAATAATCACTCAATCAATCCATAAATCACGTCTTCGAAGACGAAAATACTAATCTCAAAACCAAGGTCAAGGTCAAGACCACTACCAGAAAAGAAAATCAAGCAACTCAAGACACAGAACTTCCAAGTTTCCAATTCAAGAAGCGATCACAGGAAAGGCCACCTACTTTTAACTCTCTAACTCCACTTTAAACAAGATCCACAATACGGCCTAAAAGAAGAATCCATCTCCACACTCATACAAAGAGCAAACCATCACAAGAAGATGAACCCAACAAATCTAAGAGATAAATCCAAGACATCTCGATATCAATATCAAACCGCTATCGGGCAATGAAATAGCTATAAATCAAAAATGCCCCAAGATGGTCAATCTCACAAATGAGCTATACAGAAAGAGATAGCCAACTCTAGAATCATAACAAAACCATAGAACGTCAACTTACCTTTGATACCATAATTCACTCCACAATCAATCTAGCACAGCCAACAAAAGAGCAGAACAATCAACTTTACCTCACTATAGAAAGCAAAATGTTAAATCAAGCTATAGCTGCTCAAGCCACCAAATAAGAACCACAAAAAATAGAATTCCAACTAGATAACACTAGTCTAAATAGCTACCCAATGAGGATCAATAATATCAAGCGCTAACATCAATAACAATAATAATATAACCATCAATATAATGAATAGACAGTACCAAAATAAACATCAATGGAAAGTGACACTCAAAAGGCCACAATAAGGCCAGTGTGCCAAGATAAATAGGATTCAAACCCAAATGCTACACCAATAGGAAGAAAATATCAATACAGATCTACTTTATCCACTACTAAAACAATAAACCATGAGGGTAATCATATAATCATGAATTCAATAACAAGGCACATAATAACTAATATGAACTCATCAAGGCATATAATCTGCAATAGGTATAAAGACCCCAATACATACAATGAAAAAGGAAAATACGGTAAAATAAAAGCACACTAATCATGGTAACATCTGTAATGATATGTCTGATAGATCTAAAGGAGAATAAATCTTAATAGGTTCAAACTCAGACCGACCAACCGACCGAATTATAAACAAAAGCCCTAAGCACTCTATCTCTAACTAAAGGTGCCACAATTATCACAAGGCTAATCTAAATAAGCTGAATGACTAGAAATCTTATATCGGGGACACACTCTAAACCATTAACTGATCTTTCTGCATTCGTAGCAAAATCTTAAAACCCTAACCTTGCGAGAACATAAACTAGGCCCAAATAGATGGCCAACTGATGCTAAGATCAGTCTCTACTATAATGTTCAGTCTTTTTGTTATCACGGCTGACCTCAGGAACTTTAGGATGGCTGCGAATATATGCTAACTCTTCTTAAGCAACAAACTTGCATCTAGGGCACTCTCTAAATTAATGTACCATCTCGCCACAACCAAGACAAGCTCCTGGAATACTCTGAGATACTACCTCTCATAATCCAGTATGGCCGCCACAGCCTAAAGACCCATACCAAAAATCTCTGCAAGGTATGCTACAAAGCTATAATCAGCATGACTAATTTGCGAACCACTCATAGTCTAAAATACTACCTGTATTGAACTGATAGGCTGCAGGTGAAGTTGACCTCTATCAAAAGGATTCTCACTCTCGTGTGAAATGCCAATAGTACTATATTGATGGCATAGCCTTTTTACACCACCTCTATGAGTCTCGATGTATGTTCTCTCTATGGCCCTCACATAATCCACACCTTGAGAAAAAGAAAGATCGAGTTGTTATCAAGTGCTTTGATGCTAAATAGAGTAAACATGCTAGTCCTCTAATAAATCCATGCACCATGTCATGCTCGAAAGGATATGGAATAGAAATATGCCTGGCCCACTCAAGAAACCCAATCACATGCTCAGAAACTGATAGAGAACCTGATGAACACCAATAAATCCAACCCTAACCTAAGAACTTACTCAATAAACTAGATGTCATTGCTGGCTGACACTAAAGATCTTTGATATCCATTGCTGACTCTCTTATCTAACATTGTGCTAAAACTCTAGAAATATGTGTCAAAGTCTCATATACATCTATCGACCATCTCGCATTGTCCATTTGGGACATGATAGAGTCAAGAAATGTACTTGAGGCTCATAGAAATATGGATACATAATAAGGAGTGAAGAAATTAGTTTCCTAAGAATGTCTCAGTAGTATCCTAAAGATAGTTTATGGACAGCTCCGCACCAATCCACAAGACTCTACTAAACACTTAGCTCTTGTAATAATACACTGGTGAAGCCTAGGATCTGAAATCAATTATCACGACCAAATTTCTTAGGTCATGATAGAGCCTACTATAACCCACAAATAGGCAAGCCAAACCCGTAGTTTGGAACTGCTAGTAACGGACTACCAAAAGAATAAAGAGAAGAATATGGAATAGATTAAATAAAAGACTATCATACATAAGATAATCACCAAAACTTAGTGAAATCAGTACAAGAGTTTCTAGCATAATAAGGATAAAAATAAGGTACTAATGGATAAACAAACACAACCATCTTTAAATACAACCTAGAGACTAATCTAGAACATAAGATAGAGGGAAGTAACACTCCGAATGTCAGGAGCTCACCCTACATCTCCAAACCATAGCTGTTTTGCACAACATACACAACAATAATGATAACTTATACTATGATCTACAGGTTATAGAATGTAGTAAGACTACCAAATATGTGGTACTTAATAGGCAACTGTCGACTGAGCTCCAAATAAAATGAAGATACATATAACCAATGTTCCATCAACCATGTAAGAAAACCAATGAGTTGGTAAGGGTAAACTATCCTATTCATGTCCAAGAAAATAACATAATAAGGCTAAGGAAGTATTAAGTATAACATATCCTATTCCATCCACACTAATAAATCTCAATACAATACTATATATCTCTAGTCAATTTATGACAAAAGGGTGAAAGGCAGATATATAACAGTATACAAGGCCCATAAATGAATATACAATTTGAATAAACAAAAGGAAAGAAGGGATATACAGTAATACCATAGCTATAATTAAATATATATACATATATGTGTAAATAAGTTCAATCCAAGGTACAAGTTAAGTCATCAGACTAGAATCTTAAGACCTCATAATCATAGCAAGATCTAGTGCTGGTATACTTAGGGTTTCTGATCCATACATATAATCATGAATTAATCATGCATAATTATGAAATTGTGAGATGGAAATCTAGAATCATACATCAAATTTCAATATCGAATCATTAACCAATCTATCATAAACTATCTAGAAAAATGATCATAACAATAGCAATGACAACGTAAGTAACTGGCTAATCTACACAAATAATACCTATCCGAGCCTTTAAAAAGCCCTGACTGCCCCAGGCTCAGAAGGTTCAATCAACATACAGCACACCACAAGTCATACACATCACCCATACATTTGCAACCCCCATTAGGCTGATAGATATAGGTGCATACTTGTGATAGGCAATGCGCATGCAAGGATGAATGCAATAGATTCTGCAATACCATAACTGATCCAATTATCATAATGAATATTCAGACTTGAACTAGTAAGTATAGCCAATATCATAATCATCATCATCACAACCAGCATCATCATAATCATCCTTCTAAATCAAATTGAATGTATATAGTAAACATTATAATCATCCTCTGGCTATGCCAGGTATATAAGCATATCATCATAATCATCCTTTTATCTTTCAAGTATATAAGAATATCGTCATAATCATCCTCTATCCTTGCTGGGTATATAAGCATATCATTATAATCATCAACACATATATATAATATCAATACTATATTATATCATCATGTTTTACCCAGAATTTGTATCATTAGTAAATCATCCTCCTCCGTCCCATACTAGAGAGATGTGTATATAGATATATAATAGGTGTATAAAGTTAACTCGTGGCTAAAAAGAGTGTAAATCTATAAATTCATTGCTCAGGATAAACCTTAAGATTAAATCGTTATAAAAGTGCAGAAAGGATCGAAATGTCTCACATCCAAAGTAATTAGTAGTATCAAATCATATACCAAAATCTATCTTGGCCAAATCTATAAAACAACATTATCAATCTCCTTACACATAGGTTATTCCTTGAGATAGGCAATTGTTGTTATGAAGAAATATGGTTTTAAGGTGAAGGGTGGGTTTTAACCCTTATTTATAAAAATAGTAATAAGATCATTTTTAGCTATAATTGTATTATTTATCAATTTAATGATTATGAATATACCGAATCTATGTATGTCATCACCAATATTAAAATAATGAAACCACAAACATCAATATAATCATAAACTACAACCATATCATTTACAAGGATAAACACTTCCTTGATGGCCAAATCATAGCATAACATAGCCTTGGACCCAATAATGTGACTGGAATAATTACAACGTCATAGTCACGGCCTTTTGCCCACATACATTTCCAGAACCCATATCAATAATCAATCTATAAGTCATCTCATATATATAAGTCGTAGCATATTTATGAGGTATAACATCTCTATAAGCCATAAAGCATATCAAAAATCATCGCATATCTAGGATTCATATCACGTCTAGGAGGTATAATATCAATAAGCATCTCACATCTAGAAGGCTTAATATCAATAAGCATCTCACATCTAGGGGGCTTAAGATATCAAAAAGCATCTCACATCTAGGAGGCTTAAGATATCAATAAGCATCTCACATCTAAGAGGCATATCATGTCTATAGTCCATATACCATAACTATGCCTAAGCCTATATTATTAATCAGGTCGATAGACCATATCGTAAATGAAGTCTGGAATATCATATCATAACTACAAGCCATTAATCATAATCTAAAAAAAGTCATAATAATTTACCAAGTCACCAAATAAACTTATTCTAAAGGATCAATAGTCTCAAATATGCCTAATATCTGTAACTAAGTCCACAAGGGTTAACACAAGTCTTGGATTTAAGGTGGACTGGAGGAATTCACATATAATCATCAAAATCCGTACATAGGTAATTTTTACCCTGGACTAGACTAAGGTATCTAAATTCATTTCTTGATGGTACATAATCCATAATCACTCCTAAGATAGGAATCCCACCTAGAAACATGAACGATTATGTCAACTCTACCTAAATTACAATTTCACCACTAAAATAATCCAAATAAGGTAAACCATATTAATCATGCTTTCAATACTTAAACCACATCCCAAACCTAGCATCATATCATATTCATTCTATGAATTAGCATAGTATATGAAAAAGACACTAGGATTCTAGAAATATGACAAGCACTTCACCATACGGGTCAAAACCCTTATCTAATTCCCAAACTTCAATAATCAAGACAAAGTCCCATATTTATATCCATGATCAATCTTAGAATTCACATTCACATGTAATATATAACACGCATCATCTTACAAAGAAGAGTAGTAAAAATACTACCTCAAAGCCAAACCACAAACACTTGAATCATTCACAAAATGTCCATCTTCACTTTACAATCCTAAAATGTTGTCATGCTATCAAAATCATAATCTTCTCATCAACACAAGAATAATGATACCCGTATTGAACCATTGAGATTCGGGTCCAAAAATTACACCCAAATCCCCATGTGGCTCCCACCTATGGAAAATGTGTTTCCAAGGCCAACCAAACTTTCATGCATGCTCAAGGAATCATAAACCTCAAAAATGGGTGAAAACTAAGATAAATTGGGACTAAAATCAAGCCCTCAAGCTATTGGAGTTTTGAGCAATAAATCATGAAATTTCACTAAGGGTCAATTCTTACCCTAAATTGGAAGATAATCATGGAAATAACTATTAATCAAGATCTTAAGTCACCCATAAGTAATAATTTTACTATATCTCACCCTTTAGGGTTTTTTATCTTAAGAGATGGGTGAAAAATGAGCCAATTCGCAACATAAGGGCATATTTATACCTCTTCCAGGTACTCAAGATATTGTAATCACAACATGCAGGTGTGAAATCACACTACATGGAGTCAGGAGAAAGTGTTACAATCGCAAAAACCTAAGTGTAATCACACTATCCCCTCTACCAAGCGTACCATGATCTCAGCCTTTGGTGTGCGATCGCCAGCCTATCAAATATCAGCTGAAACTTGAAAAAAAAATTAAGTTTCCGCTAAAGCCTCAGGATTAACTCGAAAACACTTATATGCAAATAAATTATGTAACCATACCGAATTCAACATTCTGGACAGGATGGCACACTCAAAATTTCAATCTGGGGTCTGTTCGACCAAATGTGGCTCTGTTGTAGTCTAATGCACATGCAAGTGCACGCGATCGTACAAGTAATATAGTGACTAGAATAGTCGGATATCATACCCACAAGGACTATGCAAATAGCAATTAAACCAACTTTAGTTTTTGATAAGTATGTATTAAGTGCTTAAAAGTATCAAGATGATTGTGAAGATTCAGAGTAAAATATAAATAATTAAAAAATAACGATATGCAACAAGCAATGTAAGAAGGGGTTGTAAATAATAATGATGAGAATTCCAGGGTTCAAAAACTTTGGACAATCTAACAAATTTCTATTCCTATTATAGTTTAGTTGATTATCAGGTTATTGATTCGTACGGTTTATAATATGATCATGGTCTCCTGACCTCTAATCTTCTACCTAACTGGACATTGCAACTACATCGTTGAGCAGGGATGCAATAATCCATTTAGATGCTTAAAGCTATCTTCCTTCAAGTGAATCAAATAAGGCTTCTAGGTATATCCCTATCCTAGATGCTAATTCAAATCCCTTATTTTATAAGAGAATGAGAACCTTGCTCCTTAATCTCTTTGTTCTATCCTATGATTCTCCTCTCGAATTCACATAGGAATATAATGGTGGCCACTTATCAAAATAGTAAGCACAGGATATTAATAACAACCCATACGATAATGCAACAATAAACTATGATAAAAAATATTAAAGTGCAATCATGTCCTTGGCCTCAACCCCAGAACAAGCGTGTTTAGCAACTCATGTTTGAATTCAACCTCAAAAATAAATAATTAATCCTATCAAAGAGTAGTATCAAGATAATAAAGTTCAAAGAACCCTAAGAGAGAAATTGTAGTGTTTTTCTGCCTCTACTTACGCCTCCAAAGTGTTTCCAATTGAATTGAATTATTCCTTTTATGGTTGGAATATATTTCTTGATATTTGCTCCTCACCGTGATGTGGGGCTAGTTTTCCATAATGAGGTCTAATTGCGATTAGTCACTCGATTTGATAATGGAGAATTTCCCTATTACAGTAATGTGGGGCTAGTTTTCTGCGTCTAGCTCCGTGACATAGTCTAATCGTGATGAGTCACTAGATTTGGTTGTCTCGACTTATTCTTCGTTGCCTCATTCTCTATGTTCTATGCCAACTTCCAGTCTCCTTATCTTAACAAATCAATCCCACTGCTCCATTCATCATTAACTTCTCGTTCATGCATCCAACTATATCTAATTTCATCAAAATTTAGCCCTACACAAACTAATCGTGTCCATTAGATAAGGAACACAATTAAAGATTAAATACAATAAAAATAACATATTTTAGCTCACAAAACAAGTTCTATTATAGGTAAATTTTGGTGATTAGACTTATAAATACGCCCAAGATCACCACCCCACACTTAGAACCTTGTTCGTCCTCGAACAACTTCAATCAACACTATACCCAATTAAGCTTAATATCACAACCTAAGAGAAATAATTGTGTTGGGTACTCACCAACCTAACAATGACTTTTTAGCTCAAAACATGTCAATTCACCTCTATAAACATGAGATAATTCTTTTCAAACGTCTTTACCTCAATAGTAAACTTCCAATTGTTTGCAAACTTAATTAAATTACTCAATCTAAAAACACAATTAGTCACCTAACTATCATCCACATGCACCCTCACAACAAGAAAGTTTCCCACATTCACTCATAATCTTACAATATACAATGGAATGGGAATATCAAAATTAAATCACTCACTCTCAACAAATAATTCATACATGATAGATAATGAACCATAAGTTTGCCCTTAGTGTACTACTCCACTAATAGTAAGATGTTGGGATAAAGGATCAACTAGGTCTTTCATGGTCACAATGTAGGCTAAGGGACGGGTAGGAACTATTTAGGAAATAGTGGCTAATCTCCCTAAGAGCTTTAATACATCATATTATACAATTAAGATCAATCTTTAACAACCAACTTTCACCTTCACTGCCTTCACACTTCTTTTGTTTTACCCCAACTCATTATACTCATTAACATACAATATGGTGGGAGTATTTTCTATTAATTCATGATTCAATTTTGAGAATAAAATTTCTTTTTCACTCCCAACCACAACACATCAACTTTACACACCAATAACCACTACTTTGGGGCTTCACTTTCATCTTTTATCCTCTTATCATCATTTTTTCACACTTCTTACTCAATTAATTTTTATACTAAAGGACTTAGAAGCTTTGAATCAAATTAAGGTCAATCAAAGAAGGGATTAGGCTTCATATTAGGCTACCAAAAAAATCAAGCTATAGGCTCAACGAGGCTAACTAGGGATATACAGAAGGGTAGGTAAATATGGTCTAAATATTTGGCTATCAACAAAAATGCCTACATCATTTCATACATCCAAAATCCTTTATTTTGCTTTGTAAACACACCGAGCAAGTTCTAGACATTACTATATATGTAGAATAACTAAAAAAACACTCTCACTCTTGGTGCATCCTAGATTCAAGTCGAATCCTTATGGTTTCTGATCTTGCCCTTTGTCAAATTCCAATTTTAAGACAACGAACCAAAAACTACACCTATTGAGATTAAGCATCTAAAATTAACTCCCTTTTTAGTTTATGACATTCTTCTCTTTCAACACCAATATGTTCTATGTCACTATCCCAATGGCCCAACACAAAGCCTTTCTTCTTAAGTTGAGATTCAGGTTTCATCACTTCTTAATTTCCTATGACTAACTCCCCTTAAGACGGTCGACATCCATCCATCATAGGGGAGGGAAACTAACTACGATGACTTATTTAGAATTGCCTTGAGGGCAAAAACAAAAACTTTAAAGTAACTATTAAGCACACAACTAATAAGTAGACCATTACTAATACTAACTATTACAGACCGTGTCATTTTAAATAGTTAGAATTACTAAGTTCAACACCCAAAAAGGAAAACATCTAATAGAATAAAAACATCTAACAGAATAAAACAAAGTACAAGAAATGAGAATGAGATACGAGATACCACCACCCCACACTTAAAAGAAAGAACTATCCTAGTGTTTACAAATAATACCAAGTAATGAGGTGTTATTTCACTCCCTGATTAGGCCTCATCCATGTCATCATCATCTGCATCATCATCTGGACCATGCTCCTCAGCTCCCATATCAGTATGTTCTTCCTCCTCTAACTCAATATCTGAATCCCGTAACTACCTCCCCTTATTAGTGGGCATGTTATCATTAATAGGCTCAACAAAGTCTAGACCTATCTATACTAAAGTTCTGGCATAGTGAACAAAAGGGAAATCCACCTCAACTACACAAATTTTTTCATTGGTTATTGGTCGCCCTCCTACTCACAGTTGTAGCATCTATAGTCCATACATCCTAGATGTAATCTCGCCATTTCTCGCCTAGTGAGTATCGGCCTATGATCCAAAGCTAAACTCCTAACTCTCATTATATCAATAGGGTGCGTATCCATGATAGGCTTGTAATACAGGTCTTCTTCCTCAACCCTATACTTTCTCAAAAATATGGTAAGCAATCCACCAAACCCATATCGGCATCCTTTATGGTATCATTTCTTTTTCATTATAGAAAAAATAACAGCACCTACATTGATATCAATGGCATCATGCATAAGAGCATAAATTAATCATACTCTGTCAGGTGTGACGTCAGTCATATGTTTTCCTTGAATGAGGCAATGGTAGACAATTTTCCCCTACATGCGCGCTTCCCTATTTATTTGAGCATAAAGAAAGGTTGAATGAAGGCCAGTGCCTCAGTGTTGAGTCCATCTAGCAGAAGATGTGATTCGACATAATAGGTGTCTGAGTTGGGCGTATAGAGGGGTAATATTCAGCTGCCTCAATGGCTCTACATTAGCCTTAGGAACTCCTAACAATTCGTTCAAGTCCTTAGTTGTAAAAGTGCATAGTTGCTCATGAATTTTCACCTCATGGTCTGGGTCCCTATGTCCCAGTTGGCATAAAATACCTTGACGAGGTACAGGTTGCACTCCGTGGGCTGATCAAACACAAAGGTCATATGCAATTGCTCCAACCGGCAAACCATGCTCGGATACTCGCGCTATAAGCTTTCCCTATTAATAAACACTTCTGAGATGTACTTGGTTTCAATGTGATTTGAGTACCATTTATTGCCAGCTTTGGTGACCCACCTATATCCATATCTCTATACCTGATCGTGAGGAACAGTCGAAGCTCTTGGTACCCTGTCAGTCTGCTTGTTTCTTTTCTTTTAGGGCTCAGATGGCCTAGCCTTAGCTTTCCCTTTTTGTTGGAGACGATCCATAGTTCCTACCAATGAGGACATAGAACAAATGAGTAAGTCACGATCCCCGAATATACTAGCTTATACTAAGTGCGAACAAGTATGAAGGATGCCCCACACTTAGTTTCTAGCACAGGTGCACACATATACGAATGGGGTACTCAGACTTCCCCTTGCTCAACATTTACATCTTCTTAGAATAAACACCTCAAAGATACAATAAACCAATTACATGTGACTTTACTTGGTCTTTAAGTACTCATCTAGTTGAATTGACTGCAATAATGTTCATCCACAATCAAGATCATAAGTGAAGCATACTGTACTTCATATCATATAAATCACTTGAGATAACATTCCAAACAATACCCACATACAAAGATTTAACCCAGTAAGCACATCATTATAGGTCCACACATACACATACACGGGGAAATAAGCAATCACTTAGTTGAGGCAAGGTTCGGGACTACCCCACACTTAGTCGCTAACAAAGGTGTGCATCTTAGCCAAGAAAAGTACTCAGACTTCCCTTCCTCGTGACGCACACACCTTATGTGTGGTAAGCTTGAACAATTTACACAAAAGTTTTACCAGAAATCAATTCATCTGATACATTCAATAATAGTTCATTTTACACCCAAAGCATAGTCATTAATCTAATTCAACTATTGTCAAATGAGGGAAGCACATTCATCGGGAAACACAAAACACACCTTACACATATATTCAAAGCATCACAATACATATAAATTAATTCAAAAATTTAACTGAAGCATCACAATTATTTAAACATTGTACTAAAATAAGGAGAATAAGAAAAAAATAATAGCACTTACCTGATTTGAATTGTAGAAGGGAAAAGACTATTATGTTCCAAGCTTGGATGCCCAAGAATTAAGAGAGAAATATTTTATGAGATGAGGGGGCACCGCACTAGGGTTTGAAATGAAAAGAATTATTAGAAACTAAGGGGGATTTATAAATGAGGTTTAATCAAATAGGGGCGGGGCGGGTTAAACCCAGCATTTTAGTACAGCTTTTTTGAAAATCACTCTTACTGCAATGCAGGGCTATTTTTCCGCATCTAGCTCTATGACATGGCCTTATCACAAAGACTTACTGGTAATCCCATATTCATTTATTTATCCTCACTGCGATGCAGGGCTAGTTTTCTATGTCTAGCTCTGTGATGCGACCTTATCGCGATAAGCTACTAAATATCCCATATTCACTTATTTATCCTAACCGACATACGGGGCCAGTTTTCAATGTCTAGCTCTACGATGTGGCCTTATTGCAGTAAGCCCCTGGAAATCCCATATTTGGTGTATTCTATGCCTCTTTTTCTTACTATTTTTTCATCCCTCACTTGCATGTATCTTTGATAAACCTTATTGTTTCCCTTCGCATGAAATTCACTTTTTTTAATTCTCACCATTTTGCCTCAAAGTCTCTCATTCCAGCACAATAAATAAAAATAATAAAATAATATAAGAAAAAGTTAGTTTTCTCCACTCAGCGTCTTAGTTTTGATCATGGCATGACATATCTTTTTGTATTTTTGCTTTCTTTTCTATCTTTTTCTCTTTTTCTATTTCTTTCAACAACTAAGAAACAAACTACACTATTACATTACATTTGTGGGTTGCCTCCCACCTAGCCCCTTAGTTAACATCGTGACACAACCCAACTAAATTCATTTATCCAAAAAGGTAATGGAAGTATTGTGCTCATCCTCATGATCTTTCCATGCTTCACTCTCTGTCCATTCACCATGAATCTTTTAGTCTTCTCCATGTTCCACAACTTAATAGCTCTATGATCCGTCATTCTCATAATTTTAAATTTCCCAGTCCATTTGGACCTTAGCTTACCTGGAAACAAATTCAATCTTGAATTGAATAACAAAACAAGTTGTCCAGTTCAAAAGATCGATTTAGGATATGCTTATCATGCCATTGCTTAGTCTTTCCTTTGGATAATTTAGCATTTTCATAAGCATAGAGACGATACTCATTAAGTTCATTCAGTTTGAGCAATCTCTTCTCACCAGTAGCCCTCATATCGAGATTTAGTTTCTTCATTGCCCTATAAGCTTGATGCTCAAGCACACAGGCAAGTGGTATGCTTTCCCATATACCGAGGGATATGGAGAGGTCCCAATGGGTGTCTTATAGGCTATCCTATATGCCCACAGTGCATCATCCGGCTTTTTCAACCAATCCTTATGCTGGCCATTAACAGACTTCTGTCATATCTACTTGATTTCTCGATTAGAGACCTCTACTTGGCCACTGGTTTATGGGTGATCCGTTGTTTCCACCTTGGGTCTAAAACCATATTTAGCCAATAGATTTTTAAACCAAGTGTTAACAAAATACTTACCTCCATCACTGATAATTGACTTGGGTGTGTGACGTTAGGCGTATTTACACACCTAAAGCACTGTAATTTACCCATATTTTAGCTAAGTTTTGAGGACAAAATATATATTTCCTGCACTTTTAGTCCTTTTTCCTGTAAGTGAGCTAACCAACGTGATTAGCAAGTTTTCAGGTATAAATGATGAAGATTTCAGCATTTTATGGAAATTGGATGCCAAAGGAAACTTCACGTAAGAAGGAAGGCAGCTTCTGGAAGCTTGTGGACTGAAAGTGATGCATGGAGAACTTATCCCGGGCAAAAAAGCATTTCTAAAGACTTGGGGATCAGCAGTAACTTAGTAGGATTAGGACAAGGATAAAAACCCTATTTCAGTAGGACAAGGATAAAAACCCTATTTCAGTAGGACTAGGACAAGGGTGTTATAAAAACCCTTATTTGCTGAATTTTTCAGCATTCAATTCAATTCATTCTCTTTCAATTAATTCTTTCTCTTCTTCACCAATTCGTTTTCAGACATTATTTTTCTCCATTCGACTTTTACTATTATTCACGTTACTTTCTGACAGAGAAAGCATGGCTCTTGTGACCAACGTGAGATTGTTCAAGCTTTGGTACGATGATGATGTTTATTATGATCTCCGTTGCACTCATGAGTAGCTAAACTTCTCTGTTAGGTTTATGGAAGCCTTATGAGATACTATCTATTGCTATGAGTTTGTGAATTCTTGACACGTATGCTGCTTATATCATTACTCTCTTCATCTTAATTTAAATTCTTATGGTTGCAAACATATAGAATACGCCAGTATGGCATTAACTTGTTCAAAAGAAAAGTTACATGTCTGGAAAAGAGAGAATGACAAGGAAATAGGGCTACCAACCCCTGTTTAAAAGTTAGTGTCGTAACTGGATTAACCACTTGGAGAATTCGTACCATTAGCTATACGCTTTAAGCTCGAAAGAGTTAAAGTGAGATAATCCTTGATGGTCGAAAGACTCTAGGATTTACCATAGAATACGAATCTCTATAAGCGTATGCATGTCTGAATTCTGTATAACTCATAGTCAATAGATATGTAGAACTCATAAGGTGGACATAACCCTAACTTACAATTCTCATTGATTAAAATCTTACTAAACATTCCGTTTTTACTTTGCTATTTTGGTAATTTTACTTCATGCATAAAACCCCCCTTTTTGTAGAATTCTTGACCAAACAGTAAACTAATAGTTGCATACTTAGTGACCGAGTATTCCCTGTGGGATTCGACACCCAACCCAGTTGGGTTCTATATTTGACAACGACTGCTTACACTTTTACGAGAGTTGTAGTTTGAGCGTTATCAAATTTTGGCGTCGTTGCCGGGGAATATGGTTGTCAACTAAGTTTGTGATAGTTACTAGACCCTTTGGTCAAAGATTCTCAGATTTTACTTTTAGTTGTTGTTTTTGTTTTTGCAGGTTTTTGTTCAGTGCATGCCGAATACTCAAAGTTCAGGACAACCATTATTACCCATAAATCTTGAACCGCAACTTATTGGAAGGATGGATGTACAACGTGACATTGAGAGAAGGGCTGCTTAACAGGAGCAGGCTAGACTAGCTGCGTTGGCCACTGCCCAAGTACATCAACAGAATATTGATAATCCTGGGCGGGCAACAAATCCTGACGATGAGGACCTAGGCGATGACGAGTTACTAAACCCTAGGCGTGATGTTGATGTGGCGACACTTGCTAACAGAAGAGATCATCAAGCTAGATTTAGACCTGAACGTCAAGTTATGCGGATCCCTTTTGATAATGATGATGACGATCTGGACGGAGCTGGTGCCATAGGAGCTATTATTCCTCCGCCATTGGCACCCGGAGCCAAGTTCAATATCACTAGCACCATGATTCAGCTTTTGCAACTCAAGCGATTATTTGGTGGACTAGCAGGCGATGATCCGAATATGCATCTGATCAACTTTATCTCTACATGTAAGTCATTCGACAACCCAGACATTGGACAGAATGCAATTCGGCTGCATTTATTTCCATTGTCTCTATCTGGGGAGGCAACTCTATGGTTGAATGGGCTAACTCCTGATTCTATTACGAATTGGAGGCAATTAAAAGACGCTTTCCTAGAAAGATTCTTTCCGCCATCCAAGAGAGCACAGTTAAGAGATGAAATCAGCAATTTTTGACAGCTTCCAACTGAAGCTCTCCACGAAACATGGGAGAGGTTCAAGACGAAGCTTATGCGGTGCCCAAACCATCATATGACCAACGTCCACTTGATGGAGATATTATACAGGGCTTTGAATTCGGTGACTAAGCCAGTGGTTGATAATGTTGCGGGTGGGTCATTCATGGACCTTACTTTTGTTCAGGCAAGTGATATGCTAGACCGTATGACAAAGCAGAGTAGAGCTTGGCATACCAGGGATTCTGAGGTAGCAAGCTCTACTACATCCATTGGCATGACTGAAGAACAAAAGCGAAGAGAAGAGGAACGTGACCAAGATATGGCTCACCTAAAAACCCAGATGGATCTTCTTACAAAGCATCTATTATCAGGGAAGACCAAAAAAGTCAAAGCGGTTGCGTTAAAAGGAAGAGAAGAATCCGATTCCGAGGAAGAAGCCAACTACTTGAACAATCAGGGGGGTTTCCAAGGAAATGCCCAAGGAAATCAAGGTTGGAACTATTATGACAAATCTGGAAACAAGGACCGTGATCAAGGTAGTTGGAAGAACAAGACTGATAGGAGTGGTTTGTATATTCCTCCTGGAAATCGTGAGGCCATGGCACCTAGTTCGGGGAAGATGTCAATGGAAGATATGTTGGCTAAGCTGGTGAAAGGAGTAGAGGCGACCAACACGGGAGTAACTAAGGTAATAAATGATTTGTCCTCAATGAAACAATTGGTTGACTCACATTCCACTTCAATAAAATAGCTGGAGCAACAATTGAGTTAACTTTCAGCAGCGTTTAACCAAAGAAAGGCGGGCACTTTACCTAGTGACACTGTGCAAAATCCAAGGAATGACGAATCATGTATGGCTATTACTACCAGAAGTAGTAAGGTGTTGGAGAATCCTTCCAAACAAAAGCAAGTGGCCGATGATACATTAGATAATGGAGAACCAGAAGATGCCGAAGAAGCTGAGAAAGGCGTTAATGACGTCACCCCGAGAGATCTTCAGCCAGAAAAGATTGCCAATCTGAAGCAAGCTGAAAAGAAAGTCGTGGAGAAAACTATTCCCCTTCCACCACCACTTTTTCCTCAAAGACTAAAGAAGAGAGCTGATGATACCAAGTTCAATAAATTCATGACGATGTTAAAGCAGCTGACCATTAATGTTCCGTTGGTTAAGGCGCTGGAACAGATGCCTGGGTACGTAAAATTTATGAAGGATCTCTTAACCAAGAAACGGGCAGCAAGTTATGAGCTGGAAGATAATGTTCATCATTGCAGTGCAATTGCTACAAGATCACTAGTTCAGAAAAAGGCAGATACTGGTGCTTTTACTATTCCTTGCACGATTGGATCGTTGGATTTTGCTAAGGTGTTGTGCGATTTGGAAGCTAGCATCAATTTGATGCCACTATCCATCTACAGAAAGTTGGGGCTGGGTGACCCTACACCAACCAATATGCGGCTCGTGATGGCAGATAGGTCGATAAAATGACCTATGGGTATCTTGAATGATGTATTGGTGAAGGTTTCTTCATTCATCTTTTTGGCAGACTTTGTTATTCTGGATTGTGAGGTAGACTCTGAAGTTTCCATAATCTTGGGGTGTCCCTTCCTTGCCACAAAAAGTGTGCTTATTGATTTGAGAGCTAATGAGCTTTTATTTCGGTTAAATAACGAAGTCGTCCATTTTGATGTATGAAAATCGATGAAGCAGCCCAGCGATATGAATGTGTTCTCTATAGATAATGTTTACAATGAGGATGAGAAAGAATTATCTGTAGAGAAGCATCTTAATATTGAGTCACTATCTGATGTACTGTTGAATTTTGAGCATAAGGAGGCTGAAGAATATGAAGAAACCGTGTGTGCTCTAATAGGAATAAGGTCCTGTTCTCATGCTCCTAAGAAGCTGGACCTTGATCTTAAGAATCAATCTTTACCAACAGCGAAGACTTCCATTGAAGAGCCACCAGTGCTAGAATCGAAATCTCCCCAGGTATGCGTTCTTGGGAAGTGGAAAAACACTTTCGGTGAGTGTTGCGGATGATTTAAGTGAACAGCACGTAGAGGCTCTCATCTCTGCTCTGAAGAGGTACAAGAGAGCTATGGGTTGGTATATTGATGATATAATTGGTATCCCTCCTGGGATATGTATGCACAACATTTATCTCGAAGAAGAGTGCATGCCTACAAGTAAGCATCAGCGTCGTCTAAATCCATTCAGAAAATGATGCACCATCTATCTCAATAAAGTCTAAGTAATCGAGATAGCTATGTTGTGCCGCAATAATAAATCAAGCGCTACATGGGAGGCAACCCATCGTTTTTAATTGTTTTTGTTGTTTTTGTTTTCCTAGGATATTGTCAAGCCACGACCAAAACTAAGGCGCTTGGTGGGAGGAAACCCATCGTTCTAATCGTTTTTATTGTTTTTGAGTAAGTATAGGTGCAAGACGTATAAAGGCGGAGCTTGGTCTCAAATTTTGATTTGAAAGTGAGCAATGGTAAAGGTGGTAAGTGAGTAATGAAGGAACAAAAGGCTTTTGGTTAGGCATTGCCTATACAAATCTAGGAAACGGACAAGGCAAGGCCTATGCTATTGCCTTCTGCTCAACTAGGCAAAGCATTAGGCGCCGCCTATGCTATTGCCTTCTGCTCAACTAGGCAAAGCTAAAGGCGCCGCCTATGCCATTGCCTTTGCTCTCTGAATCTACAATGCCATGGCATAGGCGCCGCCTATGCCCAACTAGGCCAAGCATTAGGCACCGCCTATCCTTCCCAAATCTCTCAAAACTTTTCTTTTTGCTCATCTAACCTTGCAAGATCATCTTCCGAGTCCAACACCAAGTAAGTTGTTCGTTTATGTTCCGAAGTTGTTACAATCTTACGCTTATAATGGTATTTTAGATCTTAAAATGGTGTTGGTAATTTGAATGTGATTGGTTCGATATGATACATCTCATTGAGTGAAAGAATACGTGTGGGTGTTCTTGATTTTGTTCCGACTTATATTTGATTGTTATACACTGTCATACTTTTGTGGAGTCGACATGGTGAAGTTAATTGCATAATCTTCAAAATTGAATGCTTGAATGTTTGAATGACTCGTTCATCGAGATAAAGATCATGATTGAATACAAGCATGAGATGTTGTGATTATTTCTATGCCATAACTTGATACGATCTCTATGTAGTATTCTTGTTCAAAAAGTGCATTAATCCAAACATGAAAGTATGATCAAGATTACATGAAATAGAGTTGGAAAGGATAGTTAAGATGACATAAAAGTATGACTGTGCTGAACATATTGTTGGAATATATCGCCCAAATGTATGACGATGAAGTGTGAGTAGTCGACATCACTCACTTAATTAGTCTGTACCAACAACTTAAGTGTAGGGTGGTGCCACTATTGTCTGTTTGTCTATTAAATCTTCCGAGATGAGCTAGCATAAATTTATTTTAGTCTCAGGTAAAATGGCACCAAAAGGTCGACCAAGAAAACAAAAAGCGCCCACCTCACAAAAAGGTAAGAAAAAGGGAATAAAAGAGCAAGCTAAATCCTCCGTGCTGCAAATACCTCGACGCACTCTTGAAATCAAATGGGGTACATTTTGAGGAACTTTTGAGGATGACAACTCTGATGATGATTCTGATGCAGGGGGTATGACCCCAGACATAGAGGAGGAGTCCGACTAATCAGGTTCTTCTTATTTATTTTCCCACTGAGGGCAGTGTGTCCCGTCTAAGTGTGGGGTGCTAGTATTTGTATGCTATACTTCTTTGTCTGCATTTACATTTATTTATGTTTATTTGTTCGTTTGGTTTAGTGTAGAATTTTATTTTATTTTTAGATTTTATTTTGCATGAAATTGTTCTGATAGGCAGCATGGTATTATGACAAGAGTTTGTGATAAAATCATTACTATTGAGACGTTTAGGCTCTAAGTGTGACTCACTGTGTGATATTTATGTGGTTTAATTCCTTCATCTGTTGGGGTCAAGAGTCTATACTGCTCCCAATAAAGTTGACCATGTGCCTTGTGTGTGTGAGATTATAGTATATTCTGTGTTTGTGGCTAGAACTTGCCTGGTGTGTATGTAAAGTGAAATAAAGAGTGTAAGTTTAGGAGATTATTTAGGCATTTCTTTGGCAACCTGTACTTGTTTACCTTCTTTTTACCTACCCGTGGACATTATCCTAGTTAACCCCCTTTGAGCCTTTAGCTATTTTCTTTGACAGCCTCATATGTAGCCTAATCCATTTGTTTTTCAAGACCATAATTTGATCCAAATTCCTAAGTGCTTTAAATTGTAAAGTCATGTGACAAAATAAGAAGCAATTGGGTAAGAGTGATGCCTTAGAGTGTATTGGTGCTTGAATTTATTATGAAAAAGAGTGGCTATCATAGAGGTGTGTTATAAAAAAAAGATAAGAAAAAAAAAGAAATAGAAAAACAAAAAGAAAAATTGTATTTATGATCAAATAAAAAGATAGTTATGTTTGAATGGCAAAATAGGTGAAAAGGGGTGGTAGATAAAAGGAAAGTAGAGAAGTTGTTTAAAAGAAAGTGTTAATGGCATAATGTGATGTATTGAAGCGCTTAGGAACATAGTCACTATTTCTGGCCAAAATAGTCCTACCCGTCCCTTAGCCTACATTACAACCTGTAAAAGACCTATTTGATCCTAAGCTTAGCATTCTGATATTAGTGGAGCATGACACTAAGGGCAAGCCTATGGTCATCAGTTGCAACATACGAATTCTTTGTGAGAGCGAGAGCAAGGAGATACCCATGTTTCAAAAAATACAATACTTGTGAGTGATTATGGGTAATATCTTATATGAGACACACATGGTTGATGAGTTTTGGGTAGCTTTGTATGATTCTTTGTACCTTAACTGGTGGATATGAATTAACCATCATCACGAGTCTATGTTAGAGGTTGAATTGTTTCTAGTAATGATCAGAAAACTACTATTTGTTGATAATTGTTGTGCCTGTCTTGATGAATATTTTGTGCTGTTACTGTGAAATCCTAAGTAGATGTTTATATGGACATGATATTTTGTTCGAGGACGAACAAAGCTTTAAGTGTGGGGTGTTGATGTTAGGCGTATTTACACGCCTAAAGCATTGTAATTTACCCATATTTTAGCTAAGTTTTGAGGACAAAATATATATTTCCTGCACTTTTAGTCCTTTTTCCTGTAAGTGAGCTAACCAACGTGATTAGCAAGTTTTCAGGTATAAATGATGAAGATTTCAGAATTTTATGGAAATTGGACGCCAAAGGAAACTTCACGTAAGAAGGAAGGCAGCTTCTGGAAGCTTGTGGACTGAAAGTGATGCATGGAGAACTTGTCCAGGGCAAAAACAGCATTTCTAAAGACTTGGGGATCAGCAGTAACTTAGTAGGATTAGGACAAGGATAAAAACCCTATTTCAGTAGGACTAGGACAAGGGTGTTATAAAAACCCTTATTTGCTGAATTTTTCAGCATTCAATTCAATTCATTCTCTTTCAATTAATTCTTTCTCTTCTTCACCAATTCATTTTCAGACATTATTTTTCTCCATTCGACTTTTACTATTATTCACGTTACTTTCTGACAGAGAAAGCACGGCTCTTGTGACCAACGTGAGATTGTTTAAGCTTTGGTACGATGATGATGTTTATTGTGATCTCTGTTGCACTCATGAGTAGATAAACTTCTCTGTTAGGGTTATGGAAGCCTTATGAGATACTATCTATTTCTATGAGTTTGTGAATTCTTGACACGTATGCTGCTTATATCATTACTCTCTTCATCTTAATTTAAATTCTTGTGGTTACAAAAATATAGAATACGCCAGTATGGCATTAACTTGTTCAAAAGAAAAGTTACATGTCTGGAAAAGAGAGAATGACAAGGAAATAGGGCTACCAACCCCTGTTTAAAAGTTAGTGCCATAACTGGATTAACCTCTTGGAGAATTCATACCATTAGCTATATGCTTTAAGCTTGGAAGAGTTAAAGTGAGATAATTCTTGATGGTCGAAAGACGCTAGGATTTACCATAGAATACGAATCTCTATAAGCGCATGCATGTCTGAATTCCGCATAACTCATAGCCAATAGATACGTAGAACTCATAAGGTGGACATAACCCTAACTTACAATTCTCATTGATTAAAATCTTACTAAACATTCCATTTTTACTTTGCTATTTTGGTAATTTTACTTCACGCATAAAACCCCCCTTTTTGTAGAATTCTTGACCAACAGTCTACTAATAGTTGCATACTTAGTGACCGAGTATTCCCTGTGGGATTCGACACCCAACCCAGTTGGGTTCTATATTTGACAACGACCGCTTACACTCTTACGAGAGTTGTAGTTTGAGCGTTATCAGTGTGCCAAAACAAGAGAAGATATATTTGTTCATGAACTTCATTACAACTCTTGCATCATTCGGGGGAATACAACGGCTTCTACCTACTTATATGCGTAATCGACTGCTACTAAGATATAAAAATTGCCATAAGATGAAGGAAATGGCCCCATGAAGTCTATCCCCTAAACATCAAATACCTCAATGTCCAGAATATTGTTTAGAGGCATCTCATGGTGCCTTGATATTGTACAAAATCGTTGACACTAATCATACCCCTTTATAAAGGCAACTGCATCTTTGAACAATGTTGGCCAAAAGAAGCCTGATTGTAATACCTTTCTAGTTGTTCGTTTACCCCCATGATAGCCTCCATATGGAGATAAATAACACTTTTATAGCACTTGCTTAGATTCAGCTTTGGACACACATCTACGCATAATTCCATCAGTACTCTATTTGAAGAGATAAGGCTCATCCCATATGCATGCATGAGAATTATGTAACTTCTTTCTCTTTTGACTGGTAGCTTTGGAAGGGTAAAACCCACATACTAATAAATTTATGATGTCTGCATATCGAGAAATCTCACACACATCGAGCTCCAATAATTTCTTATCTGGAAATTCTTCTCGGGTGCAAAGTGTATCATTGGTAATATGATTATGATTCTTTAACCTCGATAGAAGATCCGCCACTTAATTTTTAGCTCCTTTTCTGTCACACACCTCTAGATTAAATTCGTGGAGTAATAGAATCTACCTGATCAACCGTGTCTTTGCATCTTTTTTCTTAAAAAATACCTAATGGCAGCATGGTCTATGTGAACAATTAACTTGGTGCCCACCAAGTATGATCTGAATTAATCAAACACATAAATGAGTGCTAGCATCTTCTTTTCTATAACTGTGTAATTCATCTGGGAATCACTTAAGACTCTACTTGCATAATAAATAAAATGAAATACCTTATCTTTTTGCTTCCCTAAAACTTCTCCAATCGCCACATTGCTAGCATCACACATCAACTCGAATGGTAATGCCTAATCAAGAGAAATCAAGATGGTGCTTCTGTTAGTCTTTTCTTTTAGCCCTCAAAATCTTCCTAACACTCGGCCCCAAAATCAAATTTAGCTTCTTTTTTTAACAACTTACACATAGGACTTGCAACCTTCGAAAAGTCTTTGATAAACTACCTATAAAATCATGCATGCCTAAGAAAACTTCTCACTCCCTTCACTGTCATAGGATACAGATTCTTTTCAATGACTTTAACTTTAGCTGTATCAACTTCAATTTATCTACGTGACACCTTATGACCAAGGAATATTTCTTTCTTGACCAAAAAGTGGTACTTCTCCTAATTCAGTAAAAGGTTTGTTTCCTCACAATGAGCTAAAGCTCAATCTAGAATTTGCAAGCACACATCAAATAAGTTACCATAAACAGAGAAGTCATCCATAAATGCCTCAACAAATTCTTCCACCATGTCATAGAAAATTGTCATCGTGCATCTATAAAATATTGTGGGTGCATTACAAAGGCCAAAAGGCATCCATCTGAACACATGCATGCCATATGGACAAGTAAAGGTGGTTATTTGTTAATCTTTTGGAGTTATTATCATCTGATTATACCCTGAATATCCATCCAAAAAGCAATAGTATTCCTGTCCTGCCAACCTGCCTAGAATTTGATTAATGAATGGGATAGGATAATGATCATTCCTGGTGGCTTCATTCAGCTTTTGATAATCAATGAAAATCCTCCAACCAGTCACTATGCAAGTGGGAAACATCTCATTAGCTTCGTTGGTCACCATAGTTATCCCACCTTTCTTTGGGACGCAGTACACAGGGCTGACCCATTTGCTGTCGGATATGGGATAGACAATCCTAGCATCAATCCACTTAATGACTTCTTTTCATACCACTTCCTTCATTACAAGATTCAATCTTTGTTGTTATTGCACACTTTCTTTGTAGCCCTCTTCTATATATATATATATATATTATGCATACAAAAAGTTGGATTGATCCCTATGATATCTGATATCTACCATCCAATTGCCTTCTTTCTTCTTTTCAAAACTGCCAATGCTTCTCTCACCTACACATCAGACAAATTTGTAGACAAAATCATAGGCAAAGTATCATTATCACCAAGGAAGACATATTTTAAATGGGGAGGAAAAGCTTTGAGTTTTAGTTTTGGTGCTTCATCAATAGATGCCTTAGGAGATGGGCCAATCAATCTATTTAACGACTCAAAAGGGACCACTCTAGTATCAATTACTACCAAATCCATGACTTGAACCAATTTGAGCACCTCTACATCACCATAGAGATCATGTCCCATCAAAGCTTACTCGAGTGGGTCATTAGACAATAAGAGATAGAGCTCAGACTCCAGGTCTATAATTGATATAAAAGATAATTCTTTATATATAGCAGGAAACTTTATTGCCTTGTACACATCAAAGACCTTGACCTTATCATGAGCTATCATAGTCATTTTCCCTGCAGGTACATCAATAAGTGACTGCCATGTTGCTAAGAATGGGCATCCCAAAATAAATGGAACGACCGGATTAGCTTTAAAATCAATAATCACAAAATACACTGGGAAGATAAGTGATCCTACTTGTACCAATATATCTTCAATGATCCCGCTAGGCCTAGCAAGAAATCTATCAGCTAACTGCAAAATAATGGTAGTGGGTTTGGGATTGCTAAGACCTATCTTCTAGAACCAAGATGTGAGTATGAGATTTATTCTCGCCCCTAAGTCACATAACCCTCGAGCACTAATGGCTTGTCCGATGGTGATCTGTAAAATAAAACTACCCAAATCTTTCAGCTTTATGGGAAACTTCATCTGAATCTGAGATGTGCACTCTTCAGTAAGTGATACTGTAGCATACTCTGTCAAATAATTCTTGTTTGTCACTATATCTTTCACATTGCATACTTTGGCACACTCTTCAAAATATCTACAAGAAGGAGATTAACATGTACCTTTTTTAAAACCTCCAAAACTTTCTTGTAACTGGTCTCCTCTTGGCATTTCTAAAACCTTTAAGGGAAGGGTAGAGGAAGAGTCTTCTTCTCCATTTTAGTTTCATTACTTGCAGCTTTTTCTTCAACCACTTTCTCCTCATTCTTTTTAGTATCATCATCAGTAGCCGCTAGATTTACATGCTCAGGTTCCTGCTCCTTTAGCTACAAACCACTCCTAGTAGTGACTACATTTACCTATTTTAGATTCACCTCAGTATCACTAGGTAGACCTCCCTAAGGTCTAGTGTTTTGTACTCCCACAATCTAACCAATTTGCAGCTCCAGATTCTTTATAATCAATTATTGATTCTTCATATCTGCTGCCAACTGTGCGTGACAAGCTAGAAGTTTCTTCATAATCTCCTCCAAATTGCTCGTTTGAGTTGTGGCCTAATTACTTTGAATTTGTTGTTGATTCAATTGTACCACCCCCTTATAATGATTGTTGTTCTGTGGCTGATTTCCACCCCATGAGAAATTAGGATGATTATGCCAGTTGGGATTATAAGTGTTATCGCAGTTCTGTTATCCTTGATGATTTGCATTCCTCGCATAATTAACAGAATCTGTATTAACCACATAAGAATGTTTTACATGCTCACTACTACCACAAACTTCACACCACGTATTTTCTTATTGAACTGCATTTGTTGTTGTTGACGGCTATGCAACCCCAAACTTTATGTTGCTGAACTGATTAGTAATCTAATTTTGTAGCCCAGTAAGTTGAGCTAATAATATAGTAAATTGATCTACTTCTAACACACCTGCAACCTTTTCCAGAGCACTCCTCGAGTCAGCATTCTATTCAGGATTCCCTTATAAAATCCGATTCAACAGTGTATATAATTCATCATATGTTTTCTCAAGAGTTTTCCCCCATCTGCTGAATCCATGAGAATCTTGGTATTTGGCAACCCCTCTATAAAAGTATGAACAAAAACATTATTAGACTGATGATGGTCAGTGTAATTTCTGAGCATACCCTTAAACATTTCCCATGCTTGGTAAAGATTTTTTCTTTTTTTATGGCTGAAACTCAGAATCTGGCTTCTCAAATGTGCAGTCTTCCCTGATCAAAAGCATCAGATAAGGAACTTCCGAGATAGATCATCCTAGAAAGTGATGGAGAGTGGTGGTTCAGCATGTAACTACCTTTTCTCTTCCCCAATTAAAGAAAAGGGGAAGAGAGTCAGTTGACATAATCCATGGATACCCCTATAAGAATATAGGTATTGCTAATTCCCAGGAAGGTTTGCATGTGTTGTTGTGGGTCTTCATGTGAAAATCTAGCAAATTGCCCAGCCAAGCACAGTAACTGCGCCATATTTTTCTTTAATTCAAACCGACCACCCGACTATGGCTTGAGGATGCTATTTGTATCATAATTGGTAAGTGGGATTGCCACTGCACGAATAAGTTTTGCCACTGCTTGAGCAGGAATAACTGGAATGGTCGGAGCTGGAACATGTCCAGCATTTAGATCAACTAAATCAATAAAATTAGGATCTCTTTGCTCCGCCATTTGAACTTGCTAAATTGGATAATGAGCTCTTCGCCTCTGTTGAAATACCAGTTCTAGTTCCGAATAAGGATCTACCAACTCTCTACCTCTCGCCAGTCCTGTATTCAGCTAGTCCTGCAAAAGTCAGTCACTAAGATCAAGTTATTAACACGTAAACTAATTATCAAAAACCAAAAATTTATAAAATTACTAATTATAATAGTCCACAGCAACAGCGCCAAAAAGTTGTTGCGGTCTAATCACACGCAAGTGCACACGATAGTACAAGTAATATGATGACTAAAATAGTCGGATATCGTACCCACGAGGACTATGTAACTAGCAATTCAACCAACTTTAGTTTTTGACAAAAATGTATTAAGTGTTTAAAAGTATCAAGATGATTGTGAAGATTCAGGGTAAAATATAAATAATTAAGAAATAACGATATGCAACAATAGCAACTTAAGCAAGGGTTGTAAACAATAATGATGAGAATTCTAGGGTTGAGACACTTTGGACAATCTTACAAATTTCTATTCCTATCATAGTTTAGTTGATTATTAGGTTATTGAGTCGAAGGGTTTATAGTATAATCATGGTTTCCCGACCTCTAATCTTCTACCTAACTGGACATTGAAACTACATCGTTGAGTAGGGATGCAATAATTTATTTAGATACTTAAAGCTATCTTCCTGCAAGTGAACCAAACAAGGCTTCTAGGTATATCCCTATCCTAGATGCTAATTCAAATTCCTTATTCTATAAAAGAGTGAGAACCTTGCTCATTAATCTCTTTGTTCTATCTTATGATTCTCCCCCTAGATTCACATACGAATATAGGTTTATTCTAATGGTGGCCACTCATAAAAATAGTAAGCACAAGATAATATGAACAACTCATACGATAATCCAACAATAAACACGATAAAGAATATCAAAGTGCAATCATGTCCTTAGACTCAACTCCAGAACAAGGGTTTTTAGCCACTCATGTTTGAATTCAACATAAAAAATGAATAATTAATCCTACCAAAGAGTAGTCTTGAAATAATGAAGGTCAAAGAACCCTAAGAGAGAAATTGTAGTGTTTTTCTGCCTCTGCTTACGTCTCCAAAGTGTTTCCAATTGAATTGAATTATTCCTTTTATAGTTGGATTGTATTTCCCAATATTTGCACCTCACCGTGATACAGGGCTAGTTTTTCACATCTAGATTTGCAACGTGGTCTAATCGTGATGAGTCACTAGATTTGCCAATGGAGAATTTCCCTTTACTGCGATGCAGGGCTAGTTTTCTGTGTCTAGCTCCGCGACACGGTCTAATCACGATGAGTTAATAGATTTGGTTGTCTTGACTTATTATTCCTTGCTTCATTCTCTACTTTCCAAGCCAACTTCCAGTCTCTTTATCTCAGCAAATCAATCCCATTGCTCCATTCATCGTCAACTTCTCGTTCATGCGTTCAATTGCATCCAATTTCATTAAAATTTAGCCCTACATAAACTAATCATGTCCATTAGATAAGAAATGCAATTAAAGCTTGACTACGATAAAAATAACACATTTTAGGTCACAAAACAAGTTCTATTATAGGTAAATGTTAGTGATTGGACATATAAATACGCCCAAGATCAGGGTCCCACACCTAAATTTTTATTATTTCAACTTTCCAACCAATAGGTCAAAATGAGCTTGGATGCCTCGAGACCCGAACCAAAGGTCTACCTAGACTAAAATCGACATTGCGGAGCTACTGGCATAGTTTTAATTTGCATACGATATTGTTTTACTAAAGTTCTTATCTGGCGGCAATTTGAACCAGTGAATACTTCAAAATTTGGAAATGAACCTAAAATCCAAATGAACTGTCCGATCACCGAACCAATAGTTTCGACAAGTCATAAAGGACCTATAGCCATTGTGGGAAGGCTTAAAATACCAAAAATGCATGCCAATCAAGGAACTATCCTGGAGGGTCATTACAAACATAGTCTAAATAAAGAAAGATAGTAGTCAACTCTAAAAGCAAAAAACCAACTGCTACCTCGAATAACTCCAAAGATAGCCCAAATTAACTATCGTGAGGCGCACTCAAACTAGGATCCTCTCCAAAAGGGTGCAGTAGGGGTGAGTACAGTCTACTTGTACTCAGTAGGTATCATAGGCCGACTGAGCAAAGTAGAAAATAAAGCATATAAAATACATACTAAGGGTACGTCACCTGTAATCAGAAAATATCCCACAATGGTAGTCCACATTGTTTCCACTAATATTTCTATAATATTTACATACATCATAGGAAATATGATGAAGGAATACAAGTAAGCCAATATCACACATACAAGTACTAGGGAAGGGATTACACATAGACAAGTATACATTAAGAGAGATAGTATAACATAAATAAAGGCACAATGTAAGACAAATACAATGATGATGATGATGATGTGACGTACGAAGTTGTCGCACAACCTTCATATCCACCTACGGAGATAAATCATTCAGACGTAGGACCTGTGAGGGGTTCTTAAATTCGTATACAATCCATATCTAATTCATATCCATATCTCTTCTCTGGCACATCCTTTGGTAGAGGGTTTTAAAGATGTCACATTTTCTGTTAGAAAAAACTAGTATTTTTAGTATCTCTAGTATTTCCACAGTGGTACCAATGTTTCATCAATGTCTATGATATGAGGATGTAATGCTCACAACCAACTAGAATGAGTATCTCCACATCCAACTAATATATCAACCAAGTGAGCCAATAATCCACTCAATGTTTCCAACTATCCATGAATTTCACTATAAATCATATGCCAACCGAATGAAACATATAAAAAACACCATTGATACCACATTAGGCTTTTTCATCAATCAAGAGACAACTAATTTCATGTACACAAGGACAATAATATCATATTAGACCCCACATGATTACACATAGCAAATAGTATATCAAGACCATCAAATAACATCATTATATAGGCCCCCACACTGGCGCAACATGATAATAAATCCATTTTAATGATTAGTTTCCACAACCTTAACATGATTTTGTATCAACATTCACTACCCAACCCAATCTAAAGAAGTTAAGTCATAACTTAACACGAATGCTGAAAACCGATCCACAAGCCTTCACTCTGAAGACTTAGTCCTCTCAAATGGACTTGAAATCAACTAAAATATGAAAATATAGAATCTATGCATCAAAAGAAAGACAACGATACCTATATTTTCTATTTTCAAGTCAGGGTCAAAATGGACCCGCGAAATGAATTTTCAAAAACGAAGGGCAAATCATAATTTTATCGTTGAAACATGTTTCCCATATTTTAGGAGTCTACATCTAAAATACCAAGTGAAAATGAGTTAAAAGTAAGGTCCAAATTGAAGAAAAAACATGTTTAAGCTTTACCGGAAAAATCTCCAAAATTCCTTTTTGACATTAAGAATCTGAAGTTGTTTGGAAGATGAAATTGAGAGAAAACTAATAATTTCCAATTTCCCACTTTAATCCACATTAAAATAAGAATTAGGTGATAAAATCAGAGTAAAGTAGTTGAAAAAGGTGCTTAGAAGCTTACCCAGACTTAGAAATAAAAGACATTGCCCAAAAATGTGAAACCATAAGCTCCAAGTCTCAAAAATGGAGAAAAAAATGAAACATGGGTATATACCGGATTCAAGTATCCGCGGACCCCTCGAAATTCATCCAGAATATCGTGAATGTAAATGAAATATGTTACCCTATCAAATTCAACGCTCTATACTCAATGGCGATATCAATTGTTTTAAAAAATATCGTGTTCACAAAGTTGACCCCCGAAATTCAATTTCACAACTTTCGAAACCAAGGGTCAAAATGAGATTTAAAAATCATAAAATCACACCAACTATGTTACCAATTTAAAATCAATGTTTTGGATCTGCTAACGCAATTTGTTTTGCCATTCGATGCACAGATCAATAAATGTTGACTGAAGTCAACTATAAGGCTCTCAAAGCCACCAAAAATCATAATTTCACATAAATCACGCCAAAATACATCGAAAATCATGTCAATCATCCCCATGCCTCAGAAATACCATAAAATAACCACATAAGGGGTAAAATAGTCAAATCACATAAAAATAAATATTTCACAAAAATCACCAAAAAAATCAGGTCGTTACAACTTAAATTTTAAATTATAACTACTTCTAATAGATTAGATTATTTTGCAATCTTATTCTAGTCTATATTTCATTTATTTTTCTATGCATAATAAAATTAATCTATTCTAATTTTTAAATTTTAAGATAAGAGAGAAGAATCTCTACTTCTTATGTGTATAACACAAAATATAATCTAATTCAAGGTCAAATTTAAAGAAAGTAAAGTAATCAAATTACAACAAAAAAAATGCACATGAAGGATTGGGGTTGGGGAGGGGAGGAAATTTAAACAATTTTTGAGAATATAATGAAGAAATCAGATAATACACATATTATTATTTATAAAATTTTGCAATAAAGAGTTGGAGGGACAGTTGAATAATATATTAAATTATTTTTGACAATCTAAAACCTTTAAATTGTATAAATATAATTTAAAAATATGAAGCATAAAAGATTTTTTGCGATTACATAATTATTTTTACTCATATATACTTAATTCAGACGAGCGAGTATCTATTTAATATACTTAATATACTCACAAACGTTCACATCACTGTCCTAACTTCGTGTTAAGGGCACAACTTAAAGATCAATTTACTCTATTGACGTAATATTCATTCATAGTGATCAGGTGGACCATTCTGAAGATGGAGAACCCTAAGAAACTCAGAAAGAAAAAAAATAATATAGGAACTACAACTAAGAAAGAATAAGAATAAAAAGAATTGCTTAACAATCCACCATCTTTAAATTGTAAATAATATTATAAAAAAAAAATATGAAACTTAATTTTCTTTACAATTAAATTATTGTTTTTTCGTATAAATTTAATTAGCGATGGGGGGATTGGGTGTGACGGAGGAGTGGGATAGGGTGGAGGCATATGGAGGGGGTGGGTGGAGGGGTAGAAAAACATTTATATTTTAAAAAGAATTGATTGGGGGTTGGGAGTGGGGGAGGTGGGGAGAATAATATTTATGTTATTTTTTCATTTCATTGAGAAATAAGATGATAGATGATTTCTTTTTAAGATAATAATATTATTTAACAAGTTTGAACGAGACATTCCAATATGAAACGATTAGAAATATTACTTTAATATTATCCACGCATCGTACGGATGCGTATACTAATTTTATATAACAATGATATAGTTTTTATCTATAATTCATTGCTCTATTATTTATTTTTTTACTAACTGTATTAGTATGATATATGAATTATATCAATATGATATATATATATATATATATATATATATATATATATATATATATATATATATATGAATTATATTTGAACTACCTGGATCAAATAAATCATGAAATAACCATAATATGAAATTTGCTTGAACCGACTGATCATATTGTTTTGAAAATGGCCAACCCGTCCTATTTCCTATTTTGAAGAATTATAACTTATAATAATTTTAGTATATATTCATTATTTAGATTTTAATGTTAAAATATTAAATTAATCATATAAATTGAACTCCAAATTTAGTTAAATTAATTCTAGAAAAATGAAATTTCACAAGTAGTTTGGGAACGGAAGATGACCCAAGTAATTGATCCTTAAACATGGTGTTAGCACTAATAATTATTGTTACATTAGTAGCTCTCTCGTTTTTAATTACCTTGAAGGTTACAATTTGAATTTGTCTTTCTAGGAGTTGTTTTTTAGCTCATTTTCAACGCTGGTTGTTAGTATTCTTCTTTTTTTCCTCCTCTATACACAATTCAGAGTTGTTTTTTTTACCTCATTTTCAACACTTGGTTGTTAATTTTCTTGGTTTTTCTGTTCTCCTCAACGCACTATACTTCTTTTGCTTTTGCTTTCACTAATTACCCAAGGTATGTCGGAAGAAATATTTTTTTCTTGGAGAATCTGTTCTTGCTTTCACGTGTAGGACTCTGGTATTTGGTTTTCTCAATTGTCAACATTCCTCATTGTTACATGCTATAAATTGATGGGCTGTGTTTGCTCTTCTATTCAATGAGGGAGGTTCCATCTTTCTTAGTGATGATTATTTTCTTCAGAGTTCTTGATAAGGGAACACTGATCCAGATGAAATCTTTAGTGTTTTTCAAGTTGTTAGGAATGCTGGCTTTTTCACTGTTCTGTGGTGGTGTTCTTGCTAAGGAGTGTATTAACACTATTACTCCATTGTCATCACACACTTTTAGATATGAGTTATTGTCTTCACAAAATGAAACCTTGAAACAAGAGATTTTTAGCCATTACCATTTGATTCCTTCTGATGATTCAGCCTGGTCTAGCTTGCTACCTAGAAAGGTGTTGAGAGAGGAAGAAGAATTTGATTGGGCGATCATGTATAGAAAGATAAAGAATTCTGGTGGTCTCAGAGAAGTTGATGGTTTATTGAATGAGGTTTCACTCCATGATGTGAGATTGGAACCTAATTCATTGTATGGAATTGCTCAGCAAACTAATTTGGAGTACTTGTTAATGTTGGATGTTGATAGATTGGTTTGGAGTTTTAGGGAAACATCTGGTCTAGAGAAGCCTGGTGAGCCATATGGAGGTTGGGAGAAACCAGATAGCGAGGTTCGAGGTCATTTTGTTGGTTAGTACTACTTTTTATCTTTCAGAATTTGATTTATTTTTTCTATTTTTTGTATTCCATGATGTGCATTGTTACGTCTGAACTTTGGTTGTTTGTAAGACTTTTAGTTTGCATATTGAATTTTAATAGTTGAAATTTCTGGACAGTGAGGATTCAGACACCGACTTGTTTTTGATTGTGTCTGATTGTTACATTAATTGTGATGGCCTCGTAAGTGTGACCTTCCGAACAAATTGATCTTTACCGTCAGCTATTTAAAGCTGCCTATCTATGTTGTTGTATGCATTAAATACATCAACAATATGAGTTATTGTGGTCACTTTCTGTTGCAATGGATAATCTTTTAGAATTTTATGTTTTACTGATTCAAGAATCAAATTTTATGAGTTTCTGATATTCTTTGGAGAGACAACTACCTGTAATGTTTCACAGTATGTTCCGTTGTGTTTGTTTTTATACATATTCGTATTGTTTTGCTTCATCAAGTTTATATGTTGGTATGCATGGTAGAATTTTAGCTGATAGTTTTCTGTAACTTGAAGGTCATTACCTTAGTGCCACAGCACAGACTTGGGCCAGCACCCACAATGACAGTCTTGGAGAGAAAATGTATTCTGTTGTTTCTGCACTAAATGCCTGCCAGGAAAAGATGGGTACAGGGTACCTTTCTGCCTTCCCATCAAAACTTTTTGATCGCCTTGAAGCTATACAACCAGTCTGGGCGCCGTATTATACAATTCACAAGGTAGATGTTCTTCCTGAATCAATTCTTGCTTCTTAATGCCATTTATGCTCTTAAGATAAGTGGCTTTACAGAATTGGACTTGACAGATATTGGCAGGTCTTTTGGATCAGCATACTTTAGCAGGCAATCCTAAAGCTTTGAAAATGGCTACATGGATGGTTGATTACTTCTACAATCGGGTGCAAAATGTGATTTCGAAGTATACCATTCAAAGGCACTGGAATTCATTAAATGAAGAAACTGGCGGCATGAATGATGTTCTTTATAGGCTGTACAGAGTAACGGTGTGTATACTTTGCCCAGTAAACAGTCTAACCTTTCCTGTCCTAGTATTTAAACTTAACTAATTTACCCTGGTTGGTTTTTTTGATATTATCAATGGATAAAAGATCAAATACCTATTGAATGCAGTAAAATTTGATTAAAAATGTGGGGGATTTCACCATTTCAGTGCTTGATCTGCATGTTCTGTTCTGCCGTATTTTTTTTTCCAACAGCATTTTCTGTTCTTTGAAATCTTCTTTTTGATGACAGTGATATCATTCAACCTTCGATTGCCAAATTTTCTGACTACTAAAATCTGCATTTTCTCTCTTGGCATTTTTATTTTGTCATTCCAACCAACCTTCAATCTTATATATTATGATTTTCATAATATCATTTTGTAAATTGCAGCTTTTCTTACCACATATGTGATGTTTGGCATAAAATACATATAATTAAATCATTAATTGCCTCACATTTTGGTGGAGCAACAATATGCATATATTGTCTTTGCATTGTATCTGCCATGTCTCGTTAACTATTATATGAATAATCCTACTTTTGTCATCCTCTAAATGATGTTGCAGGGTGATTCAAAGCACTTAATCTTGGCTCACCTTTTTGACAAACCATGTTTCTTAGGGCGCTTAGCTGTACAGGTATAAATCCCTGTTCTCCACATTCCCACACTGTAACACACAAAATATCGACTGGTATCCATTACCATTACTTGCTTTAGCTCAACTAATTGTTGTCTTGACTTTTATTGTAGTGACGCATTGACACAAGATATGAGAATGACTGAAGTTCCTTACTGGGAAAGTCATTTGACTTCTCTTTTGGAAAGTCTTAAACATTTTTTTTTTTTTTTGGATTTTGTTGTCGACTTTCAAAATCAGACATGCTATTGTATGTATGGGCTTTGTGTTTTTGCTTTCCTTGAGATATATAAATATGCGGCATAGTTTCTTCTATAACTAAACATGAATTTTAACCGGGTAATTTCTGTTTGCATTTTGGTTTAGGTTGATCATATATGATCCCCGATTACTATAGTTGTGTGTGTGACAAGCATTAACTTCATTGCTGATACCTTTTTTTTTCCCTCTTCTGTTAGGCTGATGACCTATCAGGTTTTCATGCAAATACGCACATTCCAATTGTTGTTGGATCACAACTGCGTTATGAGATTACTGGTGATCCAATTTACAAGGTACATGTATTTGCTTTTGGAAATCTCTCTTCTCAGGAAAAAGTTCTGCAGCCTGAGTGTTTCCAGATTTTCCTTTCGGTGCTAGTGTGTGTAGATGTCATGTCTCTTTTACTTGTTGCCTAGTCCAATATATATATATATATATGCTTTCATCCACTCCAGCCATTCAATTTCATTTCTTCTCCTTTTGTTATTCTTGTTAGAGAATAAGTTAAGCAAAGGTGTTTTCTGTTTCAGAGTTCCTCTCACATTTTTTAGATGGGTAAATAGAACTAATTGCTGCTCTCTAGTAGAATGGATTGGTTACTCTCCTTTTAGTTGATATTTTGGTAATTAGGTACTAGACACTACAAGTTTGCAGCTCCTCCCTGAAAATCTACAATTGATTAATTGAACATTGATATAACAACCAAGGAAGAAGGAAGGAAAATGTTGCAGCAGTAAACTGTTTGTCTTTGACCAATCATTTTCATTTCTCTTTTACTTGTTTCTTCTTATATCCGTCTAGTTTTAGACGTAGGTCATTGACAGTATAATATGATGTGAGTATATTTGATGACATCAAGCCTGATTAAAGAAGTTTTCTCACAACATTTTTTTTTGGTTAAACTTCCATTTTTTTCCTTTAGGAAATTGGGATGTTCTTCATGGATATTGTCAATTCTTCCCACAGCTATGCAACTGGAGGGACATCAGTCGGTGAGCATTGGTAAAAGCAACTATGCACAAAGTTCATTCCTATTTATATCTTATGTGCGCCTTTCTTGGCTCATTTCACTTAAAGTTCTTTGTGTCTCCCGTTCTCTTTCATACCAACCTGAGCAGGTCAGATCCGAAGAGGCTAGCAAGCACGCTAAGCACAGAGAATGAGGAATCATGTACTACCTATAATATGCTGAAGGTTTGCTTATGGATTTATTTTTCAGCGTTGTATCCTATTTTTCTCTCAGGGAAGAAAGGATATAGTGCCTTGTGGGTATTTATGCACAAATGTGAAAATTGTGTAGGTTTCCCGCCACCTGTTCAGATGGACCAAAGAAATGGCATATGCTGATTATTACGAGCGAGCATTTACAAATGGTGTGCTCAGCATCCAAAGGGGAAGAGATCCCGGGGTGATGATATATATGCTTCCACTTCAACGTGGTGGTTCCAAAGCTCGGAGCTACCATAAATGGGGATCACCGTTTAGTGACTTTTGGTGTTGCTATGGAACAGGTGATAGAATCAATATTCACTGATCCTTCACTATTTTCTTCTTTTTTGATAATAATGGTGTTCGGACCGGGCACCTCGACTAATTCTATGGGTACTTGCTGCCTCCCACCAGCCTAGGTACTGGCCAGCTCTGTCCACCAAAGATTGGACATACAGGAAGAAATCACCCAGTGTTTTCATCCTTCTTTTCTTCAAATAACAATCTTCTCTATGCCCCTGGCAGTGCAAGTATTTTTAAGTAGTCTGCTACTCCATGCTAAATTCTGCAACCAAATTTTCTGGCTTTCTGAGTTTACCTCATCTATAGCTTATAAAAATGGAAATGAATTTACTTTTTATTTTTCCTTTTTTCTCTATAGGGATTGAATCATTCTCCAAATTGGGAGATTCTATTTACTTCGAAGAGAAAGGGAATTCTCCTGGGCTCTACATTATCCAGTATATATCTAACTCTCTTGATTGGAAATCTGGGCAAGTTGTGGTGAGTCAGAGCGTAGAGCCTGTTGTTTCATGGGACAATCGCCTTCGAGTGACAATTACGGTGTCCTCAAAGAGGGTATGCATTCTAATTTACTTTGTTCCTTTATCCATTTGTTCGAACATCATTATTTTGTAGAACGCACTACTACTCTTCCTACTTCCAAGCAATAGTACCTCAAAGTGCCTCTTATTCATATGTGGTGCACTTCTTCCTTTCAGAACTTTGTCTACGATAGCTTTTGTGTGCACTGCCTAAATTGCTGGTTGAGTATGTCCAAAGGACCGAGAGAAAATTATTTTTACACGTGATATTCTCATGAGCATTGGTTACGCTAGTAGTACAGTTAAATAATCAGTATAAGGATCGAACGGTTGCATTTTGCTTTTCTTGCAACTAGGCTTGCTGATTTTCTTTCAGGGAGTTGACCTCCATTTGTTTAATTCCCTTAATACCTTTTCCTTACAGATGAGCAATGTAGTGTGCTCTGTGAAGTTTCCCATAAAACCTTTCCCTCTGTGGAAGATATTGTTTTTTGAATATAACTTATTATGATTATTAATTCTTTCAGAATGCAACTAGTGCACCATCTACATTGAATCTGAGGATACCAAGTTGGACAAATTCTAGTGCAAAAGCATCCTTGAATGGGGAGGATTTATCTCTACCTCCACCAGGTAGGAACTTTCCTCCTTTTTGTGACTCCTTTCTATATTTTTTATCAAATCAATTTTCTCAGCTAGCTTATGTCTTCTTTTACAATTTAATGCCTCACTGATGCAGGTAACTTCCTATCGATCACCAAGGGCTGGGGCTCAGGTGAAAAAATCACCATTGAGCTGCCCATGAATCTTAAGACAGAGGCCATTAAAGGTGATAATTAAGATAATTCTTTGTCCAATCAATGTTATATGTCTCTGTTCAGAAAAGCTAATGGATCAAATAGTATAGCTTCTGACAAACTCTTGTATTATGGCGCTTCAGATGACCGTCCTGAATATGCATCGATACAGGCAATTCTTTATGGTCCATACCTTCTTGCTGGCCATTCTACTGGTGATTGGGACGTTAAAAGCAAAGCCACATCTCTGTCAGATTTGATAACTCCAGTTCCATCTGACTATAATTCTCATTTAATATCTCTCACACAAGAATCCAGTAATGCAACATTTGTTCTGACAAGCACAAATCTCTCTATTCAAATGGAGAAGTACCCTGAAGCTGGAACAGATTCTGCTGTCAGTGCTACCTTCAGACTCATCTCAAATGACAAAAGAACTGTCAATCTTTTTGAACCACAGGATTTTATTGGGAAACTAGTCATGTTAGAGCCTTTTGACTTCCCAGAAATGTTGATAACTCATCCAGGAAATGACACCAGTCTCGTGATCACACAGTCCTCAGATGGCGCTGGATCTTTGTTCCGTTTGGTTGCAGGATTGGATGGAAAGGACGGGACAGTTTCATTAGAATTTGAAACCCAACATGGTTGCTTCTTCAATAGTGGTGTGGACTACCAAGACACTGAAAGAGTCAAGCTTAACTGCAATTCAAAGTCCTCAGATGCTGTATTCAAACAGGCAGCAAGCTTTAAGTTGGGAAAAGGGATTACCCAGTATCACCCTATCAGCTTTGTGGCAAAAGGTGCTATGCGAAACTTTCTTTTGGCACCATTATTGAGCTTCAAAGATGAATCTTATACTGTGTATTTCAACATTCAATCGTAGTTGTTGTAAAGGAGGTTAAGAGTTGTCACAAATAAAAATAACTCTAATTAACCGGTCGTTTGGTTTATTCTGTTAAACGAAACTCCCAACACAGGTTTTCACAAATTTTGGTCTTTCAAGAAACAATTATCCCCGCTATTGGTGGGCCTTAGTTTGGTACTGCTAGGGCTAGGTATATTTTGGTTTAATCAGAAAAATTGAATCGAAATTTAATTTTGATTTGATTTTTTGATTTTTTTGGATTGGTCTCGATTTCAGATTTTAGAAATTTGGTTAAACGGTTTGGTTTTCGGATTTTCAAAAAAAAAATCGAATAAACCGAAAAACTGAAATTATATAAATAATATATTATAAGTTATATATATATTATTATATATGTAAATATACTAAAAATATAATATAATCTGATATAACATATAAATATATAAATTATAATTATTTAGTAACCTTAAATCCTAATATACTGTTTTGCTTTAGACCTTAACATTAACGTGAAGGTTGCAACGACGCTCATCTATCCTCAGTTCGTCAGTTCATTTGAAATTTCAACATCGCCAACGACTGCCGCAGTGGGCAGTCGTTTGCTCAGTTCGTCACTGTCGTCGACAGTCGCTGCCGAATGTGTCCACTATCGTCACGCCAACGGTGATGACTCAGCGAGTTCGATATTTATGGTTATTTCATCCATGTTGAATTAATTATATTTGGAAATGAAAATAGATTTGACAAAAGGATTATTTTTTTAGAAAAATCACCAATTTTAAATGCTCACTACTTTAACTTTAAAACCGAAATAAAAATCTGAAATAATCGAACCGAATTTGTAAAAACCAAACCAAACCGAAATAATTTTGGTTCGGTTATTGTTGTCATTTTCGTCAATCTGAAAATTAAAAAACCAAACTAATATTCAACAATCAAACCGAACAAACCAAATGTCCACCCCTAATACTGCCTACACTAAGTTATGAAAAAAATAATGTGAAATTCGAATACATTTCTATATTATAGAACAGCTGGTTTCGACGAGCTCTTTATTATTTACCATTTTATCCTTAATTGTTCCGTAATTTACTATATTATCCCTAATTAATTATTATAAGTTATTCATATATTAGAATTAATAATATTTTTTTATTATATTACACCTAATTAATTATTATAAGTCATGTATATATTAGAATTAATAATATTTACTTAAAAAAATAGATATTTATGATGTTTGTTTCAGTTGCTTTATCCGTGATTTTACTATATCATCCCTAATTAACTATTATAAGTCATTTATGTATTAAAAAATTAATAATATTTAATTAAAAAATAGATGACATGTCTGCCTATATTAACCCTAATTATTCAGTGATTTATTATATTACCCCGAATTAACTATTATAAGTCATTTATATATTAAAATTAATTAATTATTAGAAGTCAATTATATATTAGAATTAATAACATGTAATTAAAAAATAGATATTTATGACGTTCGTTTCAGCTGCTTTAACCGTGATTTTACTATATCAATCTGAATTAATTATTATAAGTTATTTATGTATTAAAATTAATAATATTTAATTAAAAAATCAGTTGCTTCGTCATTTACTATATTATCTCTGATTGCTCCTTGATTTACTATATTACCCCTAATTAATTATTATAAATCATTTATATATTAGAATTAATACTATTTTTTTTATTATATTATCCCTAATTAATTATTATAAGTCATTTATATATTAGAATTAATAATATTTAATTAAAAATAGATATTTATGACGTTTGTTTCAGCTGCTTTAACCATGATTTTACTATATAATCCCTAATTAATTATTATAGGTCATTTATGTATTAAAAAATTAATAATATTTAATTGAAAAAAAATAGATGACATGTCTGCCTATGGTTTCGACCAACACTTCATTAATTACTATATTACCTCTGATTGCTCCGTGAATTACTATATTACCCCTAATTAATTATTATAAGTCATTTATATATTAGAATTAATAATATTTTTTATTATATTACCCCTAATTAATTATTATAAGTTATCTTACTATATTACCTCTAATTGCTCCGTGATTTACTATATTACCCCTAATTAATTGTTATAAGTCATTTATATATTATAGTTAATAATATTTTTTATTAGTCATTTATGTATTAAAAAATTCATAATATTTAATTAAAATATTGATTTCGACATGGTTGCTTTAAGAGCTGCACCGCGATTTTACTATATCACCCCTAATTAATTACTATAAGTCATTTATGTATTAGAAAATTAATAGTATTTAATTAAAACAAGAAAAATATGCGTTTATGACATATTTGTTGCAACTGCTTCAACCATAATCATCTATGAGAAGATGATCCAAAACTTTATTGTTAATTGAAGTATCATTTGTTTCAGTTTTTGTATGAAATAATCCTATGAATATTAGTTCTACATCTTTTCTATATAATGTAACAGGTCTCAATCTTATCATCAAACAATTAAAATAACTCGACTACACGACACATCACACTTTCTTATCATGTGGAAAAAAACTATCTTATAAAACTTCACTTCTTAGCGAGTACCGTCAAATAGTTATTATTTAAAAAGGTATTGTTTTAAATCAATGTACATTTATGTTTGTATTTCATCAATATCAAATATTAGTGCTAAAAAATGTCTAGAGTATTGGGCCCGTGCTGACACAGGCCATGCACCTCTAGTGAGGTGGTTTCGATCAACTCTTCATTTACTATACTACCCCCAATCATTTACTACATTACATACTAATTGCTCCATAATTTACTATATTATTCCTATTTAATTATTACAAGTCATTTATATATTAGAATTAATAATATTTTTTATTATATTACCCCTAATTAATTATTATAAGTCATTTATATATTAGAATTTATAATATTTAATTAAAAAATAGATACTTATAACGTTTGTTTCAACTGCTTTAACCGTGATTTTACTATATCATCCCTAACTAATTATTATAAATCATGGATGTATTAAAAAATAAATAATATTTAATTCAAAAAATAGATTACTGTATTAATCCCTATCATTTACTATATTACCCCTAATTGTTTGTAGTTTACTGTATTGTCCCAAATTAATTATTATAAGTCATTTCTATATTAGAATTAATAATATTAATTTATTATATTATCCCTAATTTATTATTATAAGTCAATCACCTCTTCATTTACTATATTACTCCTATCATTTACTATATTACACCCTAATTGCTCCTTGATTTACTATATTATCCCTAATTAATTATTACAAGTCATTTATATATTAAAATTAATAATATTTTTTTTATTATGTTACTCCTAATTAATTATTATAAATCATTTATATATTATAATTTATAATATTTAATTAAAAAATAGATATTTATAACGTTTGTTTCAGCTACTTTAACCGTGATTTTACTATATCATCCCTAATTAATTATTATAAGTCATTTATGTATTAAAAAATTAATAATATTTAATTAAAAATAGATTACTCTAATACCCCCTATCATTTACTGTATTACCCCTAATTGCTCCGTGATTTACTATATTATCCCTAATTAATTATTATAAGTCATTTATATATTAGAATTAATAATATTTTTATTATATTATTCCTAATTAATTAATATAAGTCATTTATATATTAGAATTAATAATATTTAATTAAAAAATAGATGATATATTTGCCTATATTACCCCTAATTGCTTCGTAATTTACTATATTACACCTAATTAATTGTTATAAGTCATTTATATATTAGAACTAATAATATTTTATTTTACTATATTAACCTAATTAATTATTATAAGTCATTGATATATTAGAATTAATAATATGTTTTTATTATATTTATCCTAATTAATTATTATAAGTTATTTATATATTAGAATTAATAATATTTTTTACTATATTATTCCTAATTAATTATTATAAGTTATTTATATATTAGAATTAATAATATTTAATTAAATTAGTATATATTTATGTTTATACCTCTTCAATATCAAATTTTAATACTAATAATTGAGCCCGTGCTGACATGGACTATGCACCTCTAGTATATAAACAAGACGTGGTTGAGTAGCTAAAATACAAAAAAGCTCCAATAATGAGCGATTTTCGCATAATAATTTTTATATTATTACCCTCCACATAACGACGTCTATTATTATTCACTGTACAAAAGTTCCTCCAGCATCTTGAAATTTCAATCTATAACAAGTAGGGGTGGATATTCAATTTATTCGATTTGATTATTGAATATTGATTTAATTTTTTGATTTTTTAATTGACGAAAATGATAATTATAATTAAATTAAAATTATTTCGGTTTGGTTTAGTTTTTACAAATTCGATTCGGTGATTTTGAATTTTTATTGCGATTTTAAAGATTAAAGTAGTGAGCATTAAAAATTGGAGATTTTTCTAGAAAAATAATCTTTTTTCAAACCTATTTGTCATTCCTAAATATAATTAATTCAACACGCATGAAATGACCATAAATATCGATCTCGCTGAGTTGCCGCCTTTGTCAGCTTGGAGGACTAACTTGAATTAAAAATATAAAAATTTTATCCATCTCCCACGTTTCCACTCCAATACTCATATGTCTATCAAATATATACGAAAAAAGTAATCATGTAATTATAAAAAAATACATATGTTTCATATTTTTTTTAATTATATTATTCACAATTTAAAGATTATAGATTGCTAATATTCCCTCTCATTCCACTTCTAACGAAATTTATATGAGTAAAAACAATCATGTAATTCAAAAAGTTTTTATATTTTATGCTTTTCTTTGTTTTATTGTTTACAATCTAAAGATTTTTTATTATCAAAAGCAATGTAAATTTTTATTCTACTGTAAAATTTATAAATAGTAACCCCGCCCCCTTCCCACCACCAATCCTTAGTGCCGCATTTTTTCTATTGTATTTTAATTACTTTAGTTTTCTGTAATTTGATTTTGAATTAAATTATTTTTTTTGTGTGTTAACACGCATACGTAGTTGAGTTTTATTCACTCTTATCTTAAAATATAAACATTAGAATAAATAAGTTTTGTTATGCATAACAAAATAAATGATATGTAGATTAGGAGAAGACTCCAAACTAATTTAATCTGTTAGAAGTGATTACAATTTAAAATTCAAGTTACACACTTTCATAGCGATCAAAATATAATCTTATCTCATATTCTATAATTCAACTTTGTGCTTTTAATTTTCTTTCTTTATATTATGAAACTGAGCGATGCCCAAAATCACTAAAACAGTTTATACATGAGTGTAAATTTGCAAGTAAAATTAAACGAGAATAAATAAATTAAAATATCGAAATGTCTATAAATTTATTTTATAATCCTCCTAAAAAAAGTAAATTTGTGAATGTGATATTAAATACAAAAATCAGACTATTATGAATTGTATATAATTGAATTAAATACAGAAAATTGTGAAATAAAACAACATTAAAAAGAAGAACAATAATACCAAACACATATTTTGAAAACTTCACAACTTTTATTATAAAATAAAATATTTCTATTTTTTTTACTTATGAACTTTTATTTTATGTCTTTTCAGTTTTAAATTTATGGATAGCAATACATGTATTAATTAATTAGTTCAGTACATTTTAGAAATTAGTTAAAAAAAACTATCCCCCAACACCCCAGTTTTCTATAGTTTGTGATTTATCTTTATGTTTATTGTTTCTTTATTTATATTAAGGAAATACTCAAGAAGCTAGAACTCTGTTCCAACTCAAATATAAATATCATATCAATTTGTTAAAAGAAGATCAATTTATTGTTCTTTCTTATTCTTGCTTTTTTAAATGTAATAAATGACTTGTTTTTTTAAAAAATTGAGATAGATATTTGAAATAAAAAATGATCTTATATTAAAAAAAATGAAATAAAAGAAGACCAGTTTGTTACTCTTCATTATCCTTACAATTTTATATTTTTCTAAGTTATTTAAATTAATAAATTTATAAAATATTAAAAATAATCATTATTTTTAAAATATAAATATAGATATTTTTAAAGTATTTATTTTAAATGACAATTTCATACTCTTATAGAATATAAATAGAAATATTGGTTGACTATTTTATCTATTTATATTTTATAGTTAATAAGTATTGTATCATGTAAAATTAGAATTGTAAGTTTTATTATGCGAATAGAAATTATAAAATGAAATACAAAATAAGATTTTATCAAATGAAATATAAAGTAGAAGAAGACTCCAATATAATCTAATTTATCAGGGATACTTATAGCTTAAAATTCAAACTGTACACTTATTTAAGCTAAACACTTTCAACTCTATTGGAAAATAATTTTAGCTCATATTTAATTTTATTTTTTAAAATTCAAATGAAAAATTTATTAACTTCGTTCTTATGATTAAAAGAATTCAATAATGCATGAAATTATTTAAGAAGAAATTAAAAGGTACCACCGTCAGTAACAAAAATTTATTCATAGATGTAAATTTACAAGTAAAATCATGAAAAAATAGATCAACAATATCCAAATGCCTACAAAATTATTTTATAATCTCCTAGAAGAAAGTAGATATGATATTTTTTACATTCATTCTTTACACAAATAATTTGTTAAATCTCCTCTATATATTTTGAGTCTCAATTATAGTTATCGATTTCTCAAATATTTATTTCGCTTTTTTAAATTATTTACGTACATCACATTTGCGGAAACTTCACCTTCTTTAGATTCTTTTTTTTTTTTGAAAAGAAAGATTCCACTGATATTAAATCAATCGAGTGTTCCAAAACGGTACAACACTTGAAATAACACCCGGACAACCAAAAAACTTATCCACCAAAGAAGCAGTAGGCAACTTCATCTCCTCAAATTTTTTCTCACTGAAATACCATTCACAAAATAAGTAAATCAGCTTGATTGGCTCTCCAATTTGAGCTCCTTAATGACACATCTTTTTAGATTCATCTATTGTAATTACCTGAAAATTTTGATGAAATTTGTGATTTTATATAATTTGATTGTTTTACCCCTCTCTATAATTTTATTATGGTATTTTTGAAGTGTGGGGGTGATTGACATGATTCCCGATGCATTTTGATACCATTTATGTGATATTGTGATTTTTTTAAGATTTTAAGAGCCTTATTTTGAACTTATGTGGATATTTTTTGATTCCTGTATCGGACGACTGAACGGACTGCGCCAACAGCTCCAAAATATCAAATTTAGGTTGGTAGACCTTTGGTTTGGGCCCGACGCACCCAAGCTCATTTCAACCTATTGATCGGAAAGTTGGAAAATTAGAAATATGGGTTTGGGATCCACATTGATCGAAACAACCTCGGATGAAAAATCCGACATCACCAGCAGATCCAGAACATTGATTTTAGGGTAGAAGCAAGTTTGGTGTGATTTTACAGCTTTTAAATCTTATTTCGACTCTCGGTTTGGAAAATTATGATTTCTATTTTTGGGGGGTAATTTTGTGAAATAGTTTTTTTTTTTTAAATCTGACTTTGCCAATGCGTTTGGAACATTAAATTTAGTTTGATTACATATTTTGTTTGCATATATCGGACTCCAAATAAAATCTGGGAACCCCGTCGAAGTCCGGATTGGACTTAAAATAAAAAAATAGTTTTTTATCTATAGTTGGTGCAGAAAATCTGCATTATTAATAACAGTTTTTGGGTTTATTTTCCTCATTTTTCATCTTGTCGCTTGAGAGTTAAATCCTAAAATAGTGTGGCAGCTTAAAAGTGAAGCTTGTGTGAGCTTGGATAGCTAGATTAACATTTATTTCTTGATTTTATTACGGATTTAAAGTAAGAATTCACCCTTAGTAATTTCTTGATTAATTTCTCAACCCCCCCAAAATCATAGGGTTGATTTAAACCCAAATTTCACTCCTTTTCACTTTACTAGTTTTTCATCAATTTAACATTCAAAACAACTTTGATTCTTGATTTTAACTTGGATTTTAAAGATTTTATCCGGTAAAGCTTAAAAATAATTTTTCTTCGATTCGAACCTCATTTTTGACTCGATGTCACGACCCAAAAAAATGAGGGTCATGATGGCACTTGTCGCGGTGTGCCTTGACAAGTAAGTCTATCACCTAAACTGATACAAAAAGAGGAAAAAATAGAAATATCCCAAGGTAAGGCTTCTAGAACGAAGCCAAACCATACAAGTAATCATAAAAATATGGAAAGGACTTAACCAAAATACTGATCATATCCAAAACCAGGTGTCAATAGTTTAAGAAGTACTAATACAATTCAGGAGTCAAATACATCAGAAAAATAACCACAAAGGAATAATATCTGTCTCCAAATACTAATAAAGACATAACTACTATAGAAAGATAGAGGTGAACTCCGGACGCATGAATGTCCAACTGCTACCTTAAAAGCTCTAATAAGGTGCACTCGAGCTAAGACCTGCACCGAAAGGGCGCAGTAGACATGGGTACGATCCACTTGTACTCAGTAGGTATCATAGACCGACTGAGCAAAGTAGAAAATAAAGCATATAAAATATATACTAAGGGCACGTCACCTGCAATCAGAAAATGTCCCACAATTGTAGCCTACACTGCTTGCACTAACAATTTAATAATATCTATATATAATACAACAACACCTAAAATAGGGATACAAATATACACAATATCACATACAAGTAGAACAAAAGAGAAAAATGTATACTCAAGATCATCAAGTATAATTAAAGGAAGATAGAACAATTAGACGTTAACAAGTCAAGATATAGAACAATTAGGTAGATAACAAGTCAACATGGCAGTTCAAACACAACATATTTACAATAAAATGGGTGCAATGTATATGATGATGATGATGATGCATGGTATTGGCACACAACCTCGAGTTTGGCACACAGCCTCGAGTTTGGTACACAACCTTAAGTTTGGCACACAGTCTTAAGTTTGACACACAACCTCAAGATCACCAATATTCACAACTCTTCTCCGACATGATCCGTCGTAGATGGTCCATAAAATTCAATATTCGATACCACTATCCAGTATTCCAGTGTTTTCAGTATTTTCAAGACAAATACATAACATAAGACATAAATCAAGTACACATACATGACAACAAGTATATATAAAGTAGTAAAATAAACAAGTGAAATGATACGTATGATGAAATGAGAATGACGATGCAATGTTCACAACTATTCAAAATGAGTATTTCCTCCACATGATGTATTTTCACAACCATGTGTGTCAATATCCACTCATTATTTCCATTTCATCCCTGAATTTCCAGATGTCTCATATACTAACAAGTATGAATATACCGCAATACAACAATGGTACCATATTCGGTATTTCAATAATACAGTACAATTATTCACATATATTTAGGGCTATCAACATCACATAGGACTGTACACAGTCACACACATCACATAATATCTTAATTTCGACAATTACATCACACATAAGCCCCTACACGGGCATAACATATAGATAGCCATTTTTCATGATTAGTTTCCACCCTTAACATGAATTTTGTATCATCATTTACTATCTAACACAGTCTAAAAGAGTTAAGCGATAACCTACCACAAAAGCCGAAACCGATCTGCTACACTTCAAACTCACGACCTTAGTTTTCACGAACGATCCCAAACTCCACTAAAAATATCAAATATAAAATCTAAACATCAAAATAAAACCAATGACACCCACATTGACTACTTTTGCTTCGGGGTCAAAACGGATCCCCAAACGGATTTCCGAAAAAGAAGGAAAAAATTAAAACTTTACTTCAAAAATATGTTCCTCATATTTTTAGGAATCTACAGCTAAAAATCCAAGTCAAATTGAGTCGAGGTTCGAATTGAAGAAAAATTATTTTTAAAGCTTTACCGGATAAATTTTTTGAAATCCGGGTTAAAATGAAGAATTGGAGTTGTTTTAAGGGTTAAATTGATGGAAAACTAGTAATTATAAGATAAAAATATTGTTCAAGTAAAAAGAAGTGAAATTGAGGTTTAAAATCAAGCCCTAAGATTTTTGGGATTTTGAGAAATTAATCAAGAAATTAGTAAGAAAAGGGTGAGTTCTTAGCTTAAATCCATAATAAAATCAAGAAATAGGTGTTAATCTAGCTTACAAATCTCCTACAAACTTTAATTTTCAGCTTCTACACTATTGTAGGGTTTAACTCTCAAGAGACAAGATAAAAAATGAACAAAATAGGCAAAAAGGGTAAAAAGAAACTGTTATATTGCAGATTTTCTGCAATATTTAGTGCAGATTTTTCCCTTAAGTTGAAACGGACTTCAATGGGTGCCCGGAATTCGTTAGAAGTTTGATATACACAAATGAACTATACAACCATACTAAATTCGATGTTCCAGATGCGTTGGAGAAGTCATGTTTTTGAAAAAAATATCATTTTCACAAAGTTGATCCCCGAAACTCGAAATCACAATTTTCCAAATCGAGGGTCGAAATGAGATTTAAAAGTTGTAAAATCATACCAAACATGCTAACATCCTAAAATCGACATTTCGAATCTGCTGGCGAAGTCGAATTTTCCATCGAAGATTATTTTGACCAAATGTGGGTCTCACACCCATATATTCAATTTTCCAACTTTCCGACCAATAGGTCGAAATGAGCTCGGGTGTACCGAGACCCAAAATAAAGGTCTACCCATCCTAAACTTGATATTTCAGAGCTGATGGCATAGTCCATTCAGATACCCATCGCACGGATCAAAAGATATTCCCATAAGTCTAAAATAAGGCTCTCGAAGCCATCAAAAACACAATATCGCATAAATGGTGTCAAATGCATCGAAAACTATGCCAATCACTCCCACACATCAGAAATACGATAATGCAACTATGGGAAGGGATAAAACAATAAATCACATAAAATTTCAAATTTCACATATTTCATCAAATTTTTAGGTCGTTACATCATCCACCCCTAAAAATCTAGTTTGTCCTCGAACTAAGGCAAAGAAATACCTGAATCAACAAAGATCTAGGAATAAGAACTATGCATATCAGACTCGACCTCCCAAGTCGCTTCATCTATAGGTCGATGTCGCCACTGGATCTTAACCACGGGGATCACTTTAGAGCGCAACTGCCTAACATCACTAGTTAAAATGAAAATCGGGTCCTCAACAAAGGACAACCACTTATCTAACTGAACCGACTCCCAACGAATTATATGATACTCATCAGAAATATAGTGATGAAGCATAGAAACATGAAAAACTGAATGAACAATTGATAGATTAGGGGGAAAATCCAACTCATAAGCCACATCACTAACAGTCCAAAGAATCTCAAATGGACCAATATACCCGGGCTAAGCTTGCCCCTCTTCCCAAACCTCATCACACCCTTCATGGGTAAAACTTGAAGGAAAATATGATCACCAACACCAAATCTCAAGGAACGAAGTCTCTGATCAACACAACATTTATGCCTACTCTAAGCCGATCTAAGTCTATCCTGAATGACCCAGACTCTATCCAAAGACTCACGAAACAAGTACATACCTTGAGGTATCACCTTCTGTTAAAGCCAAATACTGCTCCCACTGACCACCAAAATCCATCACGCATGCGTGGAGCATATTCTCTAAAACCTGAAGAGTCCGCTCTGACTGGCTATAAGACTGGGGTGAAATGTTGTACTGAGATCAACCCGAGTACCCAAATCATCCTGAAAAGTCTTTCAAAAGTAAGATATGAACACAAGACCTAGTAGATACAAGTCAACCTCTAAGCACTGAATGATATCTGAACCAGAATAAAAAATGCTGACTTGGTCAATCGATCCACAATGACCCAAACACTATCAGAACCATGATATGTATGAAGCAAACCAGTCATAATGTCCATGGTGATCCATTCCCACTTCCATTCGAGAATGGGAAACCTTTGAAGCAATCTATCAGGTCTAATATGCTCGGCCTTCACATGCTGACAACATAGGCAACAAGCCACAAAATCGCTATATCTTGCCTCATACTACCCCACCAGTAGTGCTGCCTCAAATCATGATATATCTTATTACACCTAGATAGATAGAAAATCTGGAACAATGGGTCTTCTCCAAAATCAACCTAATCCAATCACCCATTCTCGACACACAAACTCGGCCCCTAATCCTCAAAACTCCATCTAAATCAAGTGAGTCTTCCTTAACCTCTCCACTCAACACCTTATATTGAATTAACCTCAATCCAACATCGTCAAACTAATGATCTCAAATTTGCTCCATCAAAGAAGATCTAGCCTCCACAAATGCCAAAATATGCCCAGGTGTTGAAATATCAAGTCTAAATATTTGGTTAGCTAAAGACTGAACCTCTAAGGCCAAAGGTCTCTCTTGGATCAAAAGATACTCCAAGCTACCCATGCTAGTCAACTTTCGGCTCAAGGCATCCACAAATACATTGGCCTTGCTCGGATGGTAGAGAATAGTCAAGTCATAATCCTTAAGCAACTCAAGCCAACGCCGTTGCCTTATATTAATATCTCGCTGGGTGAAAAAGTACTGAAGGCTACGATGATTTGAGAAGATCTTACAATGGACTCCATATAAGTAGTGCCTTCATAACTTCAAGGAAAACACAACAACACACAACTCCAAATCATACGTAAGATAATTCCTTTCAGGAGGCTTTAACTGACAAGACGTATACACCATCACCTTGCCCTCCTGCATCAACATAGCACTTAACCCAACACCTGAAGCATCATAAAAGACTGTAAAACCCATGACCTCCTAGGGTAAATTCAAGATAGAAACTGAAGTTAACAAATCCTCGAGCTTTTGAAAGCTCGCCTTTTAAGCATCAGACCATTGAAAAGAAATCTTTTTCTGGGTCAAATTGGTCAATGAAGATACAATGGATGAAAAATCTTTAAAAAAATATCGATAATAACATACTAAGCTAATAAAACATGAAATCTCGATAGGCGAATGTAATGCCCCATATTTTCATGCTAGAATTCTAACTGTCGTTCCTGCGCGTCTAAGCTCTAATCCAAGTGATTCTCATGTGAATACAAGTTACATGATCATTATCCTAGTATATGGAGTAGTTTAGAGGTGGAAAATATTTATAGCAATGACATAGAACAAGGTTGAGCCAAGACCAATTGATTCATCCAAAGTTTGACATTTGATTCTATAAAGGTCAACTTCAAATGTGAATATCTCTTAATATACATGGAATTTTTCATTACAAGACCTATCAAATTATAGATAATTACATTAGTTTCCAATGATACCAATTTTGCAAAAATCCAATACCCGAGCAAAGAGTTATGCCCATTTTTGTGAGAGGCAGTAAGGGTGTGCGATGGGCAATCCGCCGCCCAATCAAATATGTCCAATTGGGAGTGAGAGGCACACTTAAATATCTGCCATAAGGTGTACGACGTATACCTTAAGGTCTGCCATGGGTTGTGCACCGTATACCTCACTTCCAAGTGCCAAAACACCCCTATATATGTCTATAACATGGGATTAAACTTCCACAACATCAAAATAAGTTTACTTTCTCTCAAAATCATCGAGAACAACCTTTAGGGTTTCAACATAACAACTCCAATCGCTAGAGATTCAACCGTGAGAATTTTATAATTTTTACATATTTGGAATCTCCGTTACGAAGGCTACGAGTGACACCCAAAAGTTCGTGAATAGCATTAAGTCATTCGAAAAGTCATTCAAAGCTTCAAGTTTTAAGGTATGTGGAATTTTTCAACAAGAACACCCTTTTGTTCTTGTGCCCAAAAATACTTTCTTTTATGAAGTTATGGATTTTATATGTTTTACTTTGATTTTGAAGCATGAATTTATATCCTATATTGATTATTCTTAGATTATGATGTTTTTGATATTTTAGAAGTGAAATTATATGAGAATAATGATATTTTGTGCCTTATGGCTAAATTTCCAGATTTTGAAGGAAGTTATATATGTTTATGATGTAAAGTTTGAACCTTGATAAATTTTCATATGATGTTGAGACATGAGTTTTAAACTCTAATTGACATTGTTGTCTTTTTTTAGAAATCATGCGTTATAAATACTTTGTGTTTGAATGAATTGAGATGATAATGAAGCTTTGACCCTTTGGTCGTAAAAAAGGGTTGATTTGAACCTGAGATGAGAAAAGAAATCCACTTTTATTGATTATTATAAAAAGGATAGCATGATGGCTCCTGATGATAGGCGAATTTACACGCCTATATCAATATATTTTGCCCATATTTGTGCCATGTTTTGAGAACAAATTATATATTTCATGCACTTTTAGTCCTTTTTCCTATAAGTGAGCTAACGAACATGATTAGCAAAGTTTCAGGTATAAATGATGCAGAATTCAGAATTTTATGGATAACTTGACGCCAAAGAAAGCTTCACGGAAGGAGAAAAGGGAGTCTTGGAAGCCTAAGGACCAAAAGTGACGCATGGAAAATCTGTCCCGGGCTAAAACAACATTTCTGAAGACTTTGAGGACTTGCAGTAACTTATTTGGATTAGGATAATAATACATTAACCTAGTACAATTGGGTTAAGTATTTCATTAGTTTATTTGGATTTGGATAATGTTACATTAACCTAGTACAATTGGGTTAAGTATTTCATTAGCTTAGTAGGATTTGGTTAAGTATGTCATTAGCTTAGTAGGATAAGGATATGGGTATAATAAATACCCTATCATGCTAGAGATTTTTAATTCATTCCTCCCTTAGTGGAGAGAGGAATTCCTCCCTTAGTGGAGAGATTCATTCACTTACTATTCCAACAATTCTAATTCTTCCATTAATTCTATTCTTCTTCTATTCTTCTATTAAATTCCACAACAAGAGAGATGTTACTTTGCAAAGGACTTCACCCCATCCTCACCCTTACACCTAATGTGCAAAACTTTATTGGGGTACAATGATCATGTTTACTGTGACTTCCTTCGTACTCATGGGTAACTAAACCTCTCTGTTGGGGTTATGGAAGCCGAATGAGATACTATCTATTGCTGTGAGTTTGTGAGTTCATGACACGTATGCTGCTTATATCATTATTCTCTTCATCTTAATGCAAATTCTTGTGGCTACAGACGCATAGAATAACGCCAGTATAGCATTAACTTGTTCGAAAGAAAGGTTAACTGTCTGGAAAAGAGATAATGTCAAGGTAATAGGGTCCCATCCCCTATTAAAAAGTTAGTGCCGTAACTGGATTAACCTCTTGGAGAATTCGTACCGTTAGACACGCTTTAAGCTTGAAAGAGTTAAAAGTGAAATAATCCTCGAATAGGTCGAAAGACGCCTGGATTTACCATCGAATACAATTCTCTATAAGCACATGCATGTCTGAATTCAACACACTCATAGCCAATATAGACGTATAACTCAGAAGGTGGACATAACCCCAACTCCTCAATTCTCATTGTTTCACAACTTACGTAACATTCTTCCTCTTTTTATTTTGCTATTTTTAGTTTTTACTTTATTATTTCGGTTACACATTACAATCCCCCCTTTTTATGAGACTTGCACTAAAAGTCTAGTAATCGTTGCTTACTTGTTGGCCAAGCTATTCCCTGTGGGATCGACACCCAACCCAGGTTGGGTTCTATATTTGCTAACGACCGCTTTACACTCTTACGAGAGCTGTAGATTGAGCGTTATCAAAAATTGGCGCCGTTGCCGGGGAATACGAGTATCAACTAAGTTTGTGATAATTACTAGACACTTTGGTCAAAGATTCTCGTACTTTTAATTTTAGTTGTTATTTTTGTTTTATTCAGGTTTGTTCAGTGCATCAATGGATGCACAACGTGAAATTGAAAGGATAACTGCTCAAGTGCATCAACAGAATATTGATAACCCAGGCCGTGCAACAAATCCTGATGATGAGGACCTGGGCGATGAGGAGCTACTAAACCCACGACATACTGCTGAGATGGCGGCACCCATGCAGAGAAGAGATCGTCAAGCTAGGTTTAGGCCTGAACGCCAAGCTATGCAAATACCGTTCGATGATGATGATGACGATCTGGACGAAGCTGGTGCCAAAGGAGCCATTATTCTTCCACCATTAGCGCCCGGAGCCAAGTTCAACATCACTAGCACCATGATTCAGCTTTTACAACTCAAGGGATTATTTGGTTGACTAGCAGGCGATGATCCGAATATACATCTGATCAACTTTATTTCTACATGCAAGTCATTCGACAATCCTGGCGTTGGACAGAATGCAATTCGACTACGCTTATTTCCATTGTCTCTTTCGGGGGAGGCAACTCTATGGTTGAATGGGCTGACTCCTGATTCTATTACTAATTGGAGGCAAATGAAAGACGCTTTCCTAGAAAGATTCTTTCCGCCATCCAAAAGAGTAGAGTTGAGAGATTTGATCACCAATTTTCGACAGCTTCCAATTGAAGCTCTCCACGAAACATGGTCGAGGTTCAAGACGAAGCTTATGCGGTGCCCAAACCATCACATGACCAATGTCCACTTGATGGAAATATTATACAGAGCTTTGAATTCGGTGACTAAGCCAGTGGTTGATAATGCGGCTGGAGGATCATTCATGGACCTCACCTTTGGGCAAGCAAGCAATATGCTAGATCGGATGACAAAGCAAAATAGAGTTTGGCATACCAGGGATTCTGAGGTAGAAAGCTCTACTGTATCTTTTGGTATGACTGCAGAGCAGAGGCAAAGACAAGAGGATCGTGACCAAGACATGGCTCACATGAAAACACAAATGGATCTTCTTACAAAGCATTTATTATCAGGGAAGACCGAAAAAGTTAAGGCCGTGGTATCACATGGAAGAAACGAATCTGATTCAGAAGAAGAAGCCAACTACTTGAACAATTAGGGGGGTTTCCAAGGTATTACCCAAGGAAACCAAGGTCGGAGCTATTATGATAAATCTGGATACAAGGACCGCGATCAAGGTAGTTGGAAGAATAATTCAGACAGGAGTGGTTTGTATATTCCTCCTAGAAATCATGAGGCTGAGGCGTCTGATTCCGAACAGATGTCTATGGAAGATATGATGGCCAAGCTGCTGAAAGGAGTGGAGGCAACCAATATGGGCGTAACTGAGGTGAAGAACGATTTGTCTTCAATGAATCAGTTGGTTGACTCACATGCCATTGCAATAAGACAACTAGAGCAACAATTGAGTCAACTTTCAGTAGCAATTAATCAAAGAAAGGCTGGCACACTACCCAGAGACATTGTGCCAAATCTAAGGAATGAAGGATCATGCATGGCTATCACTACTCGAAGTGGTAAGGTGCTGGAAACTTCAGCAAAAGGCAAGCAAGTGGTTGACGAAGTAGTGGACATTGATGATAAGGCGACAGAAGAAGCATCCACAGAAAAAGGCCACAACGGCCATGACGTCGACTCCAACATATTGCAACCTGAAAAAACTGAAAAACGGAAGCAAGAGGAGAAGAAAGCCATGGAGAGAACAATTCCATAACCACCACCACCTTTTCCTCAAAGATTGAAGAAGGTGGCGGATGACACGAAGTTCAGCAAATTCATGACTATGTTGAAACAACTGACCATTAATGTTCCATTGGTGGAGGCACTTGAACAAATGCCTGGGTATGCGAAATTTATGAAGGATCTTTTGACAAAGAAGCGGGCAGCAAGTTATGAGTTGAAAGATGATGTTCATCACTGCAGCGCAATTGCTACAAGATCGCTAGTTCAGAAAAAGGCCGACCCCGGTGCTTTCACTATTCCTTGCACTGTTGGATCTATGAATTTTGCCAAGACATTGTGCGATCTGGGTGCTAGCATCAATTTGATGCCACTATCCGTCTACAGGAAGTTGGGGTTAGGCGATCCGACACCAACTAATATGAGGCTCGTGATGGCTGATAGGTCGGTAAAATGACCTGTGGGTATCTTGAATGATGTGTTGGTGAAGGTTTCTTCATTCATATTTCCTGCAGACTTTGTTATTCTGGATTGCGAGGTGGATTCTGAAGTTCCCATAATCTTGGGACGTCCTTTCCTTGCAACTGGAAGTGTGCTTATTGACATGAGGGATAATGAGCTTTTGTTTCGATTGAATGACGAAGTGGTCCGCTTTAATATATGCAAAGCAATGAAGCAACCCAGCGATATGGATGTGTTCTCCGTAGCTTATGAGGATAAGAAAGCATTATCTATAAAGAAACATCTTACTGTTGAGCCATTGGCTGCTGCACTGCTGAATGTTGAGCATGAGGATGATGAAGATTATGAAGAACTTATGGGTTCTCTAACAGGAATAAGGTCTTATTCTCATACTCCTAAACAGTTGGACCTTGATCTTACAAATCAACCTTCATAAACAGCGAAGACTTCCATTGTAGAGCCACTAATGCTAGAATCAAAAGAGCTCCCCAATTATCGAAGGTATACGTTCTTGGGATATGGAAATACACTTCCGGAGAGTGTTGCGGATGATTTAAGTGAACAACATATAGAGGCTCTCATCTCTGCTCTGATGAGGTACAAGAGAGCTATGGGTAGGAAGATTGATGATATAATTGGTATCCCTCCTGGGATATGTACGCACAAGAGTCATCTCGAAGAAGATTGCATGCCTACAAGTAAGTAGTAAGTATCAACGTCATCTGAATCCATTCAGAAAATGATGCCCCATCTATCTCGATGAAGTCTGAGTAATCGAGGTAACTATGTCGTGCCGCGACAATAAATAAGGCGCTTGATGGGAGGCAACCCATCATTTATTATTTCTCGTTTTACATTTTTTGTCTTTCTTTCATTCTAGTACGTATTTTGCTTTTGATAAATGAAAAATCCAAAAATAAGAGTCGTGCCATGACCAAAACCAAGGATCTTGGTGGGAGGCAACCCATCGTACTAATTGTTTTCATTGGGTTTGAGCAAATATAGGTGCGAGAAGTATTCAACGAGGAGATTGGTTTCAAATGACGATTTGGACGTATTGTATGGTAAAGGTGGTAAGTTAGGAATAAGGATGCATAAGGCTATGGATTGAGCATAGCTCATGCCAAAATAGGCATCGAGGAAGGCTAGGCCTAGGTAAAACTAGGCCACGAACAATGCAAAACCTATACTATAGCCTAAGGTCTCGGAATCTAGTGTGCAAAGACATAGGCGCCGCCCATGCTTAAGTGTGCTATACACTATGCGCCGCCTATGATATAGCATTAGGTCTCAGTATCTCAAATGCCATACACTATGCGCCGCATATGTCCCTAAATGCTATACACTATGCGCCGCATATGTCCCTAAATACACTACACTATGCGCCGCCTATACTATGATTATGCAAAGCACTATGCGCCGCATAGAGGTCATTTTTGTCTTCAAAACCGTTTGTAAATGGGTCGAAACCCGACCCATTCTTTTCCTATTTAAAGGGGACTTAGTTTTGAAACATAACCACATTGGAAATTGACCTAAAGGCACCACACATCCACCCAAATCATCTCAAAATTTTTCTTTTTTTTGCTCTTGCAATTCACAAGACCAACTCCAAAGGCTTCAATCACGTAAGTACTCTTTTATTCTTCATCTATTTCTCGTAAGTACTATGTTACTATGTCTATTATGAATTGCTAAATCTTGAAAAAGTATTGGTGATGTGAATGTGCTTGAATTAATGTGATACAACTAAGTGAGTGAATGAATACGTAAGAATGATCTTCACTTACTTCCGACTTGAATCTGATTTTAATGCATTGTTATACTACTTGCGAAATTGCTATAGTCATGAACATTGCATAATCTTGTCACTTGAATACTTGCATGTTAGAAGATCCCGTTCATCGGAATAAGACTTATAAGTGCCTACCGACATAGGAGGGTGAGATTATTGATAGAAACTATACCATGATGTAATCCCTATGTAGTAGTCTTGTTATACCTAACATGAAAGTATTGCAAGGGTTACAAGAAGAGATACATCTCTGATTTTCTTGTTGGAATTTATCCCCTAAAACGTATGTCGATGAAGTCTAAGTAATCGACCACTTTCACTTCACTAGTTTGTGCCAACAACCTAAGTGTGGGGTGGTACCCCTACTGCTTGTTCATATATTGTATCCATTGAGATGATGCTAACATGAATCTATTGAGATCTCAGGTACAATGGAACCAAAATACAAGGCAAAGATAAGGCTACCACTTCACAAAAAGGCAAGAAAAGAGTCCAAAATAGAGCAAGGAGAACCCTCCTCGATGCAAACACCTCGACTCACTCTTGGAATTAAGTGGGATACTTATGAGGAACTTCTAAGGATGACGACTCTGATGATGATTCCGATGCAAGGGGTATGACCCCAGACATAGAGAATGAGTCCGACTAACCAGGTTCTTCTTATTTATTTTCCACTGAGGACAGTGTGTCCCGTCTAAGTTTGGGGTGATGGTATTTCCATGCTATACTTCTCTATACGCATTTGCATTTATTCATATTTGTTTGCTTAGTTTTCTCATTTTGTTTTTTTTAGTAGTAAATTTTTTTTTACGTAGCTTCGCATGAAATTATTCTAATAGGCAGCATGAGATTATAACAAGAGTATGTGCTACAATTATGACTATTGAGACGTTTTAGGCTCTAAATGTGACTCACTATGTGATATTATGTGGTTCAATTCCTTCACTTGTTGGGTCAAGAGTCTATACTACTTCCAATCAAGTCGACAATGTGCCTTGTGTGTGTGAGATTAATAGTATATTCTATGTTTGTGGCTGATGCTAGAACTTGCCTGGTATGTATGCAAAGCGAAAATAAGGAGTGTAAGTTTAGGAGATGATTTAGGCATTTCTTTGGCAACCTATACATGTTTACCTTCGTTTTACCTACCCATGGACATCATCCTAGTTAAACCCTTTTGAGCCTTTAGCCTATTTTCTTTGACAAACCTCATATGTAAGCCTAATCCATTTTTTTCAAGACCGTAAATTGATCCAAATTCCTAAGTGCTTTAAAGTGAAAAAGTCATGTGACAAAATAAGAGGAAATTGGGTGATTATGATGCTCTAAATTCTAATGGTGCTTGAATGTGTTATGAAAAAGAAAGTGCTATCATAAGAGGTATGTTATGAAAAGAAAAAGGAAAAAGAAAGCTGAAAAGTGAGTTATGCTTAAAATTGAAAAACAAAAGAGGAGAACAAGGGTGGTAGAATAAAAGAAAGAAGAAAGGTTGAAAAAAAAAATGTCAATGATACAATGTGATGTATTAAAGTGCTTAGGAACTTAGTCACTATTTCTGGCCAAAATAGTCCTACCCGTCCCTTAGCCTACATTACAACCATCAAAAGACCTATTTGATCCTAATCTTAGCATTCTGACATTTAGTGGAGTATTACACTAAGGGCAAGCCTATGGTCATCAGTTGCTGCATACGAATTCTTTGTGAGAGCGAGAGCAAGGATATTTTGATACCCATGTTTGAAAAATATGCTATGCTTGTGAGTGACTATGGGTAATATATTGTGAGACACACATGGTTGATGAGTTTTAGATAGTTGTACATGATTCCTTGTTCCTTAACTTTTGAATATGAGTTGACCACCATCACGAGTCTATGCTAGAGGTTAAATGGTTTCTACTAATGATCGGAAAACTACTCTTTGTAGATAATTGTTGTGCTTGTCTTGATGAATGTTTTGTGTTGTTGCTGTGAAACCCTAAGTTGATGTTTAGAGGGACATGATATTTTGTTCGAGGACGAACAAAGCTTCAAGTGTGGGGTGTTGATGATAGGCGAATTTACACGCCTATATCAATATATTTTGCCCATATTTGTGCCATATTTTGAGAACAAATTATATATTTCATGCACTTTTAGTCCGTTTTCCTATAAGTGAGCTAACGAATATGATTAGCAAAGTTTCAGGTATAAATGATGCAAAATTCAGCATTTTATGGATAACTTGACGCCAAAGAAAGCTTCACGGAAGGAGAAAAGGGAGTCTTGGACGCCTAAGGACCAAAAGTGATGCATGGAAAATCTGTCCTGGGCTAAAACAACACTTCTGAAGACTTTGGGGACTTGCAGTAACTTATTTGGATTAGGATAATAATACATTAACCTAGTACAATTGGGTTAAGTATTTCATTAGTTTATTTGGATTTGGATAATGTTACATTAACCTAGTACAATTGGGTTAAGTATTTCATTAGCTTAGAAGGATTTGGTTAAGTATGTCATTAGCTTAGTAGGATTAGGATATGGGTATTATAAATACCCTATCATGCTAGAGATTTTTAATTCATTCCTCCCTTAGTGGAGAGAGGAATTCCTCCCTTAGTGGAGAGATTCATTCACTTACTATTCCAACAATTCTAATTCTTCCATTAATTCTATTCTTCTTCTATTCTTCTATTAAATTCCACAACAAGAGAGACGTTACTTTGCAAAGGACTTCACGCCATCCTCACCCTTACACCTAACGTGCAAAACTTTATTGGGGTACAATGATCATGTTTATTGTGACTTCCTTCGCACTCATGGGTAACTAAACCTCTCTGTTGGGGTTATGGAAGCCGAATGAGATACTATCTATTGCTGTGAGTTTGTGAGTTCGTGACAAGTATGCTGCTTATATCATTATTCTCTTCATCTTAATGCAAATTCTTGTGGCTGCAGACGCATAGAATAACGCCAGTATAGCATTAACTTGTTCGAAAGAAAGGTTAACTGTCTGGAAAAGAGATAATGTCAAGGTAATAGAGTCCCATCCCCTATTAAAAAGTTAGTGCCGTAACTGGATTAACCTCTTGGAGAATTCGTACCGTTAGACACGCTTTAAGCTCGAAAGTGTTAAAAGTGAAATAATCCTCGAATAGGTCGAAAGACGCCTGGATTTACCATCGAATACAATTCTCTATAAGCACATGCATGTCTGAATTCAACACACTCATAGCCAATATAGACGTATAACTCAGAAGGTGGACATAACCCCAACTCCTCAATTCTCATTGTTTCACAACTTACGTAACATTCTTCCTCTTTTTATTTTGCTATTTTTAGTTTTTACTTTATTATTTCGGTTACACATTACAATCCCCCCTTTTTACGAGACTTGCACTAAAAGTCTAGTAATCATTGCTTACTTGTTGGCCAAGCTATTCCCTGTGGGATCGACACCCAACCCAGGTTGGTTTCTATATTTGCTAACGACCGCTTTACACTCTTACGAGAGCTGTAGATTGAGCGTTATCAAAAATTGGCGCCGTTGCCGGGGAATACGAGTATCAACTAAGTTTGTGATAATTACTAGACACTTTGGTCAAAGATTCTCGTACTTTTACTTTTAGTTGTTATTTTTGTTTTATTCAGATTTGTTCAGTGCATCAATGGATGCACAACGTGAAATTGAAAGGATAACTGCTCAAGTGCATCAACAGAATATTGATAACCCAGGCCGTGCAACAAATCCTGATGATGAGGACCTGGGCGATGAGGAGCTACTAAACCCACGACATACTGCTGAGATGGCGGCACCCATGCAGAGAAGAGATCGTCAAGCTAGGTTTAGGCCTGAACGCCAAGCTATGCAAATACCGTTCGATGATGATGATGACGATCTGTACGAAGCTGGTGCCACAGGAGCCATTATTCTTCCACCATTAGCGCCCGAAGCCAAGTTCAACATCACTAGCACCATGATTCAGCTTTTACAACTCAAGGGATTATTTGGTGGACTAGCAGGCGATGATCCGAATATACATCTGATCAACTTTATTTCTACATGCAAGTCATTCAACAATCCTGGCGTTGGACAGAATGCAATTCGACTACGCTTATTTCCATTGTCTCTTTCGGGGGAGGCAACTCTATGGTTGAATGGGCTGACTCCTGATTCTATTACTAATTGGAGGCAAATGAAAGACGCTTTCCTAGAAAGATTCTTTCCGCCATCCAAAAGAGTAGAGTTGAGAGATGAGATCACCAATTTTCGACAGCTTCCAATTGAAGCTCTCCACGAAACATGGGAGAGGTTCAAGTCGAAGCTTATGCGGTGCCCAAACCATCACATGACCAATGTCCACTTGATGGAAATATTATACAGAGCTTTGAATTCGGTGACTAAGCCAGTGGTTGATAATGCGGCTGGAGGATCATTCATGGACCTCACCTTTGGGCAAGCAAGCAATATGCTAGATCGGATGACAAAGCAAAATAGAGTTTGGCATACCAGGGATTCTGAGGTAGAAAGCTCTACTGTATCTTTTGGTATGACTGCAGAGCAGAGGCAAAGACAAGAGGATCGTGACCAAGACATGGCTCATATGAAAACACAAATGGATCTTCTTACAAAGCATTTATTATCAGGGAAGACCGAAAAAGTTAAGGCCGTGGTATCACATGGAAGAAACGAATCTGATTCAGAAGAAGAAGCCAACTACTTGAACAATTAGGGGGGTTTCCGAGGTATTACCCAAGGAAACCAAGGTCGGAGCTATTATGATAAATCTGGATACAAGGACCGCGATCAAGGTAGTTGGAAGAATAATTCAGACAGGAGTGGTTTGTATATTCCTCCTAGAAATCATGAGGCTGAGGCGTCTGATTCCGAATAGATGTCTATGGAAGATATGATGGCCAAGCTGCTGAAAGGAGTGGAGGCAACCAATATGGGCGTAACTGAGGTGAAGAACGATTTGTCTTCAATGAATCAGTTGGTTGACTCACATGCCATTGCAATAAGACAACTAGAGCAACAATTGAGTCAACTTTCAGTAGCAATTAATCAAAGAAAAGCTGGCACACTACCCAGAGACATTGTGCCAAATCTAAGGAATGAAGGATCATGCATGGCTATCACTACTCGAAGTGGTAAGGTGCTGGAAACTTCAGCAAAAGGCAAGCAAGTGGTTGACGAAGTAGTGGACATTGATGATAAGGCGACAGAAGAAGCATCCACAGAAAAAGGCCACAACGGCCATGACGTCGACTCCAACATATTGCAACCTGAAAAAACTGAAAAACGAAAGCAAGAGGAGAAGAAATCCATGGAGAGAACAATTCCATACCCACCACCACCTTTTCCTCAAAGATTGAAGAAGGTGGCGGATGACACGAAGTTCAGCAAATTCATGACTATGTTGAAACAACTGACCATTAATGTTCCATTGGTGGAGGCACTTGAACAAATGCCTGGGTAGGCGAAATTTATGAAGGATCTTTTGACAAAGAAGCGGGCAACAAGTTATGAGTTGAAAGATGATGTTCATCACTGCAGCGCAATTGCTACAAGATCGCTAGTTCAGAAAAAGGCCGACCCCGGTGCTTTCACTATTCCTTGCACTGTTGGATCTATGAATTTTGCCAAGACATTGTGCGATCTGGGTGCTAGCATCAATTTGATGCCACTATCCGTCTACAGGAAGTTGGGGTTAGGCGATCCGACACCAACCAATATGAGGCTCGTGATGGCTGATAGGTCGGTAAAATGACTTGTGGGTATCTTGAATGATGTGTTGGTGAAGGTTTCTTCATTCATATTTCCTGCAGACTTCGTTATTCTGGATTGCGAGGTGGATTCTGAAGTTCCCATAATCTTGGGACGTCCTTTCCTTGCAACTGGAAGTGTGCTTATTGACATGAGGGATAATGAGCTTTTGTTTCGATTGAATGACGAAGTGGTCCGCTTTAATATATGCAAAGCAATGAAGCAACCCAGCGATATGGATGTGTTCTCCGTAGCTTATGAGGATAAGAAAGCATTATCTATAAAGAAACATCTTACTGTTGAGCCATAGGCTGCTGCACTGCTGAATGTTGAGCATGAGGATGATGAAGATTATGAAGAACTTATGGGTTCTCTAACAGGAATAAGGTCCTATTCTCATACTCCTAAACAGTTGGACCTTGATCTTACAAATCAACCTTCACAAACAGCGAAGACTTCCATTGTAGAGCCACCAATGCTAGAATCAAAAGAGCTCCCCAATTATCGAAGGTATACGTTCTTGGGATATGGAAATACACTTCCGGAGAGTGTTGCAGATGATTTAAGTAAACAGCATATAGAGGCTCTCATCTCTGCTCTGATGAGGTACAAGAGAGCTATGGGTAGGAAGTGAAATAATCCTCGAATAGGTCGAAAGACGCCTGGATTTACCATCGAATACAATTCTGTATAAGCACATGCATGTCTGAATTCAACACACTCATAGCCAATATAGACGTATAACTCAGAAGGTGGACATAACCCCAACTCCTCAATTCTCATTGTTTCACAACTTACGTAACATTCTTCCTCTTTTTACTTTGCTATTTTTAGTTTTTACTTTATTATTTCGGTTACATATTACAATCCCCCCTTTTTATGAGACTTGCACTAAAAGTCTAGTAATCGTTGCTTACTTGTTGACCAATCTATTCCATGCGGGATCGACACCCAACCCAGGTTGGGTTCTATATTTGCTAACGATCGCTTTACACTCTTACGAGAGCTGTAGATTCAGCGTTATCAGCTCCCTTTGTGAATTATTGAATTATTTATTTGTGGATTTTCTTTTGAAAAGATCTGAGCTAAGTCTGGGAGTAGTCTTTAACACCGAGTGGGAGGTATAGCAGGATTGGTACTTTTCTAAAACTACGTGCCCCTGTAGGTTGTGAGCCTGAGGCTAATTTATATAGTGATCACTAGTATTTGGATTGATGATTTAAATTCCTACTCTGATGGCAAGGAGAGGACAGCTCTCTCCAACGTGGGTTATACGTTGGACTCCATGTAGCTCATATGGTTTATATTTGATTTGAACCCGAGATAAGAAAAGAAATCCACTTTTAATGATTATTATAAAAAGGGTAGCATGATAGCTCCCGTTGTGAATTGTTGAATTGGTTATTTGTGGATTTTCTTTTGAAAAGATCTGAGCTAAGTTCGGAAGTAGTCTTTAGCACTGAGCGGGAGGTATAACAGGATTGGTACTTCCCTAGAACTACATGCCCCCGTAGGTTGTGAGGCTGAGGCTGATTTATATAGTGATCACTAGTGTTTGGATTGATGATTTAAGGTCCTATTCCGATGGGAAGGATAGGACAGCTCTCCCCAACGTAGGTTAGACATTGGACTCTATGTAGCACACATGGTTTATGTCGGTTGTAAGATACTCCCAATGTGTGTGTGTGTATTCTCCTATCTAATATGAAAAGTCTTGTTCTTCTATCTAAGATGAAAATATATTTGATTGAAAGACTGAGTTTGAGAAAGTCATTGTTTTCGAAAGATTTAATGAACATATATTCCAAAGAGAATTGTTATGAGATTTGATTGCTTTGATGATTTGGAATCGAGATGGAAGTGAATTGAGATTTATTATGATGACTCACATGTTTTACCCGATATATTTTACTCTCTTATGATTTTGATGATTTTAATTCGAGCTAAGTGAGTCATTTATATCCGCATGCATAATTTTATAAACTGTGATGATATTAAGATATTATTTTATATATGCATTGCACCCTCATATGCTCGGTACGTTTCCATGAAACTGACCCACATATTCGTATGTGGGCTACATTTTCTCAAAATGTAGGTACAAGGTATAGTGTACATCTTCAGATCCAGTCAGTTCGCGGCATCCAGCCAGCAGGTGATGAGTCCTTTTGATTCAAGGGCTTGAGTTAGTTATACAGTTCGAGAAGTATTGTATTTTATTTATTCAGTTGTATTGAGTTAGGTTAGTCGGGAGTCATGACCCAGTTACCTACAGTTAGTACTAGTAGAGGCTTCATAGACAGTCAGTAGAAGTTGATGTATTTCGTTTCAGTTTTGGTTGTAAAAGCAGAGTTGTAATCTTGTAAATTTAGTTTTGTATCTATCATATTCATAAAAGAGTTATTTTCCACAGATTTGTATAGATTTATACTTTTTGTTCAGTTGCTTATGAGTTATGCCAATAGAAGGGTTAGCTTGGGGTGACTTGTGATCCTAAGCATCGTGTGACGTCTCGGGACCCGATTTTGGGGCGTTACAAACTTGGTATCAGAGTATATATTTCAAGTGTCCTAGGGTGTCTATGAAGCCGTGTCTAGTAGTCTTGCGGAATGGTACGGAGATGTTTGTACTTTTCTTTGAGAGGCTACAGGGCTTTTAGGAAATGTCTCCTTTCTTTTAAGTCTTAAATCATGCTATAGAAAATTTCTCCAAGAAACTTATACAGATTCTCATCATACTCTAGTCAGGCCATGTCTGCCTTATTTCCAATGTATCAAAAATAGTTGAGCTTAATTCTCCATAGATAGTTATGAAATTGTAAGAGATCTACAAAAGTATTCTATCAGTACTTTTGAGTTCCAAAAACTGAAGTGCTTTATTAGGCCTGTAGAAATCGTACACTAAGCTCGAGTTAGATATGCTTTCAAATTTCTCCTCAGAATCCATAATGATAATCTATACTTCTCTATCTATGTACTGTTCTTGAGGTAACATGTTTGGAAAGTTCCAATTTCCTCCCCAGATAATGCTCTTATATTTGCTGATAGAAGTTTCAGAAGTTTCATAAAGTGGCTTGAGAGGAGCCTTCTAGTGTGTTATAAGTCCTTCAAATTTAAGTTATGCCCTCGTTCTTTTGAGTTATTTAATTAAGACAGAGTAAAGTGTATTCTTAGATCGTTGACTGTTGTGTGTCAAGTTTCTATCTCTTGTATTATGTAATCTTGTTATCATTACGTTTGTGAAAAATCAAAGTCTAGTGAAGCCGTGTGAGACCTATTTCGATTCACTAGCATAGTTGCTTTGTTATTCATATTATTTTCTTAATCAAAACACAAAACCAAAGTCTAGTGAAGCCATGTGAGGCCTATTTCAATTCACTAGCAACTTGTTTATCTTGTTGTTCTAGTGTTAGTTAAAAGTGTGGGTTTCTGTGTAGTGACAGAAGTAGTAATGTTTAGTTGAAAGTCTTGTGTTAGTTAAACTTGTGGGTTTAGAAGTGTAGAGGCAAGAATGGTGGTAAGGGAGATTTATTGAATATGTATAGCTGAATTTTTGCTTATGATTGAATTAGTAATGAAGTGATATACCCTTGTTTATTAGTTTAGTGAAGTTAGAGAAGGAGATTATTAGTTAAGGTGGATTGTTGTTGCTTGAAGTATGAAAGGAGTTATTGATAGTATTTGTTGTGCTAGGAAAGTATAGGTTTTGATAAAAGTACTTGGTGGTTGAGTATTGTTAATTTAGGCTAGCCTGAGATTGCAAGAGGAAGTTTAGTTGAAATTTATAGAGCTATGAAAGTAATTTAGGTGTGAAGATGGGTAAATAGTAATGATCTGAAGAAGGAGGATGTGTTAACAGATTAAGAATAAGATAGGCCATATGATTATGATCGATTATCATTGTGTACTAGTTTTTCTTAATGCTATGTTCTATAGTTTTGAAGTGAAAATTGGGTTGTAAATCATGTTTAGATCTAGACATTAATTTTGAATAGTTGATGGTTTGGTTGTTGATGCTAGTTATGTGGAGGTGATCTAGTAGGCCTGAATAGTGTATGCAAGAGTATAAAATCATGTGTTCGTAATTAAGTTTGGTGCAGAGGTGTGCCCAAGGTGCTATGAGGCTGCATTATTTTTTGAAGATTATTACATATTGTATGGTTAGTAGTAACGTTGAGTTGCTAGGTAGAGAAAGGCTAGTTAGACAATTTATGTTGTTCTTGATAGCTAAGTTAAGGAGTTATGATTGAAGATGTTGAGTCTTTTTAGTATGATTTTATTCTCATGGTTTGATAAAAATATAAGTATAGAAGTGTGATCTTGGTAGGCTATGATTATGTGATTAGAGATGTAGATATGGTTGCAAATGAGAGTGTAAGTCTTTGATGATGATTATTGAAGCTAGGAATTAAGGATGGCATATGGATGAGTTGTTCAAGAATGAAGTTGGTAAGTTTGAAATTAGTTTATTCTTGTGAGTTTAGCATTTATGTGTAGATAATAGAATGATGAAATTATGGCTTAATCTCGAGGATATGGAGTATACCATCATACTTAGAATACCAGCTTTGATCTAAGGGGGAGATGGTTAGTGAAGAACCAAATCGAGTTTTGAGAATTAGATTATGATACATGTCAATAATGAGTTATGATGAGATAGTGATCCCTTCTTACTCTAGAGTATTCCTTGGATTTCAGTCATTACAACACCAAAGCCATCACTTGCTTGACAAATCCATGCCACAGGCCTATGCTTATACCTATCATGTGTGCTCAAGCCCATTCTCAGCTTCTAGCAAGCATATAACAGCTTCACTCTGTGATTCGAGTCATCTCTTATGAATATATGAACTCCAGTTTTATGTTGAATAGCTCATGATAAGTATAAACTCATGTTTCAAAGTATGACCATTTCTTAAACTCATGATACTAGTGAAGTTCGCATTATATCATGTATGTCCTCAGCTTAGATTTCTTTAATGAATCTATGCCTTTGATATTTTATTCCTCAGGACAAAGATAAGTGTTAATGTTATGTATGGTAGTTTTCGTGCTTCTAGTTCATATGTGTTAGCCCTTCGATGACCTCTTCCTATGTCAAGATAGTGGTGATGATAGTGGATAAGCAATGGTTTATTTGTGAGAGAGTTGATGACCCTCATTAAGAAAAATTATTTATTCTATTCTATGTAAGGCTAAAGTGTGAAGTAAGATTGAGGCCAAGTCTTTGATACATTTCATGGTTAGTTAGAAATTGTGTGTATGTTTTTAAGAATAGTGCAAGAAAATTGTTGTTGATAAAGGATTAGAGAATATGCGAAGTATGCCTTTAGGGGTATTTTTCTTAAATTTATATGTGATTTTTAATGATAGGCTTGAATTTCATGTTGGATGTAAGATGATGAATGCAATATGCATTAGTGAATCCATATCAAGAGTTTTAAATTAGTCATTGAAGTGGTAAGGCATGTTATACTTAGGGTGTGAGCTCTAAGAAGATATAAAATATTAAACCTTGTGTTTTAGACTAGTATTGTGGTTTGACATGTTGTATCTTGTGATTTAGTGTTAGGCTTGATCATGGTGAGAGAACTTAGTTTAGTTTAGACCTTAGTAGAAAGATTTCGCAATGCCAATATGAGAATTATAAGTTGAATCAAATGAGTATGGTATTTAAGGGGAATAGTATAGTTGAGAGAGCATTTGAGAAGTGATGCTAAGCTTGAAAGTAAGAAGTTACGTTGCCTACGGCCTAGCAATTCTATCCTAGTTTATGAGTTATATAATTATATTCCATGCTATAGAGTTATATCAATGTTGTAATTCCTTAGTTAAATGTCTTGTTCAGAGCATGCCCAAAATTCTTTGCTCCCTAATGTCAATAGAATTTCATAGAAAAGTGCTAAAGAAATACTACATTTGAGTATGGGTAGTTAGTATGATCCAGTCTATATAGCCTGTAATCTAGTTTAGCAAGCAAAGAGATAAGATCCTATAGATTCTTAATTTTCCAGCTAGACTTACTATCCGCAGTCTTATACGTATGTACATTCCAAGAGGCAATGTGTTTGTGTCCAATTAAATTATGAATTCAGCTCAGTTCATGCATCAGTTTCAGTTTCAGATATTAAGTCATGATTCAGTTTGTAAGTATCCTGTGTAGTATCACAGTCTCTTCCTAGTATTTTCATCAAATTATTATCATTTGGGAACGAACGATCCCATGAGGGGGATGTTGTAATACCCCAAGTTTTCATGTCATAAACCTCTTATCCTTTCTCATGAGATCAAATCCAGTGCAAAGTAATGATTACTCATAAGTTGACACTCTCGTTTCTATCTTAGCCATATAGTTATTTTTCTTGAGGATTCATGCACTTGCAGACCAGTTCAGTAGCTCATTATTCTTGAGATACAGTGATTCAGTTCTATCAGTTACACATGATAGCTTGAAGACTAATATTCCTCTGTGTTTCAGGTTAATTATCCACATTCGAGGATGAATGTTCCCAAGGGGAGATAATGTAATACCCCATATTTTCGTGCTAGAATTCTAACCGTCATTACTACATGTTTAAGATCTAATACAAGTGATTATCATGTGAATACAAGTTGAATGATCATTATGTTAGTCTATGGAGTAGTTTAGAGGTGGAAAATGTTAATAGCAATGACATAGAACAAGGTTGAGCTAAGATCAATTGATTCATCCAAAGTTTGACATTCGATTCTACAAACGTCAACTTCAAACGTGAATATATCTTAATATACATGGAATTTTTCATACCAAGACCTATCAAATTGTATAAAATTGAATTAGCTTTCCAACGATACCAATTTTTCAAAAATCCGATACCTGAGCAAAGAGTTATACCCATTTTTGTGAGAGGCAGTAAGGGTGTGCGATGGGCAATGCATCGCCCAATCAAATTTGTGCAATTGGGAGTGCGAGGCACACATAAATGTCTTCCATAAGGTGTGCGACGCACAACTTAAGGTCTTCCATGGGTTTTGTGCTGCATACCTCACTTCCAAGTGCCAAAAACACCCCTATATATGTCTATAACACGAGATTAAACTCCCACAACATCAAAACAAGTTTACTTTATCTCAAAATCACCGAGAACAACCTTTAGGGTTTCAACATAAAAACCCCAATAGCTAGAGATTCAACCATGAGAATTCTATAATTTTTACATATTCGGAATCCCCGTTACGAAGGCTACGAGTGACACCTAAAAATTCGTGAATAACATTATGTCATTCGAAAAGTCATTCAAAGCTTCAAGTTTAAGGTATGTGGGGTTTTTCAGCAAGAACACCCTTTCGTTCTTGTGCCCAAAAATACTTTCTTTTACGAAGTTATGTATTTTATATGTTTTACTATGATTTTGAAGCATGAATTTATATCCTATATTGATTATCATTAGATTATGATGTTTTTGATATTTTAGAAGTGAAATTATATGAGAATGATGATATTTTGTGCCTTATGGCTAAATTTCCCGATTTTGAAGGAAGTTACATATGTTTATGATGTAAAGCTTGAACCTTGATAAATTTCATATGATGTTGAGACATGAGTTTCGAACTCTAATTGAGATTGTCGTTTTTTTTAGAAATCATGTGTTATAAACACTTTGTGTTTGAATGAATTGAGATGATAATGAAGCTTTGACCTTTGAGTCATAAAAAGGAATTGATTTGAACCCGAGATAAGAAAAGAAATCCACTTTTAATGATTATTATAAAAAGGATAGCATGATAGCTCCCGTTGTGAATTGTTGAATTGGTTATTTGTGGATTTTCTTTTGAAAAGATCTGAGCTAAGTTCGGAAGTAGTCTTTAGCACTGAGCGGGAGGTATAACAGGATTGGTACTTCCCTAGAACTACATGCCCCCGTAGGTTGTGAGGCTGAGGCTGATTTATATAGTGATCACTAGTGTTTGGATTGATGATTTAAGGTCCTATTCCGATGGGAAGGATAGGACAGCTCTCCCCAACGTAGGTTAGACATTGGACTCTATGTAGCACACATGGTTTATGTCGGTTGTAAGATACTCCCAATGTGTGTGTGTGTATTCTCCTATCTAATATGAGAAGTCTTGTTCTTCTATCTAAGATGAAAATATATTTGATTGAAAGACTGAGTTTGAGAAAGTCATTGTTTTCGAAAGATTTAATGAACATATATTCCAAAGAGAATTGTTATGAGATTTGATTGCTTTGATGATTTGGAATCGAGATGGAAGTGAATTGAGATTTATTATGATGACTCACATGTTTTACCCGATATATTTTACTCTCTTATGATTTTGATGATTTTAATTCGAGCTAAGTGAGTCATTTATATCCGCATGCATAATTTTATAAACTGTGATGATATTAAGATATTATTTTATATATGCATTGCACCCTCATATGCTCGGTACGTTTCCATGAAACTGACCCACATATTCGTATGTGGGCTACATTTTCTCAAAATGTAGGTACAAGGTATAGTGTACATCTTCAGATCCAGTCAGTTCGCGGCATCCAGCCAGCAGGTGATGAGTCCTTTTGATTCAAGGGCTTGAGTTAGTTATACAGTTCGAGAAGTATTGTATTTTATTTATTCAGTTGTATTGAGTTAGGTTAGTCGGGAGTCATGACCCAGTTACCTACAGTTAGTACTAGTAGAGGCTTCATAGACAGTCAGTAGAAGTTGATGTATTTCGTTTCAGTTTTGGTTGTAAAAGCAGAGTTGTAATCTTGTAAATTTAGTTTTGTATCTATCATATTCATAAAAGAGTTATTTTCCACAGATTTGTATAGATTTATACTTTTTGTTCAGTTGCTTATGAGTTATGCCAATAGAAGGGTTAGCTTGGGGTGACTTGTGATCCTAAGCATCGTGTGACGTCTCGGGACCCGATTTCGGGGAGTTACAGTGAAGTAGGTCTAGCCCAATCACGAACCATTGCAACATTGGCTGAATCAGCCATAATACCTTTCTTAGTCACCACATGACCTAAGAAAGAAACAGACTCCAACCGAAACTCGCACTTAGAGAACTTAGCATACAACTTCTCATCTCTCAATCTCTGAAGCACAATCTACAAATGCTCCTCATTTTCAACCTCATTCTAGGAATACACCAAGATACCATATATAAATACAATAACAAAGGAGTCAAGATATGGTCAAAACTCCAGATTCATCAACTCTGTGAATGCGGTAGAGGCATTGGTCAACCCAAAGGACATGACCAAGAACTCATAATGACCATATCGAGTCCGAAAATCTATCCATAAAATATCCAAAGCTCTAATCCTCAACTGGTGATAATCGAAACTCAAATTAATCTTTGAAGACACCGCAGCACCCTGAAGCTGATCAAACAAATTATCTCTGCGAGAAAGAGGATACTTATTCTTAACCGTCACCTTATTTAACTGTCGATAATCAATCACATCCGCATATACCAAACCATTTTCTTCACAAACAAGGAGGGTGCACCCCAATGTAAAATACTAGGTCGGATAAATCCTTTATCCAACAACATCTGCAACTGATCCTTCAGTTCCTTCAGCTCTGCTAGACCATCCTATAAGGAGGAATAGAAATGGGCTTGGTGTACGGCTCAACATCAATAACGAAATCAATATCCCGATCCAGAGGTATACCGGGTAAGTCCGTAGAAAACACGTCCATAAACTCACGGACAATACTGACAGAATCAAAGGAAGGAGGCAAAACAACATTGGTGTCACGAATATGAGCCAAGTAAAGTAAACATAATATTAGCCAAGTAAAATAAACATACCCTCTCAACCAATTTAAGAGCCTGAACATAGGATATAATCCTCTTAGGACTCGAATGAAGTACAACCTTCCAAGCTATCTTTGGCACACCCGACAAAGCGAAAGTCATGGGCTTAGAAAAATAATCTTAGACAACATGATAAGGTGCCAACTCCATGCTTAAAATAACATCAAAATAGACCATGTCTAACATAAGCAAATCTACCAAAGTCTCACGCTTGGAAAAAATCAGAACACAAGATCGGTACACCCTATCCACTACTAAAGAATCACCTACCGAGGTAGATACACAAATAATCATGGCAAGAGGCTTACTAACAGAATCAAAACTCAAAGCAAAATACACAGATACATAGAAGAAAGTCAACCCATGATCAATTAATACAAAGGTAGGTCTAAAACAAACGGGGATGATACCTATAAACATAATATCAGAAGCCTCTTCCTTGGGTCTGGCTAGTATAACATAACACTGACCACGACACTAGCTGTCTAGGTATCCCCATGACCACCAACTACCTAAGTGGCCCTATGACCACCCTTTCTAGCTCCACTACCTCTGCCCCTCGCACCTCTAGTAGCACACATGCCCCTCACAGATGAAATAAGAGTAGTTCGAATCACCTAGCAGGGACAGTTCCTAGGCACATGACTAATCTCATCACATACATAGTAACCTCTACGACCAGTATCAATAGGATAAGGTCCACTGGGCCCAAACGGCAACCCTGAACTTCTGAACTAGAAGATCCACCACCTAAACTTTGTAAAGCCACCACTGACCTATAATGGTATCCACGAGAACCTTTAAAATCTCTGCCTCAAGGGGTCCGACTCGTAGCCCCAAACACGACCATTTGAGATGTAGCTAACTAAAAGGAGATATCCAAACCCTTCATGAACTTCTGAATCTTCTCAGACTCGGTGGAAATGCTATCCTAGGAATATCTGGACAGGGTATAGAAGCGTGCTAAATACTTAGAAACTGTTATGGAGCCTTTCTCTAAGTGGTCAAACTCGTCCCACATAATATCTCTTAAGCTGAAAGGCATAAATCAACACCATTCGTGCAGAAAGAGTGAAACACAACTCAAAATGCCAGGTATGATAAAACTTCACATGATAAAGAATAAAATGAGAAAAGTTTTCTAAGATGTCCTATAGCCTCTCAAAGATAGATACGGACATCTACGTACCGATCTGTAAGACTCTATTAGACATCCCGTTCTTACACCATTGAGACTAATGAAACCTGGCTGCTCTGATACCAATTTGTCATAACCCAAAAAAAGAGGGTCATGATAGCACTTGTTGCGGCATACCTTGACAAATAAGACTATCACCCAAATTGATACAAAAAGAGTAAAAGATAGAAATATCCTAAGGTAAGGCATCTAGAACAAGGAAAAACCTTACAAGTAATCATAAAAATGCAGAAAGGACTTATCCAAAATACCGATCATGCCCAAAACCAGGTGTCAATAATGTAAGAACTACTAATACAATCCAGGAGTCAAATACATCAGAAAAATTACCACAAAAAAATAATATTTGTCTCCAAATACTAATAAAGACATAACTACTATAAAAAGATAAAGGTGAATTCTGGACGAATAAATGCCCAACTGCTACCTTGGAAGCTTCAATAATCCCTTGAGTCAAGCAAACTGAGGTGTACTCGAGCTAAGACCTGCATAGAAAGGGCACAATAGGTATGAGTACGGTCTACTTATACTCAGTGGAGATCATAAACTGATCGAGCAAAGTTGAAAATAAAGTATACAAAAATATACTGAAGGGCACGTCACCTACAATTTAAAAATCTTCCACAAAGGTAGCCCATACCGCTTGCACTAGCAGTTTAATAATATTCATATATAATACAACACATAAGATAGGGATACAAATATACACAATATCACATACAAGTAGAACAAAAAAGGGAATATATAATCAAGATCGTCAAGTATAATTAAAGAAAGATAGAATAATTAGATGTTAACAAGTCAAGATATAGAATAAATAGGTAGATGACAAGTCAACATGACAATTCAAACACGACATAATAACAATAAAGTGGGTGCAATGTATGTGATGATGATGATGATAATGCATGGTATTGTCACACAACCTCGAGTTTGGCACACAGCCTTATGTTTGGCACACGACCTCAAAATAAACAATATTCGCAACTATTCTCTAATATTATCAATCAGAGATGGTCTATAAATGTAACACCCCATACTTAATTATGTGCATTAGCCATGGTTATATGTGTTGGAGTATATGTATTGATCCTAAGTTAGGTATATATGAGTTTAAGTATGAGTATTGACTATTTTGAGATGGTTTCAAGTGTATAGTTTGATTATATGTGTATAGGAATCGACTTTATTTATACCGGAATTTGCACGTCGATGGTTCCATACGAAGCTTATTGAATAAGCTTTCCAATGATATAAAGATTTCCAAAAATGGATAAGTTTTGGATATAATCAAGCACGTTCGAAACTATAAAACGGTGGCCGGGATATTGTGAATTGTAAATGTGCAGGAAAATTTCCTGCACACAAACAACTGAGGCCTGCCAGTTTTTTGGGTCAATTTTGAACGATCATAACTCCCTTAATATAATGAACTGGGAGAGATACGACCTATCAAAATAAAGATCTTTGAGTATTCTTTCCAATTCAATTGGTTTCATCCAAATCCAACGTCTGAGTAAGGAGTTATACTCGTTTTACTTCAGCCTCTCAAAATAGATTTTTAGGGTCAACTTCAAACGATCATAAATCCTTGTATAAGACGAACTGGGTGGCCTACTTTATATGAAATGAAATCCCTTTAAATTATATATCCAACAATACCAATTTCACCCAAATCCGATATCGGAGCAAAGAGTTATGATCGATTTACTTTAGCCTATCAAAATAGTCCAACATGGACAGATTCGAATTTACTTAAAATTTTAAGGGCAATATGGTCATTTTCCATCACCTCATGGACGAAAATTGTTCATTATATACATATACTTAGCCTCATATCCATCATTTTTATCCAAATTATTGAAGAATAAGGAAACCCTAGCCTAAGTTCAACTCCAATTATCTTGTGATTCAACCGTAGAAAATCCAAATTGATTCCGTAGTTGTGTTCACCATCTCGAGGACTTCGAGAAGCACCCATATTTTGTGCCAACAGGACTTCGAAATCAAAAGGGACATTTTATGGTAAGGATGTAAATTATGTTGGTGTTATTTATATGGATATGTATATATATGCATGTGAGCATAAGAAGTATGTTATTTGATTGTTGTTGAAAGATGATTGGAAATGATGATGGATTATTCTTGTGCATGGTTGGATTATGTTGAATTGTGAAAGGATTTGGTGTGATGATGTGGTATTGAAATGATGATTATATATATATATATATACACATAAACCTATTGTTCAAGTTGGTTTTTGGAATGCTTTGCAAATATTGGTTGTATGGAATTATGGAAGAGAATTGTGGTGTTGGGTTGCTAATACTAGATGCCAAACATTTCATTGTAGATAAGTGATTTGTAAAGGCGGGAAGTTGTGTTGAATTGGTATCCGAATCTACAATGAGGTATGTAAAGCATACTCTAACGATGTTCTTTGGCATGAAAACACCAATGTTCCATCAAGTAAGATTCCGAGGTTGTCCAAAAACATGTATTGTTCTACATTACCAACGAAGTTGTTTCCATTCTATAAAGTGTCAAAATGTTTTATTGATATACCAAAAGGCTCCTATTTCATTATTGTGATATTGATGATTTTGAAACACATTGTTGATGTACTAATGAGTCTTAATTACATCGTTATTGTATGGAAGGTCTATTACTTGGTTTCTATTGATGTATCATTGTTCCAAAGGTACTATATTGGCATGAACACTAATGTAATAATCTCAAAAGCTTTTGAACTAAGTTATTAGAAAGATCTCTTATGTGTGTTACTTGATATACGTGTGGGTGGTATCCCAGGGGCATAATCCTAGCATGGGTCGATCCCTATTTATGTGTTTATGGGTGGTATCCCAGGTGCATAAGCCTAGCATGGGTCGATCCCAGTTGATATGTACTGGGGGCAGCCTAATGGTCACAGTACGATATAGTATTGATTATTGTTAGGTGGTTGGAGGTTCGGGAGGAGGAGGTAATGGCGAATGATAATTGTAAAGAATGAAATGAACGAATGTATACCGTTCCACAAATGTGTTTGAATTCAAGAACCCAATTCAGATTAATGATAATGTACATGATCCTAAAAGTGTTTATGAAGTGTGGTTCACTTCTATTATGATTTATTCACTTGCGTCTGATTTTCTTGATCCCCTATATCACATATGATTATTTACAACTTTACATACTCAGTACATATTTCGTACTGACGTCCCCCACGAGGACCTGCATTTTATGCTGCAGGCATAGGTACCTCAGCTCATACACCACACAAGTAGAAGCCAGGTTATACAACTAATGTTGGTGAGCTCCAGTTTGCTTTGGAGCTTTCCGAGTCGGTTCCTTATGTTTTGTTATTGTACAGGAGTCATGTGTGGGCGGGGGTTTGTCCCGACCCTAGTTATGTCATGTATATCCTAGAGGCTTTGTAGACATAAGAAAGGGTAAAGTCATGGAAGTTTATATAGTGATGTTATATCTGTATATGTGGTGGCCCCGACGGCCAAGTATTATATATATATATTTGTGCGTGTTGTGCTGATACAGGTAATTAGATCCTTCTATATGCAACGAAGTGCTGTCCAAATTTTTGGTGATATGTAAGTGAAAGTACAGGTATTTGAACGGGTTCTCCTGGGCCTTCTCAAATTTGGGTGCCAGTTCGGCCCGATGGGATTTTGGGTCGTGACAAAAGTGGTATCAGAGACAGGTTCGTCCTAGTGAGTCTACAAAGCCGTGTCTACGTAGAGTCTTGTTTATCGGTGTGTTGTGAACCACATCTATAAACAGGAGGCTATGGACATTTAGGAATTGTTTCTTTTCTTTATGTCTTAGATCATGCGATAGAGCTTATATTGTATATGAAGTCATAGTTGACCTCTGAATCAGTTTGTTTCTCTTATTATAGTAATGATGCCGGTTACTAGAAGCAAGCATACCGGTAAGCAAGTAGATGTGGCTGCCGGAGAGGGGACTAGTAAGTCACCCACTATACCAGCTAATCAAAGTGAGGCTCCAGCTGAGCATGCATCAGAAACTTCCCCCAGTCCGGAAGAAGCAAGGGGGAGGAGAACTATATCCCCAGAGCCACCTATTAATGCTGTTGATCAAGATCTTAGAAATGCAGTGCAACTTTTGACTCATATAGTTGCTGGGCAAGCTCAAGGGCAAGCCATTCCTACTGCAGGTCCTAGTGGTATAGATAGGGCGGCTAGTCTTCGAACACAGGATTTTCTTAAGATGGATCCGCCTACTTTTACCGGATCCGATCTTAATAAAGATCTGTAGGACTTTATTGATCAGATCCAAAGGGCCCTAGAGGTGATGCATGTATCGGGCAGAGAGACAGTGGAGTTAGCCACGTATAGATTCAAAGGTGAGGCTATATATTGGTATGAAGAGTGAAAAAGGTCAAGGGGTATTGATGCACCCCCAGCTACTTGGAAAGAGTTCAAAGAGACATTTATTGATCATTATCTTCCATATGAGACTCGTCAGGCCCGTGCGGATCAGTTCTTAAATCTTCGACAAGGTAATACAAGTGTGAGGGAGTATAGTCTTTGATTTAATTCTTTGTCCAGATATGCTCCTAATGTTATAGCTACTATGGATGGCAGAGTTCATCGGTATGTGGATGGATTGGAACCGTATTTGGTTAGGGATTGTACTATTGCTGCTTTGAACATAGATATGGACATAGCGAGGATCCAAGCTTTTGAACAGAAAATGGAAGATCAGAGGCAGCGGAGAAGAATACAGGAATCAAAAAGAGGATATTCCAAGAGGGCCAGATCTACAAGGCAGTTCATGGCATCTCAAGGAGGGTTTAGACCACAATTTTCTGCTAGACCACCTAGGCCATTATCTTCTTATTCTGCAGCTAGTGCCCTACCACAGTTCCAAGGGTCTAGAGGAAATCAATTTGGGCATAAAAGTGAGAGTCAGAGTTCGCAGATAGTGGGGTACCAAGGGCAAGGGTATATGAGCCAACCGAGACCTCCTCGAGAGCGATGCAATAAATGTGGAAGGTATCATTTGGGAGCATGTCGGCTGGGGACCAATGTTTGCTTTTGGTGCGGTATGTTAGGCCATATGATGAGGGAATGCCCACGAAGGGACATAGGGGGTATGGAATGACCTACGGGGTCATTTGTTGTATCATCATCATCGATGCCTTATTTAGGAAGGGGTGCACAACCAATGGGTCGTGTTAGAGGTGATAGAGGAGCCACGAGTTCTAGAGGGGCTCAAAATCGTACGTATGCTCTAGCGGATCGACAGAATTTAGAGGCTTCCCCAGATGTGGTTACGGGTACATTGTCTATATTTTTATTCGATTTATATGCCTTAATTGATCCCAGTTCTACATTATCTTATGTTACTCCATTGGTTGCTGGAAAGTTCGAAAGAATACCCGAACTATTAGTTAAGCCATTTGAAGTATCCACACCGGTTGGGGAATCTATTATAGCTAGAAGGGTTTATCAAAACTGCATAGTAACTATTTGTGGTCGTGATACGATGACTGATATTGTAGAGTTAGAAATGGTAGATTTTGATGTTATAATGGGTATGGATTGGTTGGCATCTTGTTATGCCACAATTGATTGTTGCACGAAAAAGGTATATTTCCATTTTCCAAATGTATCAGTCCTTGAATGGAAAGGTGAAATTAGCGCGCCAAGAGGTAGATTTATTTCTTATTTTAAGGCAAGAAGAATGATTTCCAAGGGATACATATATCATTTAGTTAGAGTAAGGGATATAGAAGCAGAGCCACCAACTCTTCACGCTGTTCTGGTGGTAAATGAATTTCCTGATGTATTTCCTTAAGATCTTCCAGGTTTGCCTCCTGAACGAGAAGTAAAGTTTGGTATTGATGTAATACCAGGCACCCAACCAATCTCCATTTCGCCGTATAGAATGGCCCCAACAGAATTACGAGAATTGAAAGAGCAATTGAAAGATTTGCTAGAGAAGGGATTCATAAGGCCTAGTATGTCCCCCTGGGGAGCACCAGTGTTATTTGTGCGCAAAAAGGATGGCTCGCTGAGGATGTATATTGATTATTGGCAATTGAATAAGGTGACTATTAAGAATAAATATCCTCTCCCAAGAATTGATGATTTATTTGATCAGTTACAGGGCGCCAAGTGTTTTTCTAAGATTGATTTGAGGTCAGGTTACCACCAAGTGAGGGTCAAAGAGAAGGATATACCCAAGACAGCTTTCCGAACATGGTATGGTCATTATGAGTTTCTAGTTATGTCATTTGGGCTAACAAATGCACCTGCAACTTTTATGGATTTGATGAATAGGGCGTTTAAGCCATTCTTGGATGTATTTGTGATAGTTTTTATAGATGATATTCTAGTTTATTCTAGATCAGAAGAGGACCATGCCAATCACTTACGACAGGCATTGCAGACTCTTCGTAATTGTAAGCTTTATGAAAAGTTCTCTAAATGTGAGTTTTGGTTAAATTCGGTGGCATTTTTGGGTCATATTGTATCTAGTGAAGGGATAAAGGTTGATGCTCAAATGATAGAAGCTGTGAAGAACTGGCCAAGGCCCACAACGCCTCCGGAGATTCATAGTTTTCTCGGGTTGGCCGGTTATTATAGAAGGTTTGTTAAAGACTTTTATTCCATTTTAGCACCCTTAACCAAGCTAACCCATAAAGCATCCAAATTCCAATGGAATGATGCATGTGAGAAGAGTTTTCAAGATTTAAAGAACAAGTTGATTTCTACACCCGTGTTGGTACTTCCAGAAGGCACCGAAGGGTATACAGTGTATTTTGATGCTTCCAGAATTGGTTTAGGATGTGTATTGATGCAGGATGGTAAGGTAATAGCATATGCTTCTAGACAATTGCGGCCACATGAGAAGAATTATCCTACACACGATCTTGAGCTGGCAACAATTATTTTTGCTTTAAAGATATGGCGCCACTACTTATATGGGGTTCATGTTGATTTATATACTGACCATAAGAGCTTGCAATATATTTTTAATCAGAAGGATCTAAATTTAAGGCAACAGATATGGCTTGAACTATTAAAGGACTACGATGTTGATATCTTGTACCATCCAGGGAAAGCAAATATGGTAGCTGATGCGTTAAGTCGTAAGGCTATGATGGCGCCTATATAAAGGCAAGGGATGGTTAAAGATCTTCACCAGTTAGCTTGTTTGGGAGTTCGCCTTCTTGAAACTCCGAATAAAGAGCTTCTCGTACATAATGCTGCGGAATCTTCATTAGTAGCTGAAGTGAAAGATAAGCAATATGCAGATCCTATTTTATTACAGCTTAAGGAGAACGTTCAGAGTGGTTCGACCAAGGCATTTGAGCTTACGCGAGAAGGAGTACTTCAGTGCCAAAACCGATTGTGTGTGCCGGATGTAGACGGGCTAAGAAAGAAGATTATGACAGAGGCACATTTTTCAAAGTATTCCATTCATCCAGGATCAACCAAAATGTATCAAGATTTGAAGGATGTATATTGGTGGAAGTGGAATGACATGAAAAAGAACATCGCAGAATTTGTAGCTGAATGTCCAAATTGCCAACGAGTTAAAGTGGAACATCAAAAGCCCGGAGGCTATATGCAATGCATAGATCTTCCAATTTGGAAGTGGGACATGATCAACATGGATTTTGTTACAGGTTTGCCTCGTACAGCTCAGAAATTTGATTCTATATGGGTGATTGTGGATAGACTTACTAAATCTGCACATTTCTTACCCGTTAAGACCACTTACACAGTTGAAGAATATTCAAAGCTGTATGTTAAAGAAATAGTCCGATTACATGGAGTGCCAACTTCTATTATATTGGATAGGGGAACTCAATTTACCGCAAACTTTTGGAAGTCTTTCCAACGGAGTTTGGGAACACAAGTGAATCTGAGTACAACTTTTCACCCTCAGACGGATGGACAAGCAGAGCGCACCATTCAAACACTTGAAGATATGCTACGAGCATGTGTTATAGATTTTAAAGGCAGCTGGGATGATCATTTACCTCTTATTGAGTTTGCCTACAATAATAGCTATCATTCAAGTATCAAAATGGCACCATATGAAGCTTTATATGGGAGGAAGTGTTGATCACCAATTGGATGGTTCAAAGCGGGTGAAACTCTTATGTTCGTACCGGATCTTGTGTATCAAGCCATAGAAAAAGTCAAGGTGATTCAGCAACGGTTAAAAACAGCCCAAAGTCGACACAAATCATATGCGGATAGTAGAAGAAGAGGGCTAGAGTTTTCGTTAGGTGATTGGATATTTTTGAAGGTATCGCCAATGAAAGGGGTGATGAGATTTGGCAAGAAAGGAAAGTTGAGTCCACGATATATAGGCCCATATAAGATTATTCGAAGATGTGGGCATGTTTCTTATGAATTAGAGCTACCCCAGGAACACTCATCAGTGCATCTAGTATTTCATGTATCGATGCTTCGAAAGTGCATCGGAGATCCGTCCCTTATTACTTCTACCGAAGATGTGCAAGTAGCAGAATATCTTACCTATGAGGATATGCCTATTGCTATATTAGATCATCAAGTTAAGAAGATGAGAAATAAAGAAGTAGCATCGGTGAAAGTACTTTGGAGAAATCAACAAAGGGAAGAGATTACATGGGAAGCGGAGGAAGCAATGAAATTGAAATACCCTTATTTGTTCAAAGGTGAAAAAGAAGTGCAAGGAGTGGAACTGGGACACTAACAAGTAAGTTTTTACATATGCATAATATCTATATGATGACGTGAATATCAATTATGAATTCGAACTTGTTTCAGCTAAATAACTACATTCACATTCGAGGACGAATGTCCTTAAGGGGGGAAGGATGTAACGCCCCATACTTAATTACGTGCATTAGCCATGGTTATATGTGTTCGAGTATATGTATTGATCCTAAGTTAGGTATATATGAGTTTAAGTATGAGTATTGACTATTTTGAGATGGTTTCAAGTGTATAGTTTGATTATATGTGCATAGGAATCGACTTTGTTTATACCAAAATTTGCCCGTCGATGGTTTCATACGAAGGTTATTGAATAAGATTTTCAAATATATAAAGATTTCCAAAAATGGATAAGTTTCGGATATAATCAAGCACGTTCGAAACTATAAAACGGTGGCCAGGATATTGTGAATAGTAAATGTGCAGGAAAATTTCCTGCACACAAACTACTGAGGCCTGCCAGTTTTTTGGGTCAACTTTGAAGATAATAAATCCCTTAATATAATGAACTGGGAGAGCTACGATGTATCAAAATAAATATCTTTGAGTCTTCTTTCCAATGCAATTGGTTTCATCCAAATCCAACGTCTGAGTAAAGAGTTATACTCGTTTTACTTCAGCCTCTCAAAATAGATTTTTAGGGTCAACTTCAAACAATCATAACTCCTTGTACAGGATGAACTGGGTGGCTTACTTTATATGAAATGAAATACCTTTGAATTATCTATCCAACAATACTAATTTCACCCAAATCCGATATCGGAGCAAAGAGTTATGATCGATTTACTTTAGCCTATCAAAACAGTCCACCATGGACAGATTCGAATTTACTTAAAATTTTAAGGGCAATATGGTCATTTTCCATCACCTCATGGACGAAAATTGGTCATTATATACATATACTTAGCCTCATATCCATCATTTTATCCAAATTATTGAAGAATAAGGAAACCCTAGCCTAAGTTTAACTCCAATTATCTTGTGATTCAACCGTAGAAAATCCAAATTGATTCCGTAGTTGTGTTCACCGTCTCGAGGGCTTCGAGAAGCACCCCTTATTTGCGCCAACAGGACTTCAAAATCAAAAGGGCCATTTTATGGTAAGGATGTAAATTATGTTGGTGTTATTTATATGGATATGTATATATATGCATGTGAGCATAAGAAGTATGTTATTTGATTGTTGTTGAAAGATGATTGGAAATGATGTTGGATTATTCTTGTGCATGGTTGGATTATGTTGAATTGTGAAAGGATTTGGTGTGATGATGTGGTATTGAAATGATGATTATATATATATATATATACACATAAACCTATTGTTCAAGTTGGTTTTTGGAATGCTTTGCAAATATTGGTTGTATGGAATTATGGAAGAGAATTGTGGTGTTGGGTTGCTAATACTAGATGCCAAACATTTCATTGTAGATAAGTGATTTGTAAAGGTGGGAAGTTGTGTTGAATTGGTATCCGAATCTACAATGAGGTATGTAAAGCATACTCTAACGATGTTCTTTGGCATGAAAACACCAATGTTCCATCAAGTAAGATTCCGAGGTTGTCCAAAAACATGTATTGTTCTACATTACCAACGAAGTTGTTTCCATTCTATAAAGTGTTAAAATGTTTTATTGATATACCAAAAGGCTCCTATTTCATTATTGTGATATTGATGATTCTGAAACACATTGTTGATGTACCAATGAGTCTTTATTACATCGTTATTGTATAGAAGGTCTATTACTTGGTTTCTATTGATGTATCATTGTTCCAAAGGTACTATATTGACATGAACACTAATGTAATAATCTCAAAAGCTTTTGAACTAAGTTATTGGAAAGATCTCTTATGTGTGTTACTTGATATACGTGTGGGTGGTATCCCAGGGGCATAAGCCTAGCATGGGTCGATCCCTATTTATGTGTTTATGGGTGGTATCCCAGGTGCATAAGCCTAGCATGGGTCGATCCCAGTTGATATGTACTGGGGGCAGCCTAATGGTCACAGTACGATATAGTATTGATTATTGTTAGGTGGTTGGAGGTTCGGGAGGAGGAGGTAATGGCGAATGATAATTGTAAAGAATGAAATGAACGAATGTATACCGTTCCACAAATGTGTTTGAATTCAAGAACCCAATTCAGATTAATGATAATGTACATGATCCTAAAAGTGTTTATGAAGTGTGGTTCACTTCTATTATGATTTATTCACTTGCGTCTGATTTTCTTGATCCCCTATATCACATATGATTATTTACAACTTTACATACTCAGTACATATTTCATACTGACGTCCCCTACAAGGACCTGTATTTCATGCTGCAGGCACAGGTACCTCAGCTCATACACCGCACAAGTAGGAGCCAGGTCATACAGCTACTGTTGGTGAGATCCAGTTTGCTTCGGAGCTTTCCGAGTCAGTTCCTTATGTTTTGTTATTGTATAGGAGTCATGTGTGGGCGGGGGTATGTCCCGACCCTAATTATGTCATGTATATCCTAGAGGCTTTGTAGACATAAGAAAGGGTAAAGTCATGGAAGTTTATATAGTGATGTTATATCTGTATATGTGGTGGCCCCGACGGCCAAGTATTATATATATATATATTTGTGCGTGTTGTGCTGATACAGGTAATTAGATCCTTCTATATGCAACGAAGTGCTGTCCAAATTTTTGGTGACATGTAAGTGAAAGTACAGGTATTTGAACGGGTTCTCCCGGGCCTTCTCAGCTTCGGATGCCAGTCCGGCCCGATGGGATTTTTGGTCGTGACAATAAAATTCAATATTTGATACCAATCCAATATTCCAGTATTTTTAAGGCACATATATAACATAAGACATAAATCAAGTACACATACATGACAACAAGTAAATATAAAATAGTAAAACAAATAAGTGAAATAATGCATATGATGACATGAGAATGACGATGCAATGTTCACAATATCTCAAAATAAGTATTTTCACAATGAATCCATGTGATGTATTTCCACATGCAATCCACATGATGTATTTCCACAACCATGTGTGTCAATATCCACTCATTATTTCTATTTCATCCATTAATTTCCACATGTCTCATATACCAACAAGTATGAATATATCACAATACAACAATGGTACCATATTAGGTATTTCAACAATACAATACAATTATTCACATGTATTTAGGGCTATCAATATCACATAGGACACTACACAGTCATACACAACACATAATATCTTAATTTTGATAATTACATCACATATAGGCCCCCATACTGGCACAACACATAGATAGCCATTTTTCATGATTATTTCTCACCTTTAACATGCATTTTGTATCATTATTTACTACCCAACACAATTAGAAAGAGTTAAGCCATAACTACCTCAAAAGCCGAAATCGATTTGCTACACTTTGAACCTATGACCTTACTTTTCACAAACGATCTCGAGCTCTACTAAAAATATCAAATATGAAATTTATTCCTCAAAACAAAATCAACGACACCCATATTGACTACTTTTGCTCCGGAGTCAAAACGGACCCCCAGAACGGATTTCCGAAAACGAAGGCCAAATTTGGAACTTTACTTCAAAAATATGTTCATCATATTTTTAAAAATCTAAAGATGAAAATTCAAGTTAAATCGAGTTAAAAAAGAGGTCCAAATTGAAGAAAACCATCCCGATTAAAATGAAGAATCAAAGTTGTTTTAAGGGTTAAATTGATGAAAAATAAGTAATTATAAGATAAAAGTATTGTTCAAGTGAAAAGAAGTGAAGATGAGGTTTAAAATCAAGCCCTAAGACTTTTGGAGTTTTAAAAAATTAATCAAGAAATTAGTAAGAAAAACGTGAGTTCTTACCTTAAATCGATAATAAAATCAAGAAATAGGTGTTTATCTAGCTTATCAATCTCCTACAAACTTTACTTTTAAGATTCCATACTATTTTAACGTTTAACTCACAAGAGACAAGATGAAAAATGAACAAAATGGGCAAAAGGGGTAAAAAAAACTGTTATATAACAGATTTTCTGCAATATTTAGTGTTGATTTTTCCCTTGTGTCGAAACGGACTTCAACGGGGTGCCCGGAATTCGTTCGAAGTCCGATATACACAAAGAAACTATGGAACCATACTAAATTCAATATTTTGGACGTGTTGGCAAAGTGATATTTTTGAGAAAACATCATTTTCTCAGAGTTGACCCCCCGTTACCCGAAATCACAATTTTCCAAATCGATGATTGAAATGAGATTTAAAAGTTGTAAAATCATACCAAATATTCTAACACCCTAAAATTGACATTTTGGATCTTCGGGCAAAGTCAGATTTTCCATCTGAGGTCGTTTCGACCAAATATGGGTCCCACACCCATATTTTTAATTTTTCAACTTTCTGATCAATAGATCAAAATGAGCTCGGGTGCATCAAAATCCCAAAAAAAAGGTTTACCTAGCCTTGAATTAGTATTTTGGAGCTGCTGGTGCAGTCCGTTTGGCCATCCGTCGCACGGATCAAATGATATCCCCATAAGTCTAAAATAAGGCTCTCGAAGCCATCAAAAACCATAATATCGCATAAATGGTACCAAAATGCATCAAAAATTATGTCAATCACTCCCACACTCCAAAAATACCATAATACAACTGTGGAAAGGGGTAAAATAGTCAAATTATATAAAATTATAAATTTCACATATTTCATCAATTTTTAGGTCGTTACTCTCGATTTAACTTGGGCTTTCATCTGTAGGTTCCTAAAAAATATCAAAAATGCATTTTTGAAGTAAAGTTATGATTTTGACTTTTTTTTTGAAAAATCCGTTCTGAGGGTTCGTTTCGGCCCTAAACCCAAAGTAGTCAATATGAGTGTTGTTGATTTTGTTTTATTGCATAGATTCCATATTTGATGTTTTTAGAGGAGTTCAGGATTATTTGTGAAAAGTAATATCATGGGTTCGAACTGTAGCAGATAAGTTTGTCTTTTGAGGTAGGTTATGGCTTAACTCTTTCAGACTAGGTTGAATAGTAAATAATGGTACAAAATGTATGTTAAAGGTGAGAACTAATCATAAAAAATGGTTAATCATTTGTTGTACCTGTGTGGAGGCTCATATATGATTTAATTATCAGAATTGAGTTATTATGTGATATGTGTGACCTTATGGGGTCTTATGTGATATTGATAGCCTTGAATATATGTAAATTATTATATTGTATTATTAATATACTTAATATGGTACCATTGGTGTATTATGGTTATATTCATACATTATTGACATATGAGACATGTGGAAATCATGGATGAAATTGATATAATGAAGATATTATCTCACGTGGTTGTAATATATCATTATGGTTGGTTATGAAAATATATCAGGTTGTGGAAATATATCATGTGGATGGTTATGAAACTACTCATTGTGATTGGTTGTGAGCATTATATCCTCATATCATAATCATTTATGAAATATTGGTACCACCGTGAAAATATTTAAGAAACATTGGCTACACTATTTTAAAATTCTCTTCGATGGATGTACCGTGGAAGAGATACTATAACACCTTATAAAACCCTTTTCGAGGGATATACCAAAAAGGAGATATGAAATATGTAGATGTATACAGGTTGACAAACTCGCCATGAATCCTACGTCGGGAAGCATTAGCTCCGTAGGTGTATACGGGGATTATGTGATGATCTCGAATGTTGTGCGACAACCTCGTGCATCATCATCATCATTACCATCATATACATTTCACTTACTTTATTGTCTTATATTATGTTGTATTGCTATATTAACTTGTCATTTATGTATTTGTTGTATCTTGTTTTACTTGTATTAATGATCTTGTATATACATGTTCTACTTATAGGTGATATGATATGTACTTGTATCCTATTGTGATATGATGTCACAATATATGTGATATATTAAAATTGATAGTGCAAGCATTGTGGGCTACCGTTGTGGGATATTTTATGATTGCAGGTGACGTTTTCTTAGTGTGTATTTTGTATGCTTCATTTTTTACTTTGCTCGATCAACCTCTAATACCTACCGAGTACAAGTGGATCGTACTCACTCTTACTTTACCCTTTCAGTGCAACTTTAGTTTTGGGTGTACCTCAGACTAATTAATTTCGGGCACCTGCAGATTACTCAAGGTAGCGATTGGATATTCATACGTTCAGAGTTCACCTCTATCTTTCTGTATTAGTTATGTCTTTATTATTATTCAGATACATGTTATTTCTTTGTGGTTATTTTTGTGATGTATTTGACTCCTAGATAGTATTAGTAGTTCTTACACCTTTGACACCCAATTTTGAGAGTTATGACTGCATGCGTTGATTTTATTCTTTTCGCTTTTATTATATCTATGTGGTTCATCTTCATTCTAGAAGCCTTACCTTGAGGCATTTTTGTCTTTTCCCTGTATGTATCAATTTGGATGAGTGGTTTACTTGTTAAGGTTTTTCGCAATAAATGCCATCATGAACCTTGTTTTTCGGTCATGACAATTTGGTAGCAGAGTAGCCAGGTTTCATTGGTCTAAAAAATGTAAGAACGGGATGTCTAATAGAGTTTCACGAATTGGTATGTAGATGTCCGTATCTATCTTTGAAAGGCTATATAACATTCCTAGGAAACTTTTCTCATTTTATTCTTATCGTACGAAGTTTTTTCATACCTTGTTTTTGAGTTGTGTCTCACTCTTTCTGTGCAGATGGTGTGGCTTATACTATATCTTATAAGTTGAGAGATACAGTGATAGATTGATGGAGGTCGTTTGTCAGTTGTGGATCTCGTTATTCTCCTAAGATGACTTGGGATCAGTTTATTGAGGATTTCCTAGAGAGATTTATGCCTTTCAGTTTGAGAGACTGTATGCGGGATGAGATTGATCATTTCATTTGAAGTAGGGCCCCATGAAATTTGTTGAGTATGGGGCACGCTTTCATGCCCTGTTCATATATTTCTATGATAACATTTCCACCGAGTTTGAGCAGATATGTAAGTTTATGAAGGGTTTAAATGTCTTTCTTCAGTTGTCTACAACTCATATGATTATACTTAGAGCATCTTTTTAGAGTATTATAGATTATGAGAAAATGATAGAGGGTATTCTTTGAGTATCACAGAGAGGCGCCAAGAAGGTGCATTATTTTGGTGAGTTTAGAGGTCAGGTTTCTTTTGGTAGAGGTACTAAGGTAGGCTAATACAGGTGGCTTTATAGAGTTTAGGTGGTGGATCTTCTAGTTTAGCAGTTTAGGGTGGTCGTTCGAGCCCAGTTGTACCTTATCCTGTTAAGACTGGTCGTAGAGGTTGCTATGTGTATGATGAGATTAGCCATATGGCCAGGGACTGTCACATCCGGGTGATTTAGGATACTTTTATTTCATCTATGAGTGGTAGAGGTGCTACTAGAAGGGCAAGAGACGGAGGTAGTAGAGCTCGTGGGGGTGGCCGTGGGGCCACTCAAGCAGTTGGTGGTCGTGGGGCTACCCAGGCAATTTGTGTTCATGGACAGTATTAGGCTATACCAGCCAAATCAAAGGCAGAGGCTTCAAAGACTGTGATCACAAGTATTGTCCTTATTTCTTTTAAACTTGCATTTGTATTATTTGATCCTAAATTGACTTTTACCTATGTGTCTGTGTATTTTTCTTTTGGTTTTGATTTTGTTATTAAGTCTCTTGCCATGCCTATTTGTGTATCTACCCTAGTAGGTGATTCTTTAGTAGTGGATTGGGTGTTCCAATTTTTTGTTATGGCTTTTGCTGGGCGTGAGACTTTGGTAGACTTGCTTGTGTTAGATATGATTGATTTTGATGTTATTTTGGGTATGGATTCATTAGCTTATTATCATGTTGTCCTAGGTTGATCTGCCAAGATCGTGACTTTAGCTTCGTTGGACATATCAAGGATAGATTAGAAGGGTGCACTTCATTCGGGTCCTAAGAGGATTATATCTTATATTCAGGCTCATAAATTTATTGAGAGAGGATATTTATCTTATTTGGTTCATATTTTAATACTAGTGTTGTTTTGCCTCCTTAGATTCTGATCGTGTTGTCCGTGAGTTTAGGGATGTGTTTCTTACGGACTTTCCTGGTATGCCTTTGGATTGAGATATTGATTTGTTATTGATGTTGAGCGGGCACCAAGCCCATTTTTATTTCTTCTTATAGGATGGCCCCAATAAATTTGAAGGAACTAAAGTATCAATTACAGGGGTTGTTGGATAAGGGATTTATCTAACCTAGTATTTCATCTTGGTGTGCATATATCTTGTTTGTGAAGAAAAAGAATAGTTTTACACGGATGTGTATTGTTTATAGCCAGTTGAATAAGATTGCAATTAAGAATAAGTATCCTCTTCTTCGCATTAATGATTTTTTGATCAGTTTCAGGGTGTTGGGTGTTTTTGAAGATTGATTCGAGGTCAATTATCACCATTTGTGGATTTGAGCTTCGGATATTTCAAAGACAGCTTTTCGAACTTGATATGGTCATTATGAGTTTTTGGTTATGTCCTTTGGGTTGACCAATAACCCTGTCGCTTTCATGGAGTTGATGAACTGGATGTTTTGATCGTATCTTGACTCCTTTATTATTGTATTTATAGATGATATCTTGGTGTACTCCAAGAGTGAGGTTGAGCGTGAGGAGCATTTATGGATCGTGGTTCAGATATTAGAGGATGAGAAGTTGTATGCGAAGTTCCCTGAGTGCGAGTTTTGGTTAGAGTTTATTTGTTTTAGGGTCATATGGTGACTAAGAAAGGTATTATGGTTGATCCAGCAAAGGTTGCAGCAGTTTGTGATGGGCTATACCTAATTCGCCCATCAAGATTCAGAGTTTTGTTGGTTTAGTAGGTTATTATCAGTGTTTTTTTTAGGGTTTCTCTTTTATTACAGATCCTTTAGTTAAGTTGACTTGGAAGAATATTTTTTTTCAGTGGTCTGATGCTTTTGAAGGGAGCTTTCAAAAGCTGAAGGATTTGTTGACTTCACCTTCTATCTTGACTTTGCCAAGAGAAGGCATCGGTTTTACCATCTTTTGTGATGCTTCAAGTGTTAGGTTAAGTGTTATGTTGATGCAGGAGGGCATGTTGATTACTTATGCATCTCATCAGTTGAAACCTCACAAGAGTAATTATCCTACCCATGATTTGAAGTTGTGTGCAATCGTGTTTTCCTTGAAGTTATGGAGACACTACTTGTATGGAGTCCGCTGTGAGATCTTCTCAGATCATCATAGCCTTCAGTACTTCTTCAACTAGTAACATCTTAATATGAGGCAGTGTCATTGGCTTGAGTTGCTTAAGAATTATGACTTGACTATTCTCTACCATCCAGGAAAGGCTAATGTGGTTGTGGATGTATTGAGCTAGAAGTCGACTAGACCCAGGAGAGGCCTTTGGCCTTAGAGGTTAAGTATTAAGCTAACCAGATGGTTAGGTTTGATATTTCGACACCTGGGCATTTTTTGGTATTTGTAGAGGCTTGATATTCTTTGATGGAGCATGTCGAGATCATTAGTTTGACGATTATGGATTAAGGTTGATTCGAGATAAGGTGTTGAGTGGGGAGGCTAAGGAGGCCTCACTTAATTTAGATGGAGTTTTGAGGATTGGAGGCCGAGTTTGTATGCCGAGAGTGGGTGATGGAATTAAGTTAATCTTGGAGGAGGCCCATTATTCTAGATATTCCATCTATTTAGGTGTGACTAAGATGTATCATGATATGAGGCAGCACTACTGGTGGGGTGGTATGAGGCGGGATGTGGCCAACTTCATAGATCGTTACCTTTGTTGCCAGTAGGTGAAGTTTGAGCATAAGAGACCTAATGGATTGCTTCAGAGGTATCCCATTCCCGACTAAAAGTGGAAATAGATCACTATGGACTTTGTGACTGGTTTTCCTTGTACATCTCATGGTTCTGACAGTGCTTGGATCACCGTGGATCGATTGACCAAGTGTGCTCATTTTATTTTGGTTCTGATCTCATTCATTATAGAAAGGTTGACTCGTATCTATATTCGTGAGATTATCTGTCTGCATGGTGTGTCGATGTCTATTATTTCAGATCGAGATTCTGTGTTCAAATCTTACTTTTGGGAGATATTTCAGGATGAGTTGAGTACTCGAATTGATCTTAGCACAACATTTCACCCAAGACTGATGGTCAGTCAGAGCGAACTATTCAGGTTTTAGAGGATATGCTCCGCGCATGTGTGATGGATTTTGGTGGCCAGTGGGAGCAACATTTGACTTTAGCGAGCTTGCATATAATAATAGCTACCATTTTAATATTGATATGGCTCATTTTGAGGTGTTATATGGTAGACATTGTCGCTCCCCAATGGATTGGCTTGATGTTTCAGAGGCGAGGCCTCGAGGTGCGGACTTGCTACGTGAGTCTTTAGATAGAGTTCAGGTAATTTAGGATAGACTTAGAGTGTCTTAGAGTAGGTAAAAGTATTATGCTGATCGTAGACTTCCTGCCTTGAGACTTAGTATTGGTAATCGTGTCTTTGTTCGAGTTTCACCCATGAAGAGTGTGATGAGGTTTGGGAAGAGGGGCAAGCTTAACACCAGTTATATTGGTCCATTTGAGATTCTTTGGACTGTTGGTGATGGGGATAATGAGTTGGCTTTGCCCCCTAATCTATTAGCTGTTCATCTAGTTTTTCATGTTTCTATGCTTCACCGCTATATTCCTGATGAGTCTCATGTCATTCATTGGGAGTCGGTTCAACTAGATGAGTAGCTATCCTTTGTTAAGGAACCGGTCTTTATTTTTGCTAAGGATGTTAGGAAAATGCACTCTAGAGTTATTCTTGTGGTTAAGGTTCAGTGGTGACATTGACCTATAGATGAAGCTACTTGGGAGGTTGAGTCTGATATGCGTAGTTCCCATCCCCAACTCTTCATTAATTCAGGTATTTCTTTGCCTTTGTACGAGAATGAACTAGATTTTTATTGGTGGATGATGTAATGACTTGAAAGTTTTGATGAAATATGTAAAATTTATGATTTTGTATAATTTGACTTTTTTACCCTTCCCTATAGTTGCATTATGGTATTTCTAGGTTGTGGGGGTGATTGACATGATTTTCGATGTATTTTGGTACCATTTATGCAATATTGTGTTTTTTTATGATTTCAAGAGCCTTATTTTGGACTTAAGTGAATGTCTTTTGATCCATGCGATGGGTGGTTGAACAGACAGTGCCAACATCTCTGAAATATCAAGTTTAGGTTGGGGAAACCTTTGGTTTGGGTCCCGGCATATTTCGACCTATTGGTCGGAAAGTTGAAAAACTAGAAATATGAGTGTGGGACCTACATTTGATCAAAACAACCTCGGATAAAAAATCCGACTTTACCAACAGATCTGGAACATCGATTTTAGGGTGGTAACATGTTTGGTATGATTTTTTGGCTTTTAAATCTCATTTAGAACCTCAATTTGGAAAATTGTGATTTCAATTTTCGGGGGTCAACTTTGTGAAAATGATATATTTTTTTTAAAATTCAACTTCGCCAATGCATTTGAAACATCGAAGTTAGTGTGGTTACATAGTTCGTTTGCATACATCAGACTCCAAACGAATCTCGGGCACTCTGGCGTAGTCCGAATTTGACTTAAAATTAAAAAAAACAGCTTTTTATCTATAGTTGGTGCCGAAAATCTGCACTATTAATAGTAGTTTTTGGGCTCATTTTGATTATTTTTTATCTTGGCTCTTGAGAGTTAAACCCTAAAATAGTGTGGGAGATTAGAAGTGAAGCTTGTGGGAGCTTGGATAGCTAGATTAACATTAATTTCTTGAATCTATTACGGATTTAAGGTAAAAATTCACTATTTTCTTAGTAATTTCTTGATTAATTTCTCAAAACCCCAAAAATCTTAGGACTTAATTTTAAACTAAAATTTTACTCCTTTTCACTTGAATAATATGTTAATCTTATATTTATTTGTTTTTTTATCAATTTAACCTTCAAAACAACTCTGATTCTTGATTTTAACTCGGATTTTAAAGATTTTATCAGGTAAAGCGTAAAAATAATTTTTTTTTTGATTTGAACCTCATTTTTGACTTGATTTGACTTGGGTTTTAAGCTGTAGGTTCCTAAAAATATGAAAAATATATATTTGAAGTAAACTGTAACACCCTGATTTTCTGAACCGGAATGCTACACGGTACTCATGACCCCGAAGGACCACAAGCTAACCCATGACTGATATCTGTACCTGTATACTGCATAATATATCATAAAATACGGAAACATGAACTTGAAAGGCCATTAAGTTTGAACTGAATAAACGTCTGATAACAAAATGTCTGAAAAAGGTATAACAATACCAAAACAAGTCATAAATACAGAGAATAATGAGATCTGAATATCTAATCTGACATCTAGTATGAAAGCCTCTAACTGAACTGAATAAGGAGTTGAAGGAACATGTCTCCAGCTAACTCCATCTAGCAACTGAATAGTAAATGTAGCAATAATCATATCATTCTCGAATGAGAAAGACTCATTGCAAACTTTGAACACTGGAATGCTACTGCTGATCTGGAGATCGTGCCTCTGAACCTATGGTGTAACATAAGAGAAAGCACCATAGTGCAAATGCTTTAGTACGTCTGAATGTACTGAGATTACGAGTGAGGTAGGCTAAATGCAAAGGGTTATATGAATGAACAATGCCAACTAATATGAACGTCAGAATGCATACATGTATAAACAACTATAACTGAACTCGTGATGATGCTGACTACTAAGTCTGAATGTTGACGACATGACTTTACTGTTACTAAGGTAATGAATAGATTATTGACTATTTCAGACAGTTCAAATTATGAAGAATTGGTTTGAATGACTGTGTCTAACAGTCCAGAAACTGAATACTAGTAACGTGAGCTATGACAATTGATATAGCTGATATAACTGTAATGATAGGACTAATCGATGTAACCAATACTGAGCGACTATATCTGACAATCTAAGTTCTGATGAAACTATCTGAGTTCTGTTCTACTTGGAGTAACTAAATCTGAGATCAGTCCTGTCTAGCAGTTGATCATGAGTATACTGATAATAAGGATGATTTGACTTAGTCTGGGATAAGTCCTATCTAGCGGGTGATATTTAAAACTAATGATTCTGATACAGATTAATCATAGTTGAGATCAGTCCTAGCTAATGGGCGATCTTGAAGTCTATTTACAATGATAAGCATTGACTGTATCTAACAGTACTGAATCTGTACTACTAAGCGGATTTGACTGTGTCTGAAAGCCTTGATTCTATAATTGAAACTGTGGAATGTGTTCTTCTAACCGACATTCCCTAAGCTAAGTTGACTGGGGTCCAATCTCTGCCCTGACTGAAAAGGTGTCAGTACCACGCCACCAGTAAAGACATCTGTTGTGGAGTCAGTCCTAATCTAGTGGGTGACTCCTGGGATCAGTCCTATATATATAAATGTGCTAACGAGTGACCCCTGAGTCTGTCAGTCCTATCTAGCAGGTGACATCTCGTACCTACATTGGCAACGTATTTTTGGAACTTAGGGATTGCTTCTAGGGATCTCAGTCCTATTCTAGCGGGTGAGCCCCCATCCCTAGGTTCTCTCGTTACTGAATCCTACTCCCATCTGAAAGACACTGAACTGAATAACTGGGCTGAAATAAATAACTTAACTGAATTGATTTGTTGAACTGATACTGATTAACTAAACTGATACTAGTGGTATTGATTAGCGGAGCTAAAACTGAGTTTACTGGATACTGATGGCAGACGGAATATAATGACTTCTGAGGACTGATTAAGAGTACTGAAATTACTGAGATTTACTGTGATTACTGAAGTTACTGAGTACTGAGATTACTGAGAATACTGAACTACTGAGATTACTGAGTTTTTCTGAGTTACATGACTGACTGATTGCTATAGATCATGACTTGACTGAGAGTATCATGAGAACATGACATAGCTCTAGGTACACAACTATATTTTTTGGGTAAGAATACCCCCAGGACTCGATAGAGGGAAACTGACACACACGATATGACTTGTTCACAAAATTGGAGTCCACAATTCATAATATCATAAGAAAGGGATTTCACACTAATCATGGTTCTCAGCACCTTATACATGGAAAGGGGAATTGATACAACATGTAATTACTTGCATAGGTTAAATTATATGCTCGTTCCATACCATAACCATGACACATAACAACAACGTGGAATTCATGTGGAATCATAAAGCATAGAGCATGGAATTCATATCAAATTATAACGGTTAACATTGGCTTGTCATTCAAATACTATTGATTCATGGAAACTTGGTTTATCACATACTATGCATTTTATCAAACACCTTGCATGTACTCTTTAAGGCATAGGTGTATTCACAAACGTACACCACTTTAATCCACCCAAACTCATGGGTTCCAACTATATGATCACAATCTTCCAGGAAGTTCATCAAATCCCCACTCTATAACACAAACCACAAACAACAACATGAATACAACCATATCACCATAAAGCATTCATGATTTTGTTATCAAAGATTGATTCTTGAACTCTACGAACGAAAAGAATCCGTGGATGAATACTACGCATACCTTAATGGCGATGAAATTGTTGAAAGATTGGACCTTTAAGCTTGATTATGCAACCTTAGTAGTTTTTCACCTTCTTGTGCTATTGGATAATGAACTTAAGATGTTAATAGGGTTGTAATGTGATTAGAAGCTATAAATTTTGTGAGGTTAAGTATTGGGACGTGTAAGGGGTGTTAAAAGACTTAAGTATCCTTAAAATAACTTAAAAACTAAGTGTTTTTCGTGGCAGAAATCATAAGTCTGCATCGCATACCTCATTGCATATTTTAAGGTATGCACCGCATATCCTATCGCATAAGGTAAGGTTTGCGTTGCACATGCTATCACACACTTGAGGGTGTGTGCTACACAACCTGTCGTACACTTGTTCCAGTGGCCATGCGCGATTGTTTATGCGTCGCACTCCTACTTTGCAGGGCCATAACTTCTTGCTCAGGTGTCGGATTTGTATAAAATTGGAATCGTTGGAAAGCTAATTCGATTCTATACAATTTTGTGGGTCTAAATCTGCAAAAAATTTCATATATAAATAAAGTTATACTCATTCAAAGATCATTCTTACCGAATCATACACTAAAACTTGATGGATTCAAAAGCTATTAGCTTGTCTTACTCCGAGTGACTCGCATGAGCATGCTTAACACATCATAAGCTATCTTATCTCTAGGATACTCATTGTAAATCATATACTCAAATATGAATCAAAGGATATGAGGTTTCATACGTAGGAGAACTGATTTATTTCCTAGCTTTGAAACATACGGGGTATTATAATATTTCCCCCTTGGGAACATTCTTCCTCGAATGATACTGGTTGAGATAAGAGAAAAGAAAACTTTCATGAATATGTAGCATGAATGACTGATCATGATTTCATGAATGATATGACTTAAAACTAAGCATATCATACTGTACATGCATATCTGATGCATGGGTAGCTGATTTATGAATGTAGGACTGAGTGTTTCGATAAACTGAGTTTCTCAAACTAAGAATACATATCTGATGCATAATTATATGACTGACATAATATTTGAATGCATGACTGAAAGTATTGATAAGCTGACAATGCATATATGATGCGTGAATACATGACTGAACTGACTCATGAACATGTGACTGAATATGCAATGGTAAAGGCACTAAGTTTGAATTGAAACATAAGAACAGGACTGATTCTACTATGTGACATATGGACTGAACATCATGAACTGAACTAAACCTCTGAATACTTGACTTATAACTGAGATCTAACTTGAAGGTTAACTTATGAGTACCCTCTATTCTAGACCGAATTTGTTATGCAAGGAGAGATTGAAGGATCCAAGGCATGAGAGCGTTAAGAAAAAGTGGGGTATCTCCCCCTTGGGATGCTATGTCCCTCTAAGAATGCTTACCTTATGGAGATACTGAGTGATGCACAGGGCATCTACAAACTAGATTATAACTAAACATTAGGAGTCTAAAACTAATGCATGATGCATGAGATGAACTAAACTTACAACTACTAGGAGGTTCTACCTTGAAATAGTTACATTCTCTAAGATTTTGGATAGCATGAATTGCAAGGATGAGAAAATAAGTTATACAAATCTGACTGCTCAGTGGCACGACATGAATACTAAAAGAAGGGAAACTGTTCCTAAAACATCTCATAGCCTCTTCCACATAACTGTGGTGTACAACACATGCATGTACAAGACTCTACTAGATGTGGCTTTCAGACTTCCTAGGAGTCTATTGAACCTTAGGCTTTGATACCAAGTTTGTAACACCCCAATTTTCTAAAACAAAATGTTACACGGTGCTTATGACCCCGAAGGACCACAAGCTAACCCATGACTGATATCTGTACCTGTATACTGCATAATATATCATAAAATGCAGAAACATAAAAATGAAAGGCCATTAGGTTCGAACTCAATAAACGTCTGATAACAATATGTCTGAAAAAGGTATAATAATACCAAAACAAGTCATAAATACAGAAAATAATGAGATATGAATATCTAATCTGACATCTAGTCTTAAAGCCTCTAACTAAACTGAATAAGGAGTTGAAGGAACATGTCTCCAATTAACTTCATCTAGCAACTAAATATTATATTAAATGTAGCAATAGTCATATCGTCCTCAAATGAGAAGGACTCACTGTAAACTCTGAATACTGGAATACTACTGCTAATCTGGAGCTCGTGCCTCTGAACCTATGGCATAACATAAGAGAAAGCACCATAGCTCAAATGTTTTAGTACGTCTGAATGTACTGAGATTACGAGTGAGGTAGGCTAAATGCAAAGGGTTATATGCATGAACAGTGCTAACTAATCTGAACGTGAGAATACATACATGCATAAATAACTATAACTGAACTCGTGATAATTCTGACTTCTGAGTTTAAATGCTGATGACATGACTTTACTGTTACTGAGGTACTGAATAGATTATTGACTATTTCTAACAGTTCAAATTATGAAGAACTGGTTTGAATAACTGTGTCTAACAGTCCTGAAACTGAATACTGGTAACGCGAGCTATGACAACTGATGTAGCTGATATAACTGTAATGATCAGACTAATCGATATAACCGATACTGAGCGACTGTATTTGACAGTCTAAGTTCTGATGGAACTATCTGAGTTCCATTCTACTTGGAGTAACTAAATCTAAGATCAGTCCTATCTAGCGGGTGATCATGAGTATATTGATAATAAGGATGATTTGACTTAGTCTGAGATCAGTCCTATATAGCGGGTGATCTTTAAATCTAATGATTTTGATACTGATTAGTCATAGTTGAGATCAATCCTAGCTAATGGGTGATCTTGAAGTCTATTTACAATGATAAGCATTGACTATATCTGACAGTACTAAATCTATACTACTAAGCTGATTTGACTGTGTCTGAAAGTCCTGATTCTATAATTGAAACTGTGGGATGTGTTCATCTAACTGACATGCCCCAAGCTAAGCTGACTGGGGTCCAATCTCTGCCCTGACTGGAAGGGTGTCAGTGTCGCTCCACTAGTAAAGACATCTGCTATGGAGTCAGTCCTAATCTAGCGGGTGATTCCTGGGATCAATCCTATACATATAAATCTACTAACGGGTGACCCCTGAGTATGTCAGTCCTATCTAACGAGTGATATCTCATACCTATGCTGGTAAAGTAGTTCTAGAACTTAGGGATTGCTTCTAGGGATCTCAGTCCTATTCTAGCGGGTGAGCCCCCATCCCTAGGTTCGCTCAGTGCTGAATCCTACTCCCATCTGAAAGACACTGAACTAAATAACTGAGCTGAACTAAATAACTTAACTGAACTAATTTACTAAACTGATACTGATTAACTAAACTGATACTACTAGTATTATTTAGTGGAGCTAAAACTGAGTTTACTGGATTCCGATGATCGACGAAATATAATGAGTTTTGAGGACTGATTAAGAGTACTAAACTTACTGAGATTTACTGTGATTACTGAGTTTACTGAGCACTGAGATTACTGAGAATACTGAACTTCTGAGATTACTGAGTTTTCCTGAGTTACACGACTGACTGATTTCTATAGATCATGGCTTGACTGAGAGTATCGTGAGAACATGACATGGCTTGAGGCACACAACTATATTTTTGGGTACGAATACCCCCAGGACTCGATAGAGGGAAACTGACACACACGACATGACTTGTTCACAAAATTGGAGTGCACAATTCATAATATCATAAGTAAGGGATTTCATATTAATCATGGTTCTCAACACCTTATACATGGAAAGGGGAATTCATACGACATGTAATTACTTGCATAGGTTAAATTATATGCTCGTTCCATACCACAACCATAACACATAACAACAACGTGGAATTCATGTGAAATCATAAAGCATATAGCATGGAATTCATATCAAATTATAACGGTTAACATTGGCTTGTCATTCAAATACTATTGAGTCATGGAAACTTGGTTTATCACATACTACGCATTTTATCAAACACCTTGCATGCACTCTTTAAGGCATAAGTGTATTCACAAACTTACACCATTTTTATCCACCCAAATTCATAGGTTCCAACTATATGATCACAATCTTCCTGGAAGTTCATCTAATTCCCACTCTATAACACAAACCACAAATAACAACATGATTACAACCATATAACCACAAAACATTCATGAATTTTTTTTATCAAATATTGATTCTTGAACTCCATGAATGAAAGAAATCCGTGGATGAAAGCTACACATACCTTAATGGCGATGAAATTGTTGAAAGATTGGTCCTTCAAGCTTGATTATGCAACCCTAGTAGTTTTTATCCTTCTTGTGCTCTTGGATAATGAACTTAAGATGTTAATAGGGTTATAATGTGATTAGAAGCTATAAATTTTGTGAGGTTAAGTATTGGGACATGTAAGGAGTGTTGAAAGACTTAATTATCCTCAAAATAACTCAAAAACCAAGTGATTTTCATGGCTGAAATCATAAGTGTGCATCGCACACCTCATCGCGCATGCTAAGGTGTGCGCCGCACATCCTATTGCATGAGCTAAGGTGTGCGTCGCACATGCTATCGCACACTTGTTCTAGTGGCCATGTGCGATTGTTTATGCATCGCACTCCTACTTTGCAGGGCCATAACTTCTTGCACGGGTGTCGGATTTTTATAAAATTAGAATCTTTGGAAATTTAATTAGATTCTCTACAATTTGGTGGGTCTGAATTTGCCAAAATGTCACATATTAATCAAGTTATCCTCATTTAAATTTCACTCTTATGGAATCACACACTAAAACTTGTTGGATTCAAAAGCTATTAGCTTGCCTTACTCTGAGTGACTCATATGAGAATGCTTAACACATCATAAGCTATCGTATCACTAGGACTCATTATAAATCATGTACTTAAATATGAATCACAGGATATGAGGTTTCATACGTAGAAGAACTGATTTATTTCCTAGCTTGGAAACATACGGGGTATTACAAAAACTTATGATTTTTCCCTTTTGTTTGAAAAACATGTTCCGGGGGTCCGTTTTGATCCAAAAAAAAAGTCAATATGAGTATCATTTGTTTTGTTTTGATGCGTAGATTCCATATTTTGTATTTTTAGAGGAGTTTGGGATTGTTCGTGGAAAGTAAGGTGAGTTTGAAGAGTAGCAAAACAATTTCGGCTTTTGAGGTAAGTTATGGTTTAACTCTTTCAAACTAGGTTGGGTAGTAAATAATGGTACAAAATGCATGTTAAGGGTGGGAATTAGTCATGAAAAATGATTAGTTATTCGTTGTGCCTGTGTGGGAGCCTATATGTGATGTAATTCTCAAAATTAAATTATTATGTAATATGTGTCACCGTTTGGGGTCCTATGTGATATTGATAGCCTTGAATACATGTAAATAATTGTATTGTGTTGTTAAGATGCTTAATATGGTACCATTGGTATATTGTGGTTATATTCATACTTTATTGGCATATGAGACATGTGAAAATTTATGGATAAAACTGTAATAATGAGTGGATATCAACTTATGTGGTTGTGGAAATATATCATTGTGGTTGGTTATGGAAATATATCATGTGGTTGTTTGTGAAAATATATTATGTGGTTGGTTATGAAAATAATCATTGTGATTGGTTCTGAGCATTATATCCTCTTATCATACTCATTCATGAAATATTGGTATCACCGTGGCAACATCTGAGAAACACTGGCAACACATTTTTAAAGCCCTCCCCGAGGGATGTGCCGGGGAGGAGATATTTTAACACCTTATAAAACCCTTTCCGAAGGATGTGCTGGAAAGGAGATATGAGCTATGCGGGTTGTATACGGGTTAACAAACCCCCCATGGATCCTACGTTGGGGAGTTTTAGATCCGTAGGTGTATACAAGGATTGTGCGACGACCCCGGAGGTTATGTGATGACCTTGTGCATCATCATCATCATCATCATCATCATATACATTGCACTTGCTTTATTGTGTTACGTTGTATTTTATTGCTATATTGACTTGTCATCTATGTATTTGTTGTATCTTCCTTTACTTGTATTTGATGATCTTGTATATATATGTTCTACTTAGATGTGATATAATATGTACTTGTATCTTTTGGTGGTGTGATGTTTCAATATATGCGATATATTAGAACTAGTAGTGCAAGCGGCGTGGGCTACTGGTGTGGGATATTTTCTAATTGCAGGTTATGTACCCTTAGTGTGTATTTTTTATGTTTTATTTTCTACTTTTCTCGGTCGCTCTATGATACCTACTTAGTCTAAGTGGATCGTATCTCTCCTACTTCACTTTTTTGGTGCAGCTTCAGGTTTGGGTGCACCTCAGACTGATTGATTTCAGGAGCCTTCAGATTATTCAAGGTAGCAGTTGGACATTCATACGTTCAGAGTTCACCTCTATTTTTCTGTATTAGTTATTTCTTTATTAGTATTCAGAGACATATATTATTCTTTTGTGGTTATTTTTATGATATATTTGACTGCTGGATAGTATTAGTAGTTCATATATCTTCGACACCAGGTCTTGAGAGTTATGACTGCATGTGTTGATTTTATTCTTTTCACTTTTATTATATCTATGCGGTTCGGTTTCATTTTATAAGCCTTTACTGGGGGGCATTTCTATCTTTTTCCTGTGTGTTTTAGTTTGGATGAGAGACATACTTGTTAAGATTTGCTGTGACAAGAGCCATCATGACCCTTATTTTTGGGTCGTTACATCTATGACAAAAGATAAATATAGTGTTAACTATAAAAAATAATAACAAAATAAATAAAAAAAATCAAATTAATCATGAAAAAATGTATCGTCACATTTATTTTGGGAAATCTGAGGATGGGTATTACCTATAAGCTATTTATCCATGATAGGTACACCTGGAATTTATAATAAGAATAATATTAATCACAAATAATAATAAAAATTTAAAACTAAATTAAGCATGAAAAACATAGCTTGAGAGATACTCAGAGAAATCTGTTAAACATCACCTACAATCTTTTCATCCATGATAGAGATAATGGAAATAGAAGATACTAGTTGCAAATAAATAATTTTTAACTACCTACCTATAGTATGTCTACTCATTAGAAAATAAATAAATGATACAAATAGTAAAGAACAGATTCGTGTGGGATCATAATATTAATAGCTTTATATAGATAACATACAGAATTTGAAATTTAAAAAATGAAATGATTTAACTTGTAGACAAACTTAAATTCAAATTCAAATACTCCTCTAATTATCCTATTAGATAGAATGTGAATATAAATTATTAAAATGTTATTATGTAGAGAGTAATGTTGTATTCATAAGAGAGCTAAAACTTGCTTAGCCATTAGAGAAACTTACCCTTAACTTTAAATTCACAAATTGATTAGGATATTAATTGGATAATTACATATTTTAAATTTTAATAAAAAAATAAAAAGGAGAGAAAATTTTGAACATTAATTGCTAGAAAGTAGGATTACATGCTATTATTATGTAACCATAATATTTTGTTAAATAGAAGAAGCCACGTGATTGTTGCTCTTGTTGTTAAGAAATAGTTAGAGTTTATTTAGGTTTTTCAAACTATGGTTCCTAACTTTAAGTTAATGATTTTTTTTAATTCTTCTAAGAACTTAATATTTTTTATATTCAAATATTTAATATCCTTTAATTCAAAAAATTTATAACAATACTATTATGCTTTGTTCTAAAATTGCCACATGACTTCTCATTAACTTGCCACCTGGCTTCTTCTACTACTTTTAGTTTTGCTTTTATATATATACTAGTGTACATACCCACACAATGAGCGGATAACATTAAAAAAATATTTTTAATATTTCATATATTTTTAAAATCATTCCTCCACCTCACCCGCACCCCCCAACCCCACTCCCACCCCCCCAAAAAAAAAATTCCTCCGCCTATAACCAAATTTTTATGGAAAAATGTAATCATATAATTGTAAAAAATATTATGTTTTAGATTTTTTATTATATTATTCTTAATTTAAAGATATTATATTTTGTTTATTTCCCTGCCCTGTTCCCTATTTTTAATCAAATTTATATGACTAGAAAAATCATTCATAATTTAAAGATATTAGATTGTTAGTATCCCTCCCTCCCCACCTTCTAATCAAACATGAAGAACATACCTTGATACCTACTCAGAGAAATCTAATAAGCATCACCTACAATCTTTTTATCCATGATAGAAATACTCTATGACAAAATAGAAGTATTATATATATATATATAATTGTTAACTACCTACCTACAGTATGTCTACTCAATTAGGAAAAAAGAAGAAGATACAAATAGTAAAGAACAGATTCGTGTGGAATCATGATCTTAATAGGTTTACATAGATAACATACTCAATTTGAAATTCCAAAAATGAAATGATTTAACTTGTAGACAAACTTAACTTCAAATTCAAATACTACTGTAATTATCCTAATAGATAGAATGTGAATATAAATTATTAAAATGTCATTATAAATAGAGTAATATTTTTTTCATAATTATCTCCTAACCGTATATTACGGTAATTTAACTATGATAGGTAAAAAGAGGTAAAACGTGCTTAGCCATAAAAGAAAGTTATCATTAACTTTAAATTCAAAAATTGATTAGGATATTAATTGGATAATTACATATTTTAAATTTTAACAAGAAAATAAAAAGGAATGTGTTATAAATATATTACCGTATATAGTGAATGTCTACTTTATGATATATAGTGAATGTGTACTTTACCATATATAGTGAATGTCTATTTATGAAAAAGTTAGAAACCCCAAGGTTAGTCTTCCCCTATAAATAAAGGGGTGTTCCTTCATTGTAATTCACCCCATCAAGAGATTTCTCAAGAGAAATAAGAATTGCTCTCTATTCTCTCTACTCTTCTTGTTTATTCTGTTATATTTTATAACACGCTATCAGTATGAGTCTCTAATCACTACTATGCTAAACAACTGTTTTTCGTCCGTAAACATGGTGATTTTCTCGGCAAAAATAGATTGCTTAAGGTAAGTACTCATATTTAGATTATTATATAATAAATTCATCTTCATGAGGCTAATATTATTACTCATGTAATTATCATCTTTCATGAACAATACCATCATACTGATTACATGTACTAAGGCCTAGCGATTGAAAGAAAAATAACTTTTAATGGTAGAATTGAATAAATACGCACTTTGATATTTTTAATGAGATTATAATCATATAAATTTATTCACCACTTTGTCTATTGTCTGCTTCTTTTAGGTATTATATTATTTTCATTCTAGTTGAGCCTCATTTCTTTTGGTATGAATCTGACCATCTTTTAATATTGAGGGTAAGATAGTAAATTCAAGTTCTATAAGTCCTGATACCTTGATATGCTATAATGATAAGTTGTTGGGTTCAAGTCTCATCGATTTATGCCTAAGACGCCTTTATATAGGTAAACATTGAGTTTGAATCTCAATTCACCATATTGATAATATTATGATGGCTAAGGCAAAATAATGTGTATTTGGTGAAAAGTCATGACACATGTCTTATTGAATATGCTTCATTCTCTGAAGTGAATGTGATAGCAGTGCATAATATATCTGAAAGAAGACAAGTGATTGAATGCACAGATATAAGCGTGGATGGGCAATATGATAATAATCATCAGAAGTGATAATATTTTCACACGCTTATTATGATTATATGGTATGTTAGAGAAAAATTCTCTACATTATATGCACACCTCGATTTGCTCATAAATTAGCAATATTTTGAAAGAGGTTATAAGCTATCATAATTTGATAGGCTTAATGCACGATTATATTCCATTCCTGGGGAATGAAGATTTCAATTATTTTAATACAAACCTACACTTGATTATGATGGTACCATACCTCACCTCCGAATGAGGCATAATAACTGAGAAGAGTTATTTTGAAATCTACTTCTTAAGTTGTAAATCTAAGATTTATTCACGTACTAGTAAATCTAAAATTTACTTAAGTAAAAGGTACATGCCATGGTAAACTTGGAGTTTGCTAAAATAAAAGTTCATAAATTGACATAAACGATTGCGACATCCCAAAGACGTGCATACTAAGTATTAAACATATATTGAAGAATTAAAAAATTCTTCATGAACTTTGAATGCGGCTTGTTCTCATGATAAGCTGGTTGGATCAACTAATTTTGGGATTGGATCCCTTAAAATCTGAAAAGTATAAAAAGTGAATAAGGGCCCGTTTACCCATCATATGATCTGTTAAGATGCATCAATAAGATGATCACATGTACATTTATTGTCAACCTGCTGTTGGACATTCATAAAGTTTCTTGCTCAATAAAATTAAGTTAAGAGAATAACTTTCAGATTGTGTAATCAAGAAAATTCATTTTGATGATGATGGTTTGGCATTGAATGCCTTTGATTAATAGCTAAACCATTACTAATGAGAACAAAACTTCACGTGTTGGTCTGAAATATAATATGTTGCATCCAATAGCACTTGTACGCCTTAGACCAATAAATTATGATTATTTCTTTCCTTTCAATTGGTTCAAGGTTAGGAACCAACTATTTCATCTAATAGTTAATATGCAGTATACAATTAATGAATATACCATGATGCACAAAGATGGATTTCTCAAAGAAGATGAGGATGAATGTTAGTTTTCCTAACATAATGGGGAGATTGTAAGTAGCTATGAAATATATTAGGAATTATCATCAAATCTTTATTCAAATGATAATTCAATTCAAATGTCGGAAACATCTGTTGACTCAAATTTAGTATCATATTTAAGCTACAAGTTCTCCTATTTCCATTCTTAAAGGACAAAATCTATGCATGCATTAAGCATGACAGACTAATCAGTTCTAAATGAAATAATCCTTGAAAAGGATAAGGAGCAAATAATTATAATAAGAAGGCCACGTGCTCTTGAAGAGCCTACGACATAACACTTTATGAAATCTTATGAGAGGTTCAGGTACCTGAAAATAATAAAATGATGAGATCTCAAAATGTTATGCCATACTGTGAACCGATATGAAATGATATATCATCAATGATATCTTTGATACAATATTTGTGGAATATTATAAAAAATCATGCGGATCCAAATTCTACATTTATTTAAGCATACTGACATAGAAAGATTTATCAAGTGACCTGAAAGGATGCATTTTGGTAAGCGTAAAACTTATTTGCTTTGCAGTCTAGACACTTGAAGATGTCACACTTGACATTTTGGATATTTTCACTTGAAAATAATCTACATGAAAATCCCTACAGGATTCAAAATGCCTGAAGCATATAAAGTTTCTGAGAAAATTTTTATTATCCTTATAAGAGATAATTTGATGATTTTATTATCATTAGAACTCTTGAAGAGTTTCCAAAAGCAATAGAATATTTGATTAAATGAGAAATATACAAAATTGAATACGGATCCATTCCGATCTCAAAAAAAGAATGAGAAACTCCTTGGTTATAAAGTACCATATCTTAGTGCAATTGATGCTCTAATGTATCTTGCAAATACTATAAGGATTGATATAGCCCTTTTTTATTAATTTGTTAGCAAGATATAGTTCTGCTCCTACTAGGAGATATTGGAATGAGATCAAACACATATACGGTACCTAAAGGGACTACTGATATGGGCTTATTTTATTTTAAAGATTGCAGTTTCGAACTTGTTGATTATATTGATGCTGGGTATTTATTTAACCCACATAAATCTCGGTCTCAAAAAATGTAATGTGATCACATGTAGGGATACTGCCACATCTTGGAGATATACAAAGCAGTATATCTAGTCACTTCATCGAATTATGCTGAGATACTAGCTATTCATGAAGCAAGAAATAATGCAGCTTACATAACACATCTTAATAGAGAATTCATAAAAGGAGATAGAATAAACCACACTTCATCAAAACTTTTCAATATACATGAGATACAAAAGAATGGTGATATTAACATGCAACAAATTTGTTCAAGTGATAATGTGGCTGATTTATTCACCAAGTTTCCTTTAATTGCAACTTTTAAGAATATAGTGCACAAGATCGGGATACAAAGGTTCAAACATGTTCTCAATAGGGGGAGTTAATACGAGCTGTACTCTTTTTCCCTTACTAGGTTTTGTCCCACTAGTTTTTTCTTATAAGGTTTTTAATGAGACAGCCGATATGTATTTTGTTAGAGATGTGTACTCTTTTTTTTCACTAGATTTTTTTCCACTGGATTTTTGTAATAAGGTTTTAACTAGATGCATTATCTATCAATTAGACATTCAAGGGGGAGTGTTATAAATATATTATCATATATAGTGAATGTCTACTTTACCATATATAGTGAATGTCTATTTATGGAGAAGTTAGAAACCCCAAGGTTAGTCTTCCCCTATATATAAAGGGGTTTTCCTTCATTGTAATTCACCCTATCAAGAGATCTCTCAAGAGAAATAAGAATTTCTCTCTACTCTTCTTCTTTATTCTTTTATATTTTATAACAGACAGAAACATTTGTACATAGTTGTTAGAAAGTAGGATTACATGCTATTATTATGTAACCATAATATTTTGTTAAATAGAAGAAGCCACGTGATTGTTGCTCTTGCTGTTAAAAAATAGTTAGAGTTTATTTAGGTTTCTTCAAACTATGATTCCTAACTTTAAGTTAATGATTTTTTTTAATTCTTCTAAATACTTAATATTTGTTATAAATATACCATATATAGTGAATGTCTACTTTACCATATATAGTGAATACCTACTTTACCATATATTGTGTATGTCTATTTATGAAAAAGTTACAAACTCCAAGGTTAGTTTTCCTCTATAAATAAAGGAGTTTTGCTTCATTGTAATTTATTCCTCAAGAGAAATAAGAATTAAACTCTCTATTTTCTCTCCATTCTTGTTTTTCTTTGCTTTATATTTCATAACACATTATCAGCATGAGACTATGCCAAACAAGATTATCAATCTAAAGATAATCTCAAGGTTAGTAATTCCTTATGTTATCTATCTTTTGCTACTAATAATATAATTATTGTTGGATTTGAGAAAAAATAATTGGTTTGGAACCATTATGTTTTAAATTTATTTCTCAAAAACAATATTATCAAAAGGAATGATAATATGTTGGGTTTAAGTCCCATCGATTTATGCCTAAGACGCCTTTATATGGATAGGATGTTGAGTTTGAATATCAATGCACCATATTGATGATATTATGATGGCTAAGGCAGAATAATGGGTATTTGGTGAAAACTGATGAAACATTCCCATTAAATATGCTCCATTCCTTGAATTGAATGTGGTAGCAATAAATCATACGTATGCCTTAATTTGTTTTTGTTGTAGCTATCATAATTTGATACGCTTAAGGCATGATTAAATTTCATTTTGATTATTATAAATACAAATCTATACCCTAGGGTGAATGTGACTGTATATACACTCGAACGTATTCTTTGTTGTGAAGATATCACAATTTACCTCTTAAAGAGGTAGAATAATTGGAAGAATGAATATCTTCAAGTTACTGTGATAAGAAACACAAATGTGAAAATTTATCCAAGCATGATGAAATCACATGTCATAATAAACTAAGAGTTTATTGTTTATTGATATGAAATTCATGCAATAGTAAACCTGATATTTACTAAAGAATTTTTGCACATGTTATGGTAACTTGGAGTTACAAATACAAATCATTTAATCTATTGACATACACAATTTTTCATCATGAAGATGTGCATATTGAGTATTAGACATATGTTGAAGAAATAAAAGATTCTTCAAGAATTGTTTATGTTGTTTATTCTCATGATAAGCTGGTTGGACTAACTAATGTTGGGATTTGATCCCTCAAAATTTGAAAAATATAAAAGGTGAATATGGGCCCGTTCACCAGTCTTGTGATCTATTATGATGCATCAATATAAGATGATCACATGTACATTCATTGTTAACCTGCAGTTTGACATTCATAAAATTGTTTGCTCAATAAAATTGAGTTCAGAGCATATCTTTCAGATTATGTAATCAAGACAATCTTGATAATGATTGTTTGGCATTGAATGCCTTCAATAAATAGCTAAACCATTGCTAATGAGAACAAAGCTTCATGTGTTAGTCTGAAATATGATTTGTTGCATACAATAACACTTGTATATATTAGACCAATAAATTATGATTATTTCTTCCCTCTGAATTGGATCAAGGTCAGGAACTAACTATTCCATCTAGTAGTTTAGATGTGAGGTATATAATTAATAATATACCATGATGCACAAAGATGAATTCCTCAACAAGTATGGAGGATAAAAGTTAGTTTTAATAACATAAGGGGGAGATTATAACTAGCTATGAAATGTGTTAGGAATTATCATCAGATCCACATTCAAAAGATAATTCAACTCAAATGCCGAAAGCATCTGTTGACTCAAATTTAGTATCATATTTAAGCTACAAGTGCTCTTATTTTGTGTTCTTAAAGGACAAAGTCTGAGCATGCATGAAGTATGGTCGACTAATCGGTTCCCAATGAAATAATCCTAGAAAAGGATAAGGAGAAAATAATCACAATAAGAAGACAATGTGCCCTCGAAGAGCCAATGACATAACACTTCATGAAACCTTACGAAAAGTTTAGGTACCTGAAAATAATAAAGTTATGAGATCTCAAATGTTATGTCACATTGTGAACCGATACAAAAAGAGAAATCGTCGACGATATCTTTAGTACAATATTGATGCAATATTGCAAAAGATTATGAGGATCTAAATTCTACGTTTATTTAAGCATGCTGACGTAGAAATATTTATCAAGTGAAATGAAAGGATGCATCTTGGTAAGTGTAAAATTTATTTGATTTGCAGTCCATACACTTGAAGATGTCACATATGAAATGTTGAATATTATCACTAGATAAAATTTAAATGAAAACTTTCTAAGGATTCAAAATGTTTGAAGCATAGAAAAGTTTCTGAGAAACTTATTTAGAATCCTTATACTGTATATGCTTATAGCTTGAAAATTGTTGAAACTCTTGGAGAGTTTTCAAAAGTAATAGAATATTTGCTTCAATAAGAAACATGCAAAATTGAATAAGGATTCATTTCGACCTCAAGAAAAAAATGAGGAACTCCTTTGTTATGAAATACCATATCTTAGTGCAATTGGTGCATTAATGTATCTTGCAAATACTACAACGTATGACATAGCCTTGTTCTGTCAATTTTTTAGCAAGGTATAGTTCTACTCCTACTAGACATTGGAATGATATCAAACATATGGGCTTATTTTACTCTAAATGTTGTAGTCTAGATATTGTTGGTTATGTTGATGTTGGGTACTTATCTGACCCGTATAAAGCTTGATATTAAATAAGCTATATATTTACATGTAGGGATACTTCTATATCTTGGAGTATACAAAGCAGTCTATCTAGCCACTTTATTGAACCATGATGAGATAATAGTTATTTATGCAGCTAGCCGAGAATGTGTATGGTTGAAGTCCATGATACATCTCATTCGAGAAAAATGTGGTTTGAAATATGACAATGCACTCATAGTTTTATACATAGATAATGCAACATGCATAGCACATCTTAATGGAGGATTCATCAAAGGAGATAGAACGAAGAACACTTTATCAAAGCTTTTCTATAAACATGAGCTACAAAAGGAATGGTGTTATTAACGTTCAACAGATTCATTCAAGTGATAATATAGCTAATTTATTCACCAAGTTTCTTCCAACTACAACTTTCAAGAAGATGGTGCACAAGATCGAGATACAAAGGTTCAAGGATGTTCTCATTAGAGGGAGTTAATACGCGTTGTACTCTTTTTTCCTTACGAGGTTTTGTCACACTGGGTTTTCCTTGTAAGGATTTTAATGAGGCAACCTATATGCGTATTGTTTGAGATGTGTACTCTTTTTCCTTCACTAGATTTTTTTTCCACTGGATTTTTTCTAGTAAGGTTTTAACTAGACACATTATCTATCAATTAGACATTCAAGGGGGAGTGTTGTAAATATATCATATATAGTGAATGTCTACTTTACCATATAGAGTGAATACCTAATTTACCATATATTGTGTATGTCTATTTATGGAAAAGTTACAAACCCCAAGGTTAGTTTTCCTCTATAAATAAAGGGGTTTTGCTTCATTGTAATTTATTCTTCAAGAGAAATAAGAATTACTCTCTCCATTTTCTCTACTCTTCTTCTTTGTTCATTATTATTTCATAACAATATTTTCATATTCAAATATTTAATATCCTTTAATTCAAAAATTTTATTATAATAATATTATGCTTTGTTCTAAAATTGCCACATGGCTTCTCATTAGCTTGCCACCTGGCTTCTTCTAGTGCTTTTACTTTTGCTTTTATATATATGCACTAGTGTACGTACCCGTGCAATGTGCAGATAACATTAAATAAATATTTCTAATATTTCATATTTATTTTTGTTTTTTTTTAAAAATCATGCCTCCACCTCGCCCCCCCCCCCCACAAAAAACAATTCCTCCACCTCTAACCAAATTTTTATGGAAAAAAGTAATCATATAATTATAAAAAATATTATGTTTCATATTTTTTATTATATTATTTATAATTTAAAGATATTATTTTTTGTTTAATTCCCTGCCCTGTTCCCCTATTTTTAATCAAATTTATATGACTAAAGAATCATTCATAATTTAAACATATTAGATTGCTAGTACCCTCCCCCCCACACCCCACCTTCCAGTCAAATTATATGAGTAAGAACAATCATGTAATTATATATAAAAAATTATTTTTCATATTTTCTTTATTATATTGTTAACAAGTTAAAGATTTCAGATTGTTAATATTGATTGTTTTTACTTTTATATTTTTATTCTATTGTACCCCCTTCCCTCCCCCTACCTCCGTCAATTCCTTCATTTAAAATTTATAAATAATATGTGTATTATCTAATTACTTCATTATATTCTCAAAATTAATTTAAAATATTAACCCCCAGCGCTTTATTTTTCTACATTTTTTTCACGATAGTTTAATTACTTTTATCTAGTTTGACTTTAAATTGTTTTTTTGTTGTATTACACTCCATAATAATTTTTTTCTCTTTTTCAAAATATAGAATGTTGGGTTATAAATCTAAATTATTTATATTTGATATTCTAATGTTCATTAATTTCGTTATTTGTTAGGATTATAATTACTTGGTATACACAATTTAAGACTTTGCCCTTTATAATTAAAAAATACTTTCTCAAAATATATTCAAAATTTCTGGATGTTAAGAAAAAGCAAAATCAGTCAAGTTTTATCAATAATCAAGACTCAATTATTAGACATTAACATACTATAAAATAAATATAAAATTATGAAATTTTTTTATGTTCAATATCAAAATAAATCTTTTAGTTTAATTTTTCAAAAAGTCAACTTAATTTTATTATACTGGATTAACAATATCAATAACTATTATTTAATGTTGGGATAATCAAATAGATAATACCTTTTCACTTTGCTTTAAAATAATAATATTCTTCAATAATATGCTATCTTTTTTATTTTAATTTCTTTGTGAGACTAATTTCCTTTTTTATTTTCAAAATTAAAGAGTTTAAATAATAAGATAACGAATTGATTGAATTTGAAGTTTATAATCCGTGTTCAAATTTTGAATTTGAAAATTAATATATGTTATCTAATGGATAGACAAATAAAACCAAATTTGATTGAATTTATACTTATATATTTTTACGGTATGAACTAAAATTTTATGCTTTTTCTTTTCTTTTATTGTTCCCCAAGTTAAAAAACCTTGCAATAAAGAAAAAATGTATTAAATATCCATCAAATTTTATCTTTCAATTATAACGTTATTACATTTTTTTCTTTAGACATAATTTGATAAAATGTTACATGATATTTAACATTATAGTATTATATACAATGAGAAATAAAATAATGAACATTTATTTTAATAAAAGAGTAGTATATAAATGGTAACAAAAGTTAGCATTTAAAAAGCTAAATACATGACTCAAAATCTTAACACAAGGTGATTTTATTTTTCATTTACACAATCGAATGTATTTAATTTTATCAAAAATCAAACAAACAAAATTATAATGACAAATTACTTACTTGAATTCAGGCCCATATATAATCAGAAAAAAGCCTATAATATGACCGTTACCTATCTGTAAATAAAAAATAAAGATTTAAATCAAAAAATATTTCAAGAAAATGAATAATATAATGAATGTATCAAATAAATTTACGAATAAAGCTAATGATCTATTTAAAAAAAAAAGAAGGAAGTTTAGCGTTATATATCATTATAGAAGGATATATAAAGTGGTCTGAAAGTTAGAACCCTACTCCAACTCTAATGTTTTCTTTTGAATTTGAAATTTTAAAATCATATCAATTTGTTACAAAAATATCAATTGATTACTCTACCTTATCCTTAATTTTGGAGGGGGGGGGGATATAATTGTAATACCCCAAAAAATTCAAACCAATATTAGCACCATGTTTCAAGCTTATTCATAGTACATCATAGTTCTTTTATAGTTTTATGAGCAAGTTAGATGTATATTAAGTCTTCAAATAACTCCCAGCTATCAGACGAATCAAAACATTCCTTACCGATTGAATTCTTGGGAAGGATATTTCTATAATAAACTTTGAATTAACATATCTCTCTTTATACTATGAATTTTTGAGATCATGACCGACCAAAAGATATATAATTGAATTATCTTTCCAACGATACCAATTTTGCCTAAATTCGATATCGGAGCAAGGAGTTATGCCCATTTTACTCAGGCATGTCAAGATGGGAAACTGAGTGACGACATTTGTGACAAGACATCACGCCCGTGGCAGCCTATCACCAATGTCATCAGCCCTGGGCATATTTTTATCCGTGATGGCTTATCACCAATGTCGTCAACCTTAACCAGAAAACCAAGATTTCACCTTTTTGTGACGACAATTTGTGATGACCTATCACGAGTATGACGGCTTGTCACGAATGTCATCAGCTATTTTTTCAGCAAGGGACGTTTAGTAAGGGTATTTTGGTCTTTTTTCTTCACTTACCATGACTTATAACCCTCAAGGAGCATATTATCTTCCATTCTCTTTAGTTAAACATCTCAAAAAGCTCTCTCATACACTCTCAACCACAAGATTAGGGTTTCCTCTCAAGATCATCTCATCAAGAGCAAGACTAAGGATTTCTTCAAGACCCTTCAAGAAGTATTAGATATCATTCAAGATCAAGATTTAAGGTATGCATAGTGTTCATCACTGGGTCCCTTTCATCTATGGAGCTCAAGAATCATGTTTTAAATTATAAATTGTGATTTCTTTATTGTGTTATCGCTATAATCATGTTGATGATTGTTGTTTGAATTCAAGGTTGTATCTTGATGTGTTTTTCATGAAACATGTGAGTAGGTTAGTTAAAACCTATGAATTTTGGATGGATTAAGATTGTCAAATTGATAAGTACACGTATGTCCAAACTTGTGCATGTAAGGTGTTTGATAAAATGCCAAGAATGATAGAATCCATGTTTTTATGACTTAATAGTGCTTAAATGACACGCCCATGTTCTATTCTTTATGATTCCACATGAATTCCATGTTATTATTGTATTTTATTGTTGTGATATGGAATGAGCATGATATTGAAGAAACACGAGTATATACATGTTGTGCGCATCCCCTTCCATGTATAAGATGTTGAGAACCAAGTGTAGTATGAAATTCCCTACTTATGATATTGTGAATTGTGGACTCTATTCTTATGATCAAGTCAGTTATGTGTGTCAGTTTCCTTCTATCCAGTTCTAGGTGTACTTGTACCCGAAATAATATAGCTGTGTGCCTAGTGCCATGTCATGTTATCACAATACTCTCAGTCAAGCCATGGACTATAGAATTCAGTTAGTCATGTGACTCAGGAAAACTCAAAAATCTTAGCAGTCTCAGTAGTTCAGTAACCTCAGTACTCAGTAATCTCAGTGATCTCAGTAACAACAGTATTCCTAGCGATCTCAGTAATTTCAGTACTCCCAGTCAGTCCTCAGAACTCAATACGTTCCTTTAGACAAGGAAACTCAGTAAATTTAGTTTAGCTCCGCTAAACAATACCACTACTATCAGTTCAGTTAATCAGTATCGGTTCAGCTAATCAGTTTAGTTTAATTATTCAGTTTAGCTCAGTTATCCAGTTCAGTGTCTTTTAGATGGGAGTAGGATTCAACATCTAGTGAGCCTAGGGATAGGGACTCACCCACTAGAAATGACGGAGATCCTTAGAAGCAATCCCTAAGTTCTGGAACTACATAGCCAACATAGGTACGAGATGTCACCAGTTAGATAGGACTGACATACTCAGGGGTCACCCATTAGAATATATATGTGTATAGGACTTATCCCAGGAGTCACCCGCTAGATTAGGATTGACTCCACAGTAGTTGTCTTTACTGGTGACGCGGTACTGACACCCTTCCAGTCAGGGCAAAGATTAGACCCCAGTCAGCTTAGCATGGGGTGTGTCAGTTAGATAAATACATCCCACAGTTTCAGTTACAGATTCAGGACTGTCAGATACAATCAACTCAGTTCGGTAGTACAAATTCAGTACTGATAGAGACAGTCAATCCTTATTATTATAAATGGACTTCAAGATCACCCATTAGACAGGACTGATCTTAACTATAGTTAATCAGTATCAGAATCATCAGATTTAAAGATTACCCGCTAGATAGAATTGATATCAAATTCAGTTACTCCATATAGAACAGAACTCAGATAGTTCCATCAGAACTCAGACTGTTAAATACAGTTTCTCAGTATCAGTTACATCGGTCTTGTCGAGCATCACACTTATATAAGTTATGTCAGTTATCATAGATTATGTTATATGTATTTAAATTTAGGACTGTTAGGCACAGTCAATCAAACCAGTTCTTCATAATTCGAACTATCAGATTTAGTCATTCATCTATTCAGTATCTCAATATCCATAAAGTTATGTCATCAGTATTCAGACTCAGCAGTCAGTATCACCATGAGTTTAGTTATAGTTGCTTATGTATGTATGTATTCTCACATTCATATTAATCAGAATTGTTCATATATATAACCCTTTGTATTTAGCCTACCTCACTCGTATACTCAGTACATTCAGACGTACTGACACATTTATGCTATGGTGCTTTCTATTATGTTACACCATAGGTTTAAAGGAACGTATTCTAGATCAGCAGTAGCATTCTAGTCGCAGAGTTGCAGTGAGTCCTCATCCATTTGAGGACGATATTATTTTATTTCATTTATTATTTTAGTTTAGTTTTGCTGACGGAGTTAGTTGGAGACATGTTCCTTCAACTCCTTACTCTGACAGTATTTAGAGGCTTTCAGACTTGGTTCAGATTTGATTCAGACTTCAGTTGTTTTTGGGTATTTTCCACCCATATGGATATTATGTTTGTCAGATATTTTATTCAGTTGAAACTTATGGCCTATTGTTCATGTTTTTTGGTATTATTACGTTATATATTGCAGTATACTGGTACAAATATCAGTCATGGGTTAGCTTGTGGTTCTTCAGGGTCATAAGCACCGTGTAGCATTCCGATTTAGTAAATCGAGGTGTTACAAACTTGGTATCAGAGCCTAAGGTTCATTAGAGTCCTAGGAAGTCTGAAAGCCGTATCTATTAGAGTCTTGTACATGCGTGTGTTGTGCACCACACTTATATGCAGGAGGCTATGAGATATTTTAGGAACATTTTCCCTTCTTTCGGTATTCATATCGTGCCAGTGAGAATAATCTCAAGTCACTCTTAGTTTAATCTATTTCTCCCTTTCTTCTATAGAACATGCCTCCTAAAAGAAGAAATGGGAATCAGTTAGCCTCTTAGCCCAAAGACCCTTTGGGCAATCATATTTCTCATGCGGAGTTCAGGACCGCATTCACCACTCTTGCTCAGTCTGTTGCTGCCCAGAATGAACGACCAACTGTCATTCTGGCCAATTCAGTGGACAATTCAGTTGCAACTAGAATTTAGGACTTTACCCAAATAAATCCTCCTTCTTTCACGGGGTCTAAGTCAGATGAGGACCCGCAGGAATTCTTAGATCAGATTCAGAAAGTGATAGATATTATGGGGTGACTACTATGGAAAGTTCTAGTTAGCTGCATATCAGTTGCAGGATGTGGCTCATACTTGGTACAAATAGTGGAAGTCAGAAAGGTTAGATGATGTAGGTTATATAGAGTGGGAGGAGTTTGCTTCTGCTTTCCTTGATAGATTTTTCCTGCTAGAGCTTAGAGAAGCTAAGGTGCTAGAGTTCATCAACCTCAGGCAGGGTAGTATGATAGTGAAAGAGTATTCTCTTAGGTTTACTCAATTAGCCAGATATTCCCCTCATATGGCTACAGACAGTAGAGCTAAGATGATCAAAATCGTGTCAGGGGTGAACGATAGTGTGGTAAACGAGTGCAGATCTGCCATGTTGAATAATGATATGAATTTAGCCAGAATTATGACTCATGCTCAGCAGATAGAGAAGTAGAAGATTAGAATGAGGGAGAAATAGAGTAAGAGAGCAAGGACAAGTAGTTTTAGCTTTTCTCAGCCTAAGTCATAGGGTGGTAACCGTTCTCAGCATAGTCAGAAGTTTTTAGCCCCAGCTCCATCCTCAGCTAGTGCACTAGCACCTAAGTCCAGAAATGACCATCATTATTAGTGAGAATAGAAGTCTTACTTATCCGCTTTGTGAAGAGTGTGGTAAGAATCACCTAGGTGCATGTAGGGCAGGTAGTGATGTATGCTTTGGGTATGGAAAACCAGTCCACAGGATGTGAGAGTGTAGAGTTCTAGCACAGAGGGCTAAAAATTTGCATTAGCAAGGCACCAAGAGTGGTCAGCATCAAAATAGACTTTATGCACTCCAGAACCATCATGATCCAGAAAGTTTCCCTGACCTAGATTTGGGTACGTTACTAGTCTTTCATGTTCATGGTATGCATTGTTAGATCTCTTTCTCTGATTTGGACATATGTTTCAGCATGAGTTAGTTAGTAAAGCCAGCAAGTCAGTTTAGCAATCGAGCAGTCAGATTTGTATAGTTTGTTTCCTCATCCTTGCATCTATTCATGCTATCCAAGATCTCAGGGAATGTAACTATTCAAAGTAGAACCTCCTAGTAGTTTCAAGTTCAGTTCAGTTTATGCCTCATACATTAGTCCCAGACTCCCGAGGTTTAGTTATAATCTAGTTCATAGATGCCTTGTGCATCGCCTCAACTTCCTCAATATCTCAGCAACGTCAGTCCAGAATTCTTCAAGGGACATAGTGTCCCAAGGGGGAGATACACTATAGCCCCCAAACTTTCATGATTTAAACATATTATTTTCTTTGGTGAATCTAACTTGGAGGAAGTGTTACTTATGAGCCGACCCTCTAGCTCCAAAACTCAGAAGTAAGCTATGTACTCAATGGCTAAATTTAGTCCACGATATGATACTCTATCCATGTCATGCATTGTAGACTCAGTTTATTTCATGTATTACATTCATGACTCAGTTATGTTTTTATGTTTCCGCTCATGCATATTAAGTGATTAATCTCAGACTCATCGATATTTTTAGTTTAAGGTGACAGTCTTCTTTGATATTACTCGTTCCCATGTTTAGATTTTAGTACCAAACTTTGTATCCATTTCCATGCTTAGTTTTCAGTTCAAACTTGGTACCTTTACCATTGCATGTTCAACCGCATGTTCCTGAGCCTGTTCAGTTATATATTCACGCGTTAGATATGTGTCAGCTTATCAGTACTTTCTGTCATGCATTCATGTATCATGTCAGTCGTATAAACATACATTAGATATGTATGGATTCAGCTCATTAATTAGGCATCAGATATGCATTCTTATTATGAGAAACTTCAGAATACTCAGTCGTGCATTCATGAATCTTTTACTCATGCATCAGATATGCATGTTTAGTATGATGTATTCATCTTATCAGTCATGTCAATCCCAAAACCATGTTTCATTAGTGTATGTATTGTACATACTTCAGTTGATCTTTTCTTCCATCTCAGTCATTCTCATTCGAGGACGAATGTTCCTAAAGGGGAGATACTGTAATACCCTGAAAAATCCAAACCATTATTAGCGCCATGTTTCAAGCTCATACATAGTAAATCATGGTTATTTTATAGTTTTATGAGCAAGTTATATGTATATTAAGTCTTCAAATAACTCCCAGTTATTAGACGAATCAAAATATTTCTTACCGATTGAATTCTTAGGAAGGATATTGCTATAGTCAACTTTGAATAAGTATATCTCTCTTTATACTACGAATTTTTGAGCTCATTACCTATCAAAAGATAGATAATTGAATTATCTTTCCAAATATATCAATTTCACCTAAATCTGATATCGGAGCAAAGAGTTATGCCCATTTTACTTCGGCATGTCAGATTTGGAAACTGAGTGACGACATTTGTGACAAGCCGTCACGCCCGTGACAGCCTATCACCAATGTCATTAGCCCTGGGTAGATTTTTACCCCCAGTGATGAAATTTTGTGACAATACATCACGCCCGTGATGGCCTATCACCAATATCATCAACCTTAACCAGAAAACTAAGATTTTACCTTTTTGTGACGACAATTCGTGACGACCAATCACCAGTATGACGGCTTGTCACGAATTTCATCAGATATTTCTTCCAGAAATCGAGGGATATTTTAGTAAGGGTATTTTGGTCTTTTTACTTCACTTCCCATGACTTATAACCCTCAATGAGCATATTATCTTCTATTCTCTGTAGTTAAACATCTCAAAAAGCTCTCTCATACACTCTCAGCCATAAGATTAGGGTTTTCTCTCAAGATAATCTCATTAAGAGCAAGCCTAAGGATTTCTTCAAGAACCTTCAAGAACTACCAGATTAGATCTCTTTCAAGATCAAGCTTTAAGGTATGCGTAGTGTTCATCACTGGGTCCCTTTAATCTATGGAGCTCAAGAATCATATTTTCAATTATAAATTGTGATTTCCTTATTGTGTTATGGCTATAATCATGTTGATGATTTTTGTTTGGATTCAAGGTTGTATCTTGATGTGTTTTTCATGAAGCATGTGAGTAGGTTAGTTGAAACCCATGAATTTTGGATGGATTAAGATTGTCAAATTGATAAGTACACCTATGCCCAAAGTTGGGCATGTAAGGTATTTGATAAAATGCCAAGAATGATAGAATCCATGTTTTTATGACTTAATAGTGCTTAAATGAGAAGCCTATATTATATATCTAGCTGTGTCTCTAGTGCTACGTCATGTTATCACGATACTCTCAGTCAAGACATGGTCTGTAGAATTCAGTTAGTTATGTGACTCAGGAAAACTCAGAAATCTCAGCAGTATCAGTAGTTTAGTAACCTCAGTACTCAGTAATCTCAGTGATCTCAGTAACAACAGTATTCCTAGTTATCTCAGTGATTTTAGTACTCTCAGTCAGTCCTCAGAACTCAGTACGTTCCTTCAGTCAAGGAAACTCAGTAAACTTAGTTTAGCTCCGCTAAACAATACCACTAGTATCAGTTCAGTTAATCAGTATCAGTTCAGCTAATCAGTTCTGTTCAATTATTCAATTTAGCATAGTTATCCAGTTCAGTGTCTTTCAGATGGGAGTAGGATTCAGCACCGAGTGAGCCTAGAGATGGGGACTCACCCGCTAGAAAAGACGGAGATCCTTAGAAGTAATCCCTAAGTTCCAAAACTACATAGCCAGCGTAGGTACGATATGTCACCCATTAGATAGGACTGGCATACTCAGGGGTCATCCGTTAGAATATTTATATGTATAGGACTGATCCCAGGAGTCACCCGCTAGATTAGGACTGACTCCACAACAATTGTCTTTACTGGTGGCGCGGTACTGACACCCTTCCAGTCAGGGAAAAGATTGGACCCCAGTCAGCTTAGTATGAGGCATGTCGGTTAGATGAATACATCCCACAGTTTTAGTTACAGATTTAGGATTGTTAGATACAGTCAACTCAGTTCAGTAGTACAGATTTAGTACGCTTAGAGACAGTCAATCCTTATAATTATAAATGGACTTCAAGATCACCCATTAGGCAGGACTGATCTCAACTATAGTTAATCAGTATCAGAATTATCAGATTTAAAGATTACCCGCTAGATAGGATTGATCTCAAATTCAGTTACTCCATATAGAACGGAACACAGATAGTTCCATCAGAACTCAGACTGTTAAATATAGTTGCTTAGTATTAGTTACATCGGTTTTGTTGATCATCACAGTTATATTAGTTATGTCAGTTGTCATTGCTTATGTTATCAGTATTCAGTTTCAGGACTATTAGACACAGTAAATTAGACCAGTTCTTCATAATTTGAACTGTCAGAAATAGTCATTCATCTATTCAGTATCTCAGTATCTGTAAAGTCGTGTCATCAGTATTCAGACTCAGCAGTCAGTATCACCACGAGTTCAGTTATAGTTGCTTATGCATGTATGTATTCTCACGTTCATATTAGTCAGCATTGTTCATGCATATAACCCTTTGCATTTAGCCTACCTCACTCGTATACTCAGTACATTCAGACGTACTAACACATTTGCACTATGGTGCTTTCTCTTATGTTACATCATATGTTCAGAGGCACGTGTTCCAGATCAACAGTAGCATTCTAGTCGTAGAGTTGCATTGAGTCCTCATTCATTCGAGGACGATATTATTTTATTTTATTTATTATTTCAGTTCAGTTTTGCTAGACAGAGTTAGTTGGAGACATGTTCCTTCAACTCCTTACTCTGATAATATTTAGAGGCTTTCAGATTTGGTTCAGATTTGATTCAGACTTCAGTTGTTTTTGGGTATTTGCCACCCATATGGATATTACGTTTGTCAGATATTTTATTCAGTTGAACCTTATGGCCTATTGTTCATGTTTTTCCGCATTATTATGTCATATATTGCAGTGTACATGTACAGATATCAGTCATGGGTTAGCTTGTGGTCCGTCGGTATCATAAGCACCGTGTAGCATTCTGGTTCAGAAAATCGAGGTGTTACAATAATGTATGTCGTATTTCTTATAATCGATATAGTTGGATCAAGATAAATATTTGAAATTAATAAGACCAATTCAATTATTTTTATTGCAATTAATAATGGAATAAAAGAAGACCAATTCGTTACTATTCCTTATCATTGTTATTTTACCTTTTTCCTATGAATGTTTCATTATTTTATTTTTTTATTATTATTGCTACAACTGATATTATTTTTTTTGGTAAAAACTTACCATCGCTCACTGTATACACCAAATTATTGTAATTTACCATGGTTATGTGATTAATGACGTTGTTGTTGTTGTTATTATTATTATGATTAATATTGTTATTGTTACTACAACCATTACTAGTTTATTACTACTAATATGCAATTCTGTCACTATTTTCTTGTTTTATTATGTTATTTTTATTTCTAAATCAAATGACTTATTTTATGAAAGAGATTTTATAAAATATAAGAGTTTTTTAACAATCTGAAATATAAGAGTTCATTTAGAACTCTTGTCCAATGTGCTTCTATTTTTTAGCTAATAATTTTTTTTAAATGAATAATGTATTTTTAAATTCAAATATTTCTAATCTTTTCATTCAAATTTTTTATTACAATATTCTTAACATTGTTTTACTACTACTGCTATTACCACTACACTTTTATTACAATGTTATTAACCTTATTTTTATCATCATCATCATCATATATGTAAATAAATTAATATATTTTTCAACATTTAAATTTTAGAAGAGATAAATTTGAAATAGTAAAAGCCTATTAGAACTCATCAATTATCAGTAACAACATAGCCATTGTATTTTCACAAAGTGAGGTCTAGAGAACTGTTCAGTTCTGAATTCTATTTTTAAGATGATGATTTTTTTTTAAAGAATAGTGTATTTCAAATCGAGTACTTTAATTTCTCAGTTCAAAAGTATTATGAACTATTATATCCAGTTTTTGAAATAAATTCAAGTAAGTTGAATATTTGACTTTGAAATATCTCACTCTTATTCTATTATTTTTTGCTTTAGATAATTAGTCAGTCTAACTTGATTAATTTTATATGGATATTTGAAAAATATGTGAGATAAATTTTGGATATTTGAACAATATGTGACATAAAATTGAAAAAAAAAAGTTGATCTTCTTTTCTTAATTAAAAAGCTGAGTATATTTAAAGAATTTAGATTTAAAAAATGTGATTTCTAAGATAAAATTTATTATGTTTGAATTAAATATAAATTTTTACTTTGAATTAGCATTAAATATAAAAACACATATATCAATTTATAAGATGTTTGAAATAAAACAAAATTCTTTGAAAAAAATATTATATACTAATATGCATTTGAAAAGATAAGGTTATAAGATTCAAATTAAAAGTGCATTAAGAAAAATGATTATCAAACTAATTTCACAAAAAAGAAATTGAATGAAAGTTTTAAAAGGAATATATGCAGCTATTTATGTGGACGTATATATACATGTGTATATCTTCAGTATAAAACGTTAATGTATCAATCAATTCAAGATTTTTTTCACCCTTTTTTTAATTTTCTTCCATGCATTTTGCGGTATATATATATATATATATATATTCTAGTCAAGAGCATCGAGAAGAATAAATCTACATCAATTTAAATTTAAAAATTCTCTCTATAATCACAATGTATCAATTTACGTTCTAATAGATTTCAAAATTGCAACAACCTTATTCTGAAATGTGTTGCATTTAAAAGAAAAATAACAAAATAAATTTAAGAGATAGTAAAATAAGAACAAATAAATTGACTTGCAAATGTATTGTTGAGTAAAATTCCTTATAAAGTGTTAATCAAGAAAAATATTATGTAAATGATTATCAAGAAAACATCTTAAATGCGTCAGTGAAAGATAAATAATTGAGCATGCAACTTTTCTAAGAAATTACCGTGGATATGCTTCTTATGTTGTTTGGTTCATAAAGGGTAGCTCGGTGCACTAAAGCTATCGCTATGTGCGGTGTCCGGGGAATGTTACCATTTTTAAAGTCTATTGATATTTTTGAAATATGTCTTTCGTCTCTTTGAAAGCAAACTTTTTTATAAACATCTGGTAGCCTAAAAAAATCTAGCACAGTAAAAAAAATCATATCAGCATTTAGTATATATAAGATCATTTCATGGTAATCATTAATCTCAATTAAACAATTTATACTCCCCTGTCCCAAATTATATATCGTCATTTTCTTTTTGGTCCGTCCTAAAATGAATGTCGCCTTTCCTTATTTGTTAAGTTTATAAAAACACAATTACAATTTTACACTTAGTGGTCCTACTTGACTTTAAATACTATTACTCCTTTTTTTATTTGTTTTTTCAATTAAAAGTGGTCCACTTAATTTTAAATACTATTACTTCCTTTTTTAAGAAGGATAATTTTGTAACTTAACAAAGTCGATACTTATTTCTTAAATATCGTGTCCGGTCAAATGACGACACATAATTTGGGATGGAGGGAGTAATAAATTAACTTTGTAACTAGGAATGACCTCAACTAAGAAAATCCTTTGGGCAAAACTTCTGCATCCTATTAGGCATAGTTGTAATGTGTGCATAAGTTAATACTACTACTACTAGGAATCTACTAGGAATGACCTCAACTAAGAAAATCCTTTGGGCAAAACTCCTGCATCCTATCAGACATAGTTGTAATGTGTGCATAAGTTAATTTTGTGTATGAGGCAGGACTTCGAGATATTGCAATAAGTTATAAAGATTAAGATAGTGTAATGTGTTAGCTATTGCGTAGGATTTTTCAGTTGTATTAACGGGCTTAAATTTTCTTAAAATAATCATGATTAAGTTCAATTATATTCTTCGAATAATGTACATTTCCAGTTAACAAGGTGTACATTATTATTTTATCAATTATAAGAATGACTTTTCGCAAGGTGGACGAAAAAGTTGTAAACAATTGAACAATCTATGCAATTTTGACAATTCATTCCAATTTTTCACAAATTTAATATAACAAACCAACCCCTCCTTTTGAGTATTTTTGTGTTGTTCATGATTTCAAACTTCCTATAGTTTCATATAATATTTTTTTGGACTTGTGGATATGTTTGGTTTGGGACCTAAAGGCTTGGGGGGTATTTCAACACATTTGGGGTAACTTGGACCTTCATAGAATTTTATTGATTCTGGTTTCCTTCATTGCAATCACAAGGAGAGGAGTTGCAATCATGAAAGTATGGGTTTTGGTTATTGCAACGGTGGGGGAAGGAGTAGACCATGAAGGAAATAGCCTAGTCAACTTTTTCCAGTCCTTCTACGTGACTGTGAGGCGTTTAGCGTGATTGGGCAGACGTAGGCAACAACTGCATGATTTTTGTAATTTTTTAACTTTTCAATTCTTTTAATATAGCATACTTCGTCCATTTCTTGATTGTTTTTTTTTTTTTTTTTGAGGAGACCCACCAACCATCTTACTTATTTTAGAGTAATTTTTGTTTTATTTTTTAGGAGTTAGAGAGTGCTTAAGACCAATTGAATGGTAGGTGCTCTAGTTAGGTGCTACACTTGACTGAATGATGCAACTTGTATTTTGAAATTGAAGGCATGGCGTGAAAAATTAAATGGCTTCTTTTGACAAACCTAAGCTCTTTTTCTTGACTTTTATGTGATTTCTAGATTGAATTTGAATGCTCGTCGGTTTGCTTGAATGAGAGTCTGTCTAGATCCTTCTTGAGTTCAATATGTTTCATGTGTGTTAGGTGTTTGTTGAAATCTATATTTTCATACTGATTTCTAGAACCCACCCAGTATGTTTGCAAAGCGTAATGAAGAATATTGAATTTAGGAGATGATATAAGTGTTTCTTTGATCAACTTTATTTCTATCATTTTCTTTACCTACCCACAATTGATTATCATAGTTATCCCTTTGAACCTTTATCTTATTATTTGGTAGCCACTTATGAAGCTTAATCCCTTTCTTTCACTTGATGTTGAATTTGATCCAAAACTTATAAGCATTTTAATTGAAAAACAATAGCTAGAAAGAGTGAGAATGGAAAGAACTAGAAAGAGTTGAAACGGAAACCCGTAGAAAAGACTAAGGGTGCAAAGAATAAAAAAAGTCATATAATATTGGTAGGAAGTAGAAAAAGTGAAAAAGAAAAAACTGTTTGATTTCTCCTTAGTAATGGTGTGTGAATGTGCTTAGGAAAATGAAAAAACGAAGAAGCCTATAGGTGAGAAGAGCAGAAGAAGAAAGAACTAGTTGATTGAGGAAATTGCTTGATGAAAAAAAATTGTGATGTATTAAAGTGTTTAGGAAAAATGGTCACTATTACTGTCCTAAATAATCTCTACTCGTCCCTTATCCTTTATTACAATCATGAAAGTCTTACTTGATCGTGAATTTAATGTTCTTATATTAGTGAAGTAGTACACTAAGGGAGAACTTATGGTTCATCTTATGTTGCATGTGAATTCTTTGTGAGGGTCAGCGTATTCTATTCTTATACCCATTTATGTGATATTGTGTATACTTGCAAGTGATTATGGATAACTCTTTTGTGGTGAAGGCACATTACTGATGAAATACATGTGAAGTGTTTGATCTCCTGATTAGGTGACTTATGAGTGTTTGCAATATCATAGAGTTAGTTCTTGATTCTAGGATGTTGAAGTAGTGGTTTATGAGTTTTAGATGAATGAAACATGTATCATAAGAACTTGTCATCTATTATAGTTGTTGTAGTCTTAACATGAGTATTCTTTTATCAAATAATGTAGTTTGTGGTTGGAGTCTAAGTCATACGTTTATAGTTTACTCGAAGATGAACAAGAATTTAAGTGTGAGGAGTTGATGTGAGGCTAAAAGTCATGCATTTACACTATTGTTTTTCTTAAATTTACTTTTTTAAGTATGGTTTTGACCTTAATTTATATGAATCATACTTATGTAGCTTGTCTTGATGTGTAGGATGAAGATAATAGATGTTGCATAAATTTGAAGAATATTGGAATATAAAACGAGATTTAAAGTCCGACTAGAAGCCGAGGAAGACGATTCAGAGCATATCCAAAAGTGTTAGATTAAGATGAAAGCCTAACGAGGGAAAAACAAGATGAAAAAGCTAAAAATACACTTCGTCCATGCCTTAGGCGCCACTTGTGGCATAGCACCAGTTCAAAAGGGAGCCCCCATATGCCTCAAGATGTAGGCTATTTAAATAGCTTGTTGCGCCATATAGGGAGATATAGTTGTGAAAATCCAGGCCAATTTTGACCTGAATCGACTTACACGACCCAAAATCATTTGGAATTCTATCTAAACCTCCTTTGATTCATTTTAATGAGAATTAAATAATAGAAACTTATATAGAAGAGGAAGAACAATATTTGTAAGGTTTCTACTTTATTTATTAGTTCTTGAATCATTAGTTTATTACTAATTTATGAATTTAATTTTCTCTAATCTATTCACGAGTAGCTAGACTTCCAGTATCTAGGTTGTAGTGTCACGACCCAAGTCTGCTCACTATATGAAACACGGTGCTTAGAACTTCGAGTGTACCTAAGTTAAACCTTGATACTGGGATGGTACTAAAATCAATATTGTATATACTATGCAAAGGCATATGATACTGAAATGGAAAACTATAAAATCAACATTATGTCTTACTAAAATAAAAGACAAATTAATAATCATCAAAACAACTACTAAATCAACTATATCTATAAGCCTCTATGAACTGAATGAGCTGCTAGGATAAGATCCCTAACCAACTCTCAAAATAAGCAAAAGTAAAACTGAAACTGGAACAAAGTTTGGGCTGAGCATAAGTGAAATAAAATGTGTCCTAGAATGACAAGGACTCACCAAATTTATCACTGAATCTAGCACTAGAGTGTGTCTAACTACGTGGCAGACACACTCTAGTGAGGTATGTAATAATATAAATTTATTGAACATGCTTGTTAAACTAGATGTAGATGTAGTAAGTAAAACTGGATGAAATATGAGATTGTAGTACAATGACCAAAAAGTAAAATCATAATTTTGTAAATAGGAAGTAAGGTTGTAAGTCCTGAAATAGCTTAATTGAAATCATTTCTATGAGATATTCTCTAAATTGACATAAATCGTGTGACTTAATATATAGTTCAATGTTTACACCCAATTGGAGGGCTTAATATACCTTGACAAGGGCACAAATACATGATTAATGCAGATTTACTAACAAAGCCTATATAGATAAATAAACCTATAGTGGCACATAGTTCAGAGACTTGGGTATTTGGGAACCTAGTCCCCCAGCTGCTAAATACTACTCCCCAAAACTAGTTACTGTTAGCTCATAATAGTAAATCTTATACTTATGAAATTCAACATGACCTAATTCAAAGTTTATTGAATTACTGAGTTACTGAATTTCATGAAACTGGTCACATGCAATTCTTATTAAAATCTAAGACCTTGAGTTCAATTCATAAAGATTTATTTATGAGACCCCGTAAAATTTCAAAAATTTTATTTTTGACCCTCCCGTATTTGTAATGTTGATTTTTGACTTGAATCATGATTAAGAATGTTAAAAGGATGTTTTGAAAAAGATTTAAAATTTTTAGAAGGGGTTCGGGGTCATTTTGGGACCTCAAGGCAGTAAGCCTTCGCGATAGTGGCGTGCCACGGAGGATAACCTCCACGATAAGGGCGTGGCACAAAGGCTATCTGTCACGACCCAATTTTAAAGTCATGATGGTACCTACTAAAATTTATTAGTAGGTAAGCTGACACCATAACCTGGAGCTAAGGCAATGGGTTACCTTGGTAGAAACGTTCAACATGGACCAAATATATAAACACAAAATATAAGCAGTAGTGTTCCACATAACAGAAGACAACCATCATATGAATACCAATCCCATGACTTGGTAAGATCAGTACAAGAGCATATAAGTTCGACAACAGAGAATAAAACTCAAAGGTCTAAATAGTCTTATACATTCATGTCAAGTACAAAAGACTGAATAAATATTAGAGGAAAATGGACGACTCGAATTCCAAGAGCTCACCCTATCTCTGGAAGATCAACACAACATAATCATAATTCAGTAGTGTCAACTAATACTCGGGTCTGAACTAAAATGGTACAAAAGTGTAGTATGAGTACCAAAATAATGGGAACTTAGTAAGTATCATTGGTCGACTGAGCTAAATTATGATATAAGGTAAGACAATAACTATAAGTCAAGGTACAGAACCGAACCTGAAGCGTCTCCATCATCAGTGTATACAATCAATAATCATACTAGAACAAAACTACAACATAACCAACCATCATGCTCCAATACCATCATATATTTATATAAAAGTACATGATCCAAATCATAAAGCACTACTAATGCAACCACGATATCAATAAGACCAAAAAGATATACAACAACCATTAAGCATAAGTAAAAGAACTCACCACGGCGTCCCATACCACCAAAAAGTACACACAAGGAACAATAAAATAAAGAAATCATCACGACGTCCCATACCACCAGAGAGTGTATGAAAAGATTCAATTATTAAGTAATTACACATGCAACCAACTTCTTAATATCCAAGGTCCACCACTTTACATGCCCACGGTTTCCATAATTCCCATCAAGGGTCATTTACCAAGATTCATAATCATCATCAATTACCACAATCAAAATAACATACACCAAGGTAATCACAACCATAGTCATATATCCATTTAGCTATCTATGACATCAATACACACTATATAGTCATTATTAACTAACCATGCTTATTATTACACTACTAGTTTTCTAGTGATCATAAGGCCTCCAACCATTAGCCTAACTGATTTCTCATATACTCCTTCTTCGTGGAGTAGCAACTAATTATGATTCATTAGATAGCCAACATCCACATCTAGCCAAGACGTATCACTAAACCATAATCACCATTTAACCAACTCATTCCTAGTTATTATAAGTATACTATTCATCATATAGTGAGAAGTTAAATATCACCTATACTTATCTATCTATTAATCAATGCCATTTTCTAGTTAGCACCATAATTATATAAGTCCTCATTAAGCTATGAATGACATTACATGCTAGACATCAATATCACTAATCATCAACAATGCTAAGTCTATTATCATCATTAGCCAAGTTATAACCATAATTACTAGTTACCACATTTTAAATAAACAAGGTCCACCAACTAGTATTCTAGGATTCTAGCCATCAAGTTATATAACCACTTTAAACATACGACTAGTTATCAGTTTTCCTATTTTACCAGGCGAAATTCCATCACATAACCATCTGTTCAATCCCAGTATATTCACTAGGTGAATCCTTAGTTCTACCCATGATTACACTTACCAATTAGTCTTAACTCAATAATTGGCATATTCTACTTCTATTTACTATTTAGTATTAACAAGAGCCACACCACTTAACTAGTGATTAATGGTAGAGAATTGTAGACAACTTCCCAAGGAAAACATCATGTCCTAAGTACACATATAAACTTAATCATACATTGGTGTTACCACACATATACGTATGTATTCATATATGCTTACCATACATAGTATCACCACAACATCAATATATCTCTCAAATTCACTGAGCATTATCATAACATCAATACCTCTTCTGGATTCTCTAGGCATCATCATAGAATCAATATGTTCTCCAGCCTTGTCGGGCATCATCATAGCACCAATATATTCTCCGGCCTTACCGGTCATTATCATAGCATCAATATATCCTTCGGCCTTGCAGAGAATAATTATAGCATCAATATATCCTCCAGCCTTGCGGGGCATCATCATAGCATCGATATATCCTCTGACCTTTTCGGGTATCATCATAGCATGAATATATCCTCCAACCTTGTCGAGCATCATCATAACATCAATACCTCTTTTGGATTCACCGGGCATCATCCCATCATCAATAACCACTAAGACAACAATAAATACATATATATGTAGCCAGATCAATAACAAGTACAAGCCTATTACGGTAGAGTATAAGAGATGTAAGGAAATACATTTCATGGCACCTCACTATTAATTATCACTACATTATATGAGTAGAGCATGGGCATATATATATAAATGATATGATCAAATACCAATTTATGAGCTTAATCATGATTATCAATAAGCCAATTATAAGTCATGGTTATGCCTTCTAGAATCCTTCTTTACCAACATGGTTCACAATACTAGCGCAAAGAGATTTTTTTACACAAATATTAGCTTATCCCTTAAGCTTGAATCGTAAGAAGAGTTGTAATATAATTCTAGATCACATAGTAAACTAGCTAATAAGTTAAGTGATAGCATAACCGTAGATTAAATTAATAATACTTTCGAATGCTATCCATATCATGACAATAAGATAATCAGTCAAGTATACACATTATCCCAACATCGACAACATGCATAAACCTTTTAAAGGGTTTAGCCATCATATCACAAAAGCATAATCTTGGCATTCGTCACGTATCTAGGTCACTAAAGAAGTTACATAGTTTGAGCTTAGGGTGGGTCAAGTTTTAATTCTCTTCCACAAGTCTAATTTCTACCCTAAGTTAAGCTAAGTTATTTAAATCATGCCTTAATAGCTTACCAATCCACACTAGTTCTATGGGACAATTCTTCTCCAAGTAGGTCTCTTAAGTCATCCAAATCACCTAATATCAATTCACAACTATGCATATCTAGGCTAATCATACTCTCACGATAAGTGAACAAGGTCACTCCCATCAAAGTAGAAAAATTAGAGCATTCTCATGCTATTTATGAGATAACAAGTCCAAGTAATCAAGGTTCTAGACTATGAGTCAATTATCACACTTAACAAGTTCAATAGCCTAAGTGTTTCAACTAATCCCAAGCATTACCATCTACAAATTCGACATCTAAGACCCCGCCCAATCTTAGAAAGATATCAAAATAAAGCTCAATCTAGCTACAAGTATGCCTAACCTATATCGAGTCAAAATAACTCATGAACCAACAATCTTTGCTTTCCCTTTCCTCGAAGATTTTTCCTCGAGCCAAGATATCAATAACATAGTCTGTGCCTTATTACGAAAATAACAACACCCATATTGCACCAGTGTACTTTGGGTCCAAAGATGTCACCAAAACCCCCAAACAGGTACCACATACAGAAAATGAGATTTCGTGACCAACCCATTGTCCAAATACCATTAGTGAGTTATATCCCTCAAGAAATTTGTGCAAAACAACCATATTTGGGGATAAAATTAAGTCTTAAGCCATTAGGGGTTTTGGGGGTCTAAAAATCAAAAAATCAACACCAAAATTGGAGGAATCTTTACCTTAGATTTGATGATAATCGCAAATAAGCAAGCTGTTTAAGCTCCCAATCAACCCATAACACTCACTTTAAGGGTTTTACACTCTATTAAGGTTTTGGGGACTCAAAGCAATTGAAGAAACGGGCCAATTTACAGCTAAGAGAGCCTTTAAATGGACCTTGCCCAGCTCTTAGGAGGCACGATCACGCATAAGTTCTAGGGCATGATCGTGGTAATCATGATAACACTCAAACCATTGCAATCACGGTGTCTCCAACCATGACAGATGAAGGTTGAAGCTTCGACCAATGCCCCGGGATGTATCCAGAATCTAATATGAGCACACGAAGTATACAACCATATAAATTTTGATATTCCAAATACGTTGGCAAAGTCGGATTATCCATCCAATATAGTTTTACTAAAGCTTTTGGTTAGTGGCCATTTGGAACCAACGAAGACTTCCAAGAGGGAAATGGTTCTAAAAACCAAACAAACTGCCAGGAAACCAAACTATCAGTTCTAACAAGTTATAAATAAAGCAGCTATGGGAGAGCTCTAACAATGGGAATTAGCAAAACATAGGAAAATGACCTGAAGGGTCATTACAACATCAACTACTAAGTAACTTTCATCCTCGAAAGTTAAAGATAAAGAAAAATACCTGAAATCTAGAACAAAAAAAGATACTGCGCCTTCATCTCACTCTCGATCTCCTAAGTGGCCTCCTCTACTAGGCGGTGCTTCCACTAAACCTTAACCATACGAATCTCTCTAGTGTGCAACTGTCTTACATTAGTAGCCAAAGTAAGCATGGGCTCCTCAACAAAGGCCAACTACTCATCTAACTGGACTGAGTCCCACCTAAGCACATAGGATAAATCAGGAATATACTTTCATAACATCGATACATGGAAAACTGGGTGAACATCTGCAAAAAATTTGGAGGCAATGCTAACTCATATGCCACCTCACCAACTGCACGAAGAATCTCAAAAGGACCAATATTACAAGGCTAAGCTAACCCTTTCTTCTAAATCTCTTCACACCTCTCATAGGTGAAACATAAAGGAACACACGGTCATTGACTCTGAATCTCAAAGCACGAAGTCTATAATCGCTATAGGCCTTCTACCTACTATGGGCTTCTCTCAACCTATCCTGAATTAGCCTGACTCTATCCAATAAGTCCTGAATAAAATCCATATTGCGAGGTCTCACCTCGGAAGTCTCAAACCACCCCATCGGAGAATGACATCTCCTACCATACAAAGCCTCATAAGACGTTATCTCAATACTTGAATGATAGTTGTTGTTGTAGGCGAACTTTGCCAATACTAAGTGCTGATTCCACTGTTCTCTAAAATTCACAACACAAGATCAGAGCATATCCTAAAGCACCTGAATAGTCTACTTAGACTAACCATCTGTCTGAGGATGAAAAGCTATACTTAAATCCACTCAATTGCGCAACTCCTCCTAAAATACCCTCCAATATCTCAAAGTAAATAAGGAACCATGGTATGATATGATAGAAATGGGCACTCCATGCAAACAAACTATTTCTTAAACATAAATTTGGGCTAATCTCTCAACACTGAAGGTCATCTGGATAGGAATAAAATGTGCCAACTGGGTCAAACGATCCGCAATAACCCAAATACCATCAAGACCACAGGGAGTATGAGGCAAACCACTAATGAAGTCCATAGTAATTCGTTCCCACTTCCATTCGGGAATGGGCAATCTCTGAGTCAATTAACCTGGATGCTCAGCCTTAATGTGCTAACAACATAGGCAATAAGCCACAAAGTCTTCCATTTCTCTCTTCATCCCATCCCACCAATAATGCTGCCTTAAATATCTATACATCTTAGCTATATTGGGATGAAGAGAATATCTAGAACTGTGAGCCTCCTAAAGAATAGACTGAATCAGATTATCAAGCTGGGGAACATAAATACAACCCTGAAATCTCAAGACACCCTTGGAATCAACGGTGTGCCTCTCAGACTCACCACTCATCACCTGGTCATAGAGAAAACATAACTTGCTATCCTCATACTAATGAACATGAATTTGCTCAAATAAGGAGGACCTCACCTCTACATAAGCCAAAATCCTTGTAGGATCGAAAATATCAAGGTGAACCATCAAATTGGCTAAGGACTGAATGTCCCATTACAAGGGCCTTTGAGAAACAAATATACAAGCCAAGCTACCCATACTCATGGCCTTGCGACTCAAGGCCTCATCTACCATATTTGCCTTACCTGGATGATACAAGATGGAAATATATAGTCCTTTAACAACTCCATCTTTCTACGTTGGTGAGTATTAAGCTCTCACTGGGTCATAAGATACTAAAGGCTATGATGATCGGTGAAAATCTCATAATGCACACCATACAAATAATGCCTCCAAATCTTGAGCACAAAAACTACTACCTTTAACTCCAAATCCTGAGTGGGGTAGTTACGCTAGTGCACTTTAAATTGTCTAGAAGCATAAGCTATGAAATGACCCTGCTGCATCAAAAAACAACCAAGACCAACACCAAAAACATCATAAAACATGGTGAATCCCTCACCCTTAAAAGTTAGAGCTAACACTGGATTTGAAGTAAGACAATCTTTGAGCTTTCCAAAGTTTAACTCACACTCCTCTAACCACCAAAAAAGAATCTCCTTCTGAGATAATCTAGTCATAGGGGCTGAAATAGTAGTAAATGTCTTAACAAAACACCTGTAATTAACCAACTAAACCAATAAAACTGTGAACCTCAGTCATAGACATAGGTCTAGCCCAATCATGAGTTGCCAAAATCTTATCTGGGTCTACCATGATACCCGCCTTAGACACCATATGCTAAATAAATGATACTGACTCAAGACAAAACTCATAATTAGAGAACTTGGCAAAAAGCACATAGTCTCATACGGTCTAAAGCATAATCCTCAAGTGTTGTGCATATTCCTCACTATTCTTTGATTACACAAAAATGTCATCAATGAACACAATAATAAAAGAGTCTAGATTTAGTCTGAGCACACAGTTCATCAAATCCATGAATGCAGCTAGGCCATTAGTCAGGACAAATGACATCACCAAAAACTTATAATGACTATAACAGGTTATGAAAGCTGTCTTCGGGACATCCTCAGCCCGAATCCTCAGCTGATGATCACCAGACCTCAAATATATCTTAAAAAACATAGCTGCACCCTAAAACAGGTCAAACAAATCATCAATGTAAGGCATAGGATAATGGTTCTTCACCGATACCTTATTAAGCCCCCTATAATCAATACACATGGGCATCAAACTTTTTTTCTTCTTCACAAACAAACTAGGAGCTCCCTATGGGGACACACTCAGTCTAATAAAACCCTTACTAAGAAGAACCTGGAGCTGAGAGTTCACCTCTTTAAGCTCACCAGGATCCATATGGTAAGGTGCCATAGAAATAGGTCGGGTGCTAGGCTCAAGGTTAATAGAAAACTCTATTTCACAGTCAAGGGGAATACCAGGCAGATCTATAGGAAACACATCGAGAAACTCATACACAACAGGAACAAAGTCAAGCAACAGAATCTCTACATGAGTATCATATACATAAGCAAGATAAGACTCGCAACCCCTCGATATAAGCCTTTCAATACAAACATAAGAAATAATCCTCATTGGCTTGTGGCTAACCACTCCCTAACACACGATTGGGGGTACGCTGGGCATGGCTAGGGTAATATCTTGGCAAAATTTTCCATGACCATATGATAGTCGGATAACCAGTCCATGCCCAAAATCGTATAAAAATCCAACATATCTCAAATAATAAGATCAACATAAGTTTCAACATCACTAACTGTCATAACACATAATCTGAATACTTGATCCACTACTAAAAAATCACCTACGGGAGTAGATACGCGCAATGGCAAAGATAATAAATCACTAGTCAAGTCAAATCGTGGTGTATAGTAGGCAGATATATAAGAATAAGTGGATTCGGGATCAAACAAAGCAAAAGTTGACTTGCAACACAGTAAAATTATACCTTTCATAACATCATTCAAAGTTTTAGCCTTGGGCCTAGCAGGTACATTATACAACTAACCATGCTCGCCACCTGACTGGGCAGTTGACCGACCTCCTATCCTGCCTGCTTGAGTACCCCCTCAAGTACCCTGGTAACCACGACTGTGACCTCATGAACTACCTCTACTTAAAGAATAGACTTGCCTAATAGAAGTAGCACCCTAGGTTGAAACAACCATTACCCCACGACTAGGGAAATCTCTTGAAAAATGATCAAGAATCCCACAAGTAAAATAAAAATCATGAGCATAACCAGAACTTACAGATCCGACTGAACCAGAGTAACCACTAAGCCTAGCACAACCTATAAATAAACCTCTCAAAGACTGATTACTGCCCTTACTAGGGAGACTACTAGCACCACAATAACCTCCATCATTAGTTAGAAGAGCTTCCTAAACTGGTCGACTAGCCTGACTCTAAGGCTAAAAAGATGAACGCAAAGGATGCCCAACATAAGAAGTACCACCTTTGAATTGGGAACGAGCTATTATATCTCCCACTAAATTTTTCCTAATATATGGGCCTCTTATCACAACCTTTATAATGCATTTCCTCCATCGCTCTAGCATGATCAAAAACCTTAGCAAAAGTCCTACCCACAAGAACTAAACTCTGAGTATCCATCCGAATAGAAAGTCTCAATCCTCTCACAAAGCAGTGAACTCTGTCATACTCAGTATCCAAGATAGAAGTCGTATGCCTGACCAACTCATAGAAAAGAGCCTCATACTTAGTGACTGTCAGAAACCTGGTCTAATATAGATAACTGATCTCTTAATCGATCCCTAAGGCCGTGTGATATATATTTCTCTAAAACCATCTCAGAGAACTGAGTCCATAAAAGGGGAGAAGATCCAACTAGTCTAGAACGCATAAAACCTCTCCACCAGTGTCAAGCAGACAAGTATAATTGAAATATGGTGTAATCCATACCACAAGTCATAACAAGGACTAATCCGTAAAGCCTATCTTCACAAGCAGTCAAAAACTGAAATGCATCCTCTCCAAGAGCATGGAAAATCTAGGTGGAGCCAACCTAAAAAATTTACCCAGTATTTTTTGCTCCTCAACAGACATAGTAGGATGGATCATAATTGGTTGAGCGGCTATCGGCTGAGAAACTACCGACTAGGGGGTAGCTCAACTCTAAGAGCTGCAGTTGTAGGTTGCACTTCTTCCCCAGTAGTCTCCGATCCATCAACAATACCCAATAGATGAACCAAAACATCTCTAAACAATATAGAAAGAATAAAACTGGTGGATCCTGAGTTAATCCCTGGCCTACCACTGGCTATGGCAGAGAAATCTTTGGCTCAAGTGTAGGAATAGGGTTTGGAGGAGGCCCATCCTGATCCTTAACTGGGGACACATGATGAGGATGGGTCTCGTGACCCTCATCATGCATAACTGTAGAAAGATTCCTAGGCATCTATGAAAGAATAAAGTCAAGAAAATATCCTACAAACCAACTCAGACTCTTAGCAAGATATGAGTGAAAGAAGTGAAGGACTCCTAAAAATGTCCTATAGCTTCCCAAAGATAGGAAATAAATGTCAATATTCCGATTCATAGGACTCTATTACACACTTGCTCTTGTACTAAACATATCGGTGAAACCTAGGCTCTGATACCAGTTCATCACAACCCAATTTCTGAGTCATGATGACACCTACTAAAACCTACCAGTAGGTAAGTGGAAACCATAACCCGGAGCTAAGGCAATGGGTTACCTTGGAAGAAACATCTAACATGGACCAAATATATGAACACAAAATATAAGCAATAGTCTTCCACATAAAATAAGACAACTATTATACGAATACCAATCCTATGACCTGGTAATATCAGTACAAGAGCATCTAAGTACGATAATAGAGAATAAACCTCAAAAGTCTAAATAGTCTTATACATTTATCTCAAGTACAAAAGACTACATAAAGACAGGAGGGAAATGGGCAACTCAAATTCCAAGAGCTTATCCTGTCTACGGAAGATCAACACAATACGATCTCAACTCAATAGTGACAACTAGTTCTGGGTCTTTACCAAAAAGGTACAAAAGTATTGTGTGAGTACCAAAACAATGGGTACTCAATAGGCATCATTGGCCGACTGAGCTACATTATGATATAAAGATGATATAAGGTAAGACAATAACTATAAGTCAAGAAAGCCAAACCTAAAGCATCTCTATCATAACTTTATACAATCAATAATCACACTAGAAGAAAACTAAGACATAACCAATTACCATGAGCCAATACCATTATATATTTATACAAAAGTACATAATCCAAAGCATAAAGAACCACTAATGCGACTACAGTAACAATAAAACCAAAAAGATATACAACATCCATTAAGAATAAGTAAAAGAACTCACCATGGTGTCCCATACCACTGGGAAGTACACACAAGGAACAATAAAATAAAAAACTCATCACAATGTCCCATACCACCGGAGAGTGCATGAAATAATTTAATTATTAAGTAATTACACATGAAATCAGCTTCTCAATATCCAAGGTCCACTACTTTACAAGCCCACGAATTCCACAATTCCCATCAAGGGTCATTTACCAAGATTCATAATTATCATCAATTACCACAGTTAAAATTAGATACATCAAGGTAATCACAACCATAGTCATATAGCCATTTAGATATCTATGATATCAATACACTCTATCTAGTCATTATTAACTAACCACACTTATTATTACACTACTAATTTGTTAGTCATCATAAGGCTTCCAGCCATTAGCCTAACCGATTTCTCATATACTCCTTCTCTGCGGAGTAGCAACTAATTATGATTCATTAGATAGCCAACATCCATATATAGACAAGACATATTACTAAACTATAATCACCATCTAACTAACTCATTCCTAGTTATCATAAGTATACTAGTCATCATATAGTGAGAAGCTATGTGTCACCCACACTTATCTATCTATTAACTAATGCCATTATCTAGTTAGCACCATAATTATATAAGTCCTAATTAAGCTACCAAAAACATTACATGATTGACCTCAATATCACTTATCATCAACAATGCTAAGTCTATTATCATCATTAGCAATGTTACAACCATAATTACTATTTGCCTCATTTTAACTAAATAAGGTCCATCAACTAGTATTCTAGGCTTCTAGAAATCAAGTAATATTACCACTTTATATAGACAACTAGTTATCACATTTCCCATTTTACTAGGTAAAATTCCGTAACATAACCATTTGTTCAAGCCCAATATATTTACTAGGTGAATCCTTAGTTCTACCCATGATTACACTTACTAATTAGTCTTAAATCAATAATCATCATGTTCGACTTCTATTCACTTTTAAGAATTTACAAGAGCCACCCCACTTAACTAGTGATTAATGGTAGAGAATTATAGACAACTTCCCAAGAAAAGCATCATATCTTAAGTAAACATACATACTTAATCATACAATGGCATAACCACACATATACGTATGTATTCATATATGCTTACCATACATAGTGTCACCACAACATCAATATATCCTCCAGATTCACTGGGCATCATCATAACATCAATACCTCTTCTGGATTCACCAAGAATCATCATAGCATCAATACGTCCTCCAGCCTTGTCAGCCATCACCATAGCATCAATATATCTTTCGTCCTTGTCGGGCATCATCATAACATCAATATATTCTCCAGACTTAGCGGACATCATAATGGAAGTAATATATCCTACAGCCTTGTCGAGCATTATCATAGCATCAATATATTGTAATACACCATATATTTCTGAGCTAGAAAATGAACCATTATTCCTACACATGAAACCTCCTATCCTATGATTCATATTAGAGTACATGAATTACAATGAGTATCCTAGTGATAATAGAGCTTATGATATGTTAAGCATGTTCATAAGAGTCACTTAGAGCAATCCAAGCTAACAACTTTTGAATCCACTAAGTTTTCGTGTATGATTTTATATGGGTCATATTTGAACAAGAATAACTGGTTTATAGGTCTCATTTTGGTAGATTTATACCCTTTAAATTGTATAGAATTGAATAAGCTTTCCGTTGATACCAAATTTGCCTAAAACGGACAACCGGTGAAGTAAGTTATGGCAATTTAAGGTTTCAGCAGCGTCATTTCAATCAGTGATGCATCGTGACATAAGCCAAAATTTCATTTGTCAATTTCCAATGTCTCTCTACAATTTCACCGCATCACGGTGAGTTTCTAGGTCACAAACGGGGGACAACGCGATATCTCTGCATCGCGCCAGGGGCCCAAATTAGGTAATTTTCATAGAAATTAAATGACGCATCTAGAGGGGTATTTAGGTCATATTTCCATCACTATATATATTCCATAAACACGGAATTAAGCCCTTATTTCACCAAAACATACTCTTTATCTCAAAATACTCTCAAGAACACATTAAGTTTTTCAATTAGGGATTCAAGTTCAAGAAAATTTCTCCATCAATCATCAAGAATCTTCCATCTAAGGTATGCGTAGTGTTCATCTATGGATCCATTTCATTCATAGAGCTCAAGAACCATGTTTTAAATATTATATTGTGATTGTCTTGTTGTGATATGACCATGTACATATTGATGATTGTTGTTTAAGTTTCAAGATGATATCTAAAGGTGTTTTCATGAAGTATATGTGTTCGTTAGTTAAAAACCATAAACTTTATGTGGTTTAAAATTAGAAAATTCATGAAAACACACCTAAACTAAAAGAATGCATGCAAAGTGTTTGATAAAAGGACTAGGATGATAGAATTCCTGTCCCATGATTTAATATTGCTTAAATGACAAGTCCATGCTCTATGCTTTATGATTTTACATAAATTCCACGTGATTGATATGTGTCATTGTTGTGATAAGGATTGAGCATGATATTGAAGCTATGAAAGTACACACATGTTGTATGAATTTCCCTCCCATACGTAAGATGTTGAGAACTATGCTTAGTGTGAAATCCCTGATATGGTAAATTGTGGACTCCATTTTTATGATTAAGTCAGTTTTGTGTGTCAGTTTCCTTCCATCGAGTCCTGGGGGTACTAGTACCCAAAAAATATAGTTGTGTGCCTAGAGTCATGTCATGTTATCATGATAATGTTAGTCAAGCCATGATTTATAGAACTCAGTCAGTCATGTGACTTAGAAAATCTCAGAAATCTCATGATCTCAATAAATTCTCAGATAGTAGTACTATTCCATCAGACAATAGAAGTCAGTTACTCAATCCATATACATCCAGTTAAATTATTTTCAATCTCTTTAGATGGGAGTAGAAATCAGCACTGAGTAAACCCAAGGATGGAACTCACTTGCCAGTTTAGGGTATGCTTCTTAGTAGTCATCCATGTATTCTAGAACTACATAGACAACGTAGGTTGAGACATCTTAACCTTTCAGATTAGGGTTGATTAGGTGGCTTAGCCTATCAGTTTAGGGTTCCTACTATTCTCATTTGAGTACTTACCTGCTAAGGGTCACTCACAGCTATCCTTACCAGTGGCACGATATTGACACCTTTTCAGTCAGGGCAGAGATTGGACCCCAACCTAGCTATATACATTATTGAGGTATGTCAAATAAGCATCTACCTCCCACAGTTTCAGTCCTAGTCTCAGTAAAAGAACTCAGATAGTTCTTCAGATTTTAGTATACCAGGACTATCAGCTACAGTCAATTCAGTTATAGTACGGAACTTAGGTAGTTCCATCAGATTCAGGACTGTCAGACAAAGTCATCTATCTTATCAAAATTTCAGTATCAGTCATGTTAGATAACAGTAAACTATGTATTAGCATACAAATCCAGATGTCATGTATTCACAATTTTTAGTTTCTAAATATACATGTTTGTACTCTTATGTTCATATCAGTCAGTCATTTAGCATTGTTCATGCATGTAAACCCTTTTGCATTTAGCTTACCTTATTCGTATACTCAGTACTCCCAGTTGTGCTAACGTATTTTCACTATGATGCTTTCTTTTATGGTACACCATAGGTTCAGAGACACGAGTTCCAGATCAGTAGTAACATTCCAGTCGCAGAGTCACAGTGAGTCCTCATCCATTTGAGGATGATATAATTTTATTTCATTCATTATTTCAGTTCAGTTTTGCTACATGGAGTTAGTTGGAGACATTTTCCTTCAACTCCTTATTTCAGACAGTATTTAGAGGCTTTCAGATTTAGTTCAAATTTTAGATTCAGCTTTCAGTTATTTTGGGTATTAGTTACCCTATATGGATGTTATTATTTATCAGATATTCTATTCAGTTGAACCTTATGGCCTATTGTTCATGTTTTCTGCATTCTACAATTATATTATGTAGAGTACAGGTACATATATCAGTCATGGGTTAGCTTATGTTCCCTCAGGGTCATAAGCATCGTGTAACATTTAGGGTACCAAATTTGAGGCATTACAAACTTTGTATCAAAGCCTAAGGTTAAATAGAGTCCTAGGAAATATGAAAGTTGTATCTAGTAGAGTCTTGTGCATGGGTGTGTTGTGCACTACATTTATGTGCAAGAGGCTATGAGATTTTTTAGGAACATTTTCCCCTCTTTCAGTATTCATGTCGTGTTAGTGAGCATAATCTCCAGTTAAACTCTTAGTATAATCCGTTCTTCTCTCATTTTTGAATATGCCTCCAAAGAGAAGAAACCAGCCCGCTCCTAAGCCCAAATATCCTTTAGGCCAACATGTTTCTCATGTAGAGTTTAGGGCCGTATTCACCATACTTGCTCAGTCTATTGCTTCCCAAAATAAATGGCCACCATTTATTTCGGCCTAACCAGTATCCAACTCAGCTACAACTAGGATTCAAGACTTTAACCGAATGAACCCTCCATCTTTCTTCGGGTCTAAGTCTGATGACGACCCTCAGGAGTTAATTGACCAAGTCCATAAGGTCATAGACATCATGGGAGTTACTTCTTCTCAGAGTGTCGAGTTAGCCGCATACTAGTTGTAAGATGTGTGTTATTCTTGGTATAAGTAGTGGAAGTCTGAGAGGTTAGATGATGCAGGTCACATTGAGTGGGAGGAATTTTTCACGACTTTCTTAGACAGATTCTTTCCCCAAGAGCTGACAGAGGAAAAAGTTTTTGAGTTCATTAACCTCAGGCAGGGAAATATGATAGTTAAAGAGTATTCTCTTAGATTTACTTAGCTAGACAGATATGTCCCTCATGTTGTTGTAAACAATAGGGCTAAGATGAGCAAGTTTGTGTCAGGAGTGCATGATAGCATGGTAAATGAGTGTAGGTCTGCGATGCTGAACAGTGATATGACTTTAGCTACGCTCATGAACTATGCTCAGCAAATGGAGGAGCAGAAGATTATGACTAGGGAGAGGCAGAATAAGAGAGAAAGATCAGGCAGTTCAGAAGGAGAAAATCGTTCACAGTTCCATCCCAAGACAACAGTTCCATCTCCTTCCTCCGCCATTTCCCCAGTGCCAAAATTCAGAGGTGGCAACAGAGATCGAGCACCAGGATCTAAATCTCAGGGCAATGTTAGCACTGCCCGAACTAATCCCTTGTGTCAGACTTGTGGTAAGAACAATAAGGGTAACTGTAGAGCTAGTAGCGATGTTTGTTTTTGTTGTGGCAAGCTAGGCCACAAGATTAGAGTGTCCACAGTCAGGTCTACAGGGTCAGCAGAATCGTTCCACAGCCCAATTCGATCACCCAAATTATCAGGGTACCACTTCCAGTGCTGCTAGTGGGCAAGGCCCAAACAGACTCTATGATCTTCAGACCCGAAAAAATTAGGAAAATTCTCGTGATGTTGTTGCTAGATCCAGGTGCATCCTTGTCTTTTATTACTCCTTATATAGCAGGCGATTTCGAAATTAGTTCTGAAATTTTAGCAGAGCCCTTTTTAGTCTCTACCCTAGTGGGTAAAACCATCATAGCTCAACGGGTATACAGGAACTACCCAGTTATGATATTTAAAAAATCTATGTCAGTGGATTTAGTCGAGTTAGAGATGACTGATTTTGATGTCATTCTCAGCATGGATTGACTTCCTTCCTGCTATGCCAAAGTCGACTGCAGAATAGGATAGTTCAATTTTAGTTCCCGAATAAGCCCATCCTAGAGTGGAAAGGTAGTTCTTCATCTTTTAGGGGTTAGCTTATTTCCTACCTTTGGGCAAGGAAACTGATTTCTAAGGGATGTGTTTATTATCTCGTTCATGTTAAAGAATCTGGTTCCAAATCTCCTAGCTTTGAATCAGGCCTAGTGGTTAACAAATATTCAGATGTCTTTCTCGAAGATCTTCTAGGCATTCCTCCCAAAAGGGAAATAGACTTCGGTATTGATCTCAATCCAGATACTAAGCCTATTTCTATTCTGCCATATAGAATGGCACCAACAGAACTCAAAGAACTGAAACATCAGTTAAAGGATCTCTTAAATAAGGGATTCATTTGACCCAGAATTTCCTCGTAGGGTGAACCAATCTTATTTGTGCACAAGAAAGATGGTCCTCTCAGGATATGTATTGATTACCATCAACTCAACAAAGTCACAGTCAAGAACAAGTATCCTCTTCCTAGAATAGATGACTTATTTGACCAACTTTAGGGTGCCAGTTATTTCTCCAAGATAGACCTTAAATCAGGCTATCATCAGCTCAGAGTTAGAGATTGTGAAATCTCGAAGACAACTTTCTATACTCGGTATAGTCACTTCAAATTTCTAGTTATGTCCTTTGTCTTACCAATACCCCAGCCACTTTTATAGACTTGATGAACCATGTTTTCAAGCAGTACTTTGACATGTTCATCATAGTCTTCATAGATGATATCCTGGTGTATTCCCACACAAAGCATGATCATTCAAACCATCTCAGAATTGTTCTTCAGACTCTTAGAGATCACTAGCTATTCGCCAAATTCATTAAGTGCAAGTTTTGGCTAAGGTCAGTAGCATTCCTTGGCTATATTATTTCCAGTGATGGTATTAGAGTAGATCCTCAGAAGACCGAAGTGGTAAGAAACTGGCTTCGCCCAGTTTCTCCATCAGATATTAGGAGTATCTTGGGTTTGGATGGCTATTAAAGGAAGTTTGTTGAGGGATTTTCTTGTATTGCATCTCCCATGTCTAGATTGACTCAGAAAAAGGTCAAGTTTTAGTGGTCAGATCCTTACAAGAAGAATTTTCAGGAATTGAAGAGTCGACTCACCTCAGCTCCAATCTTAAGTCTTCCAGATTGTTCAGATGGGTTCATAGTATACTGTGATACATCCAGAGTAAGTTTGGGTTGTGTCCTCATGCATCATGGTAAGGTCATAGCCTACGTCTCCAGATAGTTAAAGCCCCATGAGAAGAATTATCCTACTCATGATCTTGAGTAAGCAGTCGTAGTATTTGCCTTGAAGATTTGGAGGCATTATCTATACGGATTTCATGTAGATGTCTTCACAGATCATAAGAGTCTCCAATATATTTTTTCTGAAAAAAATCTCAATCGTCATCAGCGAAGGTGCTTAGAGATCTTGAAAGATTATGACATAAGTGTCCTTTATCATCCAGGCAAGGCCAACATTGTGGCCGACGCTCGCAGTAGACTCTTCATGGGTAGTGTTTCTCAAATTGAGGATAGCAAGAAGAAAATAACTCAGGAAATCCATTAGCTTGCCAGACTAGGTGTTCTCTTAGTCTATTCTTCAGAGGGTGGTGTATGTGTTTAGGATAGTTTAGAGTCATCTCTAGTTTTTGAGGTGAAAGAAAAGCAAGACAGGGATCCTATCCTTGTCAAGCTAAAAGAGTCAGTTCAAAATCAGAAAGTAGAGGTTTTCTCACAAGGGGGAGATGGTGTCCTTCATTGTCAGGGTCGTCTCTGTGTTCCAGGTGTAGATAATTTAAAGCAGTGAATTCTTGCGGAAGCGCATGGTGCGCGATACTCTATTCATCCAGGGGCTACTAAGATGTACTGCGACCTATGGGAGATCTATTGGTGGAGTGGGATGAAGAGAGATGTTGTAGAATTTGTGGCTAAGTGCCTTACATATCAGAAGGTTAAGATAGAGCATCAGAAACCTAGTGGTTCCATGTAGGAGTTCACCATTCCTACTTGGAAGTGGGAATAAGTGAGCATGGACTTTGTGATGGGTTTTCCTCGAACTCGTCATCAGCATGATTCAGTTCGGGTCATTGTAGATAGAATGACTACGTCAACCCATTTCTTTCCAGTCCGTACTTCTTATTCAGCCGAGGATTACACCAAACTCTATATCCGGGAGTTGGTCAGATTACACGGTGTTCCATTATCTATCATCTCAAATAAAGGTACCCAATTCACCTCTAACTTTTGGAAAGCATTCCAAAGGGTCTTGGTACCTAAGTTCATCTCAATACAACTTTTCATCCTCAGACAGATGGTCAAGCAGAACGGGCCATTTAGACTCTTGAAGATATTCTTAGGGTGTGTGCAATTGATTTCAATGGAAGTTGGGATGACCACTTGCCTTTGATTGAGTTTTCATACAATAATAGATATCATTCAAGTATTAAAATGGCTCCGTTCAAAGATCTCTATGGTAGGAGGTGCAGATCTCCAATTTGGTGGTTCAAAGTTAGTGAGGACTCAATCATAGGGCCCGACTTAGTATTCGACGCCTTAGAGAAAGTCTAGTTAATTAGATAAAGACTCCAGGCTGCTCAGAGCCGACAAAAGTCATATGCTGACGTTCATAGAAAGGATCTTGAGTTTGAGGTCGATGACTATGTCTATCTAAATATCTCTCCTATGAAGGGAGTGAAGCGGCTCGTCAAGAAGGGAAAGCTCAGTCCCCGATATGTCGGTCCCTTAAAGATTCTCAATCGCTTAAGTAAAGTAGATTATGAGCTCAAATTTCCTTTAGATCTAGCCTCAGTTCATCTTGTCTTTCATGTCTCTTTACTTAAGAAGTGTATAGGTTATCCATCAGTCGTAGTCCCTATTAAGAGCATTGACAGTCAGAACAGTCTCTTCTATGAGAAAATTCTGGTTGAAATTCTAGACTATCAGACTCGTACACTAAGGAACAAAGAAGCCCTTCTAGTCAAAGTTCTTTGGCGAAATCAATTCGTTGACGGAGCTACTTGGGAAGCAGAAGCAGACATCATACCAAGTATCCTCACTTTTTCTCTGCTAATCCAGATCATCACCTTTTCTCTGCCAATCCAGATCAAGTTCAAGGTAACAATTCTCCCTAAGTTTATTCAGTTTCCTGTTCAGTATTCTATACAACTTGGTATTCAGTTCATGCTCATGTTTCATCACAAATATAATATCAAGTATGATTGCATATTCAGTAATGCATTCGTGTATCAGTGTAATGTATAATCATGCATCAAATATGAATTCTCATTGGGAGAACTCAGTTATCAGAAATCTTAGTTATGCATTCTTGAATTAGTTACTCATACATCAGATATGCATGTCCAACATGATATGTTTAGATTATCAGTCATGTCCATCATGAGATCATGTTCCAGTAGTGTATATCTTGCACGTACTCTAGTTTATCATCTATCCCCATTTCAGTCAGTCTCATTCAAGGACAAATGTTTCCAAGGGGGAGATATTGTAATAACCCGTATATTTCTAAGCTAGAAAATGAACCATTGTTCCTACACATGAAACCTCCTATCCTTTGATTCATATTGGAGTACATGAATTAGGATGATTATCTTAGAGATAATAGAGCTTATGATGAGTTAATCATGTTCATAAGAGTCACTTAGAGTAAGCCAAGCTAAGAACTTTTGAATCCACCAAGTTTTCGTGTGTGATTTCTCATGGGTCATCTTTGAATGAGAATAAATTGGTTTATAGGTGGCAGTTTGGCAGATTTATACCCTCTAAATTTTAGTGAATTTAATAAACTTTCCGTTGATACCAAATTCGCCTAAAACGGACACTCGGTGAAGAAGTTATGGCGATTTAAAGTTTCAGCAGTGTCATTTCAGTCAGTGGCGCATCGCGCTGTAAGACAAAATAACGTTTATCAATTTCCAGTGTCTCTCCATGATTCCACCATGTTACAGTGAGTTTTCAGGTCAAAAACGGGGGGCAATGCGATATCTCCGCATCGCGCCGATACCCAAATCGGGTAATTTTCATAGAAATTAAATATTGCATCTAGAGGGGTAATTGGGACATCTTTCCACCTCTATATATATTCCATAAACATGGAATTAAGCTCTTATTTCACCAAAACATACTCTTTCTCTCAAAATCCTCTCAAGAACACATTAGGGTTTTCAATTAAGGATTCAAGTTCAAGCAAATTTCCCCATCAATCATCCAGAATCTTCCATCTAAGGTATGCGTAGTATTCATCTATGGATCCATTTCATTCATAGAGCTCAATAACCATGTTTTAAATATTATATTATGATTGTCTTGTTCTGATATGACCATGTACATGTTGATGATTGTTGTTTAAGTTTCAAAATGATATCTAAAGGTATTTTCATGAAGTATATGTGTTCGTTAGTTGAAATCCATGAACTTTATGTGGTTTAAAATGGGGGAATTCATGAAAACACACCTAAGATAAAAGAATACATGAAAAGTGTTTGATAAAAGGCCTAGGATGATAGAATTAATGTCCCTTGATTTAATAGTGCTTAAATGAAAAGTCCATGCTCTATGCTTTATGATTTCACATGAATTCCACGTGATTGATATGCGTCGTTGTTGTGATATGAATTGAGCATGATATTGAAGATATGCAAGTATACACATGTTGTATGAATTTCCATTCCATATGTAAGATGTTGAGAACTATGCTTAGTGTGAAATCCCCTACTTATGATATGGTGAATTGTGGACTCCATTTTTATGATCAAGTCAGTTATATGTGTCAGTTTCCTTCCATCGAGTCCTGGGGGTACTAGTACCCAAAAAATATAGCGATGTGCCTAGATTCATGTCATATTATCATGATAATCTCAGTCAACCCATGATCTATAGAACTCAGTCAGTCATGTGATTTAGGAAATCTCAGAAATCTAATGATCTCAATAAATTCTCAGATAGTAGTACTATTTCGTCAGTCAATGAAAGTCAGTTACTTAGTCCATGTACAACTCGTTAAATCATGTTCAGTCTCTTCAGATGGGAGTAGAAATTAGCATCGAGTGAACCCAAGGATGGGAAATCACCTGCCAGTTTAGGGTGTGATTCTTAGTAGTCATCCTTGTGTTCCAGAACTACGTAGCCAGCATAGGTTGAGACAACTTAACCTGTCATATTAGGGTCGATAAGGTGGCTTAACCTGTCAGTTTAGGGTTCCTACCGTTCTCATTCGAGTACTTGCCAGCTAAGGGTTACTCACAGCTATCCTTACCATTGACGCGGTATTGACACCCTTCTAGTCGGGGCAGAGATTGGACTCCAACCTAGCTATATACGTTATTGGGGTATGTCGGTTAAGCAACTACCACCCACAGTTTTAGTCCCAGTCTCAGTAAAAAAACTCAGATAGTTCTTCAGATTTCAGTATACCAGGACTGTCAGTTATAGTCAATGCAATTACAAAACGAAACTCAGGTATTTCCATCAGATTCAGGACTGTTAGACACGGTCATCCATGTTATCAAAATTTCAGTATCAGTAATGTTAGATAACAATAAACCATGTATTAGCGTATAGATCTAGATATCATGTATTTACAATTTTTAGTTACTATGTATGCATGTTTGTACTCTTACGATCATATCAGTCAGTCATTTAGCATTGTTCATGCATGTAAACCCTTTTCCATTTAGCCTACCTCACTCGTATACTCAGTACTCCCAGTCGTACTAATGCATTTGCGCTATGGTGCTTTCTTTCATGTTACACCATAGGTTCAGAGACACGAGTTCTAGATCAACAGTAGCATTCCAGTCGCAAAGTCGTAGTGAGTCCTCATCTATTCGAGGATGGTATAATTTTATTTCATTCATTATTTTTAGTTTAGTTTTGCTAGACGGAGTTAGTTGGAGACATGTTCCTTCAACTCCTTATTTCAGATAGTATTTAGAGGCTGTCAAATTTATTTTAGATTTTAGATTTTAGATTTATCTTTCAGTTGTTTTGGGTATCTGTTACCCTATATGGATGTTATTATTTATCAGATATTCTATTCAGTTGAACCTTATGGCCTATTGTTCATGTTTTATGCATTCTACAAGTATATTATGCAGAGTACAAGTACAGATATCAATCATGGGTTAGCTTGTGGTCCCTCGGGGTCATAAGAACCTTGTAGCATTCCGGGTACCAGATTTGCGGCGTTACATATATCCTTCGGTCTTTTTGGGCATCTTAATAGCATCAGTATATCCTCTGTCCTTATTGGGCATCATGATAACATCAATATCTCTTTCTGATTCACCAGGCATCATCCTATCATCAATAACCACCAAGACAACAATAAATACATACATATATAGCCAAATAAATAATGAGCACATGCCCACAACAATAGATTAAAAGATATGTAAGGAAATCCAGATCATAGTACCTCACCGTTTATCATCACTACATTATATGAGTAGATGCATGGGCATATATATATAAATGATATGAGCAACCACTACTTTATGATCTTAATCATGATTATCAACAAGTTAATTCTAAGTCATGGGTATGCCTTCTAGAATACTTCCTTACCCACATGTTCATAATACTAGCGTAAAGAGATTCTCTTCCACAAACATTAGCTTAGCCCTTAAGCTTGAGTCATAATAATAGTTGTAACATAATTCGAGGCTCACATAGTAAACTAGCCAATAAGTTAAGTGATAGCATAGCCATAAATTCAATTCATAAGACTTCCTAATGCTATCCATATCATGACAATAACATAAAGAATCAAGTATACACATTATCCCAATATTGACAACATGCAAAAACTATTTACCGGGTTTAGCCATCATATCACCAAAAGCATAATCTAGGCATTCATCACGTATCTAGGTCACTAAAGAATTTACATAGTTCGATCTTAGTGCGGGTCAAGTTTCTCTTCTAATAATCCCCAAATTCTCTTCTATAAGTGTAACTTTTACCTGAAATTAGGCTAAGTTATCTAAATCATGCCTTAAGAGCTTACCAATCCACACTAGTTTTATTGGACAATTCTTCTTCAACTAGGTCTCTTAAGTTGTCCAAATCATGTAATATCAATTAACAACTATGCATACATAGGCTAATCATATTCTCTCAGTGAGTGAACAAGGTCACTCCCATCAAACTAGAACTCATGCTATTTATGATTTAACAAGTCCAACTAACCAAAGTACTAGACTATGAGTCAATTATCAGACTTAATAAGTTTAACAGCCTAAGTGTTACAACTAATCCCAAGCATTACCATCAATAAATTCAACATCTAAGACCCCGCCCAATCTTAGCAATATATCAAAACCATATCAAAATAAAGCTCAATCTAATTACAAGTAAGCCTAACCTACCGCGAGTCTAGATAGATCACCAACCAACAATCTTTGCTTTCCTTTTCCTTGAAGCTTCTTCCACGAGCTAAGCTATCAATACATAATCTATGTATTATTATGAGAATAACATCACCCATATTTCACCATTGTGCTTTGGGTATAAAGATGACACCAAAACCTCTAATTGGGTATCACATATGGAAAATGAGTTTTCGAGACCAACACATTGTTAAAATACTATTAGGGAGTGATAAATCTCACAAACTTTGTTCAAAACAACTATATTTGGGGATAAAATTAAGCCTCAATCCATTAGCAGTCTTGGGTCTAAAAATCAAGAAATCAACACCAAAATTGGATGAATTTTACCTTAGATTTAATGATAATCACGAATACACAAGCTATTCAAGCTCCAAATCAACCCACAAAACTAACCTGTAGGGTTTTACACTCTATTAGGGTTTTGGGGACTTAAAGTAATAGAAGAAAGAGGCCAATTCATGGCTAAGAGAGCCTTTAAATAGATTTTAATGTTTTAGATGTGTTGGCAAAGTCGAATTTTCCATACAATATTGTTTAACTAAAGGTTTGCTCGGTGGCTATTTGGAACCAACGATGACTTCCTAGCAGGGAAATGGTTCTAAAAACTAAATGAACTGCCAGGTATCCAAACTATTAGTTCCAACAATTCATAAATGACTTGGGGTAGCTATGGAACAACTCTTATAGCGGGAATAAGGAAAACACTAGAAAATAACCAGAAGGAACATTACACTACCCTCCGCGATAGCAACGTGCCACACTCCTATGCTAATTTTATCCAGTTTTTTTTTTCACCTTATTACATTAAAGTGATCCCTTTTCTTCAATTTTCAAAGATCAAAATTGTTCTCTTTTTTAACTTAAAACCCAAGAAAGTTTAAGGGTTTTACAAGGAATTCACCATCTAAGCTCCAAACTTTAAATTCTCTTCAAATTATTCTATATTTTAGGTATGTTGCTTATCCATAACTTATATTTTTTACACTATGGCATATATTTAATCATTATTCATGTGATTTTAGTTGTTGGGTTTGAAATTGGGTTGAGGGATTTTGATTGTTATTACTTGAATTGTAATTCCCATGTTCTAAATATGCTATTTATACTTTAATTGATGATTTTTGGGGATGAATGGGTGCATTGTTATGAGGATTGGAATGGGGAACATGGGTTCTCCCAAATTGATGAAAATTTGACCTGATAATGGTATTAACCTCAACCAACTTTTATGACTTTGGTTTTGAATATGAAATTTGTATGATTTAACTTACTTTTGGAACATTACTTTAGATTGAAGGATAATGGATAATGAAAATGGTTTGGAATGCTCTTGATGGCAATGGTTTGGATTTTAAATGGAACTTGAGAGTCAAATGGTTACATGGATTGGTTTGACATAATTATATAAGGTTGCAAGCATATTAGTATGACGATACCAAGTTGGTAAATCCCTTAATGTTAGACTCTTGAATAAATTATTAATTTATGTGCACCTATTTTAATTTGGACTTAAAGAAAATTATGTATCTCACCATGAAGGTGTAGGTCTAGGAGGAATCAACACTGGTAATCACTTTTGCCAGCATTGGGGGTCCATGTGACTGTGCACTGGGTGCACACAATATATATATTTTGGGAAGGTTATAGCCTTGGTGTATTTAGATTTTCCTTATTTTGTGTAGCTAACACACACTGGGGCCCTTCTAGTAGGGGGAGATGGATCCATATAGCCCATGGGTTCCTTTAGGATGGAGCGAGCTATATGGTTCTAATAAATACTTTAAACTCTCATGTTCATGGCCCTTGTCCCTATCCCGACATCCTATATATATGTATATTAATATGATATCTATGGTTTATGACCAGATTTTGGTAATTGCATTATGTTATCCTGACCCCCTAAGATATATGCCAGTGCTCGCCTTACTGACCATCACTAGATGCTACATCATTTCATGAGGTAGGGTTCGAGTACTCCTGTGTATCTACTGTAAAGTGGTGAACCTCCATCAATCAGAAGGCCTGGCTATTTTATTATTCTTTATTACTAGTCTTAGTACTTTTGGATTATTCTTATCATAGTCGGGGGTATGTCCCAATTTAGTAGGTATTCTTATTTTAAAGGTTTTTGTGGACAAGTGTAGGTTGGTTATTTGTTGGGATTCTTAGAACTATCATTTAACTTATCTATTATTCTTACTATCTTGGTTGTCTTCCGCTGTTTATTATTATTGTTATCTTGATGTAAGGCTAAAGGGGTGGTCTCTGGCCCACGATGGGCTTAAGATACCCATCCTGTCTATGCCTACGCTTGGGTCATGACAAGCTTGGTATCAGAGCATGATTCAGGGTTATTGGGTGTCCACAAAAATGGGTCGAGTAGAGTCCCTTTTATAGGTGTGTAGCGCGCCATACTTATAAGTGGGAGGTTATGAGACATTTATGAATGTTTCCCTTTCTTGTGTTCTATTTTGGGATATAGAGTCTAGTTGTTATAAAACTTCTATAACTTTTACTTACTCGTGTTTCAAATCATGCCTCCCTAAAGATCTGGTGATCGTAGAAACTCTACTAGAAACTCTATCTCACCTAAGGATAATATGGAGCGGATTCACCCTATTTATAAAGTCTAGACCCGATCTAGGGTCCCTATTCCTAATAGTGTCGCTATACGTATGGTTCCACCGGTCTCTACCAGTCCTCCTAGGGCTTCTCAGGCTTGTGATAATTACACTTAGTCACCTCAGGAAGATATCTCTTATGCAGAGTTCTGTTAGTTTATTCATATTCTTGACCAATTAGTGGCATCACAGTCTCATCGGTTTGATTATGTTGGTTCTGCAGTTAGTTGTTCAAAGGTTACTAGGATTGGCTAGTTTATGAGGTAAAATTCCCCAACCTTTAAAGGCTCTAAGGTTGAGGATTTTATAATGCTCGACTCACACATCAATTTAAGTGCAAGGAGGTCATTATCAATAAAATTATCCAACTTTAAGTTGGGGTCAAATCTTCGAGGAACAATGTGAGTGGCGATCAGGTAACCTAAGATACAAATTCTTTGGGGAATTTTAAAGCTTTTCAAAGACATAACTAGTATTTTCTTCTAAAGTATTAACATGAGGCTAAGAATAATTAGAGTATATCAATTAGGGATGGATCTTGGGGTTATGCTTTACTAGGGGCAACTAGTGTGCAGGTACATGGAAATAAAATTCAAATCTTAGTTAAGGCTTGGTTAGGATTTCGATACTAGACTTTCAACAAAGTATCAAACTATCACCCACAGATTCTTTTGAATACCTCACGGGTGTGGTCAACCAATCATCACAAAGCCTCAATTTGAGAATCCCTGTTTCTAGGAAGATGACCAAGATATAGAAATTCCACAATCTATCCTTATTTCTAAGACAATAAAAAGGAAATAACTGTTATATATCTTATTGCTTACAAATGCTCATGTCACCTACATCCTTCTCTCAAAGATGATGAAGGATCTAGACTACCCACTTTCCTTTGTCAAAGATGATGTTGGGTTTAGGGAATTTGAGGCTTTCACCAAAAAATCCCATCTTGCAATCAAACATTTGTAAAACCCAACAACATTAACTAAGAATTTAAGCTAACAATCACAAACCACACATACTTTCACCCTATTCAAACATTACCTCAAGAGGGAAAACTTGCAACTCATAAGAGTACTAAGCAATTATATACCAAAATCTCCATCAAATTAATTCATGAAAGATAAAGAGAATGCAACTTTAAGCTTTAAATCTCAACAAATTTTTGATGGAACTTTCTAATTCTCCACTTAGGAGTCACTCTAATGTATTCTTCACACCAAAATTAGTCCAATAATGATCCCTCAAAATTGAAACCTAGGTGGTAAAATAAAACTTCCAAAGATTGGCGATTGTCCAAAATGAGAAAGGGTTTGAGCTACTTAAGGAAATTAGGGATGACTGTGTGAAATTACAAAACAACCCCTAGGTATAATCCCACATTTCCGTGATCACTGATACTTATCCGTAATTGCAGCTACCATAATTGTGGTAAGGTCACTGCGATCATGGTACTTTGACCTGGCTTGATGGGCTGCGATCATGGTAACTAAGGATGGTTCCGTCTTCAGGTCCTTCAGCTGTACTTCCTTCCTCCTTTTGATATTTTTAGATCCTATCAACATCTTTCCATCTCATAACCTGTATACCTGCAAAATGTGGAAATTACATTCAAATATGTCTCATTTATACATTTAAATCATAGTAGTGTATGAATGTTGAGTGCAAATGAGTGGTAAATTTACCACTCATAAACACCCCCAACTTAAAGATTTTCTTGTTCTCAAGCAACACTACTTCTTACCATGAGAAAATGCACATTTATTCCCAAATATTATGACCCAATGAGCACAATGACCTCTACTTGATTACTACCACAAGTAGCTTTCAAACATAGTAAAGCTATTCACATGACACCCCTCTACAAAAAATGCAATTTACAAGGATAAAAAAGACTTTAAAGAGAAGCCATGCAATAGTCACTAATACTTTAGAGGTGACTCACCTTTGACCTCAACTACATTATACTCCTTTTCCCTCATTTTTTAGGAAATGATAAAATCACCCACCTCAACTTGTTTACATGCCTCCTCCTCAGAAGAAAAATTCCACACACCAAGTTATCAAATATGCAACCAAGGATTAAGTGAAAAAATCTATTTTTCCCAAGGACTCTCATTTCTAACAAGTACCATGCCATAGGCATGCCCCTTTCTCAATTACCACTACAATAAATACACTTGGTTGGAGATATCGAAGGGTTTTTTTAAGCTTGTAACATAGGTTTGGGGTAGGGTAGGATATCATTTAGGAACAACATGGATATACCCTCCTTGAACATCTACATCACACTATTCTATGAAACTTTTGATTATCGGCCACTTCTTTATTTTCCCTTTTTACGCATATGCCTACTTTTATTTCCTTGGTTCACCCATTTTCTTTTCATTTCATTTTCTTTCACACTTCGTACTTTTATTTTCTTTGTTGTATCCTTTATTTTTCTTATTCATTTGTTATCAATGCCTAAGCTCTTAGGCACCAACTTACAACTTCGTGGACCAAAGTTACCTTTTCCAATCTTCACCACCCCCAATATAAGCTTTTAGCCTCAAGTTTTATTTTAAAGTTTAAGAAGGGTAGGGTTAAAATAAGGGATAAAAATTGAAAGGATCATGGATTGCAATGTGTTTACCAAAGAAAGGTCCAACGTCTCAAAGTGGGTGACTAGGGATAACATCTATGCAAGGTTTGGATTTTAGGCTAAAGTGGACTTCCAATGTCATATCTATGCAAGGTAAGGCTGAATGCAAGGGTTCATATGCATGAACAATAACTGACTGAATGATATAAATATAATTGAATAAGAGTATATGGGTAACTGAGACTGTTATAAATATTAAGTATGTAATACTGTGTATAAACATGTATACTGTATCTAGGATTTTACTGAACCTGGGTACTGATTTCTGATAAGTGAGTAACTGAATTCTGAGAATACTAATAACTGAATTATTGATAACTGGGCGACTGTATCTGACAGTCCTGATTCTATAGAACTAAACTGAGTTCTATACTGAGACTAAGACTGAAACTGTAGGAAGTAATCATCTAACAGACATGCCCCAAATAAGATAACTGGGGTCCAACCTATAACCCTAGTTAGAAGAGTGTTAGTACCGTGCCATGGGTAAAGATAAGATGAAGAGTCACCCTCATCTGACAGGTGCCCTGAACGAGAATGGTGGTAACCTTAACTGGCAGGTAAAACACCTCATCAACCCTCAACTGGCAGGTTGATGTCTCAACCTACGTTGGCTACATAGTTCTGGAATGCAAGTACTGTTACTAAGGGTCACACCCTTTACTGGAAGATGAGCCCCCATAACTAGGTTTACTCGGTGCTGAATTCTACTCCCAACTGAAGACACTAATTACTATACTGAGCTGAACAAGAGTGATACCCAGTTCCACTGAGTTCTGTAACTTACTGAATACCACTGATCGTTACATTACTGAGACTACTTTGTACTGACTATGGCTCTAGGGAACAATTAGATTTTCAGGTATTGAATACCCCCGACTCAATAGCATTGAAAATAAAGCATAACATAACCTTGAAAGCATAATAATATTTTCTTGTTAACAATACATTCATTTATACATTTTGTGAAACACTTGATATACGTGAACTTGCACATGAATGGGACCACATAATGATACGTCATGATAGCACTATCCAATTCACATGGGCATTTTATCAAACACTTGGGGAGCATAATTAATTCACATAATAATAGTAAACACATGAATTTTATAAATACATTAATAAATTGTAAATTCAAGGATTTATCATGATAATCACATATTCATCATACATTCTATTTAATTTCATGATACTTGCAGTTAAATCATGGATTGAAACCCAATTAATATCATGAACATGAATACAATCCAATTTAGTCATATAAATCATGAATCAATAAGCTTGTAGTTTTTAAAAAAGGGATTCTTGGACTCTATAGGTGAAAGAAACCCATAGATGAACTTCTAACATACGTGAGAAGATTTATTATTGAATGTTCTTGAAGGAATTCTTGATTCTTGAAGCTAGGGTTTTACCCTTTTGAGAGAGAATGATTTAATCCTTGAGTAAATAATGAAATAATGATCAATTAGTGCTCTTTTAGGGCTTAATTTCATGTTTAGGACCGATTAGGGCTGCGAAAAAAATATCAATTTACCCCTGAAAAGTTATTAAAATTCGTCACTAAAAATCCTAATTTTGGGCTTCACCTTGACGCGGTGGAATCGGTGTGAGCCACTGGAATATGGCTGAGACTGTTCAAAAGGGACAAATGTTAAATGTGCTTGTAGCGTGACGCGGTGGTATCACATTGCCATACTGGAAAATGACAATTGGGAAAATGGATAGTGGAGTGATATGGTGGAATTGTGTTCTCTCACTGAAAAATGACAATTGCCATTTGGACTCCTAGCACGACGCGGTGATGTGCCAGTTGGTGCACTATTTTACAAAAATTACTCCAACTCTTCGTCCGGGTATCGAATTTGGATGAATTTTATATTGTTGGAAAGCTGACTGAATTTTCTACACAATGGTAAGCTCTAAACTGAAAAATTTTAAGTATTTTAAAAATTTTATATAGGAATACTTATGTATTGAGAGTTAAACTGAGCTAGGGAAATATGGGGTATTATAACTATCTTAGTTGTATTCTATTATTTATTATTGTTGTGCTCTTGAGGTAAGTCTAAGGGGGTGGTCTCCAGTCCAAATCGAACTTGCGATACACATCATGGCCAGGCCCAGGTTTGGGTTATGACATTATCTAAGTCAAGTAAAGTCATATAGATGTCAAGTTAACTCATGCATCATGATTTAAGATATAATTAAGGGTGTAGATTCATGAGCATATATTTTATAAGAGTAATAATCATAAGAAACTTGTGATTAATAGAATCCTGTAAAAATCATTAAGTTCAATATGAACCCTAAATCATAGTTCATGAAATTGTAATTTAAAAACTGAATTTCTTTGGACACCAGGGTTTAGGGAGTCCTTGTTGAATCCTTACATACTTGGACTGAAGGCTTGAGAATTTGACTTTGAGAAGAACCCTAGTCTTAGGCTTGAAGGGACTTGATTTTCTCTTTCTGATGTTATAAGTGTTAATCCATGAGAATAGGGAAAGAACTAATGGTTTATCCTTTAACCCTCTCTAAGAAAGCTAAAATTACATAGTTTAGGGCTTAGAAAGTAAAAAAGGATGAAAATACCCTTGAGAAACTATTTTTAATTTTCTAAAAAACTGTCTAAAAAGTCTTAGTATGACTCATACCGTAAACCAATGGTCATACATAGACTTATAGTTCCTAGGACCCTTTAGGTCTTCATATTTAGGGAGTTTAGGACAATAAAACAACCAGTAACTTTATACCATGAGTCGTGGCTATGACTTGTGTTATCTATGAATCAGTGCGTGGATTCTGGTTTGGGATCCTACAAGTCATGGTATGACTTATACATTGATCCCACAACTTGTATTAAGTAAGTCATATTCCATAGGGAGTTTGAGAACTCTTAGATCTTGATTAGTACGAGTCATCATACGACTTATACCATTGTCCCAAGACTCATACAAGGGATTTGTGGTTACGAGATGAGCTTACAACTCTCTGCATGATAGTAGCATAAGTGTATAGTATGACTCATACAATGAATGTACGGATCCTACCATGGATCATGTCTACTAGGGACCTTACTCTCTAAGGGTAAACATACCACGAATTAGTTCTACAATATGCCATATCATAGTATGACTCGTATAGTGAATCATACTGGTCCAGAACTTTGTCTTTTCTACTGATTTTCTAATCTAACACTGGGTTTGAGTATGAAAAAGTGTTGAAGTTTTACAATGTCTCTCTTTAGGATCATTTAACCTAGAATGATGACTGAAATTGAGCTGAATTGTTAGGGATGGTAGTACTACCCATGAAAATATTTTTTCAAATCTGAAATGCTAACAAGATAAATGATTCAAATGATAGTAAGAAGTCAACTAAAACTCACCAAATATGTATTTATTCTAGGAAGTTATGAATGGCTGATAGGGACATGAAGCTAAATATAAATTTTACGAGAAAAACTATTTTGTCAAGATGTCTCAACATAGGGACTGAAAATATGGGGTACTTGGCCATCATGTCTATTTCTGCTCCCTATGTAGCTCCCTCAACAAAATGATTCTTCCATTGAACCTTCATTGGTGTGACTTCCCTATTTCTAAATTTAATCATCTCAATTAGAACCTCTTCATAGTAAAGACTATCCTTTACTACCAATATTTTCCTATGGTACTACCAAAGTCGGATCACCAATGCACTTCTTCAATAATGAAACAAGGAAAACTGGATGCACTGATGCAAAATCAATGGGAAAATATAACTCTTAAGCCATATTTCATATACTTCTCAAAATCATATAAGGAAAAATAGAGGTGACTAAGATTCCCCTTTTTATCAGACCTCATTATCTCTTTCATGGGTGAAACTTTCAAAAGCACACAATCATTAGTAAAAAAGTCAAATTCTCTCCTCCTTACACATGTATAAGACTTTTTATGACTTTGAATGGTTTTATACGCTTATCTAATTATCTGAACCTCATATATAGCTTTATAAACCTATTTTGGACCTATCAAAGTAGATTCACTTACCTTAAACCAACTGCTAGGAGGCTGACATCTCCACCTATAAAGTGCCTCGAAAGGATCCATTGAATATTAGAATGGAACTATTATTCTCTAAATCAAGCTAGCTCTCAACATATCCTCTAAATCAGAATGCTCCACTTTTCCTAACCATCTTCCTGTGGATAAAATGTTTAACTGAGATCTATTCGGGTACTAAGACCCTTAAAGAAAGACTTCCCAAGTTGAGATGTGAACTATGTACCCCTATATAAGATAATATATAAGAAAACTACATACATCTAACTAACTTACAAATATAGAGCCTAAATCCTTTGCTGAATTTGCAGTCTTGATAGACAAAAAAGGAGCTGACTTAGTCATCCTTTATACAACCACCCAAATAGAATCATATTGTCGTCATATGCAAGGTAAACTTATGGTGAAGTCCATGTTAATAATATCCCACTTCTAAGTAGGAGTACTAATGTCCTAAGTCATACCTTTCAATCTCTAAAGCCTTACCTTACCTCCTAGCAACTAGGGAACTTAGCTACAAAACTTGCAATATCTCTCTCTGTGTTATTCCACTAATAGACTTTTCATAGATTATGGAACATCTTGGTAGCACCTAGATGAATAGAATACTGATATCTATGACCCTCAGTTAATATTTTCTATCTCAAATCACCTACATCTGGAATACAAAAATGACCCTAATAACAAAGAACACCATCTCTATCTTCAGAGAATAACTCCACTTTCTAATTGTGGGCAACTTCTTTCCACTTAATAACCATCATAAGAGAAGACTCCAATCCATTTTGAATGATAATACAACTATATGTTGAGTATGTAAGATGAATTTCTAATTGAGAAAGCCTTTTCACATCCTTAGTCAATTATTTCCTTCCTTTTGTAACATAGCCCATACTGCCCATGTAAAACCTTCTAAGAGCATCATCCACTATATTGGTTTTGCCTGGATGGGAAAGAATACTCATTTTGAAATCCTATAGGATCTAAATCCACCTCCAGTGTCTAAGATTCAAATCCTTTGGACTAAATACATTTGACAAACTCTTATATTTTGTGAACACATCAACAAAAACACCATACAAATAGTGTCTTTGTTTAGGGAAAATATCACAACTGCCAATATCAGGTTATGATTTTGGTAATTCTTCTCATAAAACTAAAATTATTTAGAAGACTAAATAACCTTACTATGCTGCATCAACACACACCAAAGGATAACCCTGGATGCATCACAATAGACTATAAAACTATCTAAGCAGTCTAGCAAAGTCAAAACTGGAGCATAAGTGAGTCGAGTGATCAATTCCTTAAATCTCTTCTCACAAGATTTGGAACACTAAAACTTTAACCATTTTCTAAGTCAACCTAGTTAGCGAAGTAGCTATATCTGAGATTTCCTTAAACAACCTTCTATAATAATCAAATTATTCCAAAAGGCTCTCGATAGCTAATGGAGAAATGTGTCTAGGAAAGTTCATTAATGCTTCTATCTTTTGATAGTTTACCTAGAAATCCTATCTAGACACAACATGAACAAAAAATACAACTGACTTCATTAGATTTCTTGTATCATAGAGAAGCTCAATCAGGATAGGGAATTGTTTCTATGCTTTTCAATCAAAACTCACACTTTCCAAATTTAGCAAATAACTAACGGTCCTTGATAGTTTGTAACACAACTCTCACATAATCTACATACTCCTATTTATTAAGGGAGTAGATAGAAATGTCATCTATGAAGATAGTGATGAACATATCCAAGTATTATTCGAATACCCTGTTCATCAAGTCCATAAAAATATGTGAGCATTTTCTAGTCCAAAAGATATAACTACAAATTCGTAGTAATCATATTGATTCCTAAAGGTTGCCTTTAGGATACATACTCTATAACCTTAAACTGATGATAACTAAAAACAATTGCCACCCTAAAATTGGTCGAACAAGTCAGAGATCATAGGGATGGATACTTATTCTTGATTATGCTTTGTTCAAATGACAATAATCAATGCAAATTTTGCATGAAAAAATAAGAGCACCTTATTGGGAAATACTATGTTGGATAAAATATCTATCTACAGGTTTTTCAATAACTCTTTTAATTCCTTAAGCTCAACTCGAGCATATTCTATTAGAAGGAATACATGTGGGATGCTATATGGATGAAGGTCTATTCCAAAATAGATCTACTATTCAGGAGGGACTCTAGGAAGCTCCTCGAGAAACACTTTTAGAAATTCACTAACTATTAGAACTTACTAAAAAGATGAGATCTCAAACTTAGAGTCCTTAGCCTGAAATATATGATAGATTTAACATATAGAAATCATCTTCTTAGCCTTAAGATAAGAGATAAAACTACCTATAGGCACTGTGGGACTACCTTCCTACTTGAAGACTAGTTTATCTAGGAATTGAAATTTTTATGATTGTGTTTCTATAATCAATTAAGGCATAATAGGACTATAACCAATCTAATAGAAGAATAACATCAAAGTCTTTATGTCTAACTCAACTAGATCAGCTATGGTGACTTTGTGAAGGACTAATAATTGGGTAATTTCTATACACCCGCTTAACTAAAACTAACTGACTGACTAGAGTGGAACATAGAAAGGTTTATAAGAGTTACTTGGCACTAACTCTAAATTTTTAGGCAACATAAGATATCATAAAAGACAAAGAAGCCCCTATCCCTAGTAAAGCCTATACATCATGAGAAAATACCTCTAACATACCACAAACCATATATGGTAAGCTTTTCTAATCTTGGATATATAAAACTACATAAAAATGGTTCTAACACTAAACACTGCCTATATCAAAAGAGGCGCTGAGCTGGAAGACCAGTTGGAGCTGTTGAAGAAGTAGATTGAGAACTATTCCACCATTTCCTTGGTTGGCAAAGGGGGATTTTTTCAATCTGTGGATAATTTAGCCATAAAAAGAATCCCTCATTGCCATAAATTCACTCTCATAGGTTGTTTTTACAACACTTGTTACAAGTGGCATTAGAATTTCTCTTTGCAGAACTAACTTATGAATAAGAGACTAATTCCCTTCTCTTTTGATCATACCAAGGTCTAGGTGTTGGATATTGAGAACTAGGTGATGAAGGTATTAGCACTAATGATTTCAACTTGAAGGAATTTTTTTTCCACCACTGACACTCTATCGACTCTACTTAAAATTACTAGTTCTAGCTCTTTTATTCTTCTCTTTTAATTTCTCTTGCTCAATCTGCTGGGCATGGGTCATCAACCTTGAGACATCGATATATCCAATCAACTTTGTAGTCCTACACTCTTTTTAAACCAAGCCTAAAAGTTAAAAAAAAACCTTCTTATTTTAGCCATTGACTCAGCCACATCTCTAGAGCATACCTATATAACTTGGTGATCTTATGATCATATTCTTTCACAAAAATCAATCCTTGTTTAAATTTATTTAAATCTTTAATATTTTTATCCCTTAACTCCCCTCTGAAAGAATTGATCAAGAAATGTATCCAATAATCATAAAAACTGATAGAGCGATATTTACCAAGTCTGTTTTTCTACAAGTATACCGTAAGTGAGCCATATCTTTTGAGAAATTAGAAAGCTAACTAAACTTTCTCAACCTCAGGAGCTTGAATCACTTGAAGGATCTTCTTTACCTAATCAATAAAGTTTTGGGGATACTCATCTACCTTTGAACCATGAAACATAGATGAATTCATCCTTATAAAATCTCAAAATCTAGAAGCGACTTAATTTTTATTTAGATTTGCAAGGGCTACTACCTGCTAAATCACGTAAGTAGTTATGTCCCTTTCCAACATCTGTATCCCCTTCTAGAACTCTTTATTAGTGACATCATAATTTGTAGATGCAGTTAGGTATGTAGTTTGATTATTTCTCCATACATTGTTTTTGCATAGAGGCATTATTTGAAATACATAAAACATGTGTTAGATGGTAATAAATAGATCCAAATTCTATCTCAGAATTATGAATATGAAAAAAGGTATGGTTTCCAAAAATTTCTCATAGCCTCTCCCTCAAAGGTGTGGTGCAATTCATACCTATGAAAGACTCTACTTAATATGACTTTTAGATACTTTATAACACTTTAAACCTGATACCCTAATTTCAACTTTGTTAGGTCTTGAGTCTACACCCTGAATGAGAGATGGTTCTTAGAACCATGAGTGGTCCCAAAATACCCTTGATATTTGCATGCTACTAAAATTAGTGTTGTAAATACCGTGCAGAAGCATAATGATACTAATGTGGGCAGCTATAAAATTAAATTTATGTCAGACTTAAATAAAATACTATTCAACAATCATCAAAACAACTAATAAATCAACTATGTATGAAGCCTATATAAACTAATTGAGCTATTGAGACTAGATCCTTTGCTAACTCTTAGAAGAATTAAAACGAAAATTAAGACTAAAACAAAGTTTATGCTGAGCATAAATGAAATAAATTTGTCCTCAAATAATGATGAATCACCAAAGTTGTCTTTAAATTTTGCACTAGAGTGTGTCTAATTGCATGTCTAAGATTGGTAACCAAAACCTATATCATAATAAGATATAGCACAAAAATAGTATGTAATTATTACTATCAAATATATTCAGCATGTGAGGTATGCAATAATGTAGATATATTGAACATATTTGTAAAACTACCTGTAGATTTAGTAAGCAAAACTGGATGAAACAGCAGACTTTAGTACACTCGTACAAAAGTATAATCATAGTTTTGTAACTAGGAAGTAAGGCTATAAGTCCAAAATAGCTTTACGGATATGTGTTGGGCAAAATAAAAATATGGTGGCACATAGTTTTGGGACTTAGATATTTAGAACCCTAGCCCGCTCGATGCTAAATACTACTGCTAAACTAGTGATTATTATCTCATAATAAAAAAATCTAATATTTCAAAAAATAAACATGAACTAGTTCAAAATTTACTAAATGAATGAGGTATTTAACTTCATGTAACTAGTCACATTCAATTGTACCTAAAATTTGAGATCCTGAGGTCAATTCTTGAAGATGTATCTAAATCAACTAAAGTCATGTAAATGTTATGTTAAATCACACATCATGCTTTAAATAGTAACTAATTTTTGAGAATTATGAACATGTACTTTATGAGAGTAATAATCATAAGAAACCTGTGAATTATGAAATCCAACCAAAACCATAAAGTTGGGTATAGATCCTAAATCATATTTCATGAAATTATTATTTTAAAACTGAATTTCTTTTCAAACAAAGGTGGAATTAACCCTGGTTAAATCCTCACATACCTAGACAGAAGAAACCTTAGACCGAGGGCATGTGAATTTGACTTTGAGAAGAACCCTAGTCTTAGGCTTGAAGGGACTTGAATCACTCTTTTTGATGTTCTAAGTGTTAACCTGTGCAAATGAGGAAAATAATTGATGGTTTAACCTTTAATATCCATTTAAGGAATCTATAACAATATAATTTAGGGGTTAAAAGATTGGGAAAGAATGAAAATACCCTTGAGAAGTAGTTTGAAAATTCTTGAAAAATTATCCTCACTAGACATAGTACGATTCGTACATAAAGCTATGAGTTGTACATAAGCCCATGGTTTGTAGGATACTTTGGGTCTTTTCTAATTCATAGAGTACATGCAAATAGTACAACCCATACCTTGATACCACGAGTCGTGGCTTTAACTCATGGTATCTAGGAATTAATTGGATATGTTGTAGTTTGGGGTCATATAAGTGGTGGTACGACTTATACCTTGATCCCATGAATCATATTTATTGAGTCTTGGTTCCTTATGGAGTTTGTTAACTTTGGTGATTAGTACGTGTCAACATATAACTGTTATCATCATTCCATGGCTTATACAAGGGTGTCATGGTCCCTGAGATGTGTTTGATAACTCTCTGAAATAGAGTACCACGAGTGTATAGTACGAATCATACAATTATTGTACATATTATAATATATCTCGTAGGTGCTGTGAACCTTATTATCTAAGGGATAACATACAATTAGTGATCTATGACTCATGCTCTCATTGTGTGACTCTTACAATGAGTCGTATTGTTTTAGAAATTTGTCTTTTTTTACTGGTTTACTAATTTAAGGATAGGTTTGAGAAAGGAAAAGTTTTGGGGTATTACAAGTGTTTAAATAAATAAAAGTTGTGGTTTGAATGCTATATTATTTGGTTCAATTAAAATTTTTAAATTACTGTCTTATGTTGATATTAATTATTTTGAAGATTGACCTCTCGAATACTATTTATGGTTCATGGTTTAAATTACTAGTTTTTTTACATCATTGTCAGTGATTTGATTTGAAATTGTTACTATTTTAGATTTTTGAGATATTTAAAATTTATTTTATTTGTTGTTTTTGTTTATTTTTAGGTTTCAGGTTAGTTTATGATAAACACCTAAAGTCAAGGAAATATCGTGATTCCAATTGATCAGAAACTGGAATCTGCCCTCAAAGGGCTGAGAACATATGTTATAATCTGAACAACCCAAACCGTCCTTACAATTCAAATGATGCAATAGATAGGGCTACAAACCAGCCTACTGCTACACCACATTTGTTGAAATTTGCATGGCAAATCAAGAGAATGCCTCCAAAACTATTGTGAAATCGAATATCATAGGAAATTTTATGTTGTGAGAAAGAATGGTGAGACTAGAGAAGAACACTTGTCAATATCAGAAAAAACCACATAAAGAACCACAAAATTATCTACAAGAGTTTGTCAGCTTGAGAAAAAATTTCTACTATCAAACTATGTTAGATAAATATCTGAAGTAGATTATGTTCCGTTTTCATTGATTTGAGAGGCATAGTAGTGGCTGCCAAGTGAACTTATTAGTTTTATCACATCATGTAAAATCTAGTCATATAGGTTCATCAATAGGTTCTTCTCCTCTAGAAAAATAAAATAACTTAGAGGCAAAAATTGTGGATTTAAGTGTAGAAGGATTGTGAATCCCTTACCCTAGATTAGAAAAGATATAAAGGATATGTAAGAGACTATCCATACTACCACTAGTCTAAGGAGATCACTGGGCATAATTTCAGCGAAGGATTGAGGTCAGATTCAAAATCTTTGTTAGATGCTATAGCTCAAGGGAAATTTTTTTCATAGAGTTATCATAAAATAGTGGCATTGATCAAACTTATATATACAGGTCATTGAGACTATGTAGATCCTAGAAAATATTCACTTCTAACAAATATTGAGCAATCTTTGTTTGGATAAGGTGTTAGCTATCTGAGATGATATTAGTCGATTAGTTTTATTGGTAGAGAAAACTTTTAACACATTGGTATTTATATAAGTTCATCTCCCACATATGACAATTTATCATTATATTATTTATATGCTCACAGCAGGTACCGGATCATAGATTAGCGTGGGGTCACTTGTGGCCTTAAGCATCATGTTGCAACTAAGGGGTAGCCTTAGGTTGTGACATTATCCCTCCTTGGGGTCATTCATCCTTAAATGATGACTTAGGACACTCTTGGCATGGTGAAATGATGAACATAAAAGGACTTAGAATACTAAATAAAGTAAATTAGGGGTAAGCATAGGGTTCATACCTCAAACCACCTCATACAAAGATGAAAATAACGAAGGATATATAGATTTTCTGTCTTTCTCAGATTTCCAAGTATCCTCCTCTATGTTTTGATTCCTCTATAACACTTTGGCCAAAACAATCTCCTTATTTCTTAACTTCAGAACTTGATGATCCAATATAGCAATGGGTAATTATTCATATGAGAAAGAGTGCTTCACCCCAATATCTTTGATAGGCAATACCAAAGAGAGGACTCCAACATATTTCTCAAGCATCGATACATGAAAGATGGGGTGAACTAAAGCTAAAATTGTGGGAAAATCCAATTCATACACTACTCTACCAATCTTTGTAATCTGGTAAACCTATGTAATGAGGACTGAGTTTTCCTTTCTTCTTGAATCTCATGACTCCCTTCATAGGGGAGACCTTTAGATATACCCAATCATAAATCTCAAATTATAACTCCCTTCTTCTAACATCGGTAAAAGACTTCTGGCAACTTTGGCTAGTCTTAAGTCTCTCTTTAATGACTTTCACTTTCCTTATCACCTGATGAACAAGGTCAAGTCAAAATAAAAAGGTTTTACCTACCACATACCAACCAATCCGTAACCTACACTTTTTCCCATAAAGATTCTAAAATGAAGCCATTTATATAATAGAGTTGTAGCTATTGGTATAGGCAAATTTGATTAGGGGCAAGTGATCCACCCAACTACCTTTCAAGTCAATCACACAAGCCATTAATATATATTCTAAAGTCTGAATGGTATGTTCTGCTTGGCCATCTATTTAAGAGTATAAGGTGGTACTAAGGTTTACTTGGGTACCCAAACCTCTCTGAAAAGACCGCCTAAACTGAGAAAAGAACTGCATACCTATAATGGATACTGCAGCACAATGGAATTGAACTATTTCCTTAATGTATGAATTTGCATAATCATCCCCTGAATAACTAGTTCTCACAGAAAAGAAGTGAGTTGACTTGGTCATCCTATCTACGATTACCCAAATAGAGTCCTATTGGTTCCAGGATCATGGAAGTCCTATATTAAAGCTCATGATGATCATCTCCCATTTTCATAAAGGAAAGGCTATGTCTTGGGAAGTGCCACCTGGACTCTAATGTTCCACCTTAACATGTTGACATTGTAAACACTTGGCCACAAAGTTAGCAACATATCTTTACATGTTGTTCCACCAATAAATCTCCTTTAGGTCATGATCATCTTAGTGCAGCCAAAATAAACAATGTACTTGGAAGTATGAGCTTCATCAAGAATTCATTCTCGCAACCCATCTACATTCAGCACACACAGCCTACCTTTGTATCTCAAAATACCATCTCCTCTAATTTCAGTAGCCATCATATATTATTGACTGACATCTTCCTTAATCGACATCAATATGGCATCTCTAGCCTTCTTTTCCTTTACTATTGCACAAAGGGATGACTTAGCTACTTCTTGGATGAACAAACCTCTATCTTCAGAGTCTAACAGTTGAACTCCCAAATTAGCAAGATGATAAATATCCTTGACCAACTTCCTCTTTACTTCCTCAACATGTGAAAGATTGCCCATGGACATCCTCCTAAGAACACCATTAACCATGTTAGCTTTACCTAGATGATAGTATAGGCTCAGGTCATAGTCCTTCAATATTTCCAACCACCACCTCTACCTGAGGTTCAAATCCTTCTGGATGAATATATACTGCAGACTCTTATGATCAGTAAAGCTATCAACTACACCCAATAAAGAAAATGATGCCAAATTTTTAGTGCAAACACCACAACCACCAACTATAAGTCATGGGTGGGATAGTTTTATCATGTACCTTCAACTTCCTGGATGCATAGGCTACTACCTTAAGATGTTGTATAAGTACACATCCAAGACCCACTCAGGATGCATCATAGTAAACCATGAAACCCTCTATTCCCTCAGTAAGGTGATGTTAGGCGTATTTACACGCCTAAAGCACCTTAATTTACCCATATTTTAGCTAAGTTTTAAGGACAAAATATATAATTCCTACAATTTTAGTCCTTTTTCCTGTAAGTGAACTAACCAACATGATTAGCATGTTTTCAGGTATAAATGATGAAGATTTCAGCATTTTGTGGATCTTTGGGCAGCAAAGGAAATGTCACGTAGATGGAAGGCAGCTTTTGGAAGCTTGAGGACTGAAAGTGATGCATGGAAAACCTGTCCCGGGAAAAAATAGTATTTCTAAAGACTTGGGGATCAGCAGTAACTTAGTAGGATTAGGACAAGAATGCAGTAACTTAGTAGGACTAGGATATGGATGTTATAAAAACCCTACTTTGCTGAATGTTTCAGCACTCTTTTCTCATTGGATTCAGCCGTTGTTGACATTATTCTTCTTCCATTTGAATTTTAGTATTATTCAAGTTACAAAATTTGTAAGCTTTAACAGAGAAAGACGCTAACTTTGGGAAAACGCCAAGAGAAAAAACGTCAATCTTGTTGTGACGCCATATTCCTCTTTAACGTGAGATTGCTATAGTTTTGGTATGATAATGATGTCTTCGTTGATTTCCGTTACCCTCATGAGTAGCTAACTTCTCTGTTAGGGTTATGGAAGCCTTTTGATAATACTATCTATTACTATGAGTTTGTGAATTCTTGATACGTATGCCACTTATATCATTACTCTCTTCATCTTAATTAAATTCTTGTGGTTGCAAACATAAAGAATACGCCAATATAGCATGAACTTGTTCGCGAGAAAAGTTATATGTTTGGAAAAGAGAGTGTGACAAGGAAATAGGGCTACCAACCCCTGTTTACAAGTTAGTGCTGTAACTGGATTAACCTCTTGGAGAGTTTGTACCATTAGTCATACGCTTTAAGCTCGAGAGAGTTAAAGTGAAATAATCCTTGATGGTCGAGAGACGCTAGGATTTACCATTAGAATACAAACCTCTATAAGTGCATGCATATCTGAATTCCGCATAACTCATAGCTAATAGATACGTAGAACCCATAAGGTGGACATAACCCTAACTTATTGTTTTCTGTGATTAACTCCTACTACATTAATCGTTTCAATCTTTACTTTGTTTACCTTATTGCACGCTACAATTCAAATCCCCCCTTTCCATAGAATTTTTGACCAACAGTCTACTAATAGTTGCATACTTAGTGACCGAGTATTCCCTGTGGGATTCGACACCCAACCCAGTTGGGTTCTATATTTGACAGCGACCTCTTACACTCTTACGAGAGCTATAGTTTGAGCATTATTAAATTTTGGCGCCGTTGCCGGGGAATACGGTTGTCAACTAAGTTTGTGATAGTTATTAGACCCTTTGGTCAAAGATTCTTGTATTTTACTTTTAGTTGTTGTTTTTGTTTTATTCAGGTTTTGTTCAGTGCATGCCCAATACTCGAATTTTTGGTCAACCATTATTACCCATAAACCCTGAACCACAATTTATTGGCAGGATGGACGTACAACGTGACATTGAAAGAAGGGCTGCTCAATAGAAGCAGGCTAGATTAGTTGCGTTGGCCGCTGCTCAAGTACATCAATAGAATATTGATAACCCAGGGCAAGTAGCAAATCCTGATGATGAAGACCTGGGTGATGATGAGTTACTAAACCCTAGGCGTGATGCTGAGGTGGCGACAACTGTGAACAGAAGAGATCGTCAAGCTAGATTAAGGCCACAACGCCGGGCTGTGCAGTTTCCGTTTGATGATGATAATGACAATCTGGATGGAGCTGGTGCCACAGGGGCTATTATTCCTCCACCCTTGGCACCTGGAGCCAAGTTCAATATCACTAGCACCATGATTCAATTATTACAGCTCAAGGGGTTATTTGGTAGACTTGCAGGTGATGATCCAAATATGCATCTGATCAACTTTATCTCAACATGCAAGTCATTTGACAATCCAGGCGTTGGACAGAATGCAATTCGGCTGTGCTTATTTCCATTGTCTCTATCTAGGGAGGCAACGCTATGGTTGAATGGGCTGACTCGTGATTCTATTACTAATTGGAGGCAATTGAAATACACTTTCCTAGAAAGATTCTTTCCGCCATCTAAGAGAGCATAGTTGAGAGATGAGATCAGCAATTTTTGACAGCTTCCAACTGAAGCTCTCCACGAAACATGGGAGAGGTTCAAGAAGAGGCTGATGAGGTGCCCAAATCATCATATTAACAATGTCCACTTGATGGAGATATTATACAGGTCGTTGAATTCGGTGACTAAGCTGGTGGTTGATAATGCTGTAGGAGGGTCATTCATGGACCTTACTTTTGTTCAGGCAAGTGATATGCTAGACCGTATGAACAAGCAAAGTAGAGCTTGGAATACCAGGGATTCTGAGGTAAAAAGATCTACTATATCTATTGGCATGACTACAGAACAAAGACGAAGAGAGGAGGAACATGATCAAGATATGGCGCATATGAAAACTCAGATGGATCTTCTTACCAAGCATTTATTATCAGGGAAGACCGAAAAAGTCAAAGCGGTTGCGTCAAAAGAAAGAGATGAATCTGATGCTGAAGAAGAAGCGAACTACTTGAATAATCAGGGGGGTTTTCGAGGCAATGCCCAAGGAAACCACGGTTGGAACTATTATGATAAATCTGGAAACAAGGACCGTGATCAAGGTAGTTGGAAGAATAAGACTGACATGAGTGGTTTGTATGATCCTCCTGGAAGTCGTGACACCACTGCATCTGGTACGGGGAAGATGTCAATGGAAGATATGATGGCAAAGTTGTTGAAAGGAGTAGAGGCAACTAATACGGGAGTGAATGAGGTGAAGAACGAATTGTCTTCAATAAATCAATTAGTCGACTCACATTCAACTTCAATAAAACAGCTGGAACAACAATTGAGCCAACTTTCAGTGACACTAAACCAAAGAAAGGCTGGAACGCTACCTAGCGACACAGTGCAAAATCCGAGGAATGAGGGATCATGTATGGCTATTACTACCCAGAGTGGAAAAGTGTTGGAAAAACTACCCAAAGGTAAGCACGTAGATGATGATGTAGCGGACAATGGTATTGATGCGGATGGCGAAGATGTAGCAGAAGCTGGCAAGGGTGATCATGACGTTATCCCTAGTAGTCTACAGCCTGAAAAGATCAAAATACGGAAGCAAGATGAAAAGGAAGTGGTGGAGAAAACTATTCCTCTTCCACCACCACCTTTTCCTCAGAGACTGAAGAAAAAAGCTGATGATACCAGGTTCAATAAATTTATGACTATGTTGAAGCAGCTGACTATTAATGTTCCGTTGGTAGAGGCACTGGAACAGATGCCTGGGTATGCGAAATTTATGAAGGACCTTCTGACAAAGAAGCGGGCAGCAAGTTATGAGTTGGCAGATAATGTTCATCATTGCAGTGCAATTGCTACCAGATTATTAGTTTAGAAGAAGGCCGACCCTGGTGCTTTTACTATTCCTTGCAAGGTTGGATCATTGAATTTTGCTAAAGCATTGTGCGATTTGGGAGCTAGCATCAATTTGATGCCATTATCTATCTACAGGAAGTTGGGGTTGGGTGAGCCCGCACCAACCAATATGAGGCTCGTAATAGCAGATAGGTCGATCAAATGACCTGTAGGTATCTTATAAGATGTGTTGGTAAAGGTTTCTTCCTTCATCTTTCCTACAGACTTTGTTATTTTGGATTGTTAGGTGGACTCTGAAGTTCCCATAATCTTGGGGCATCCTTTCCTCGCAACAGGAAGTGTGCTTATAGATTTACGTGCTAATGAGCTTCTATTCCGGATGAATGACGAAGTGGTCCATTTCGATGTTTGGAAATCAATGAAGCAGCCCAAAGATATGAATGTGTTCTCTGTAGTTGATGTCTATTTTGATGATGAGGAAGAATTATCTGTAGAGATGCAGCTCATTACTGATCCATTGGCGGCTGTGCTTATAAACGTGGAGAGTGGGAATGTTGAAGACTATGAAGAAACTATTTGTTCTCTTACAGGAATTGGGTCGTATTCTCATGCTCCCAAAAAGCTGGACCTTGATCTTAAAAATTGACCTACACCACCAGCTAAACCCTCCATTGAAGAGCCACCCATATTGGAGTTGAAGGAGCTGCCATGTCATCTAAAGTATGCATTCTTGGGAAGTGAAAACACGCTTCCTGTTATTGTGGCTGCCGATTTAGGTGAGCGGCAAGTTGCAGCTCTCATCTCTGTTCTGAGGAGATATAAAAGAGCCATCGGTTGGACTATCGCTGATATTATTGGTATTCCGCCCGGGATATATATGCACAAGATTCAGCTTGAAGAAAATTGCAAACCTACTATTTAAAATCAAAGATGTTTGAATCCACCTATGTAAGAGGTGGTGAAGAAAGAAATTATTAAGTGGTTAGATGCAGGGGTAGTGTATCCAATCTCCGATAGTGAATGGGTGAGTCCGGTTAGACCTGTCACGGGGTGGCGGGTTTGTATGGACTACCGAAAGCTGAATTCGAGGACGCTCAAGGATCACTTTCCAATGCCATTTATGGACCAAATGCTTGATCGATTGGCAGGGAAAGGATGGTTTTGTTTCCTAGATGGGTATTACGGCAATAATAAGATTTGTATTGCTCCCGAAGATCAAGAGAAGACAATGTTAACATGCCCATATTGTATGATGTCCATTTTTTCTGATATGGTTGAAGACACCTTGGAGGTGTTCACGGACGATTTTTCAATTATGGGTGAGTTGTTTGAAGCATGCTTGGCGAATCTAAGTATGGCGTTGTAGAGATGTGTTGATTTCAACTTGGTGCTCAACTGGGAGAAGTGCCACTTTATGGTTAAATAAGGTATTGTTCTTGGGCATAAAATTTCCGAAAGAGGAATTGAGGTGGATCGTGCGAAGATTTAAGTTATTGAGAAATTACCACCCCCAATTTCTGTAAAAGGAGTTCGTAGTTTCCTCGGTCCTGCAGGTTTTTATCGATGGTTTATCAAAGACTTCTCCAAAATTGCTAGTCCACTATGCAAACTTTTGGAGAAGGATGCAAAGTTTGATTTCGGTGAAGATTGCTTGAAGGCATTTGAATGGCTCAAAGGGAAACTAGTGGAAGCTCCTATCATTGTAGCACCTGATTGCTCTCTACCATTTGAAGTTATGTGTGATGCTAGCGGGGTAGCTTTGGGTGCTGTACTTGATCATAGACGAGAAAAGTTATTTCATCCAATCTACTATGCAAGCAAGGTCTTGAACGGAGCCCAGAAGAAGTATACGGTCACGGAACAAGAGCTTCTAGCAGTTGTTTACACTTTTGAAAAGTTTCGTGCTTACTTGTTGGGGAATAAAGTGGTAGTTCATACTGATCATGCATCCCTGAGATATCTAATGGCAAAGAAGGATGCAAATCCGAGGCTAATTCGATTGGTATTTGTCATGCCCCAAAATCTCATCAGGCCGGACTGGCTCCTGAAGCCGAGAAGGCCCGGGAGAACCCGTTCAAATACCTGTACTTTCACATACATGTCACCAAAAATTTGGACAGCACTTCACTGCATATAGAAGAATCTAACTACCTGTATCAACACAACACGCACAAATATATAGATATATATATATAAAACTTGGCCGTCGGGGCCACCACGTATACAGATATAACATCACTATATAAAATTTCATGACTTTACCCTTCCTTATGTCTACAAAGCCTCTAGGATATATATACATGACATCACTAGGGTCGGGACAAACCCCCGCCCACACATGACTCCTGTACAATAACAAAACATAAGGAATCGACTCGGAAAGCTCCGAAGCAAAATAGAGCTCACCAACAATAGCTGTATGACCTGGCTCCTATCTATGCTGTGAGTGAGCTGAAACACATGTTCCTGCAGCATGAAATGCAGGTCCCCCGTGAGGGATGTCAGTACTAAATATTTACTGAGTATGTAAAGCTGTAAATAATCATATGTGATATAGGGGATCAAGAAAATCAGACGCAAGTGAATAAATCATAATAGAAGTGAACCACACTTCATAAACACTTTTAGGATCATGTACATTATCATTAATCTGAATTGGGTTCTTGAATTCAAACACATTTGTGGAACGGTATACATTCGTTCATTTCATTCTTTACAATTATCATTCGCCATTACCTCCTCTTCCCGAACCTCTAACCACCTAACAATAATCAATATTGTACCGTACTGTGACCATTAGGCTGCCTCCAGTACATATCAACTGGGATCGACCCATTCTAGGCTTATGTCCCTGGGATACCACCCATAAAACCATAAATAGGGATCGACCCATGCTAGGCTTATGCCCCTGGGATACCACCCACACGTATATCAAGTAACACACATACGAGATCTTTCCAATAACTTAGTTCAAAAGCTTTTGAGATTATTACATTAGTTTTCATGCTAATATAGTACCTTTGGAACAATGAAACATCAATAGGAATCAAGTAATAGACCTTCTATACAATAACAATGTCATAAAGACTCATTGGTACATCAACCATGTGTTTCAGAATCATCAATATCACAACAATGAAATAGGAGCCTTTTGGTATATCAATGAAACATTTTGACACTTTATAGAATGGAAACAACTTCGTTGGTAATGTAGAACAATACATGTTTTTGGACAACCTCAGAATCTTACTTGATGGAACATTGGTGTTTTCATGCCAAAGAACATCGTTAGAGTATGCTTTACATACCTCGTCGTAGATTCGGATACCAATTCAACACAACTTTCCGCCTTTACAAATCACTTATCTACAATGAAAAGTTTGGCATCTAGTATTAGCAACCCAACACCACAATTCTCTACCATAATTCCATACAACCAATATTTGCAAAACATTCCTAAAACAAACTTGAACAATAGGTTTATGTGTATATATATATATAATAATCATTTCAATACCACATCATCAATACCACATCATCACACCAAATCCTTTCACAATTCAACGTAATCCAACCATGCACAAGAATGATCCAACATCATTTCCAATCATCTTTCAACAACAATCAAATAACATACTTCTTATGCTCACATGCATATATATATACACATATCCATATAAATAACACCAACATAATTTACATCCTTACCATAAAATGACCCTTTTGATTTTGAAGTCCTGTTGGCCCAAATAAGGGGTGCTTCTCGAAGCCCTTGAGACGGTGAACACAACTACGAAATCAATTTGAATTTTCTACGGTTGAATCACAAGATAATAGGAGTTGAACTTAGGCTAGGGTTTCCTTATTCTTCAATAATTTGGATAAAAATGATGGATATGAGGCTAAGTATATGTATATAAAAACCAATTTTCGTCCATGAGGTGATGGAAAATGACCATATTGCCCTTAAAATTTTAGGTAAGTCCGAATCTGTCCATGGTGGACTGTTTTGACAGGCTAAAGTAAATCGGTCATAACTCTTTGCTCCAATATCAGATTTGGGTGAAATTAGTATTGTTGGAAAGATAATTCAAAGGGATTTCATTTCATATAAAGTAGACCACCCAGTTCTTACTGTACAAGGATTTATGATCATTTGAATTTGACCCTAAAAATCTGTTTTGAGAGGCTGAAGTAAAACGAGTATAACTCGTTACGCAGATGTTGGATTTGGATGAAACCAATTGCATTGGAAAGAAGACGCAAGGATCGTTCTTTTGATAGGTGGTAGCTCTCCCAGTTCATTATATTGAGGGAGTTATGATTGTTCAAATTCGACCCAAAAAACTGGCAGGCCTCAGTAGTTTGAATTTCCTGCACATTTACTGTTCACAATTATCCCGGCCGCCATTTTATAGTTTCGAACTTGCTCGATTATATCCGAAACTTATCCGTTTTTGGAAATCGTTATATCTTTGGAAAGCTTATTCATTAAACTTCGTATGAAACCATCGACGGGCAAATTCCGGTATAAATAAAGTCGATTCCCATACACATATAACCATGGCTAATGCACATAATTAAGTATGGGGTGTTACATCCTTCCCCCTTAAGGACATTCGTCCTCGAATGTAAATGTAGTTATTTAGCCGAAACAAGTTCGAATTCATAATTGATATTCACGTCATCATATAGATGTTATGCATATGTAAAAACTTACTTGTTAGTGTCCCAGTTACACTCCTTGCACTTCTTTTTCACCTTTGAACAAATAAGGGTATTTTGATTTCATTGCTTCCTCCGCTTCCCATGTAATCTCTTCCCTTTGTTGATTTCTCCAAAGTACTTTCACCAATGCTACTTATTTATTTCTCATCTTCTTAACTTGACGATCTAATATAGCAATAGACATCTCCTCATAGGTAAGATCTTCTATTACTTGCACATCTTCAGTAGAAGTAATAAGGGATGGATCTCCGATGCACTTTCGAAGCATCGATAGATGAAATACTGGATGCACTGATGAGAGTTCCTGGGGTAGCTCTAATTCATAAGAAACTTGCCCACATCTTTGAATAATCTTATATGGGCCTATATATCGTGGACTCATCTTTCCTTTCTTGCCAAATCTCATCACCCCTTTCATTGGCGAGACCTTCAAAAATACCCAATCGCCTAACAAAAACTCTAGCTCTCTTCTTCTACTATCTGCATATGACTTGTGTCGACTTTGAGCTGTTTTCAACCGTTGCTGAATCACCTTGAATTTTTCTATGGCTTGATACACAAGATCCGGTCCGAACATAAGTGTTTCACCCGCTTCGAACCATCCTATTGGTGATCTACACTTCCTCCCATATAAAGCTTCATATGGTGCCATTTTGATACTTGAATGATAGCTATTATTGTAGGCAAACTCAATAAGAGGTAAATGATCCTCCCAGCTGCCTTTAAAATCTATAACACATGCTCGTAGCATATCTTCACGTGTTTGAATGGTGCGCTCTACTTGTCCATCCGTCTGAGGGTGAAAAGCTATACTCAGATTCACTTGTGTTCCCAAACTCCGTTGGAAAGACTTCCAAAAATTTGCAGTAAATTGAGTTCCCCGATCCGATATAATAGAAGTTGGCACTCCATGTAATCGGACTATTTCTTTAACATACAACTTCGAATATTCTTCAACTGTGTAAGTTGTCTTAACGGGTAAGAAATGTGCGAATTTAGTAAGCCTATCCACAATCACCCATATAGAATCAAATTTCCGAGCTGTACGAGGCAAACCTCTAACAAAATCCATGTTGATCATGTCCCACTTCCAAATTGGAAGATCTATGCATTGCATATAGCCTCTGGGTTTTTGGTGCTCAACTTTAACTCTTTGACAATTTGGACATTCAGCTACAAATTCTGCAATGCTTTTCTTCATGTCATTCCACCAATACATATCTTTCAAAACTTGATACATTTTGGTTGATCCTGGATGAATGGAATACCTTGAAAAATGTGTCATAATCTTCTTTCTTAGCCCGTCTACATCCGGCACACACAATCGGTTTTGGCACTGAAGTACTCCTTCTCGCGTAAGCTCAAATGCCTTGGTCGCACCACTCTGAACGTTCTCCTTAAGCTGTAATAAAATTTGATCTGCATCTTGCTTCTCTTTCACCTCAGCTACTAATGAGGATTCTGCGGCATTATGCACAATAAGCACCTCGTTCAGAGTTTCGAGAAGACGAACTCCTAGACTAGCTAATTGATGAAGATCTTTAACCATCCCTTGCCTTTCTATAGGCGCCATCATAGCCTTACGACTTAACGCATCAGCTACCATATTTGCTTTCCCTGGATGGTACAAGATATCAACATCGTAGTCCTTTAATAGTTCAAGCCATCTCCGCTGCCTTAAATTTAGATCCTTCTGATTAAAAATATATTGCAAGCTCTTGTGATCAGTATATATATCAACATGAACCCCATATAAATAGTGGTGCCATATTTTTAAAGCAAAGATAACCGCTGCCGGCTCAAGATCATGTGTGGGGTAATTTTTCTCATGTGGCCGCAATTGTCTAGAAGCATATGCTATTACCTTACCATGCTGCATCAATACACATCCTAAACCAATTCTAGAAGCATCACAATACACTGTATACCCTTCGGTGCCTTCTGGAAGTACCAACATGGGTGTTGAAATCAACTTGTTCTTCAATTCTTGGAAACTCTCCTCACACGCATCATTCCATTGGAACTCGGATGCTTTATGCGTTAGCTTGGTTAAGGGTGCTGAAATGGAAGAAAAGTCTTTAACAAACCTTTTATAATAACCGCCCAACCCGAGAAAACTACGAATCTCCGTAGGCGTTGTGGGCCTTGGCCAGTTCTTCACAGCTTCTATCTTTTGAGCATCAACCTTTATCCCTTCACTAGATACAATATGACCCAAAAATGCCACTGACTTTAACCAAAACTCACATTTAGAGAACTTTGCATAAAGCTTACAATCACGAAGAGTCTGCAATGTCTGTCGTAAGTGATTGGCATGGTCCTCTTCTGATCTAGAATAAACTAGAATATCATCTATAAAAACTATCACAAATACATCCAAGAATGGCTTAAACACCCTATTCATCAAATCCATAAAAGTTGCAGGTGCATTTGTTAGCCCAAATGACATAACTAGAAACTCATAATGACCATACCTTGTTCGGAAAGCTGTTTTGGGTATATCTTTTTCTTTGACCCTCACTTGGTGGTAACCTGACCTCAAATCAATCTTAGTAAAGCACTTGGCGCCCTGTAACTGATCAAATAAATCATCAATTCTTGGGAGAGGATATTTATTCTTAATAGTCACCTTATTCAATTGCCGATAATCAATACACATCCTCAGCGAGCCAACCTTTTTGCTCACAAATAACACTGGTGCTCCCCAGGGGGACATACTAGGCCTTATGAATCCCTTCTCTAGCAAATCTTTCAATTGCTCTTTCAATTCTCGCAATTCTGCTGGGGCCATTCTATATGGAGGAATGGAGATTGGTTGGGTGCCTGGTATTACATCAATACCAAACTCTACTTCTTGTTCAGGAGGTAAGCCTGGAAGATCTTCAGGGAATACATCAGGATATTCATTTACCACTGGTACAGTGTGAAGATCTGGTAATTCCGATTCTGTATCCTTTCCTCTAACCAAATGACATATATAGCCCTTGGAAATCATTTTTCTCGCTTTGAAATAAGAAATAAATCTACCTCTTGGTGCGCCAATCTTACCTTGCCATTCAATAACTGCTTCATTAGGAAAATGTAAATACATCTTTTTTGTACAACAGTCAATTTTGGCATAACAAGACGCCAACCAATCCATACCCATTATAACATCAAAATCTACCATTTCTAGTTCCACAAGATTGGCCATCGTGTCTCGATCACACATAGTTACTACACAATCTTAATAAACTCTTCTAGCAATAATAGATTCCCCAACCGGGGTAGGCACTTCCAACGGCTTATCTAACAACTCGGGGGTTCTTTTGAACTTTCCAGCAACCAAAGGAGTAACATATGATAATGTAGAATCGGGATCAATTAAAGCATATACATCAAATGGAAATATGGACAACGTACCCGTAACCACATCTGGGGAAGCCTCTGGATTCTGTCGATCCGCTAAAGCATAAGTGCGATTCTGAGTCCCGCTAGAACTGGCTACTCTTTTTCCATTTCTAGCATGACTCGCAGGTTGTGCGCCCCTACCAGGATAAGATACCGGTGATGATGATGCAACAGCTGATCCCGAAGGTCGTGCTACGCCACCTGCGCCCCTTCGTGGGCATTCTCTCATCATATGCCCCGTCATACCGCACCAATAACAAACATTTGTTCCCATTCGACATACTTTCATATGATGCCTTCCACATTTATTGCATGGCTCTCGAGGTGGTCTCGATTGGCTCATATTACCTTGCCCATGATAACCCACAGATCGCGAACTATGACCCTCACTTCTTTGCCCAAATTGACTACCTCTGAAACCCTGATGCTGTGGTGGAGCACTAGCTTCAGAATAAGAAAATAATGGCCTAGGTGGTCTAGCAGAAAATTGAGGTCTAAAACCTCCCTGTGGCACCATAAATTGCCCTGTAGATCTGGCCCTCTTAGAAGATCCGCTTTCAAATTCCTGTGTTCTTCTTCTTTTCCTCTGATCTTCCATTTTCTGTGTAAATGCTTGGATCCTAGCTATATCCATGTCTTTATTCAGTGCAGCAATAGTACCATCCCTAACCAAATACGGATCCAATACATTTACATACCGATGAACTCTATCACCCATAGTAGCTATAACATTAGGAGAATATCTGGACAAGGAATGAAATTGAAGACTATACTCCCTCACACTTGTATTACCCTGCCAAATATTTAAGAACTGATCCGCACGGGCCTGACGAGTCTCATACGGAAGATAATGATCAATAAATACCTCTTTGAACTCTTTCCAAGTAGTTGGGGGTGCATCAATGCCCCTTGACCGTTTCCAGTCCTCATACCAATATATAGCCTCACCTTTGAATCTATACGCGGCTAACTCCACTGTCTCTCTGCCTGATACATGCATCACCTCTAGGGCCCTTTGGATCTGATCAATAAAGTCCTGCGGATCTTCGTTAAGATCGGATCCAGTAAAAGTAGGCGGATCCATCTTAAGAAAATCTTACGTCCGAAGACTAGCCGCCCTATCAGTACCGCTAGAACCCGCGGCAGGAATAGCTTGCCCTTGGACTTGCTCAGCAACTATACGAGTCAAAAGTTGTACTGCATTTCTAAGATCTTGATCAACAACATTAATAGGTGGCTCTGGGGATATAGTTCTCCTTCCCCTTATTTCTTCCGGACTGGGGGAAGTTTCTGATGCATGCTCAGCTGGAGCCTCACTTTGATTAGCTGGTATAGTGGGTGACTTACTAGTCCCCTCTCCGGCAGCCACATCTACTTGCTTACCGGTATTCTTGCTTCTGGTAACCGACATCATTACTATAATAAGAGAAACAAACTTATTCAGTGGTCAACTATGACTTCATATACAATATAAGCTCTATCGCACGATCTAAGACATGAAGAAAAGAAACAATTCCTAAATGTCCATAGCCTCCTGTTTATAGATGTGGTGCACAACACACCGATAAACAAGACTCTACGTAGACACGGCTTTGTAGACTCACTAGGACGAACCGCTCTGATACCACTTTTGTCATGCCCCAAAATCCCATCGGGCCGGACTGGCACCCGAAGCCGAGAAGTCCCGGGAGAACCCGTTCAAATACCTGTACTTTCACTTACATGTCACCAAAAATTTGGACAGCACTTTGCTGCATATAGAAGAATCTAACTACCTGTATCAGCACAACACGCACAAATATATAGATATATATATAACACTTGGCCGTCGGGGCCACCACATATACAGATATAACATCACTATATAAACTTCCATGACTTTACCCTTCCTTATGTCTACAAAGCCTCTAGGATATATATAAATGACATCACTAGGGTCGGGACAAACCCCCGCCCACACATGACTCCTGTACAATAACAAAACATAAGGAACCGACTTGGAAAGCTTCGAAGCAAACTGGAGCTCACCAACAATAGTTGTATGACCTACCTCCTATCTATGCTGTGAGTGAGCTGAAACACCTGTTCCTACAGCATAAAATGCAGGTCCCCCATGAGGGACGTCAGTACGAAACATGTACTGAGTATGTAAAGCTGTAAATAATCATATGTGATATAGGGGATCAAGAAAATCAGACGCAAGTGAATAAATCATAATAGAAGTGAACCACACTTCATAAACACTTTTAGGATCAGGTACATTATCATTAATCTGAATTGGGTTCTTGAATTCAAACACATTTGTGGAACGGTATACATTCGTTCATTTCATTCTTTACAATTATCATTCGCCATTACCTCCTCCTCCCGAACCTCCAACCACCTAACAATAATCAATATTGTACCGTACTGTGACCATTAGGCTGCCTCCAGTACATATCAACTGGGATCGACCCATGCTAGGCTTATGCCCCTGGGATACCACCCATAAACACATAAATATGGATAGCCCAATGCTAGGCTTATGCCCCTGGGATACCACCCACACGTATATCAAGTAACACACATAAGAGATCTTTCCAATAACTTAGTTCAAAAGCTTTTGAGATTATTACATTAGTTTTCATGCCAATATAGTACCTTTGGAACAATGATACATCAATAGGAATCAAGTAATAGACCTTCTATACAATAACAATGTCATAAAGACTCATTGGTACATCAACAATGTGTTTCAGAATCATTAATATCACAACAATGAAATAGGAGCCTTTTGGTATATCAATGAAACATTTTGACACTTTATAGAATGGAAAGAACTTCGTTGGTAATGTAGAACAATACATGTTTTTGGACAACCACAGAATCTTACTTGATGGAACATTGGTGTTTTCATGCCAAAGAACATCATTAGAGTATGCTTTACATACCTCGTCGTAGATTCGGATACCAATTCAACAAAACTTTCCGCCTTTACAAATCACTTATCTACAATGAAATGTTTGGCATCTAGTATTAGCAACCCAACACCACAATTCTCTTTCATAATTCCATACAACCAATATTTGCAAAACATTCCAAAAACCAACTTGAACAATAGGTTTATGTGTGTATATATATATAATCATCATTTCAATACCACATCATCAATACCACATCATCACACCAAATCCTTTCACAATTCAACGTAATCCAACCATGCACAAGAATGATCCAACATTATTTCCAATCATCTTTCAACAACAATCAAATAACATACTTCTTATGCTCACATGCATATATATATACACATATCCATATAAATAACACCAACATAATTTACATCCTTACCATAAAATGGCCCTTTTGATTTTGAAGTCCTGTTGGCTCAAATAAGGGGTGCTTCTCGAAGCCCTTGAGACGGTGAACACAACTACGGAATCAATTTGAATTTTCTACGGTTGAATCACAAGATAATAGGAGTTGAACTTCGGCTAGGGTTTCCTTATTCTTCAATAATTTGGATAAGAATGATGGATATGAGGCTAAGTGTATGTATATAAAGACCAATTTTCGTCCATGAGGTGATGGAAAATGACCATATTGCCCTTAAAATTTTAAGTAAGTCCGAATCTGTCCATGGTGGACTGTTTTGACAGGCTAAAGTAAATCGGTCATAACTCTTTGCTCCGATATCGGATTTGGGTGAAATTGGTATTGTTGGAAAGATAATTCAAAGGGATTTCATTTCATATAAAGTAGGCCACCCGGTTCTTCCTGTACAAGGATATATGATCATTTAAAGTTGACCCTAAAAATCTGTTTTGAGAGGCTGAAGTAAAACGAGTATAACTCGTTACTCAGATGTTGGATTTGGATGAAACCAATTGCATTGGAAAGAAGAAGCAAGGATCGTTCTTTTGATAGGTGGTAGCTATCCCAGTTTATTATATTGAGGGAGTTATGATTGTTCAAAGTCGCCCCAAAAAACTGGCAGGCCTCAGTAGTTTGAATTTCCTGCACATTTACTGTTCACAATTATCCCGGCCGCCGTTTTATAGTTTCGAACGTGCTCGATTATATCCGAAACTTATCTGTTTTTGGAAATCATTATATCGTTGGAAAGCTTATTCAATAAACTTCGTATGAAACCATCGACGGGCTAATTCCGGTATAAATAAAGTCGATTCCCATACATATATAACCATGGCTAATGCACATAATTAAGTATGGGGTGTTACAGTATTATTGCTGCAAGAATTTGATTTCGAGGTAAAAGATAGAAGCGGATGCGAAAACCAAGTGGTTGATCATCCATCCTGACTTGAAAATGAGCAGATAGCGCAGCCCGATCTTGAGATTAATGATGCATTCCCCGACGAAGAGATCCTGGCCACACAGGGGGAAAAATTACCATGGTACGCAGACTTTGCGAACTATGTGGTGAGTAATTTGATACCTACGCATATGTCCTTTCATCAAAAGAGGAAGTTCATGCATGATGTAAAACACTACTTCTGGGAAGAGCCATATTTGTTTCGACGATGTGCGGATGGTGTTATCAGATGATGCATATCTTATGTGGAGGTGCCGAGTATATTGGAAGCAAGTCATGCTTCCAAAGTTAGGGGACACCATGCAGGTGGTCGGACAGCAAGGAAGGTATTGCAAAGCGGCTATTATTGGCCTTCGATATTTAGAGATGCCTACGAATTTGTGAGAAGATGTGACCAATGTCAGAGACAGGGCACGATTTTGAAGCACCATGAGATGCCCATATAAAAAATTCTTGAAGTAGAGTTGTTTGATGTATGGGGTATTGATTTCATGGGCCATTCGTGAATTCGTTTGGGATGAAATATATCCTGGTGGCTGTAGATTATGTTTCCATGAGTCGAAGCGGTAGCACTGGATGATAATGAAGGTAAGCGTGTTGTTGCATTCTTAAAGAGAAATATCTTCTCTCATTTTGGGGTACCACGTACCATCATAAGCGATGGAGGATCACACTTTTGCAACAAGCTGTTCAGAGCCGTGTTAGTGAAGTATTGGGTCAAGCAATATAAGGTAGCCACACCTTATCACCCACAAACTAGTGGACAGGTAGAGGTTTCTAATCGAGAGATCAAGCTGATCCTTGCTAAAACTGTAAATGCTAATAGGAAAGATTGGTCTCGAAAGTTGGACGATGCCTTATGGGATTATAGGACCTTATTCAAGACACCAATTGGCATGTCACCGTACCAACTAGTTTATGGGAAGGCTTGTCACTTTCCCATTGAGTTCGAGCATAAAGCATTGTGGGCATTGAAGCGACTGAGTTTGAATTGGGATGATGCTATGAATCTGAGATTGGAGCAGCTGAATGAGATGGATGAGTTCTGTCTTCATGCGTATGAAAGATCAAACCTCTACAAGGAACGGATGAAAAAGTATCATGATCAACGGATTATACAATGAAACTTTCAGAAGGGTGATATGGTAGTTTTCAACTCCATACTGAAGCTATTTCCAGGTAAGTTGAAATCTAGATGGTCTGGCCAGTTCAAAATTAGCCAAGTCTACTCGTCCAGAGTAGTAGAGTTAGAAGACAATAATGGTGTTGTCTTTAAGGTGAATGGCCAACGATTGAAGCAATATATCGGTCCTCTTGACTCGATAAAATGCATGGCCATCATCTATCTCGATGAAGTCTAAGTAATCGAGGTAACTATGTCGTGCCACAACAATAAATCAAGTGCTAGATGGGAGGCAACCCATCATCTTTACTTGTTTTGTTTTAGTAGGATTTTGCTTTTGTAGTCGAGCCACGACTAAAACTAAGACGCTAGATGGGAGGCAACCCATCGTTCTAATCATTTTTGTTATTTTTGAGTAAGTGTAGGTGCAAGACGTATAAAGGAGGAAATTGGTCTCAAATTTTGATTTGGAAGTAGTTCATGTTGAAGGGGGTAAGTTAGGAATGAAGAAGCAAAGGCTATGGGTTAGGCATTGCCTATGCAAATCTAGGCAATGAACAAGGCAAGACCTATGTAAATCTAGGCAACGAACAAGGCAAGGCCTATGCTATGTCCTATGCTCTCTGAATCTAGAATGCCATAGCATAGGCGCCGCCTATGCCCAACAATGCTATAGCATAGGCACCGCCTATGCCCAACAATGTCATAGCATAGGCGCCGCCTATGCTCAACTAGGCTTTGCAAAAGGCGCCGCCTATGCCAAGCATAGGCAAAGTATTAGGCGCCGCCTATGCTCACTTTTGGTCTCCTAATCCGATTCCAAATGGGTCAAAACCCGACCCAAGCTTGTCCTATAAATAGAACCTTAGTCTTAGAATAACAGTTCATTGCAAACTAAACCTAAGCGCCGCCTACCTCTCCAAAATCTCTCAAAAACTTTCTTTTTGCTCTTCTAACTTTGCAAGAACATCTTCCGAGGCCATCAACCAAGTAAGTACTTCTTTGCTCTAATTTTATATTCCGAAAGCATTACAATACTATGCCTATAATTAGTTGTTAAATCTTGAAGTAGTGTTGGTGATTTAAATATGGTTGATTTGTTGTGATACAACTAAGTGAGTGAAAGCATACGTATGGGCGTTCTAGACTTGGTTCCAACCTGTATTTGATTTGGATACACTGTCATACTTTTGTAGAATCAACATGGTTAAGATAATGGCTTCATCTTGTAACTTGAAAGCTTGCATGTTTGAATAACCCGTCCATCGAGATGAAGAGCATGATTGAATACATGCATGATATGTTGCTATTATTTCTATACCATAAACTTGATTCAATTTCTACGTGGTCGTCTTATTCCAAAAGTACATTAATCCAAATCATAAAGTAGAGTTGAAAAGTAAAGTTGGAGACAACATGAAAGTATGACTGTGCTAAAACGTATTGTTGGAACATATCACCTGCACATATATCGATGAAGTCTGAGTAATTAATAACGTTCACTTAATTAGTTTGTACCAACAAATTACGTCTTGGGTGGTGCCACTATTGTTGTGTGTCGATAAAATCTTCCGAGATAAACTAACATGATTTTATTTTTTATCTGAGGTACAATGGCACCTAAAAGTCGACCAGGAAAAGAAAAAGCATCCACCTCACAGAAAGGCCAAAAGAGGGAAAGAAAAGAGCAAGCTGAATCCTCCTCGCTACAAATACCCCGCCGCATATTTAGAATAAAATGGGTCCTAGAGGAGGAAGGAAATGAGTGGTACAGGAACAACAAAGTGAAAAAGTATGTTCATGTGGAACTGATACAAAAGGAAAGCCTAGCGAAGAAAGAACCTCGCATTTTGGCCAAATTAATGTTACATCTCGATTTCATTTTCCAAGACATGGGAGAATGCAATCTTGATCTAACGCGTGAGTTTTATGCAAATTGGTCCCCAAAGACCACCGGCAGTGAAGTGAAGATTAGGGGCCAAGTCTTGCAGCTGAATGCGGATTTCTTCAACACTTTTCTAGGACTTCCATCTGTCGATCCATCACCACTCAAGGAGCTTCAACAAAGACCTACGTACAGGGCAATTAGACACACACTATGTGGAACAAGATCAATGGCACATTGGAGTCGACACAAGGACACCGGTCGGCACAATACCTTCCCATATGCTTCCTTGTACAGAGAAGCATGAATATGGTTGTGGATAGTCAACTCTTGCCTGATTCTAGGGACACAGTACACAAAGATCACACGTGATAGAGTGTGCTTGGTGTACGCTTTGATGACGAACATCCCAATCAACATTGGGGCAATTATTCGATCTTCAATGCGTAAGGCTAGGCTGCACAAGAGGTCCCACTTCAGCTTTAGCAATCTGTTGACTGCGATATTGAGGAAGCAGGACATCGAAGAGGAACCTGCGAATCATAAGCTTCCACACAACCCGAAGAAGGTTGACCTCACAAAGGTGAATGATGCTGAATCTATGCATATGTCAACTGCAGAAAGACATGGTCGCGATGAAAGCTTCTTCCGCCATTTATATAGCATGACGAGGTTTACCATAATGAGCGGGGGTCGTGTTCCAACTGCTGCAGAGCTCCAACAGTTGGATTATGACTACCCAATGAATGAGCATGCGAAGGCTATGTGTGGAGTAGGTGTATATTTTGAGGAACCTCTTGACGATGACGTGCCAACCGACGATGATCGCCGAATGCCAGACTCAGACGTGGAGGAGAATTCTGATGGCGATGACTCCGATGATGATTCTGATGCAGGGGGTATGACCCCAAACATAGAGGAGGAATTCGACTAATCCAGGTTCTTCTTATTTATTTTCCACTGAGGACAGTGTGTCCTGTCTAAGTATGGGGTGCTGGTATTTGTATGCTATATTTATTTGCCTACCTATATTTATTTATGTTCATTTTTTTGATTTTTAGCAATTTATTTCTTTGTTATCTTAAAGTTTTTTTTTTTTAGATTTTTCCCTAAATTGTTCTGATAGGCTGCATGGTATTATGACAAGGGTTTGTGCTAAAATTATTACTATTAAGACGTTTAGGCTCTAAGTGTGACTTAAGATGTGATAAGTGTGTGGTTTAATTCCTTTATTTGTTGGGTCAAGGGTCTATAATGCTCCCAATAAAGTTGACCATGTTCCTTGTGGGTGTGAGATAATAGTATATTCTGTGTTGGTGGCTGATGCTAGAACTTCCCTCGTGTGTGTGTAAAGCAAAATAAAGAATGCAAGTTTAGGAGATGATGTAGGCATTTCTTTGGCAGCCTGTAATTGTTTACCTTCTTTTTACCTACCTGTGTACATTATCCTAGTTAAACCCCTTTGACCCTTTAGCTATTTTCTTTGACAGCCTCATATGTAAGCCTAATCCATTTTTTTTTCAAGACCATAATTTGATCCAAATTCCTAAGTGCTTTAAATTGTAAAGTCATGTGACAAAATAAGAGGAAATTGGGTAAGAGTGATGCCTTAGAGTGTATTGGTACTTGAATTTGTTATGAAAAAGAGTGACTATCATAGAGGTATATAATAAAAAAGAAAAGAAAAGAAAAAGAAATAGAAAAACAAAAAGATAAATTGTGTTTATGATCAAATATAAAGATAGTTATGTTTTAATGGCAAAATAAGTGATAAGGGGTGGTAGATAAAAGAAAAGTAGAGAAGTTGTTTAAAAGAGAGTGTTAACGGCATAATGTGATGTATTAAAGCGCTTAGGAACATAGTCACTATTTCTGGCAAAAATAGTCCTACCTATCCCTTAGCCTACATTACAACCTATAAAGACCTAGTTGATCCTAAGCTTAGCATTCTGATATTTAGTGGAGCATTACACTAAGGGAAAGCCTATGGTCATCAGTTGCAACATATGAATTCTTTGTGAGAGTAAGAGCAAGGAAAATCTTATACCCATGTTTAAAAAAACGAAATACTTGTGAGTAATTATGGGTGATATATTGTGAGACACACATGGTTGATGATTGTTGGGTAGTTTTGTATGATTCTTTGTGCTTTAACTTGTGGATACGAATTAACCATCATCATGAGTCTATATTGGAGGTTGAATTGTTTCTAGTAGTTACCAGAAAACTACTCTTTGTTAATAATTAATGTGCCTGTCTTGATGAATATTTTGTGCTAATACTGTGAAATCCTAAGTAGATGTTTACATGGAAATAATATTTTGTTAGAGGAAGAACAAAGCTTTAAGTGTGGGGTGTTGATGTTAGGCGTATTTACACGCCTAAAGCACCTTAATTTACCCATATTTTAGCTAAGTTTTAAGGACAAAATATATAATTCCTGCACTTTTAGTCCTTTTTCCTGTAAGTAAGCTAACCAACATGATTAGCATGTTTTCAGGTATAAATGATGAAGATTTCAGTATTTTGTGGATCTTTGGGCAGCAAAGGAAACGTCACGTAGATGGAAGGCAGCTTTTGGAAGCTTGAGGACTGAAAGTGATGCATGGAAAACCTGTCCCGGGCAAAAATAGTATTTCTAAAGACTTGGGGATCAGCAGTAACTTAGTAGGATTAGGAAAACAATGCTATAACTTAGTAGGACTAGGATATGGATGTTATAAAAACCCTACTTTGCTGAATGTTTCAGCACTCTTTTCTCATTGGATTCAGTCATTGTTGACATTATTCTTCTTCTATTCGACTTTTAGTATTATTCAAGTCATAAAATCTGTAAGATTTAACAGAGAAAGACGCTAACTGTGGGAAAACGTCAAGAGGAAAAACGTCAATCTTGTTTTGACGCCATATTCCTCTTCAACGTGAGATTGCTATAGTTTTGGCATGATGATGATGTCTTCATTGATTTCCGTTACCCTTATGAGTAGCTAACTTCTCTGTTAGGGTTATGGAAACCTTTTGATAATACTATCTATTACTATGAGTTTGTGAATTCTTGATACGTATGCTACTTATATCATTACTCTCTTCATCTTAATTAAATTCTTGTGGTTGCAAACATAAAGAATACGCCAATATAGCATTAACTTGTTCGAGAGAAAAGTTATATGTTTGGAAAAGAGAGTGTGACAAGGAAATAGGGCTACCAACCCCTGTTTACAAGTTAGTGCCGTAACTGTATTAACCTCTTGGAGAGTTTGTACCATTAGTCATACGCTTTAAGCTCGAGAGAGTTAAAGTGAAATAATCCTTGATGGTCGAGAGACGCTAGGATTTACCATTAGAATACAAACCTCTATAAGTGCATGCATATCTGAATTCCGCATAACTCATAGTTAATAGATACGTAGAACCCATAAGGTGGACATAACCCTAACTTATTGTTTTCTGTGATTAACTCCTACTACATTAATCGTTTCAATCTTTACTTTGTTTACCTTATTGCACGCTACAATTCAAATCCCCCCTTTCCATAGAATTTTCGACCAATAGTCTACTAATAGTTGCATACTTAGTGACCGATTATTCCCTGTGGGATTCGACACCCAACCCAGTTGGGTTCTATATTTGACAGCGACCGCTTACACTCTTACGAGAGCTGTAGTTTGAGCGTTATCAAATTTTGGTCAACACATGTGCAACAACCATTTTATCCTTCAAGCTCTCAAAACTATTCTCACAAGCTTTAGACCAAGAAAACTTCACCTTCTTCTAAGTCAACCTTGTAAGTGGAGCAACTATGGATGAGAAACTTTCTACTAATCTTCTATAATACCCTGCCAAACCCAAGAAGCTCTAATGATCGATTGGAGTTGTAGGTCTGGGCCTTTTCATTATTGCCTCACCTCTTAGGGATCCAATTTAATTCCCTCAATAGAAATAATATGCCACAAATATAAAACTTTGCATACAACAAATGGTCCTTAAGAGTCTGAAGGACGATTCGAAGGTGATTGGTATGTTTCTTTTCACTCTTAGAGTAAATCAAAATATCATCAATAAAGACTATGACAAACAGGTCTAAAAACTAACGGAATATCCTATTCATGATATCCATAAACATCATAGGGGCATTAGTCAGACCAAAGGACATAACCAAGAACTTATAGTCTCCATACCAGGTTTGAAAGTCTATTTTAGAGATGTCAGCCTCCCTAACCCTCAACTGATGGTACCCTGAATGAAGGTCTATCTTAGAGAAATATCTAGCACCCTAAAGTTGGTCAAAAATATCATCGATTATGGGAAAAGGGTACTTATTCTTAACTGTGACTTTGCTCAGCGGACTGTAATCTATACACATACGAAGGGAGGCATCTTTATTATGCACAAAGAGTATAAGGGAACCCTAGAAGAAGACACTAGGATGAATAAAGCCTTTGTCAAGAAGGTACTTTAACCGCTCTTTCAACTCCGTAGGAGCTATCCTATATGGTGGAGCAGAAATAGGTCGGGTGTCTGGCAACAGGTTAATGCCAAAATCTATCTCCATATCTAGGGTTATCCTAGAGAGATCATCAAGAAAGACTTTTAGGAATTTAATAACTACTAGAACAGACTATAGGGAAGGACTTTCAGTGCTAGAATCTTTGACCCAAACAATATGATACAAACAAACCTTAGATATAAGTTTATAAGCTCTAAGATAAGATTTGTGCTTCCCTCTAGGTGCAAGAAAATACCCCTCCCACTCTCTAATTGGTTCATTAGAAAAATAGAATATGACCTTTATAGTTCTACAGTATAATGTAGCATAACATGGATGGTGCCAATCCATTCCTAGAATAGAATTAAAATCAATCATATCAAGTTCTACTAGATCAACCATAGTATCATGATGGAAAATAAACATTACATAATTTCTATAAAATCTTCTAGAAATAATAGAGTCATTAACAGGAGTAGAAATAGAGAAGGGTTCAAAAATATTTTTAGGCTCAAAACCAAAACTGACTGCTAAATAAGGGGGCACATAATACAAGGTAGACTTGGTATTAAGTAACACATACACATCACGGGAGGATATCTTTAACATACCCATAACAACATTTGGTGAATTCTTTGAATCTTGGCGGTAGGATAATGCATAAAGGCAATTGCGACTCCTACCTGTTCCAGACGTATTCCCTTTAACTATAGGAGAAGAAAATGTAGGAGTTGGTTCTTTACTTCCCCTAATTATCCCCTTACCTTAGGGGCAATCCCTTTGAAAATGGCCAGGATGACCACAAGTGTAGCATACCTTATTCCTGAAATAGAACTTCCTTAAATAATTCTTTCCACAATTGTTACAACGAGGATGGGATCTTGAGGGTTTAGTCGCGCTCCCCTTAGATTGGTTCCCTACATCCTGGACCATCACTAGGTTGGAATTTTTGGAATCGCTAATTACTTAGAGGTCTATGTGATAGGGCATTAGCTGATGATCAGGAATTGCTCCAAAATTTCTTCTTAGACCACTACCGGCCCCATTTTCCACCTTACTACTGACTAATATTTTGATCAGTTGACCTTGCTTTCTTAGTTTGCCTCTCCCCATTCTCAACCTGTTTTTTCTTCTTTTTCTTCACTTGCTCATGTACACTACTAACCTGGAGCTATCCATATCATTGTTCACTATAGATTTATTGCACTCTAATACCATACCTTTGGAAAGACCAGATGCAAACTTTCTTATGCGTGACCTCCTATTGGACACCAAATCTTGGGCATAGCAAGACAATTGGGTGAATTTCAATGCATATTATTTGACACTCATCTTCCCTTACTTCAGATTAATAAATTCTTCATCCTTAGCTTTTCTCAATTCCTGGGGATAGAAGTGGTCTAGACAAGACTCTAAAAACTCCTCCCATATAGCATGCTCACGTCCCCTCTCCTCTAATATTTCTACTCATCACACCACTGGTAAGCCATTTCCTTTAGTTGATAAATCACAAACTGTACCCCCTCAGTATCACTAACATGCATGAATCTGAATATGTTTTTCATCTTGTCTGCTAACCCATGGGGATCCTCCTCAACCCTGGTATTCATGAAGGTACGGAGGGGGTCACCCTTATGAATTGGCCAACCGGGGTGATTTTTGAGGAACTAGGCACAAAACTCACATCTCAAGGTCGGCGAGACTTAGAAGCTACAAGTTGAGCAATCATGTGGATAGACTGATGGAACTCAATATTTAAGATCTCTCTTAGCAATGACTGAGTCCGATTGATTCCAGAGTGAGGAGCCCTAAGAGGGCTAGCTTGGACTGGAGGAACCCATCAAGTAGCAGTGCACTCTGGGATGCTGGATCTATAACATTTCCACATCCCATTAATAGAGTCAAAATCTTCAACATTTTCCCTAATAGGAACAGAGTTCCCGGCTAAGGTGTTCTGACCATTAGATCTATGGGGATACATGATCTGAAAAGTGGAAAGTCATAAGTTAGGAAATATTTAGCCCCTATAGCACAAACTAGAATATAAAGAAAAGGGGAAAACATTCCAAAATGCCTCATCGTTTTCTCCTCATAAGTGTAGGCTTTACACACCTATAAAAATAACTCTACTCTACACGGATTCATAGATACCCTGGGAATATAAATCATGCTCTGATACCAAGCTTGTCACGACCCAAGCTCGAGCTCTAGCCGCGATAGGTATCCTAAACCATGAAGGTCCGAGAACCCTTTAGCATATGATCATAAACATAATCCATATAAATTACAAGTGCGGAAGATAAACTTAAACACGGTAGGGCTCTTAGTACAATGAAAGAAAATATACCATAACATAAATTCATGATAACCACCTTCAGTCTAAACCTGTCAACGAAGCCTCTATTGAACTGAATATACTAGTCTGTATAGGCTGGGATAAGGCCCCCGACCGGATCATAAAACAATTGAAACTAATATATGGATAAAATGCCTTTCAAATTAAGAAAGGCTCACCAACTTTGACCATCTGAAGGAAAATCTACTGCTCAGCCAAACCACGGGACTGTGCCTTAGAACCTATATTATGAGGTTCAATACCTGGAAAGTATTTGTATGCAGAGCTAACAAAAAAACATCTATTTCATGTAAAATAATCGAGAATATTGTGAAAAATGATTTAGCATAATACATATAAAAAAACATGGGTATAATTCAAATGCTTCATAACATTCTTGTAAAGCATGAACTTTACTCTTTGCTATAGCTCTGAGCTAGATGGTACACCTTACAACTTAGTACAAACGGGCTATATGGGTCTGGCATTAACTTAGCAACCAAGCCCCCAATCTAAGTTTGCTTCAAAGATTAAAGTTTTCATAATTTGGTACTACATCCTTTATAGGTATACCATAGGTTCACTAATGAATGATGTCCTAATTATCTCCCGTGCAGGATAACATATCATAAATTTTGCATCGATAAATCACGATTTCCAGAAATAAGCCCGTGCACTCAATGCTTTCTTCGGGTAACCATCTAGTTCTATTTAAGCCTAATTTTAGTCCTTTAAAATCATGTTTTATTCTCAAAATATTCTTTTCTTTCATGCTAAGGGCATTCCATAATAAGTACCGTCATACCCAGACTTTCAACCCATATTATATAGGTTCATGCCCATAGCTCTTTTTCATTTAAAAGTATGTTATTGGCCACCAAAAATATTTAAGCATCATATGGGAGTATTTAATTTTAAATAGCATATGAAACTTATGCAAAATACTCTCTTTTCAAGATCATAACATATGGTGGTCAATTCAATCATTTTTTACATGCATTTCCTCCATTATGACAAAAGAACATTTAGAATAAGAATCACCTCTTTGAAATACATGTAAAACAACCATGCATGATAAAAAAGAGACATTTAAAACTAAAGAATTATCATCATTCATAAAATAGTCTCAACACTAGTCACATATAAATCTCATGACAGAAAAAAAGGGACTTATAGTTCATACTCTCGAACCCATTTCACAGTTTATAACACTTTAAGAAAATAAATTTCATCATGTGAGGGAGATTTCATAAATCATGCTCTTAAATTAGTTTTTGAAACTCATAATATATGTACACATGACTATAACTCATGTTCATGCAACCCCCCTAGAAATTTCATAATTTCATCAAACAAGGGTCATCATGTATACTCTTTCAGCAGTTTCCAAAACTTATTATTTATATATATATATACATCTTTAAAACTTGTTAAACCATTAAATTTAAGCTCATGAGAGTTAGGATAGTCTCACATACCTTCAAAACAAAGAGAACATGGAGAAATTTTACCCCTTGGAGACCAGAATCATTTAACCCTTAGTAGTTTCTCGTTTTTTGTTAAAGAATGATGCTTAGGTATTTACATAGGTTTAAGAATGCTTACTGGATGATTAAAGTCATGGGGGAGGAGTTTAATGGGGATAAAGAAGAAAAATCCCTTTACCCTTAAGTGACTACCTAAATTTTACAAGGCAGTGTGGATCCTACTTATCACGAAGGCTATCCTTCATGGCATGTTGCATATAAGAGAGACTATCATCCATAACATGCTACTTATCACAGAGGCTATCCTCTATGACACAAAGAAAATATAGAGGCTCATTGCCTTGATAGTCCAAAATCACCTCGAATTACTTTCAAAAATTTCAAAACTCTCCCAAAGACCTTTTTAACAATCCCAAACATACTTCAAGTCAAAAATCAGTGTTTTGAACACGATATTTCCAAAGATAAAATGCTTAAAATTTTGAGGGTGTTACACATACACACTTTGAAAGAGAGTCAAGAAAAGTCTTAACTTACCTTAAAGAAAGTCCCAAAACTCAAATTGAAACTTTATCCTTTTGAAGAGCCTTTGACGAGCTCAATTTGATCAAATAATCATTATACAAAATGAAGCCATTGACACTCATATTGTCGTACTTAAATTTTGAATCCAAAATATTATCCTAAAAGACAACTTCAAGCCTATATGTCAAAATAGGAATTTCAATAGAAAAACATATTATACATAACTTAAGGAGTTCAAATTTGAAATTTCATAAAAATAAATAATGTTAAAATCGATCTTCAAGGCCTCAAAATATCATTTATTAGCTTTATCATTAAAACCCCAAATTTTTAAATTGAAAAACTAAGATTTGAAGATAAAATCATAAATAAATCATTGAAAAGGTTTAAAAGAAGTATAAAAGAATCCTAAAAGTTACCTTTGGAATATCCCCAAATTGAGTATCCAAGATTTGAAATTTAGGTTATGAGATTTTGTATCAAATTAGGAAATTAAAAATTGTCCAGAATCGATCCAACGGATAATAACATAGTTTCAATCTGGAAAATCCCTAAGTTTCAAGTTGAATGGGTTTTAAGTTGCTTTTGTATTCTTATATAATAAAATAAAAAATTAAAGGAAACAAAATAAAATAAAGTAGTAAATATAGGGTTGAGAAAGATAAAGGGTTAAACAATCTAAGGTGTTGAATACCTAAATTACTGGCTAAGTTTCTGAATTAACTCTTCCGATTGCATTGTTTAATAGACTATTGATCTCAGAACTAAATTCAATTGCTACGATTTCCCAATAACTAACAACACTGATCTTGAAGTATTTTTTCCAAAATAAATTGAGACAATAAACAAGTTCAATTCTAGAATACAACCATATCACAATATTTCTATTATAATTCTAAATTAGGCTTACATTATGGTAATAAAGCACAAATATGATCCAAGACTTGAGTGAGAACAATTGAAGGTGATTCAGATGACTTCCTAATTGACATGAAGTTGTACCAAGGATCAGCACTTAGTCTATGTCTATTTGTGTTGGTTAGGGATGAATTCATGCCCATATTCAGGGTGAAGCGTCTTAGTGTATGTTATTTGCAGATAATATTAATTTTATTGAGGATGCACGCAACGGGATTAACGATAGGTCGAAGGTGTAGAGACAGACTCTGAAGTCTAAAAAGTATTAAGTAGGACCAAAAAAGAGGATTTAGAGTGTAAATTCAGTGATCCATAAGTTGTCCACAAGATTAAATGATTTGATAATCTTGGATCTTTGATTCATGGAAACGGGGAGATCAATGATGTTGTCACACATCGTATTAGTTCGGCACGGATGAAGTGGAGCTTTGCGTCTAGAATTTGTATGATAAGACCACCAAAATATAAAGGTAGGTTCTATAGAGTGGTGGTTAGACCGTCTTTGTTGTATGAGATGGAGCGTTGTCCAGTCAAAAATCCTGACATTCAGAAGATATAAGTGGTGAAAATGAGGATGTTAAAATGTATATGTGGAAATACTAGATGTGATAGGATTAGAAATAAGGATATCCGAGATAAAGTAAGAGTGACCTCTATAGTGGAAATGTTGAGGAAAGAAAGATTAAGATGGTTTGGGCAAGTGAAGAGGAGGTGTGAAGATGTCATAGTGAGGAGGTGTGAGAGTTTGGACATATTAGGGATAAGGAGAGGTAGAAGTAGATCAAGAAAGTATTTAGGAGAGACGATTAGACATCATATGGAACATATTCAGCTAACGGAGAACATGCCTTTAGATTGGAGGGTGTTGAGGTCATAGATTAGGGAGGTTAGTAGGCTATTGAGTGTTTTCTTATTAATAACCTATTCTTGTAGTGTTTAGTCTGGTGGTAGTCTAGAGTCATAGTATTAGCCTATTCACATAATCTTTGACTTTGATATATTTTCATATATTGTTATTATGTTTAGGTTGTCGCACCTTGCTGTTTTTATTACTGTTCCACCTTACTTTCTTATTAGTTTTCTTGTTTATCTTTACTAATTTCTTTCTTTCTTCCTTTTCATTTCTACTTTGATTTGTTTTAGTGGAGCTGAGGTCTTTCGAAAATATCCGTTCTACCTTCAAAATGTAGAGGTAAGGTCTGCGTACATTCTATCCTCCTCGGATTTCACTTTGTAGGATTTCACTTGATATGTTTTTGTTGCACTAATAATTAATAAATTCTCCACTAATAAATCTTTTCCAAGTATAAACAAAATTTAGAACATGAATAATTACAAACTTCAACAAATGAAATATGAAAATTGCAGTTAATTATATGGACAAATCCACGGATGTATGAATCTCAGAAATCATCCAATAATATGGTTCATCTAAATCATTAGTGTAAAAGTTTAATTTACTCTCCATACATTCTAAAAAATAAAATGAAAGTAGAACCTAGAATGCATAGTAGAATTCATATAAGAATTAAAGTAGAAAGGAACACTTTAATTAATTTTCCCGAACAAAATTTCTTCTTTCTCAAGGTTTTCATGTGATAGGTCTATAGTGAGTTGTCTTTAGCTTCGATTTTCACAACAATCAAGTTTACCTTAGTTTATCATTTTAATTTTTTAACAATTATTTTGTAAAATAAAATCTGCATTTACTTATAAATTTCACCAAATTCAATTAACTCATGAACAATAAAAGAAATTTAAAATATTTCTAAAAATAGTAAACTAAATTTAAAAAAAGATGAAGATCAAGGCTGGGCAAGGAACCAAACCGGTCAGAGGTTTTTCCGACATGATTTTGGTACCTTGTGACCAGTACATGATCCGAAATCGAGCTTACGGGATAAACCCCCTTTGTCCACCTCGGTCCTTAATGGGTGGACCATCCAGGAACTAGTCAATCCGTTTATTAGTTTTTTATTTTTATTATTTTTAAAAAGAAAAAAAGGAGTTTTAAAAATTGTTTTAAACTTAGATTTTGTTTCATCGTTTTTTTTAAGTTTTCCTAAATTTTAAAAAACTAACTTTGAAACATTTTTTTTTTTTAACTTTAAAATTTTTAATATTTTTTAACTTCAAAAACATTAATTTGAACTTGGAACTTTAAATTTAAAATTTTAAAAAATTTTATTTTTGAAAATTTTTAAATTTTCAACCCTGAATTTGGAAGTTGTGAAAACTTTGGTTTCTTGTACTTTAAAAGGTTTGAATTTTTTGAACTTTTAAAACTTTAATTTTTTTGAAACTTAAAACTTTAAAGTTTAAATTTAAAATTTTCAATTTTCAACTTGGAAGTTCGAACTTTAAATTTAGAAACTTTAAACATTTAAATTTGATTTGGAAGCTATAGAATTGGATATCTATGAGATGACTTGCATTAATAAAAGACAACGTTAAAAACAAAATCAAGGCAAAAAACCTATAAATTTATTCAGATAAATAAAGTAATACATGTATTATAAATATTAGAAGATCACATAATCTACACAACCATCTTTGAAGAATAGTTCTGTTTGAACTTGGTCTCGATTATCATAGTAATATTTATAATTTAAAAATATAATTTCATAACTTATCTATCTTTTTTTGGGTCACTATTCGAAACTTTTACTCTCTTTTCTTCCTCCATTGTTTCTATGCTATCATCACTATTTTATCCAAATACTTCATTTATTTTGATTTCGACTTGATGTGTAATTTTGCGAGTCTAGTATTTCTTCCTTTGATATTGACTCAATCTCTGAACTGTACAGATATTTTAAAACTTTTTTTTGCTAATACGTATAGTCTTCAATAATTAATCTTGTCGCGCTGAAAGCTTGCTCTAGAGTTACTGAAGATGTTTGCATAGCTAGCACGCATCCCGCACCACCCTTGAAAGATTTGAAAATTGCTATGTCTAGTTCTTCCATGATGCTAAAATTTCAGGATCTCCATTTTAATCCATAATATTTTCTCTCGTCTGATTAATATATTTATCATAATCATTATTGTTAGAAGAATCAAGACCAAGAAGTTTATCCATAATATTATCAAAATTATTTAATTTCGGCGTATGACTTGGAGTTTCATTTGGTTCAACATTTACTAGCTTGGATCTATATTAGTCATACAAACTTTATCTCTTGTAACTTTTAAATTTACATAAATCTTTTCAAATATTTTTTACACTCTTTGTTCTTTGTAAGATGGATTGAACAAAGTAGCAGTCAAATAAATATGAAGGATAGGAAAAAGATTTTTTAAATATTTCAATCATATATTTAATAGAAAGTTCAAAATATTCACGATATTTATATTTAATAAATTCAGATGAAATAACATAAATATTTACTAATGTTGAAGAAGTAGTAGAAAAATATTGATAAGATAACATATTTATAGTCATATAAAAAATTCTCAAAACATTAGTAAGTTCCTTGCTTTCTTTTCAATTCTCATCGGCGAGTCTTAATCTCTGGTCCGCCTTATGAGTATTATAAACCCTACGTAAAAGTGTGTGATAATCATAAGCAACTTCAAGAATTTAAAATAAAGAATTTCATTGAATAGACACTTCTTTTTTAGAAAAAAAATATATATGAAATTTTACAATTTCCAAATGCCTTTTCACATTCTCTAATACCTTTATTTAATCTTTAAAAACTCAACAACAAGTATGTCTAATTCTTACACAGGAATCACCAAATATATCAATATTTGTTGCTTCCTGCTGCATACGCAAATGTACGTGATCGTGCAAGTGTGACCCTTTCGAGCCGAATATCAATCCCACAAGGACTTGATATTTAGCAAGTAATCCAAGTCTAGTGTTACTACTGATATTAAATAAGTGCTATTCGTAACCAAAGAGAATTTGAGTTTTGAAAATGTAAAAGAAACAATAAATAATAATGAGAATAAAGAGTGTTTGCAATAATAGTGAGGAGAATCTAAGGTCAAGGCAATTTGAACAATCCTACAAAGCTATACAACCTCGTTGGTTAAGTTAACTATCTTGATTGTCTATTCATAAAGTTAATGATATGATTATGGTCTTTCGAACCTCTAATAATCTATCTTACTTAGCCCCACAACTACATCATTGAGAGGAAATGTGAGAACTAATTCAAACACATTTATATTTCTTTTCGTATTTGAATAAAATGGGTCGAATTAGGTAGATTTCTATCATAACTGCAAATCCTATCTTTAGTTCATTAAAGACAAGAACCCACTCCATATGTTCGACATTTTAGTCTAACATTCCTCCTTCCGAGCTTACAATAGAAACATAAATGTCTTCAAAAGGCCGCGAGTTAATAAAATAGTATTAAAAAGAATATATGAACAAACAAATTTCATAATCAACTTAAAACCAACTTAATTAAACATTAAGTAATTATGTTCGTAGTCTCAATCCTAAATTGATGGTGCTTATCCATTCATATTCTTACAAAGAATCACAATAATGCAATTCATAAGTAAAAACTACAAGTAAAATAAATTAAAGAAGAAAAACTTTATTTTAAGCCTCCCTAGTGTGTTTCTCTCTCTAAAATTCATCCAAGGGGTTTAGAATAGAGGTTAAGTGTCCTATATATAATGTAGGATGATTTTTGCCCAAAAATATACATAGGGGTGATACACCCTTATCACGGATGTCAGTGGGCGTGCCATTCTCTAATCGTACACCATCACTGGAATTTGCCATTCACTTTTTCCAAAGACATACCACGCTTTAATAACGGATCTCAGTGAGCGTTGCACACTCCTATATTTCAAATGCAAATTTTCCTTTGTAGTGTAATCCTTCCACTTGTCTTCAAGTCCTGCACTTTGTAGATGCCTTTCCAACTCTATTTAAGCTTGTTTTCCTTTCTAGCATTGATCCTAACATCTTCAATGATCTCCTCATGTAACAAGTTTAGTTCATAAAACATAATAGAGCTTATCAAAGTACACTAGAACAAGCATAGCTCCAGCTAGCATCATTAGTTTTCTCCTCTAAGCTCTATTTTATCATTTTGATTCTTATCTTGTTTTAAATGCACCTTAAACACTCTCAACATGTTCTTCAACACATAAATACACAATTACACCTTTAATACCTCATTAACAACATTCAAAATTCCTCAAAACTAAGCTAAATGCATATCGATAATGACACTTAGATGTATAAATATGCCTCAGATCACCACCACACATTTAAAGCCTTTTGTCCTCAAACAACTACTTACATTGAGCACCATCCAAGAAATACTCTAAAATCACTACTAAAACTAAGACACTTAAGCTAGAACTATAAGGGCTACATAAATAACAAGTTCCACATTAAGCTTATCATATTACAATTGCAAACTCTGAACACTATTTCAAAAGTTCCTAACCTCAAGAATTAACTCTACAAAGTAGGCAAACTTATGCATATTACTCAACAAAGAGGTCATACAAGTCACATAACCATCATCAAACATTCGCCCTCAACATAAGAGAGTTACCCATATGTACTCACTAATATGTAATTTATCACAAGAATGGGTGAAAAAATCAAATTTCATTTACTCTTTAAAAGAATTCACATGTCACAAAAGATGAACCATAAACTTGCCCTTAATTTAGTACTCCACTAATATCAAAATATTAAGGCACAAGGTTAAATAGGACTTTGAGGGTTTTAATATAGGGTAAGGGACCAGTAGAAACTATTCTGGCCAGTAATAATGACTATCTTTCCTAAGAGCTTTAACACATCACACTTTTACATTAGACTCCTCTCTAATAAACCAAATTTTCTACCATTTTTACCTTTTCACTTCCATTTTATTTTGCCCTATCTTTTAAAGCTAGTTTATACATCTTTAGTAGGGAGTATTTTTTATCTATACATAATTCACTTTTGATCATTTTTTTTCATTATAGTTCTCCTAACCACGACATATAACTTTCCACACCAATAGCTATTTTCTTGGGGCTTAACTTTCATTTTTTCCTTCTTTAGTTCTACACTCCTTAACATATCAATCTTTCCATTAAAGTTCTTACAAGTTTCAAATCAAATTATAGTCAATCCAAAGAAAGGTAATAAGCTACATATTAGGTTATCAAATGAATAGGCTAATGACTCAACGGGTCTAACTAAAATTATGTCATAAGGGTAGATAAAGAGGGTATGAGACTTGGCTATCAAAGAAATGTCTATGTCATCTCCTAAACCCAATATTCTTTATTTTTCTTAACAAACATACCATGAAAGTTCTTGACATCAATGTGTATATATAGAATATAACAAAATGTTACTCAAATATGGCACATGCTCAAATCAAGAATAATATCTATAGACTCTCAATCAAGCAATAGCAAGAATTTAAAATTAAGCCAACATCATACAATAGTCATATAAATGATTCTAGGTGTCTAAAAATAGTGATTCAACTTATTCAATATGATTTAACATTCAAAATCAGCATGTATCATATAATCACACATAGAACTTAGCAAGAACATCTCATTTATTTCTAATAACAAAAATATAAAAATTACTCCTACAAATCAAAAGGGGACATTGGGTTCAAAGGGATCCCCCTAAAAAATTAACCAAAAAGAAAAACCAAGGGGTGGGTGAAGTGTGCTTCCACTGAATAGACACCAAAAAACCTGATTAAAAAACAAAGATAAAATCTTTTTGTAATCCTTTTTTTAAAATTAAATCAAAAACTAGAAAATAACTAAAAATGAAAATTTTATAGCAGCACTTCACCCTAAAAAATAACCAAAATTCCACCCCCTACACTTAAAACGACACTTTGTCCTCAAAGTATAAATCAAAAGGATAGATATACTACTTGAGGCCTCTAGGACTATCTAGTAGCATCATCACCATCCAAGGGTTTGTAGTACTCCATACTCAGTCATTGTCATGTTTCTTAGCATAGATCTCTAGTATTAACACTTTCCTTCCATCTGTGGATCAAACAAAAACAAAAATGATACTACAGGAAAACAAGAAAATAAAATACTCATCTTAACTTATGTTTCCTCCTAAGCAACACTTGATTTATTATCGCGGCATGACTTACATCACAACCCTCAACCATATTTTTTCATCTTCTTCCTCCTACTCAAAGCTCATTTTTTTATTCCTTTTTGACCTTTTTTGTGCTTACTGTCAAGTTCTATGACTCTTTCTATGCTTACCTTTACAGGCTCTTATTAATATTTCTCAATTTCAGGCTTAATGTTTGTGTTAGGAAACTATATAAGAGAGTACAAAGATATCATTGGATGTTTCCCCTATTCCAAATCATACTCATCCACTTCTATAGCTATAATCATATACAAATATTTATAGTGTGAGGGTGTATTAAGTTCTTTGTACACTCTAAAGATGACCTCTTCATCATTCAGTCTTATTTTTAAAGTACTCTTTCTCACATCTAGCAGTGCTCCTCTAGTTTCCAAGAATAGACATCCTAGTATGATTGGTACCCTTTCAACTGCATCATAATCAAGAATAATAAAGTCAACAAAAATAATGAACTCACAAACCCTGATAAGAATATCCTTTACGATTCCTTCCGGAACCACTCTTGTTCTATCCACTATTTAGAGCACAACTCAACATGGTCTCAGTTTCCCAAACCCAATGTATTAAACAAAGACAGGGGAAAAAATTTATGCTCACTCCCAAATCACACAATGCATGGACCACATCACCTTCACCAATTTATATGGGAAGAGTGAAACTCCTAGGGTCCTTAAGATTTTTGGACATCTTGCTCATCACCATAAAATTGCACTCATCAGTAAGTGTTATCATCTTAATGTCACCCAACTCCATCTTATTGGTCACCATATCCTTCAAGTACTTAGAATACTTAGGCATTCCCTACAACACACCTAACAAAGAAAGGTTAATGTGAAGTTCTTTAGGTATGTCAAAGAACTTCTTAAATCACACATCTTCTTTAGCTTTTTTAAGCCTCAGAAGGGACAATGATGGTGGTCTCTCTAGTATTTTCTCAGTTTTCATTACTTTTGTGTACTCAGACTTCATAAAATTTTTAGCGTCTTTAGTTAACACTTGCTTCTCATCAGTTGGCTGAGGGAACAACTCTGCCTGTACCTCCTGAATTTTCTTTAGAAAATAGCCAACAGGTCTCTAACACTCCTCAAGGTGATTGCCATTACTTGCTTTGAATTTTTTTTGTAACTAGAAAAAACCCCTTGAAGTTTTATGTTCTGTGCCCGAGCTAACTAGCCTAACTGTGTCTCCAAATTTTGCTAGGCCAATTGCTGATTTTTTTTATTTTTGCTGCCATTTGTTCTTGGTTGGCCAAGTTTTTTTTTTTTCAAACTCTCTTTTATGTTACTGGCCTGAGTATTATTCTGAATGCTCTGCTACTGCTGAATATATTGAGTTTGAGAATGATTATTGCCTCATGAGTAATTAGGTTTACTCTTACAATTACGGTTATAGGAATTACCATAGTTTGAATTTCCTTTTTGTGCATTGCGCACAAAATTAACCAACTTCAAATTTTCTCCATATAGGTCTACAGAATGACCACTATACCCACAAATCTCAAACCACGTTTGACCATGCTAATTGCTTTTACTTGGGCTTGAGGTTAATTGACGCTCAACTTACTGAACTATGTTATCATTTGGTTCTGAAAGGATGCTAACTGAGCAGCCAATGTTCTAATAAATTCCACGTTAGTCATACTTGCAAGATTTTTCACCTCACTTCTGGGAATATCATCCTTCCATTTTGGATTACCTTGTCCAATTTGGTTCAGAAGAGTATATAGATCATCATAAGTTTTCTCTAAAGGTTGACCACGTGCAACTAAATCTAACAAAGTTTTTGTGTTATAGTTAAGAGCTTCTACATGAGTACGAGCTAATACCTTGTTGGTCTTTTGTTGATGTGAAAAATACCTGAGAAGATACTTGAATCTCATCCATGCATGATAGATATTATCATCTAGCTTTTGTTTGAAATATAGGAGCTCACTCATCAACCTTGCAGTTTTGCTAGACAATAAGAATCGGATGAGGAACTTTTTTCCAAGTGACAAGGGGAAAAGAGTGAGCCTTACATAATCTGTGAAGACTCTTGTTGGACTGAAGGCATCACTGGTCTTTAATAAAATTTGTAGGTGAACCTATGGATCTTCATTTGATAAGACTTTGAACTGTCTACTATTTGCAATAATTTTACCATGTTCTACTTCAGCTCCAATCTACCCCCAGACTCCGGTCTGTAGATGCTAAAGATGACATTAATTACTAGTGTTACTAACATTTCATGTACTATCCTACTGGTTGGTTGTTCTTCAACCATGACTATTGTAATGGCTTCGCCTTATTGAACTTGTGGTGTGGGATAGAGAAGTACTACTTCTCTCCTTAATTGATGCAAATATCTCTCAGTGTTACAACCCAAAGACTTAGGTTATGATGCCTCCTACCATAACCCACTAGTTGGTAAGCCAAACCTGTAGTTCGAAATAGCTAGTAACGAACTACTATATATATAGAAAAAAATATGGAATAAATAAAGAGAGAGAATCAACTACATAATAAAGTCCATAAACCTGTTGGTATCAGTACAAGAGCTTCTAATATAACAATAGTACAAGAGTGAAATAGACAAAATAAGTTATAGTGATACAACTTATCTCCGAAAACAACATAGAGACAAATCTAGTACATAATAGGGAGGTAAGAAATACTCTAAACATCAGGAGCTCACTCTAAGACACTGAACCATGGCTGCTCCATATTACGGACACATCAGTGGCAATAACCCATACTATGATCTATAGGATGCATAACTATAGTATGAGTAACAAACGAATGGTACTTAGTAAGAAAATTCTAACTATTCCCCAAAGATAAAGTAGATATACATAACATATAAATAGAATAAAAACAACACCCAAGTATCCGAAAACCATATAATACAACCAATGATGTGATAAGGATAACCTATCCTATTCATGTCCAAGAGACTAATCATAATAAGGATAAGGGAGTGTCAAGGATGAATAATCCTATTCCTCCTATACTCACACTCTCAACACTATGCCATATATCCCTGGCCAATGTACTATTAAGGAACAAAAAAAGACTATATCGCAATATACAAGGACAAGGAATGAGTATATAATATAAATAATGAAGAAAGAGATATACGATAGTACCATAGCTATATATAGCTAGATATATATACATACATAGATATAAGTTCAACTCAAAGAACAACCTATATTATCATATCTTCATTTTAACGCCTCATTATAATCCTATTAGGATTTAGTACAACATACTCAAGATTTCTAATCCATTTGTCTTATCATGAATTAATCATGCATAATGATGAAATAATAAGATAGAAGAGGCCAGAATTATACCTCAAATCTAGATACTAAATTAACGACCAATCTATCATAACTAGACATAACAATGATTATAACAATGATAATAATAACAATATCTATAATAGCGCAAGTAACCAGTTATTTTAAGCAACCAAATAGCTAGATGAGCCTATGCAAACCACCATATCCCCATGCTCAAAATGTTTAATCAGTATACAATAACACAAAGCATAGTCATCACCATATCTATGCAACCATCCCATACTGGCTAATAAATATAGGTACATACTGGTGATAGGCGATGAACATGAAAGAATGAATGCAAGGTACAAAATTAATATCACAATATCATCATCATAACCACCTCCATCATAATCAAACTCTAGCCTTGTCAAGTGTATATACATAGATTCTATACATAGGGCTAACTAGACTTAATCTAACATAGACACATTAATTAAATCATCCTCCATACTTATCGGGTATGAATATCATCATCAAAATATACTTTGATGTTGTTGGGAATGATTAGATCATCATAAAAACCTCCAACCTTGATGGTATCATCATAATATCCTACGGTTTTTCCAGGTATCATCTTTATATCCTCCAGCCTGCCGGATATCATCATATAATCATAATATCCTCCGCCCTTTTTGGGTATCATCATATCATTATAATATCCAAGTAAATATCAACAATAATAAGTATAAAGACCCATTAGGTCTAAAGTAAATGAACAATCCCCACAAGGGATAAATCATCTGTGGTGGATCTATGCATCTTAGTGTTGTTATTCGAGCATATTTAGTCTTGTTTTGAGGACAACTTGTTTGCTTAGTATGTTAATGATTATATAATTGAGAATATAAGTTTTTAGGTACTTAATTACAATGCTTAAGGTGTAGTTCAAACAAGTTTGTACTTAATTTGGTCACTTAGATTTCAAATGAGAAAACTAGTGTTACTAGCTTAAGCTAGGTGTTGTTCTAGTTAATTTCAATGAATTATAGTGAGTGTAATTATTTATTAAGGTTATTATTGTTTAATTATACGTGAAATAAATTTTTTCGTGTGTCAAATTTTAATTTAATCAAGCCAAGAGTTAAACGATAAGTTAAAGATCAGAATGGTCAAAACTAGTTCTTAGCTTAAGTTTGTAGTTCATTGCCTTGAATATTGTGTTGTTTAGAGCTCTAATCCATGGTGTTTGATGCTACAGGGTCCTTGTTGAGTTGTTTCTGATAATTTTTGGATGATAAAAAGATGTAAATTAAATGGAAGCAACACCACAAGTCTTGGGATGGAGAACAAGTGCATAAGACATGTATATGGCTTACAAGGTGAAATCCAGTGAGGGTATGGGAATATACCCGTGGCGCACACCCTATTCCCATGAAATATATAGGGAAGGGTAAAAAATGGTACAATGGTAATAGAAGGTGCGGAGCAAACCCTATTCCTATGGCATAAGCCCCTCAACGCACACCTTATTGCATGGACGGCCAAAATTTTTCTCCTATAAATATGACACTTGAAATTTATGGTAAACACCGTGGATGACTTTGAAACTTGGAGAGCGGATACAAAAAAATTTAATTAGGGTTTTATATCCTTAATTTAATTTTATAATGTATTTTATTATGTATTCATTTATCTTTATTACAATTATGTCCATACGTGTCTAAAAGCCCTTTTTTTGGGGTTAAGGTAAAGAACATGATTACTATTGCTTTGAATTGATTTATTATCATATTTGGTTGTTTATTTATATTTTTTATAACTATTTTTAGGATTTTAAACATTTAAAATACATCCATTGTCATTTTTGTAAACCCGAGAGAGGGAATAAGAGGATAGAACTTGGGAATAAATAGAGCAAGGTTCTTATTCTTTTATAAAATAAGGGATTTGAGTTAGCATCTAGTATAGGGATATACCTAGAAGCCTTTTTTGTTTCACTTGCAGGATGACATATTAATGCATCTAAATGGATTATTATATCATCGCTTAATGATGTAGTTGTAATGTCCAGTTAGGTAGAAGACTAGAGAAACGGGAGACCTTGATCATACCATAAACCTTGCGAATCAATAACCAAGTAATCTAACCAAAGAAGTTCAATATCTTAGTATGAATGTTCCTAGAGATTTAACCGCGGATTTCTCTTTATTGATTGTTCAAGGTCTTACTTTTCTGCATTGTTTACTTTGATTTCTAATTTACAACCCACAAACTCTTTTGGTTAATTTCACATCAATTTAATCCCAATTGTGAACTAAAATTTGATATTTTCTTAACACTAGTCCCTGTGGAATTGATACTTGGATTCTAAAGGGACACTTTACTACTTGGTAAGACCACATACACTTGCGTGTGCGCTTGGGTGCATCCAGTTTTTGGCATCATTGTCACAGAATTATAAATTGGCAACTATTTTAGTTTTAGTTTTAATATTTAGATTTCTTTGGTTCTTTAAGCTTGGTCTTAGTATTGAATTGCAGAAAATAGGTTTGCAGACTGGTAAGATAGCAAGGGATAGGGAATCGATTTAACTATGACCCGAGCCCAAGCAATGCCTTCACCAATTAAAGAGAGAAGAAGTCCTTCTCTACCACATCCCATAAATTCAGGAAGAAAAAGACAATCCTACTCTCATGGTTAAAGATCCACCAGCCCGCAGGACAGTTCGGAAAGTGGCAATCCCACTTCCAAAAAATTTGACCTTCCCTTTTCAAAATCAACTGCTTAACGTAACTTTGAGTTGAAACATAACATGGTGTAGCTTTTGATTAGCATGGGACAATTTATGGGGCTTTCACATAAATATCCACAAGTCCACCAACAGAAATCTTAGAGATTCGTGACACATTCATCCCTATGGGTGTGTCAACTGACTATGTTAGGCTGACACTTTTCCCTTTTTCACTATTAGAGGACACAAAGAATTGGTTGAATGCTGAGATGGCAAGTACAATCAAAACCTAGTATGACTTAGCCCAGAAATTCCTCATTCGATTATTTCCATCTAGCAAGAATGTGAGGCTGTGCAATGAGATTGTGAGCTTCAAAAAAAGGCTAGATGAGAAATTATATAATGTGTGGGAGAGGTTCGAATCTCTTCATTTGGACTCTCCACATCATCAGTAGTCCAATGAGTTACTAGCTCACACTTTGTTGGCACTTGATTACAACATAAAAATATTTCTAGATTCGAATGCATGGGTGTCAAGCATTGAAATTGACGTATAATGAGATATACACCTTGTTAAACTGAATTTCACAAGGGAATCCTGAGTGGCATGTTAACATAAGAAGTGTTCTAAAGAAGGTTGCAGGTGTGTTGGAGATAGACCAATTTATTGCTATATTAGCTCAGATTGCCCCACTACAGAATCAGTAAACTACTCAACTCAACAATATAAAATTAAGGGTTACAAAACCTGTAAAAACAGATAATGCAACTCATCAAACAAACACTTGGTGTGAGTTTATGGAAACAGTGGTCATTATGTTGCCATGTGGTGCAAATCCTAAGTTAGTGATATTTGTGGGAAATGCTCAAAGGACGAATCATGTGAACACCTACAATCAAAAGTGGTAGACTTAGCCACTAATTACATAATAGAACTATCAACAACAATAGTTTCAACAGTAGCAGGTTCAGGGGAATCAAGCCCAACTCAAACTAGCAATATGAAAGAGATGTTGAAACAAATTATGGCTGCTCAAGCACAGTTGGTAGCATATATGAAGAGACAATAGATGGTTACAAAGAACTTAAAGATACAGATTAGTCAGATGGTAGGAGCATCGAACGCTAGGCCTCAGGGATGCCTACCAACTAATATAGAGAAAAATCCTAAAAGAGCAATGGTAATCACTTTGAAGTGTGGTATATAGCTTAATGAAGAACCTCTAATGAAAACTAAGGAGGTAGATACGGAGGTTGTTCCACAACAGGTAGATGACAAAGTTGCTGAAAATTTAAGAAAGTCTAAGTACTTGAAATTTAAAGTGGTTAAACAGTTTAAGGAGAGACCACCGCCACCTTTTCCACAAATTCTGAGAAAAGAAAAGGAGGATGTATGCATCAAGAAGTTCTTTGACATGCTCATAGAGCTTCACATTAACCTTCCTCTTTTATATGTTTCCCAGGGAACGCCCAAGTACGCTAAGTACTTAAATGATGCTGTGACTAAGAAAGTTAAGCTACAGAATGTTGAGACAGTATCTCTCTTTCTATGGTGATGCCGAAGATAACCAAAAAGCAAAAAGACCCAAGGGGTTTCATACTCCCTATTTAAATTAGCAATAGTGAGGTGGTCTACTCATTAAGTGATTTGGGGGAAAGCATCAATTTGATTCCCTTCTATTTATTTAATACTTTGGTCTTAGAGAAGAAGAGACCGAGCTCTGTGATACTCCAATTGAAAGACCGAACCCTAACCAATCCTTAAGGAATTATAGAGGATGTTCTCATCAAGGTGGGTAAGCTTACTATTCTTACTAATTTTATTTTTTTAGATTTTTAGGTAGATGAAAGGGTTTCAGTCATCTTAGGATGTCCATTCTTTGTGGCGGGAGGAGTATTGATAAATGTGAGAGAGGGAAAGCTCACAATGAGGCTGGATGATGAAGAATTGGTTTTTAAAGTGTACAAATCCCTGAACACACTATCCCACTACAAAGATTTATGCATGATTATAGTGATTAAAGAGGATAAGTGTGAGGTAGTACATTTTAGTCCAACAAAGAACTCTTTGGACTTCCTCATCGGGCGACCTAAGACACAACCACCCCAATCCAAAATGATGCAGATTGATAAGCCTAAAGAGGCTATTTTTAAGAGAGTTGTTGACCTTGAGATTTCAGACTCAAATGGTAATAAAAACTAAGAAGATGGCCTCCAATTATGAGGAAGAAGATGAAGGAAAATAGATGAATCAAAGATTGGGTTATGCCGTAAAACTAAATAAGACACTACTTGAGAAGCAATGCAAGTTAAGGTTGGTTTTATTTTTAGTAATTTTTAGTTTTTACTTCACATAGTTTTTATTTTTGTTGAGTCACAGGTTTATGGAAAGTCTGAGTACCAGAAACCTGAGCTAAGAAGTATGGCGATGACTAAGTGTGGAGTCCCCAAACCCTCTTAATGCAAGAATATGCTACTAGCTAGGACAAGAGGTCATAGGGAGTATTTCTATCTCTACTTTTAAGTACACTTTGAGGACAAAGTAGATTTTTAAGTGTGGAGTGGGGAAATTCCTATTTTTAGGAGTAATTTTATAATTTTTTGTGTTAGGAATAATTGGAATGTTCTTGTTGGTGCTATGTATGATTTATTGATGCAGGTGTTCTTATTGTAAAGAGCATGTTGATTGTATGAATTTATACTTTTTATACTCCTAGGCTCATGATTATGACTTTTGTACTTGTTAGCTTAGTGTTGAATTCATGTTATTATTAGGTTGAGAGTCTATAATGATCCTACTTGAATTGAACATGTGACATATGTGTGAGAGGTGTTTGTATATTCCTTATTGCACTTGATGCTAGAACTTGCCAAGCGTGTGTGCAAAATGAAATAAAGAGTGTGGGTTTAGGAGGTGATATAGGCATTTCTTTGATAGGCATGTTTATACCCTTTTTCTAACCAACCCTTGCATATAATCCTAATAAACCCCATTGATCCTTTATCTTATTTTATTTGGCAGCCTCATATGTAGCCTATAGCCTTTTCTTTAATGGACCTTAGTTTGATCCAAAGCTCCTATGTGCTTTAGTGTAAAATTATAAAAATTGAGTTAAGGAGTTTGGAATTCTAGTAGGAGAAAGGTGAAAGTGAAGCCCCAAAGTAATAGTTATTTGTATACACAATTGATGTGCTGTGGTTGGGAGTTAGAGAAATTTGTGCTAAAGAAATTCCCATTTTTAACCCAGCTGTGTTACAATGAACCTATTTTGTCCCTGGTCCTCCTTGGACACTGCGCACATCGACTAAGGTAGATCACTTAAGTTGAGGGTGTCTATCACAGGGGTGCATAACATAAATTAGGTGTGCTTAAGGGTAAAATTAAATCATGAATTAATAGATAATACTCCCACCATAGTGTATGTGAATAATCTTAATGAAATGGAAAAAAACAAAAGATAGGGATAGACAAAAGTGGTGTAAATGGGTTGTTAAAGGTTAATTGAATGAAAAAGTATGAAGTATTAAAGAGCTTAGGGAATATAGTCACTATTACTAGCCAAAATAGTTCCTACCAGTCCCTTATCCTATATTACTACCCTTAAAGACCTTCTTGATCATGATCTTAACATTCTGATATTAGTGGAGTACTACACTAAGGTAAAGGCTATGGTTCACCTTGTGTAACATGTGAATTCTTTGTCAGGGTGAGTGTAATTTGATTCTAGTACCCAATTTGTTATAAAATGCATTTATATGAGTAATTATGGGTAACTCTCTTATTGTTAGGGAACATGTTTGATGATAGTTGGGTGATTTGTATGATGTATTTGATTGAAAAATAAGTATAAGTTTGCCAACTAGGTGATTCAATTCTTGTGGCAAGGATGTTTTGAGGTAGTATTATTGAACTGTCAATTGTGTTTGTAACATGCTTAGTGTAGGAACTTCCATTCTATGTAGCCATTGAAGTACTAGATTTAGTTTCTTGCTCATAGTATAAGTGTACAGTCACCTCTTCTTATGATTCTTAGAGTAAAGATTTGTTCAAGGACGAAGGTTTTAAGTGTGGGGTAGTGATCTGAGGTTGATTTATGCATCTTAGTGTTGTTATCCGAGCTTATTTTGCCTTGTTCCGAGGAAAAATTGTGTTATTAATGTGTTAATGATGATATAATTGAGAATAAATTTTCTTAATTACTTAATTACAATGTTTAATGTGTAGTTCAAACAAGTTTGTACTTAATTTGGTCACTTAGAGTTCAAATGAGAAAACTAGTGTTACTAGATTGAGCTAGGTGTTGTTCTAGTTGATATCGATGAATTATGGTGAGTTAATGAGTTCCTAAGGTTCTTATTGTGTAATTATATATTTTAAAACTTTTTTAAAGTGTCAAAGTTTAATTGAATTAAGCTGAGCGTCAAACAATAAGTTGAAGATCCAAATGGGCAAAACAAGTTCTTAGCTTAAATTTCTAGTTTATTGTCTTGAATAATGTGTTGTTTTGAGATCTAATCCATTGTGTTTGATGCTATAGGATACTTGGTGAGTTGATTAATATGATTTATGTATGATAAATAGTTGTAATTAAAGTAGAAGAAACACCACAAGGCTTGGGATGGAAGGACAAGTGCACAAGTCATGGATATGTCTTACAAGGTGAATTTCAGTGAGGGTATAGGAATAGCCCCATGGGGCACATCCTATTCCCATGAATAGGTGGGGCAGACCTCACCCTGGTTCAATGGGTATAGGAGGTATGGAACACACCCTATTCCTAGGGAATAAGACCACTGGCGCACACCCTATTCCATGGACCCCCAAAATTTTCCTCCTATAAATTGGACACTTGAACTTCATGTTAAACACCTTGGACGACTTTAAAACATGTAAAGGGAATGTAAAATACTTCATTTATGGTTCTTATCTCTTTACTTTAGTTTTATAATGGATTTTATCATGTATTCATTTATCTTGATTATGATTATGTCCATGCATGGATAAAATCCCCTTTCCAGGGTTAAGGCAAAGGACATGATTAGTATTGCTTTGAATTGATTTGGTTTTTGATTTATTACCATATTTAGTTTTTTATTTGTACTTGTTATAACAATTTTAAGTATTCGCAACGCTTAGAATATATCCATTGTTGTCTTTGTGAACCTAGGAGAGGGAATAATAGGATAGAACATGAGGATAAATAGAACAAGGTTCTTATTCTTTTATAAAATAAGGGATTTGAATTAGCATCTAGGATAGGGATATACCTAGAAGCCTTATTTGGTTCACTTTTAGGATGATATCTTAATGCATCTAAATGGATTATTACATCCCCGCCCAATGATATAGTTGTAATGTCCAGTTAGGTAGAAGATTAAAGGATCGGGAGACCATGATCATACTAGAAACCCTATGAATCAACAACTAAAATAAATAATCTAACCAAAGAAGTTCAATATCTTAGTATGAATGTTTGCAAAGCTTTAACCCGGGATTTCTCTTTATTGATTGTTCAATCTCTTACTTTTCTGCATTGCTTACTTTAATTTCTAATTTAAAACCCACAATATGTTTTGGTTACTTTCACATCAATTTAATCTCAATTGTGAACTAAAATTCAATAGTTGCTTAACACTAGTCCCTTTGGGATTGATACTTGGATTCTAAAGGACCACTTTACTACTTGGTGAGACCACGTACACCTGCATGTGCCCTTGGGCGCAACACTAATTCAAATAAACAAGCCCCATGAGGGCTAAAGTAAATGAACATGAAAAGAGAAAAGGGTAGAGTATAATTCCATAGTTCATTGTTCATCATTAATATCACATTATCAATAAGCAATATATATATATATATATATATATATATATATAATAGGTGCACGGACTCAAGTCATGGATAAAAAGGGTATAAATCCATAAGTCCATTGCCCGTAGTGATCTCTGGGACTACATCATTATAAAGTGTATAATGGGTCAAAATATCTCACGACTGGAGTAAATAATAGTGTCAAATCATGGACCTAAATCTATCTCGGTCAAATCTTTAAAACACCATTATTAGCCTATTTTACATATATAAATTATTCACTTAGTTAGACAACTATTATTATAAAGTAATCTATTTTTAAGATGAAAAGTAGGTTTTAATCTCTTATTTAGGAAGAATAGTCATAAGATCATAAGTTAACTAGAATCATATCATTTGCAGATATAATGATCATGAATATACCGAATCTATACATGTCATCACCAGTATCCATATCAATAAAGTCATAAGCAACATACATATCTTCCTTCATCCCATACCATAGAGATGTGTATGTAAACATATATATATTCATAAACTATAGCCGTATCCTTTGCAAGGATAATTAATTCCTGAAGGTCCAACCAATATTATAACTTAGCCCTTGGTCCAATAATAAATCCGAAATAATCGCAACATCATAATCACAGACTTAGGAACATATACATATCTGAAAATCATATCGAAATCATATTTAAAGCTGTAACATATCTATAATCATCTCACATATATGAGGCACTCATATCTAGGAGGCATCACAAATATACAAGGCATCTCGCATGTAGATGGCTTCTAAAATCTGTAGTTCATATACCATGACTATGAGGAATATGACCTCTATATGCCCACTAATACATTTAAGAGGAAATATCATCTCTATAGGCCATTAATCATAATCCAAAAAAGTCGTCATAATTTACCATGCCACAAAGTAAGCTTATTCTAAAGGCTCAATAGTCTCAACTATACCAATCATGCGTAACTATGTCCTCAAGGGCTAACATAAGTCTTATCTTAAGTGGGCTGGACAAAACCACTTCTAATCCTCAATTTCCACATTTAGGCAAACTATTCTCCGACTAGGCTAATGTATCTAGTTCAACTTCTAGATGTCAAGTAATCCATAACCAATCCTAAAGTAGGAACTTCGTGTAGAAAAATAGGCATTTAAGTCAAATCTACCCAATTTACGCTTTCAAGAGCACTAGATAAGCCCAACTAAGGTTAATCATCCTAACCATGATTCCAACACTTAAACCACACCCCAAACCTAGCATCATGCCACATGCGTTCTATGAATTATTCATTCGAGGGGGAAAACAATAGTGTCCTAAATGGACATACACATTCCATCTTACGGGTCCAAAAACCTCATCTAATCCTAAGGAATTAACAATCGAGACTATGCCATTCTACCCATAATAAATCTTAACATTCACATTCACATATCATATATAACACATATCATCGTCGAAGAAGACTAGGTAGAAGCATACCTCAATGATGAACTGTAAAACCTTACATCATTCACTAATATCCATCTTTATTTCACAATCTCAAAATGTCATCACACAATCAAAATCATAATCTACTCATCAATACGAGTGTAATGATACCTATATTGCACCATTATGCTTTTGGTCCAAAAATGAACACCAAACACTTCATGTAGGTCCCACTTATAGAAAATGCATTTCTGAGGTTAATGCAATATTCATATGTGAACAAGGAATCATTACCCTCAAAAATTGGGTAAAAACAAAGCAAATTTTGGACTAAAATCAAGCCCTCAAACTATTTTAGGTTTTGAGTCAAGAACTAAGAAATTCATCAAGAAATCGATGAAATCTTATGATAAATTCAAAGATATTCATGATAATAGGTGATAATCATGCTCCCAAGTCACTCACAATGATCAATTTTGAGTTATTATACCCATTTAGGGTTTTTAGGCCTCAAGGATAAGCCAAAAATAGCCAAATCATGGCCTAAGGGGCTTATTTATAACCCTATTAGGTACCCAGGTACGCCTATCGCACACCCAGGTTCGCTATCGCGATATCTCCACAAACATTAGGCTATGGAGACCTGTCATGATCGTATTACCCCCTAATGCACCAGATATCAGCAATGTCCAAAACTCATTTTTTACCTTCAGAACTCACTCGGACTCAAATTTTTGCAAATAAACTATTTAACCCCATTAAATTTGATGTTTTTTATGTGATGGTGAATTCTAATTTTTCATATAAGGTTATTTAGACTAAATATGTTCTCCAAACCCCAAATTCTCGATTTTCGAACTTTCTAACTAATAAGTCAAAATGAGATCTGGTGTATTGGGACCCAAACTAAGGGTCAAACTAGCCTAAAATACATATTATGGAGCTCCTGGCATAGTCTGAACTGGCATCCGAGATTGTTTTATCAAAGTTTTTGCTAGATGGCCATTTGGGAAAAATTCTAAATAGAGAATTGGTTCTAAAAACTAAACAACTGCCCGATAACCGAATGGAAAGTCCCATCAAGTGATAAATGACTTGGGGTAGCTATGGAGAAGCCCTAATCATGAAGATATGCATAACTATGAAAAATGATCAGAAAGGTCATTACAATATCGACTATCAAAAGGACTTTTGTCCTTGAAATTCAATAGATCGAAAGAATCTCAAAGGCTCCAAAGGATTAGGTATTAGGCCCATATGATCTGAGCATGACTTCTCAAATAACCTAAATAAAGAGAGAAAACTTCCAAAAGATATTTCCACCAGTATCCCTTTTTTAACCAACACCCTCACTTCACTGCCAAATAGATAAAAATTAGCTTTAATCGTTAACTGGCCTCCAACTAAAATAAAGAGGCTGTTTTACATAAATATGAGGCACAACACACTGATACTATATCAATGCTCGAACAAATCCATAAAGACTCATCTAAGAGTAAAACAAACCAAGATATGAGTCATGCCACATACTCTAAATCCAAATATAACCTTTATTTACAATTCCACACCTGCTATCCTTTCTAAAATAGAAGAAAAATGACCTGACCTAAAACTGGAACTTTTCATATAGGCATATCAAGCCCAACAAGGACTAGAAATTGCCCCATTGACCCAACCTAACCATCATAACAATCCACAAGCACCGTATGAACTTCGAATATATAATAAGATAGCGGAAACAAGACTAATAGACATAACTTAAGAATATCTAATCTTTCTATTTGTGTCAATATACAATATCTAACATACCTAAGTATAAAATCATCCATAAGTCTCTACCAATCTGATGTCTATAATATGTCGGGACGTTTCCCCGATAATAGCTAAAAACCAAGTCTAAAACAAGTCTATTACATAAGATAGAAAGACTATGAGAGGCACTCTCATTGTATGTGTCAATATGACCATATATAAGACATATGTTCCTCCTTTTCTCACATTGTCGATGCTGATGCTAACCACAGAATCAACAATGAGTATAGGACAAAGCCGAGTAAGCCCCGATAGTCTGAGATTGGGCACCCTGTGCCCTAGGAAAATTACCACTCTGAAAAAGTCTATCTTCTAATAGACTTGAGTAGGGAGCTATAGTTGTATAATAGGAATTAGGATTCACCTAATTCTTCCTCTTAGACCACTTAACACCAAACTGTTGGCCTCTACTTTGATAAGAAAATTGAGACCTCTTGCTCTGCCTCTCATCAATCTTAAATTATTTCTTTCTCTTTTCTTCCACTTGTTGTATGTTCATAATCAATCTATATATATCCATATATTTGATAAAAAAAGGATGCCTTGCTCTGAAGGACTATCTAACACCCCATATTTTTGGGTTAGACTTTGAACTATTGATCCTAAGTGTGTAAACTCTAATCCCATGATTAAAATTTAAATAAATATTTCATAATATTTATCCTAGTGTGTGAAGTTCTTATGTGGTAAAAAATGTTCACAAGAATCACTTAGAGCAAAGTAAGATAAGAGCCTTTGATTCAGCAAAATTTTGGTGTTTGATTCCACAAGGTTCGAATTTAAATATGTATAAATTTTTATATATGTAGAATTTTTTTATCTCAATTCCCACAAAATTATAGATAACTCAATTATCTTTCCAGTGATACTAATTTTGCCTTAATTCGATACCCGAGCGAAAAGTTATGACTTTTTTTCTATGAGGCAGTAAGGGTCCGTGATTTGGCCACAATGCGTTTCTCTATCAATGAGACAAGGGTTGTTATGCATTGCTTTCTCAATGTGATAAGGGAAATAACATGGATCTTATTCCCCCCTGTTTCAGCTTCGTAAGGTTCAAGGTGCACTTTGGTGCTTTCACCTCAACCCTAAATGTCCAAGGCACAAATTAAAGCACCTAAAAGGGTATTATTTCAACATATTATTCAAATAAAATCACATAAAAAACCTCCCATTTCCCAAAGACAATAATCCAAACTTTTTCTCTCAAGAAAATAATGATTCAAGCTTCAATTTCAAGTATTTCTTCAAGAATTCATCAATTAAGGTATGTGGCGTTTTGAACAAGGTTAACCTTTCAACCTTGTGTCCAAATTCATGACTTCTCAAGTTAAATTTACATGTTTTAAGATAGAATTAATCCCCAAATACTTATGTGTGAAAATATAGCATTATCATGTGATTAAGGGACTAAAGAGCATAAGAGTTGTAGCTATTCATGTCTCCAACTCCAAGTTTGATATCTTATCTTGAATTTCATTATTTTGATGAGAAATTTCTAGTACCTTAAGTTTTGTATTCTTTCATACTTAAATTCACATATCTTGCTTATATACTAAAGTGTCCATGAAAAGTCAGAATTAGTTCCTGATTTAAGTTTCCATTTTCCATGTCATATTCAAGTTAATATCATGTTCAATCCCCCATTTATTATTTTATCTATGTAATCATGTTATTTTCCCATTTTTAACACATTCCCATGTTCAAGTTCATGATTCTCACATGTTTGGTGAAATGGTCATATTTTGGGTCTTTTAACCATGATTCCCATACTACAGTTTTAAGTGTTGATATCATGCTTTATCGTCATTAAGTTTTGTTGGGTTATGAATACCTGATATCTATGTGTTTTACATGATTTTAATTTTTTAGGTAACAAGTTAGTAAGATCATTATTTTAATATCATATTAAGAACACCGTGATCATGTTGAGTATTATCAATTTACATGTTAATAATTACCTTAGAATTTGTATGCACTGTTATTTTTAGAATACCATGACCTGAGCTTATCATTTATTAGTTATTAGTGTATGCACCAGTTAGTATTTTAGTGTCTTTTAGATGGGAGTAGAATTTAGCACCGAGTGAATGCAGGGATAGCGTCTCTCCTTTCAGTTAGGCATGAGATGTTAGTTGAAGTCCCTAAGATTTAGACCTACAACACTACCATAGATTTTGAGGGGTCCCCCATTAGTTAGGCATGGCACCCTGATCGCTCGGGATATCAATTTAGTGATTGCTCTAGTTTAGTTCAGGTTCTACTCTGATGGCAAGGATAGAACAAACTTCCTCAATGTGGATCAGACATCGGAATCCAAGATAGCTCACATGTTTTATGTTGATTACATGATATATCCCTCAGTTTTAGTCAGTATTTAGTGAATCTCAGTTAAGGTTTGCTGGACCAAGTGTATAGATTGTCAGTTAACCAGTCATACAGACTCAGTTTTTCAGTTTACATATTATCTCAGAAACATATTTATTCTTGGTCTTGCATTTTAAGATATCACATGTCATGTTTTCCTGCTTAGTATCCATACATGACCCTTAGTTTAGTATTATAATATGTTCAGTTTTAAATGAGATTTACATATAATATTCATATTTTATCGTATCCCAGCTTCAGTTCTTCTTGTTCTACAAAAGTAAAGATTTTTAGAAACTAAGTGTAGTGATTCACTAGCTTATTAGATGATGTTTGTTACTCATGTATCAAGATATTTCAGCTTTCAGTTGATTTCAGTCTCTTAGTGAGTCTACTAGAACTTAGCATGCATGTTTTAAGATTATGTATCTACTTAGTTTAACTTATTACATTCACCCCCGCTTAATCATTCTAAAGTACTAATATATATACATGTCTATGTGTTACACTGCTCATAATGTAGGTACCAGTTATATCCCACACATCATAATCAAATCATTTGAAGCTCCAGCCAGCAGGTGATTAGTTATCCTATTTTGGGGACTCCAATCAGTTGTATTTTATGTCCTATAATGTTATTATTCATATGTATTGATTAGTGGTAGTTGGATGCATGTCCCAGCTATTTATAGTCAGTGTAGTAGAGGTTTCCTAGATAGTCAGTCAGAGTCGTTACATGTAATTTATGCTTCTTTCTTCAGTTTTATCATGATGTGAGTTTTATTAGTATTTGTATTTATCCAGATTATGTAATAATTATGTTTGCACACAACAAACATAGCTATTTTATATATTCTAAATCTGTTGCACAAGTAGTACGCCACTTCATGGGTTAGCTTGAGATCACTTGTAGTTCCAACCACCGTGTTACGACTAGCGGGTAGTCTCGGTTCATGAAAAACTTAGTATCAGAGCCTAGAGTTCAAGTGTCCTAGGGTATCTATGAATCCTTATCTAGTAGTGTTTTAGAGAATGGTACAGAGATGTCTGTACATTTCTTTATGCAGTAGAAGTGTTCTCCAAGGAACTTATGCAGATTCTTACATTAATCCATTCATGCCAATTCTACCTTATTCTTGAGGCAACAGAAATAGCTACCTTAAATCCTTATAGATAGAGTTTTATACACAGTCCCCATAGATAGTTATAGGACTGCATGCAGGCTCAAAAGTATCCCATAAGTGATTTTAAGTTCCAAATTTTAAAGATTGCATTCATGTTCATGAAAATTGTGCACTAAGATAAATTCATATGTGCCCTTAAATCCAATCTCATAATCCTATAGCAGTATATGATCTAGACTTAGAAACATGAACCTAGAAGTTTAACAATAGTAAAGTGGGTGTAGTGTTTATCTGGATTTAGTAGATTATGTATCCATGGGGCTAGTTACATGAAACGTGTATCAGTAGGCTTGAAATAGTGTATGCAAGAATTTAAGTTGTTTATTTGAAATTAAGTATCATGATGTGTGTATAATCTAGAGGTGTATCCAAGGTGATATGGGATTGTATTATTTCTATGTTTTAACAATGTGTGCGCTTAGATTGTATACTTGAGTTGTTATGTGTGAATGAGGCTATGTAGTATATGATGTTCTTATTAGTTAACTTATGGGTTATAGGTTGATGATATTGGTCATGTTGGTGTAATGATAATTCTCTTGGTTTACAGAAAAATTTAAGTTTAGAGATGTAATATTAGTTGGCTATGAAGGAAGTTAGTATGGTTCATTAAAGGTTTGGGGATATCCATGTTAAGTGTTAGAATCTAAGTTTGAATTGTGGATGGTTGAGCTAATAGAAAGAAGAGTTAAAATTCTAGATGGTTTAAACATAGGGTATAGTAATACTTATGAAGATTCAAAGTTGTTTAGTGTTTGATTTATTATGTGATGACTATTGATACTATAGAAAGATAAGAGTTGTATCTCAGAAGGAAGTACTAGCAGCGGGTTTTACACTTTTTGGTATAGTCTTTCAGGTTGGGTTTATTATTTATACATATTGTTATATAGTGGACTCTAGAGTAAAGTTATTGCAGTTCAGTTTAGATTTTAGGGGTCCACAAACTTAGAATAATATCTTTAAGGTAAAGGGGAGATGATAGAACAAGTAACCAAGCCAGGCTCTCAGATTTTAATAGTGATGCCAGAGTATTGTAGAACATCAGTAGGGGAGGAAGATGCCCAACCCATTCTTACCTTAGTGCAAGGTTTTGTACTTCAGTTATCACGACATCTAATCATGCCTTACATGCCAGCCCTGTGATCATAGCTCATGTTCATGCACTTTTCATAGAATCATGTACACTTCTAAATCGTTGTATGAGGAGTTCCAGTTCACTCAGTAGTGTGAATCACATTCCATGAACTTATGAACACCAAACTTACGTCATGCAGCTAATGATTCATGTACTCATGGTCTACAGTGTGTTCAATTCTAGGTACTCATGTTACACTATTAATGATCAGTGAAATTCAGATTATGTCCTGTATGTCCTTAGTTTTAATCTTTTTAATGAATTCATTCTTTTGATATTCTATTCCTCAGGCCTTAGTTATTTGTCAAAGTTATGTATAGTATTCCTTCATGCTTCAGGATCTCATGTTTTAACCTTTTAGTAACCTCTCTTTGTGAAATAATAGTGGTGATGAATAATTATTTAGATAAGAGAGAGTAAATGCTTCATGTTGGGGAAATATAGTTCTATGCTTGATATATGTAAGGCTATAAGTTTGAAGGAATATTGAGGTAGAGATTTTGATATATGTCATGGTTAGTTGAGATTTTGTATGTATTTTCTTGGGGATGGTGCATAGAAGTTGGTATTGATAGAGGTTTAGAGAATATGAGAAAGGTACTTTTATGGATGGTTTCCTAGGAGTTCGTATATGGTTATAATGAAAGGCTTGAATTTCATGTTGGTATATAAGTAGATGGGTGCATTGTGTGCTAGTAAATTCCTAGTAAGAGTTACATTCAGTTATTAAATGGGTTAGAAAAATTATTCTTGAGATGAGAAGTTGTACAAAATGCATGGGGTATTGAATTCAGGGTTCAGACTAGTGTTTTGGTGTTATGTGCAGTACCTTGTGATTTTGAGTTAAGCTTGAACATGTCAGATTTGGGGTTAAGCTTGAGCGTTAGAAGTTGCATCGATTAAGGCCTAGTAAGTTTTATAGCCCTAAATTCCATGTTATAGAGTTATAACTATATTAATATTCCTTACTCAGATATCTTATTCAGAACACTCCAGTTGAGTATGAGCTTTAAGTATAATTCATTTTGTATAGCTAGCAATTCTGTTCAGCAGTCATACAGATAAGACCCTAATGTTTTCCATCTTTCCATCTAGTTTTACTATCTGAAGTTTCATGAATATGGGTATTCAATAAGGTAATTTGTTCGCATACATGTAAGTTGCGAATTCAGTTTAGTCCTAGCATCATGTTGCATATTCAGCTATTTAGTCATGACTCAGTACGTAAGTGTTTAGAACATGATCTTAGTTTTTCAAGTATCCAGCTTAGATAGTGTAATACCCCTTGTACGATCTTAGTCTCGTTATCTCATGATTTATGCTTACATTAGGTACATGGTGATAACAAGAAGCCCTTGTATCTTGATTCTTATACGTATTTTCATTGAAGGGGAGTTCCTAATCAGAAGTTACATACTTTATTCCATCCTTAGTAACTCTTGTAATTTTATTGCATAAGTTATTACTTCGCAGTTTTATATGTAAGATCATATCATGAACATTTCAAGCGAGTTCTAAACTCTCAACATAAATCAGCTCCTTAGAGTCAATAGAGTCAAGTCAGCTCAGAAATAAGTTTCATGATGAATTTATAACATTTCAGCTCAGCTATATCCTTCATTACCACACATTTCATGTGTACATTATTCAATACTTCTAGTTCCTATCCATCATTTGAGGATGAATTATTCAAGGGGAAGATAATGTAACACACCATATTTTTGGCTATATTTTGTGCCGTCGTTCCTACACATGTAAACTATAATCCCATGATTGGTATTTGAATACATTTTTCATGATCTTTATCCTAGTGTGTAAATTTCTTATGTGGTGAAAAATTTTCATAAGAATCACTTAGAGCAAAGTGAGCTAAGAGCCTTTGTTTCGACCAAATTTTGGTGTTTGATTCCACAAGGTTCAACTTAAATGTTTATAGATTCTTCTATACATGGAATTTTTCATCTCCAGATCCACCAAATAATAGATAATTGAGTTATCTTTCCAATGATACCAATTTCGGCATAATTTGATACCCAAGTGAAAAGTTATGTCCTTTTTCATGTGAGGCAGTAAGGGTTAGCGATTTGGCCGTGGCGCATTGCTCTCTTATCGAGATAAGGGGCGTGATGTGTTGCTCTCTCAATGGGATAAGAGAAATGATGTGGATCTTATTCCTCCTCTGTTCCAGCTTCTTAAGGTTCAAGGGGCACATAGGTCCTTTCCCTTTAGCCCTAAACTTCCAAGGCACGAATTAAAGCACCCAAAAGGGCATTATTTGCCCATATTCTTCAAATCAAATCACATAAAAATCCTCCCCTTTCTCAAGAACAATAATGCAATCTTTTCCTGTCAAGAACACAAGGATTCAAACTTAAATTTCAAGAATTTCTATAATAATTCATCAATTAAGGTATGTGGGGGTTTTAAACAAGGTTAACCTTTCAACCTTGTGTCCAAATTCATGACTTTTCAAGTTAAATTTACATATTTTAATATAGAATTCATCCCCAAATGGTTATGTGTGAAAATATAGCATTACCATGTGATTAAGGGACTAAATAGCATAAGAGTTTTATCTACTCATGACTCCAACTACAAGTTTAATGTCTTATCTTGAATTCCATTACTTTGATGAGAAATTTCTAATATGCGTTGATACTCAAATTCACGTATGATACTTATATACTTAAGTGTCCACATAATATTCCATAAAATGCTAGAATTAGCTTGTGATTCAAGTTTCGATTTCTCATGTCATATTCAAGTGAATTTCATGTTAAATCCTCAATTTATTAGTTTAGCCATGTAATCATTTTGATTTACCATGTTTAACACATTCCCATGTTCAAGTACATGATTCTCATATGTTTGGTGGAATGTTCATGTTTTGGGTTTTTGAACAATGATTCCCATACTACAATTTTAATTATTGATATCATGCTTTATGGTCATTCAGTGCTGGTGGGTTATGAACACCGGATACCTATGTGTTTTACATGATTTCCACTTTTCATGTAACAAGTCAGTTAGATCATGATTTTAATATCATATTTAGAACACCATAATCATTTTGAGCATTATCAGTTTATATGTTAATAATTAACTTAGAATCCGTATGCACTGTTATTTTCAGAATACCATGACCTGAGCTTATCAGTTATCAGTTATCAGTGAATTCACCAGTTTGTATTTCAGTATCTTTCAGTTGGGAGTAGGATTTAGCCCCTAGGGAACGTAGGGATGGTGTTTCTCCCATTAGTTATGCATGAGACGTTAATTGCAATCCCTAACTTCCAGACCTATGATGCCACCATAGATTTTGAGGGGTCTCCCGTCAGTTAAACATAACATCTTCATCCTTCGGGACCTCAGTTTAGTGATCACTTCAGATCAGTTTAGGTTTTACTCTAATAGCAAGGATAGAACGGCCCTCCTCAATCTGGGTCATATGCTGGACTCTATGATAGCTCACATGGTTTATGTCGGTTACATGATATCTCCCACAGTTTCAGTCAGTATTCAGTGTATCTCAGTTCAGGTTTGCTTTACCAAATGTACAAATTATTAGTTAATTAGTTATACAGACCTAGTTTTTCAATTTACAAATTATCTTAGAAACATGTTTATGCTTGGTCATGCATTCTAAGATATTACATGTCACATTTTCATGCTCAGTATCCATACATGACCCTCAGTTTAGTTTTACAACATGTTTAGTTTTACATGAGATTTACATACAATATTCATGTTTTACCATAACCCAACTTCAACTCTTCTCGTTCTACAAAAGTAAAGATTTTTAGAAACTAAGTGTAGTGTTTAACCAGTTTATCAGATTATGTTTTTTACTCATGTTTCAATATACTTCAGCTTTCAGTTGATTTTAGTCTCTTAGTGAGTCTACTAGCACTTAACATGCATCTTTTAAAATTATGTATCTATACAATATCACTTATTGCATTCACCCCCACTTACTCAGTACATTCCAAAGTACTGATCCACATAGATGTCTATGTGCTACATTGTCTCATAATATAGGTACGAGTTGTATCCCACACATTATAATCAAACAGTTTGCAACTCCAACCTGCAGGTAATGAGTTCTCCTATTTTCAGGACTCCAGTCAGTTGCATTTCATGTACTATAATGTTATTATTCATATGTATTGATTAGTGGTAGTTGGAGGCATGTCCCAGCTATCAATAGTCAGTATAGTAGAGGCTTCATAGATAGTCAGTCAGAGTCGTTACATGTAAATCATGTTTCTTTCTTTAGTTTTAGCATCAAGTAAGTTTTATCAGTATTTGTATTTATCCAGATTATGTCCTTATTATGTTTCCGCATAGAGAACTTAGCTATTTTATATATTCTAAATCAGTTGCTAAAGTAGTATATCAGTTCATGGGTTAGCCTGAGATCACTTGTGGTTCCAAGCACAGTATTACGACTAGGGAGTAGTCTCAGGTTGTAACAGACCAACAAATAATACAGTCCCAAGGCAAACGTTCTCTTCCAAGACCTCATATCCGCACTATCTCCAGAGCATACCTAGATAATTGGTGAAACTTCATGGAATACTCCTTTACGGATATTTTTAATTTCTTGCTTAAGATTAACAAACTCCTCTGCCTTTGCTCCCCTCAACTCTAGAGGAAGGAAGCGTTAAAGAAAAGAATTAGTGAAATCCTCCCACAAAGATGACTCATCATCATCACCCCTTGTCCATTCCCACTCCTCATACCATTGTTATGCCACGTCCTTCAACTAATAGGATGCTAACTCCACCTCTTCCACATTAGTGGCATGCATAACTCTAAAAGTCCTTCCCATCTCATCGAGAAAACCTTAGGGATCTTCCTCCACCTTAACGTCGATAAAGGTCGGAGGACTCAACCTTATAAACTGGCCAACCCTTGTGGCCTCAGAAGATGTAGTAACGAAAGTACCATGCTCAGCCTGAGAAGCTACCAATTAAATAATCATATGAATCGACTGGTGAAAGTCAGCATTCAACACATCAGCCTGAGCAATCGGAAGAGGACTAGAGGGAGCCGGTGGAACTCCTAGACCATCAGTTACCAGACCCCTAGACCGAGTATGGACTCAATAAGTAAAGAGAGTCCCATCAACATCGTCCCTATTCGAGATAGAAGGGTTTGCAGGAACTTCAGATCTTCTTGGAGGCATGATCTGAAAGATGAGCAAACGAAAATCTAAAGAGTCCAACACCTTAGACTCTGTGGATCGGATAGAGCCACAGGAAAAGTGAAACATTCCTAAATGTCTTGTAGTCCCTCTCTTATAAGTGTACCGCACTACACACCCATAAAAAAACTCTAGTTGACATGACTTAGTGGACACCCAACTGAAAATGAACCAAGGAACTGATACAAACTTGACACGACCCAAAACCAATCCTTGTCATATGGGCATCTCAAGCCCAAAAAGGATTGGAGATTGCCCCGTTGGCCTAACCTAAACATCACATCAATCCACAAGCGTCGGATGAACTCCAAACATATAATAAAATAGCAGAAACAAGACTAATAAACATAACATAAGAATGTCTAATATTTCCATTCATGTCAACATACAACATCCAACCTACCCAAGTCCACAGTCATCCACAAGCCTTTACCAATCTGATGTTTATAATATGTCGGGACATGCCCCCGACAATAGCCAAAAACCAAGGCTATTACATGTCTATAAAATAAGATAGAAAGTCTATGAAATGTATGACTTCCGAAGTATGAAAACTCACCACTTAAAAGTTGACATGATCTGCTCGAACACCTGGTCACTACGTCAAAAGAGAAGAAGAAGTTTCGGCCCTTGTGTCGCATGGGGACACAATCTCCAAAGAGGGTTATAGGTCGGAGCGCTAGCATGTAACTCAAGGGTAAGAATAAAATAGTGTCATTATTCAATACCAAGTCAAACAATCATAAGCCACCACATTCCTACACATAGACATATAGATATATGTAAATACTCAACTGTCAAGAGCTAACAAGCCCATAGCATATATTTCAAAGCACCTAATCATGAACCATGAAGTGGAGGACTCTAACCTTCCACCCGCATAGGTTATATCAAGTAAGAGGACTCTAACCACAAGCCGTCTTATTATGAAGGTGGACTCTAACGACAAGCCTGTTGTTAGACAAGTGGACTTCAACCACAAGACATTTTGTTAGAAAAGTAGACTTTAACTACTCGCCATCTTATCAAACAAGTGAACTCTAACCATATATGCAAGTGGACTCTAACCATAAGCCATAGTGTCCATTACTAGTCGACATTAGGACTCTAACCATTTCTCCATGCATTCACACCCACGAAATATAACATTTAAGGACTTTAACCCACTTAGCCCTTTCAAGCCATCCAGACCAAAATTCAACACCAAACATGACCACAAGGTATCTATGACCCATATATCAATCAATCACTCTAATAGGCCAATGTCTTCTTTTCAACCACCGGTCAATTCAAACTATGGTCATCAAGACCTTTATCAAACCATTCATTCTTTATTAGCATTCATACATAAAACTTTATTTCAAACACAATTGAATTTCATGCTTAGGGACTCAAACCCCTTTTTAACCATTCCAACCACCTAGTTTACAAATTTACTTCTTACATGGCTAACAAGACCTTTACAAAGTCGTTTACCAAACATTCTTACTCATTAAGCCATTACCTTAGTTCATAACACCATTAACATATGACTAGTTATTTTTAGTAGATATTTTCACAAACACCTTGAGGGAACATCTTTACCAAGACCAAAATCAAAATTTAAATCATGGAACTTAGAGTTACTCATGAACCATTTGGAAAACCATAATCAACAAGAACCCACAAGTGCAAAACATCACCAAAAACAAGTATAAACATAAGTTTAAACAAGAGTAAATATCACCTATCACTATACACCAAAACCCTACATATTTCTTTTAAAACCCACTATTAATGACTAATAAACATTGTTTAAATAACATGATATTTGAGAAATAATAATAAGGGAAGAGTAATATGCCTTATATAAGATGATTCCAGAAACGATTCTTGGTCCTCAATCCTTTAGAATGACACCTCTTGAAACCCCAACTTTTATCTTGAGAGCAAATTTTTTGGAGATTATTTGGAATGTTTTTGAACTTGTAAATATGAAGATTACAGGGCCAAATGAAAGTATACGTCATGGGTTATAAGGATTTAAGGGTGGGAAATACTACAATGTCCTCAACGTAAAAGATGAAAAGTGAACCTAGGAGGGTACGACTCACCCTAGTGACCTGTACCCTAGGGTACGAGTAGTATCATAACTTGTATCCTAGGCCTCACCATTGACCCCTAAACTGACCAATGTATGATTCCACTTGCATAACTCATACCCTAACGTATGAGTGATGATAGGCGAATTTACACGCCTATATCAATATATTTTGCCCATATTTTAGCCTAGTTTTGAGAATAAATTATATATTTCATGCATTTTTAGTCCTTTTTCCTGTAAATGAGCTAACGAACATGATTAGGAAAGTTTCAGGTATAAATGATGCAAAATACAGCATTTTATGGGTTACTTGACATAAAAGAAAGCTCACAAAGGAAGGGAAGAAAGTCTACACGCCTAAGGACCAAAACTGCTGCATGGAAAATCTGTCCCGGGCTAAAACAACATTTCTGAAGACTTTGGGAACTTACAGACACAAAGCTGGATTTTGACAATGATACATTAACCTAGTACAATTGGGTTATGTATTTCATTAGTTTATTTGGATTAGGAGAATGTTACATTAACCTAGTACAAATAGGTTAAGTATTTCCTTAGTTTAGTAGGATTTGGTTATTTATTTCATTAGCATAGTAGGAGTAGGATAGGAGTATTATAAATACCCTATCATGCTAGAGTTTTAATTAAGTCCTCCCTTAGTGGAGAGGCAAGTCCTCCCTTAGTGGAGAGACACATTCTACTTCTCAATTACAACTCTTCTAATCTTTCCATTAATTCTATTCTTAAATTCCACAACAAGAGAATCGTTACTTGCTAAGGAATCACGCCACACGCCTATCACCTAATCCACACTCCATTACTCAACAATAACAATGCAAATCGTGATCTCCTTCGCACTCATGGGTAACTAAACCTCTTAGTTGGGGCTATGGAAGCCGAATGAGTTACTATCTATTGCTGTGAGTTTGTGAGTTCAAGACACGTATATTACTTATATCATTATTCTCTTCATCTTAATCTACATTCTTTGCGGTTGCAAACGCAAGAATACGCCAGTCTAACATTTAACTTGTTCGCGAGAAAGGTTATTTGTCTGGAAAAAAGATAATGTCAAGGTAGTAGGACACCCTTTCCTATTAAAAAGCTAGTGCCGTAACTGGACTAACCTCTTGGAGAATTCGTACCGTTAGACACGCTTTAAGCTTGCGAGAGTTAAAGTGAAATAGTCCTTGTTTAGGTCGTGAGACGCTTGGATTTACCATCGATTATAATTCTCTATAAGCAATTGCATGTCAAGACTCTACACACTCATAGCCAATAAAGACGTATACCTCAGAAGGTGGACATAACCCCAACGCTTCAATTCTCATTGTTTCACAACCTACGAAATACTCTCTTTTTACTTTACTATTTTCAGCTTTTATTTCATTACTTTGGTTACTTATTACAATCCCCCCTTCTTACGAGACTTGCACGAAAAGTCTATTAATTTTGCTTACTTGTTGACCAAGCTATTCCCTGTGGGATAGACACCCAACCCAGGTTGGGTTCTATATTTGCTAACGATCGCTGTACACTCCCACGAGAGCTGTAGATTGAGCGTTATCAAAAATTGGCGCCGTTGCCGGGGAATACGAGAGTCAATCAAGTTCGTGATAATTACTAGACCCTTTGGTCAAAGATTCTCGTACTTTTACGTTTAGTTTTTGTTTTTGTTTATTGCAGGTTTTTCTTTTAGTGCATGCCCCATACTAGAAGTTCTGGTCAACCGTTATTACTAATCAATCCGGAACCACAACGAATTAGAAGAATGGAAGCACAAGCTGAAATCGACAGGATGGCTGCTCAACACGAGCAAGCAAGATTAGCTGCTCTTGCCGCTACTCAAGTCCAACAACAAAACATTGATAAACCTGGGCGAGCAACAAATCCTTACGATGAATATTTAGGTGATGACGAGTTACTAAACCCTAGGCGTGATGCTGAAATTATAACACCTACCAATCGAAGAGGTCGACAAGCTCGGTATAGGTATGACCGCCAACCTTTGCAACCAGATTTCGACGATGATGATGATGATCTTGATGGTGCCGGAGCCACTGGAGCTATAATTCCACCACCATTAGCGCCCAGAGCCAAATTCAACATCACTAGCACCATGATTCAGTTATTGCAACTCAACGGGTTATTTGGTGGACTAGCAGGCGATGATCCGAATATGCATCTCATCAACTTTATTTCTACATGCAATTCTTTTGACAATCCTGGTGTTGGTCAGAATGCTATTCGATTACGTCTATTTCCATTGTCTCTGTCTGGGGAGGCAATACTATGGTTGAATGGGCTGACTCCTGATTCAATTACAAATTTGAGGCAATTGAGAGACGTTTTCCTAGAAAGATTCTTTCCGCCATCCAAGAGGGCTCAATTGAGAGATGAAATTAGTAACTTTCGTCAGCTTCCCTCTGAAGCTCTTCACGAAACATGGGAGAGGTTCAAAACAAAGCTAACGAGATGCCCAAACCATCACATGACTAATGTTCACCTCATAGAGATCTTGTTTAGAGCCTTGAATTCAGTAACTAAACCAGTGGTGGACAACGCAGCTGGAGGTTCTTTTATGGACCTTACCTTTGGTCAAGCAAGCAATATGCTAGATCGCATGACAAAGCAAAGTAGAGCTTGGCATACCAGGGATTCTGAGGTAGCAAGCCCCACTTTATCTATTGGCATGTCTGCAGACCAAAGAGGAAGAGAAGAAGAACGTGAGCAAGACATGGCGCACATGAAAACACAATTGGATCTTCTGACAAAGCACTTATTATCAGGGAAGACCGAAAAAGTGAAAGCTGTGGCGCTGAAAGGAAGAGACGAATCTGATTCGGAAGAGGAGGCCAACTACTTGAACAATCAGGGGGGTTTCCGTGGGAATGCCCAAGGAAACCAAGGTCGGAACTATTATGATAAATCTGGAAGCAAAGACCAAGGTAGTTGGAAGAAAAAATAATGAAAAGAGTGGTTTGTACGTTCCCCCTGGTAGACGTGATACCACCACATCTAATTCTATGGAAGACATGATGGCTAAGTTATTGAAAGGAGTGGAAGCAACGAGCGCAGGATTGGAGGAGGTAATTGACGATTTGGCCTCCATGAAGCAATTAGTTGATTCTCATTCCACTTCTATCAAGCAAATAGAGCAGCAATTGAGCCAACTTTCAGCAGCATTCAATCAAAGAATGACTGGCACCTTACCGAGCGATACTGTGCAAAACCCAAGGAATGATGGGTCATGCATGGCCATCACTACCAGAAGTGGTAAGGTGCTGGAAACTTCAGCAAAAGGCAAGCAAGTGGTTGACGTAGCAGCAGAAATTGACGCCACACCTAGTGACGTTACAAGAGAAGAAGCTGCAACAACTACTTCAGGCGTCAAGGATGTTTTACCTAGTGACGTGCATCCTGAAAAAAATGATAAACGGAAGCAAGAGGAGTAGAAATCCATGGAGAGAACACTTCCATACCCACCACCACCTTTTCCACAAAGATTGAAGAAGGTGGCCGATGACACTAAGTTCAGCAAATTTATGACTATGTTGAAGCAGCTGACCATTAATGTCCCATTGGTAGAGGCACTTGAACAAATGCCTGGGTATGCAAAGTTTATGAAAGATCTTTTGACTAAGAAGAGGGAAGCAAGTTATGATCTGAAAGATGATGTGCATTATTGTAGTGCAATTGCTACCCGATCGATAGTTCAGAAGAAGGCCGACCCCGGAGCTTTCACTATTCCTTGAACAGTCGGATCTTTGAACTTTGCCAAAGCATTGTGTTACTTAGGAGCCAGCATCAACTTGATGCCATTATCGATCTACAAGAAGTTGGGGTTAGGAGATCCTACACCAACTAATATGAGGCTTGTTATGGCAGATAGGTCGGTAAAGCGACCGGTTGGTATTCTATGCGATGTCTTGTTAAAGGTTTCTTCATTTATCTTTCTAGAAGACTTTGTCATCTTGGATTGTGAAGCAGATTCAGAGGTTCCCATAATCTTGGGACGCCCTTTCCTTGCTACGGGAAGTGTGCTCATAGATTTGAGAGCTAATGAGCTTTCATTCCGAATAAATGACGAAGTGGTTCGCTTTGATGTTTGCAAATCAATGAAGCAACCCAAAGATCTGAGTGTATTTTCTGTGGCCGATGTTGTCTTTGATGATGAGAAAGAGTTACTTGCAGAAGAGCAAATTCTTGATGATCCTTTTGAGGTTTTTCTCATGAAAGGAGAGAATGATGATGCTGAAATTTCTGATGAAGATATTTGTGCTCTATCGGGATTAGGGACATATCACTATACCCCCAAGAAGCTGGATCTTGACCTCAAAAATCGACCCACACCACCAGCTAAGCCATCTATTGAAGAACCACCCACGTTAGAATTGAAGGAGCTGCCAAGCCATTTGAAGTACGCATTCTTAGGAAGCGGAAACACTATTCCAGTCATAGTGGCAGCCGATTTGGGTGAGCAACAAGTTGCAGCTCTTATTGCAACCCTACGCAAGTATATTAGAGCCATTGGATGGACCATTGCGGATATTATTGGTATACCACCTGGGATTTGCACTCATAAAATTCAGCTTCAAGAAAAGTGCACACCCACCATTGAATATCAAAGACGTCTAAACCCACCAATGCAAGAAGTGGTAAAGAAGGAGATTATCAAGTGGTTAGACGCAGGAGTCGTGTATCCTATTTCGGATAGTACATGGGTAAGCCCAGTACAATGTGTTCCCAAGAAAGGAGGCATGACCGTGGTCGCGAATGCAAAGAATGAACTTATTCCACTCAGGCCCATTACTGGATGGAGAGTATGCATGGACTACCGCAGGCTGAATTCTTGGACACTCAAGGATCACTTCCCCATGCCATTTATGGACCAACTGCTAAATCGATTAGCGGGGAAAGGATGGTTTTGCTTCTTGGATGGTTATTCGGGTTATAATCAGATTTGTATTGCACCTGAAGACCAAGAGAAGACAACGTTTACATGCCCATATGGTACGTTTGCCTTCAAACGCATGCCATTCGGGTTGTGTAATGCACCAGCCACCTTTCAATGTTGTATGATGTCTATTTTCTCTGATATGGTTGAAGACACTTTGGAGGTATTTATGGACGACTTTTCAGTTGTTGGTGAGTCTTTTGAAGCATGTTTGGCAAACTTGAGCATGGCATTGCAAAGATGTGTAGAGTTCAACCTTGTGCTGAATTGGGAGAAGTGCCACTTCATGGTAAAAGAAGGAATCGTTCTTGGGCACAAGATCTCCGAAAGAGGAATAGAGGTTGATCGCACAAAAATAGAGGTAATCGAGAAGCTACCACCTCCAATTTCGGTGAAGGGAGTTCGTAGTTTTCTTGGCCATGCTGGATTTTATCCTAGATTCATCAAAGACTTCTCCAAAATTTCTAGTCCATTGTGCAAACTACTGGAGAAAGATGCGAAGCTTGACTTTAATGAAGATTGCTTAAAGGCATTCGAATGCCTTAAAGGAAAACTCATTGAAGCCCCTATCATGGTAGCACCAGATTGGACGCTCCCATTCGAAGTCATGTGTGATGCTAGTGGTGTAGCCGTTGGTGCTGTTCTTGGAAAAAGAAAGGAGAAATTGTTTCATCCTATCTATTATGCAAGTAAGGTCCTAAATGAAGCCCAAAGGAACTACACCATTACTGAACAAGAGCTCCTAGCGGTTGTGTATGCGTTTGAGAAGTTTCGTGCCTATCTATTGGGTACTAAGGTGATCATTCATACAGACCATGCAGCTCTTAGGTATCTAATGACGAAGAAGGATGCAAAACCAAGGCTGATTCGATGGGTATTGCTGCTGCAAGAGTTTGATTTCGAAGTCAAAGATAGAAGAGGTTGCGAGAACCAAGTGGCTGATCATCTATCTAGACTTGGGAATGAGTATGTGGCGCAACCAGAAAATCAGATTGATGATGCATTCCCTGACGAGGAGATACTAGCGACAACAATGGAGAAATTACCATGGTATGCCGACTTTGCAAATTTCGTGGTAAGTAATGTGTTACCTTCCAATTTATCTTACCACCAAAGGAGGAAGTTTATGCATGACGTTCAACACTACTATTGGGATGAGCCTTATTTGTTTCGAAGATGCGCGGATGGTATCATTCGACGATGTATATCCCATGAAGAAGTGCCTACTATATTGGAAGCATGCCACACTTCGCAAGTTGGAGGACATCATGCAGGGAATCGAACGGCAAGGAAAGTCTTGCAAAGTGGTTATTATTGGCCTGCAATATTCAGAGATGCACACGACTATGTGAGAAGGTGTGACCAATGCAAATGTCAAGGTGCTATTTCAAAACACCATGAAATGCCCATGTCCAAAATTCTGGAGGTAGAACTCTTTGATGTGTGGGGTATTGATTTCATGGGACCATTCGTGAATTCATTTGGAATGAAGTACATCTTGGTTGCTATGGATTATGTGTCAAAATGGGTTGAAGCTATAGCATTGGCCGACAATGAAGGAAAGCATGTTGTAGCGTTTTTAAAGAAGAATATCTTCTCTCGCTTTGGAGTACCTCGTACTATCGTAAGTGGTGGAGGATCTCACTTTTGCAACAATCTATTCAAATCTGTATTGGCCAAGTATGGAGTCAAGCAACGCAAGGTAGCTACGCCTTATCATCCCCAAACCAGTGGACAAGTTGAGGTTTCCAACCGCGAGATCAAGCAAATCCTTGCCAAGACGGTTAATGCGAATAGGAAGGACTGGTCTCGAAAGCTAGATGATGCACTATGGGCGTATAGGACTGCATTCAAGACACCCATTGGCATGTCACCTTATCAGCTAGTTTATGGGAAGGGTTGTCATCTACCCATCGAGCTTGAATACAAGGCATTGTGGGCATTGAAGCACTTGAATCTGAATTGGGATAATGTGAAGAACCTGAGGTTGGAGCAGCTGAACGAACTACATGAATTTCGTCTCCATGCATATGAAAGATCAGATTTATACAAGGAGCGGATGAAGAAGTATCATGATCAGCGGATTTTTCGACGAAGCTTCCAAAAAGGTGACATGGTACTACTCTTTAACTCCAGACTCAAGCTCTTCCCAGGTAAGTTAAAATCAAAGTGGTCTGTTCCATTTAAAGTCATCCAAGTCTACTCGTCTGGAGTAGTTGAATTGGAAGACAATGATGGTGTTGTCTTCAAAGTGAATGGCCAACGTGTTAAGCCATATATCGGTCCTCTTGACTCGATGAATGACAAGGCCATCACTTATCTCGACGAAGTCTAAGTACTCGAGATTACTACGTCGAGCCACGACAATAAATAAGGCGCTAGATGGGAGGCAACCCATCATTTTATTGTTTTATTGTTTTGTCGTTTTATCGTTTTATCGTTTCGTCGTTTTAGTATTTTTTCTTTTTGATAAATGAAAATTCAAAAAAATAAGAGTCGTGCCACGACCAAAACTAAGGCGCTTGGTGGGAGGCAACCCATCGTACTAATCATTTTCATTTTGAGCAAATATAGGTGCAAGAAGTATGCGACGAGGAGATTGATCTCCATCGACAATTTGGACGCATTGTATGGTAAAATCGGTAAGTTAGGAATGGTGATGCATAAGGCGATGAATTGAGCCTTTCTCACGTCAAAATAGGCTTCGAGGAAGGCTAGGCCTTGGTAAAAATAGGCCACGAACGATGCACAACCTATTCTATAGCCTAAGGACTCGGAATCTAGTGTGCTATACACTATGCGCCGCCTATTCCTAGGTATGCTTTTGACTATGCGCCGCCTATTCTATGGCATTTGGTCTCAGTATCTCATGTGCCATAGACTATGCGGCGCATATGTCTACAAATGCCATAGACTATGCGGCGCATATGTGCCATTATGCCATAGACAATGCGCCGCATATGTCATTGATATGCCGAGTGATATGCGCCGCATATGTGGTGTTTTTGTCTCCAAATCCGATTGTAAATGGGTCATAACCCAACCCAGACTCTTCCTGTATAAAGGGGACTTAGTTTTATAACACAACCACATTAGAATAAACCCTAAGGGCGCCGCATATACATCCAAATCCTCTCAAAATTTTCTTCTTTTGCTCTTCCAATTCACAAAACCATCTCCACAAGCTTCAAGCAAGTAAGTACTCTCTTATTCTTCATTTATTTCTCGTAAGTACTACGTTGCTATGTCTATTATGAATTTCTAAATCGTATAAGATTGTTGGTGATGTTTATGTGTTTGGATAGTTGATACAAAATCATGTGAGTGAACATATACGTAGGAAAATCTTGACTTGTTTCCGACTTGAATTTGGTTTTAATAAGCATTGTTATACTATTTGCAGAATTGCCATGACTATGAACATTGCTTAAGCTTGTTACTTGGATACTTACATGTTAGACTATCTCGTTCATCGGGATAAGACTTATAGTTGTCTACCGACATAGGAGGTTATGATTGTTGTAAGAATAGCTATTCCATGTGGTAACCCGTATGTAGTAGTGTTGCTATATCTACCATGAAAGTAGTCCAATGGCTGCAAGTAAGTGATGCATTGCTGACTTTCTTGTCAGAATACAATCCTAAAATGTATGTCGACGAAATCTGAGTAATCGACCACTTTTGCTTCACTGATTTGTGTTAACAAAACTAAGTGTGGGGTGGTACCCCTACTGCTTATGTATAGATTGTATCCATTGAGATTGTGCTACCATTAACACTATTTCAAGTCTCAGGTACAATGGCACCTAAAGAGAGACAAGGCAAGGAGAAGGCTACCACTTCCCAAAAGGGCAAGAAAAGAGGCCGCAAGGAGCAAGGAGAACCTTCCTCGATGCAAACACCTTGACTCACGCTTGGAATTAAGTGGGATACTTATGAGGAACTTCTAAGGATGACGACTCTGATGATGATTCCAATGCAAGGGGTATGACCCCAGACATAGAGGATAAGTCCGACCAACCAGGTTCCTCGTATTTATTTTCCACTGAGGACAGTGTCCCGACTAAGTGTGGGGTGGTGGTATTGCATGATATACTTCTCTATTCGCATCTATGTTTGTTTGCTTTTGTTTCATTTTTGTTTCGTTTTGTTTTTTTTAGTAGTTAAAATTTTTTTTAGCTTCGCATGAAATTATTTTGATAGGCAGCATGAGATTATAACAAGAGTATGTGCTACAATTGTGACTATTGAGACGTTTAGGCTCTAGTTGTGACTCATTATGTGATATTGTGTGATTCAATTCCTTCACTTGTTGGGTAGAGAGTCTATATTACTTCCAATCAAGTCGACTATGTGCCTTGTGTGTGTGAGATTAATAGTATCTTCTATGTATGTGGCTGATGCTAGAACTTGCCTGGTATGTATGCAAAGCGAAAATAAGGAGTGTAAGTTTAGGAGATGATTTAGGCATTTCTTTGGCAACCTATACATCTTTACCTTTGTTTTACCTACCCATGGACATCATCCTAGTTAAACCCTTTTGAGCCTTTAGCCTATTTCTTTGATAACCTTGTATGTAAGCCTAATCCATTTTTTTTCAAGACCGTAATTTGATCCAAATTCCTAAGTGCTTTAAAGTGAAAAAGTCATGTGACAACATAAGAGGAAATTGGGTGAGTATGATGCTTTAAATTGTAAGGGTGCTTGAATGTGTTATGGAAAAGAAAGTGCTATCATAAGAGGTATGTTGTGAAATTAAAAAGGAAAAGAAAACTGAAAAGTGAGTTGTGCTTAAAATTGAAAAACAAAAGAGGAGAACAAGGGTGGTAGAATAAAAGAAAGAAGAAAGGTTGAAGGAAAAAAGTGTCAATGATACAATGTGATGTATTAAAGCGCTTAGGAGCTTAGTCACTATTCCTGGCCAAAATAGTCCTACCCGTCCCTTAGCCTACATTACAACCATCAAAAGACCTACTTGATCCTAATCTTAACATTCTGACATTTAGTAGAGTACTACATTAAGGGCAAGCCTATGGTCATCAGTTGCTACATATGAATTCTTTGTGAGAGTGAGAGCAAGGACATTTTGATACCCATGTTTGAAAAATATGCTATATTTGTGAGTAATTATGGGTACTATATTGTGAGACACACATGGTTTATTAGCTTTGGATAGTTTTATATGATTCTATGTACCTTAACGTTTGCATGCGAGTTGATCACCATCACTAGTCTACGCTAGAGGTTAAACTGTTTCTACTTATAATCGGGAAGCTACTCTTTGTTGATAATTTTTGTGCTTGTCTTGAAGAATGTTTTGTGTTGTTGCTGTAAAAACCCTAAGTTGATGTTTAGAAGGACATGATATTTTGTTCGAGGACGAACAAAGCTGCAAGTGTGGGGTGTTGATGATAGGCGAATTCACACGCCTATATCAATATATTTTGCCCATATTTTAGCCTAGTTTTGAGAACAAATTATATATTTCATGCACTTTTAGTCCTTTTTCCTGTAAATGAGCTAACGAACATGATTAGGAAAGTTTCAGGTATAAATGATGCAAAATACAGCATTTTATGGCTTACTTGACGCAAAAGAAAGCTCACAAAGGAAGGGAAGAAAGTCTACACGCCTAAGGACCAAAACTGCTGCATGGAAAATCTGTCCCGGGCTAAAACAACATTTTTGAAGACTTTGGGGACTTACAGACACAAAGCTGGATTTTGACAATGATACATTAACCTAGTACAATTGGGTTATGTATTTCATTAGTTTATTTGGATTAGGGGAATGTTACATTAACCTAGTACAAATGGGTTAAGTATTTCCTTAGTTTAGTAGGATTTGGTTATTTATTTCATTAGCATAGTAGGAGTAGGATAGGAGTATTATAAATACCCTATCATGCTAGAGATTTTTAATTAAGTCCTCCCTTAGTGGAGAGGCAAGTCCTCCCTTAGTGGAGAGGCAAGTCCTCCCTTACTGGAGAGACACATTCTACTTCTCAATTACAACTCTTCTAATCTTTCCATTAATTCTATTCTTAAATTCCACAACAAGAGAATCGTTACTTGCTAAGGAATCACGCCACACGCCTATCACCTGATCCACACGCCATTACTCAACAATAACAATGCAAATCGTGATCTCCTTCGCACTCATGGGTAACTAAACCTCTTAGTTGGGGTTAAGGAAGCCGAGTGAGTTACTATCTATTGCTGTGAGTTTGTGAGTTCAAGACACGTATATTGCTTATATCATTATTCTCTTCATCTTAATCTACATTCTTTGCGGTTGCAAACGCAAGAATAAGCCAGTCTAACATTTAACTTGTTCGCGAGAAAGGTTATTTGTCTGGAAAAAAGATAATGTCAAGGTAGTAGGACACCCTTTCCTATTAAAAAGCTAGTGCCGTAACTGGACTAACCTCTTGGAGAATTCGTACCGTTAGACACGCTTTAAGCTCGCGAGAGTTAAAGTGAAATAGTCCTTGTTTAGGTCGCGAGACGCTTGGATTTACCATCGATTACAATTCTCTATAAGCAATTGCATGTCAAGACTCTACACACTCATAGCCAATAAAGACGTATACCTCAGAAGGTGGACATAACCCCAACGCTTCAATTCTCATTATTTCACAACCTACGAAATACTCTCTTTTTACTTTGCTATTTTCAGCTTTTATTTCATTACTTTGGTTACTTATTACAATCCCCCCTTCTTACGAGACTTGCACCAAAAGTCTATTAATTTTTCTTACTTGTTGACCAAGCTATTCCCTGTGGGATCGACACCCAACCCAGGTTGGGTTCTATATTTCCTAACGACCGCTTTACACTTCCACGAGAGCTGTAGATTGAGCGTTATCAATGAGTGGTAGCCTACAACCCGTAGATTAATCATCATACAAGAGGGTGGGTACTAGTCATACCCTAGCATACGAGTGGTATGCTTAAACGTACCCCACCCAGAAACTCAAAACATGGGGAATTTTCTAAGGATTCAAAGCCTAGGTGTTTTAAAAAATCACCTGAGTCCTGTCTGTATAATCTCATCACAGAGAGCTAGAAGAACTAAAGCTGGTCTGCTCAAAGTCCAAATGACAAATATGATAATTAGCTAATAAGGTGATGTCTGGGCGCACAAATTGAGATAATCAAGGAATATAATCCATTCCAATGCTACAATCAGTCTAGGTGGTAATCAAATTAAACTCTAAAAAACAAGGTATAACTACTCATCACTTAACAATCTGCTCCAAGATGTCCCATTAACCGAGAATGAACCCATACTGAATCCAACTTGAGTATATGACTCCCACTGAGTATATCATCCAAAATTCTCAAAGAAAACTAGAAACTCGAGGTCAAAGCTAAAAAAAATAATACTGGGTTCATAGGCTATCGTATGAACACTTATCAACTATAATCCATCTGAAATCGAGAAGACTAACTAGGCAACTATTGAGTAGACTCGACCAACCTATAAATAAAATCCTAACTTAAATAAGTCTAAAATTAAGGCCACACGCAAGATCTACACCTTTAAGATGAGATCTCAACACCAAAGTTGAATTGCTTGATCTCAACCTCAAACCAAATCTGAAGATGGGTAGGCATTTATACTCAAAATTATTCATTACTTCCAAATCACCATTCCAAGGCATCAAGTCAAACTAAACCAATAAGCCTAAATTATTGCTAACCATTTCAAATCGACTTTAGTATCCAAATCTAACATATCCAAGATAAATCATACCAAGCCATAGTTGAGACATATCTTAAGAACAAAAATCACCACAGGGATAACCATCGATTGAAAATGTAAGCAACCAACTCTATATATACTAGACAGTACGAAATATAGCCACAAAATAGAAATCACGCCAAAGAATGAATCATTGCTGAAGTATCAAAACATACTCAAAAACTCCCCAAGTCTGCAAACCACACTAGTAATGGCAAAAACTAGCAACTCGGAGAAATGCAACTTTGATCAAAACTAGCCAGTCCAATACTTCATCTCAACAAAGAATTGTCATAGGCACATATAATCAAGGAGAAACACTCTATCAAGCATCATCAGGATGAACTAACTCTAGAATGGAGTTTTTCTGAATGCACCCAATAATCACATCATTGAAGAAAAAAATAACCAATCTCAAAACCAAGGTAAAAGTCAAGACCACCACCAGAAAATCAACAACTCAATATAAAGAATTTCCACACTGTTAAATGAAGAGGCATTCATAGGAAATACCATCTACCTCTAACTTTCCAACTCTACTTAAGACAACCATATCATATCAAGAAAGAAGGATCCAATCTCCATACTAATAGCAAGGGAAACCCATCACAAGGGAACAGACCCAACAAATCTAAGAGATAAATTTACGGTATCTCAACATCAATATCAAATTTACTATTGGGTTATGAAATAGCCACACACGAAGAACAGACCCCAAATGGGTCAAGCTCAACAATGCGCTATATAAAAAGAGATAGCCAATACAAAAGCCTTCACAACCCAGTAGGCCAGTCTAAGGATCCCAAACTAAAAAAATGGGTGATACAGCTAAATCGCCAACTTGAGAATCATTACAGAACAACAGAAGGTCAACTTGTCTGCTATATCACAATATATTTCCAAATTAATCTAATATAGCTAACCAAAAGGGAAATAATCAACCTCGTTGCGCTATAAGGGAGAAATCATCAATTTAGACTATATCTACTCAAGCCACCGAATAAGAATTATAAGAAAATAAAATTCTAAGGAGTTAACACTAGTCTATATAGCTATCCACTGAGGATAAATTTCATCAAGTAATAATGTAAAAAATATCGATAACCTCAAGCAACAATAGAAATAGTAATAGTAATATCATGAATAGATGGTACCAAAATAGACATCAATATCATGTACCACTCAAGGGCCATAATAAGGCTAATGTGCCAAGATAAATCGGACTCGAACCCAAAATCTACATCCATAAGGAGAGAATATCAACACAGATCTACTCCATACACTACTAAGAGAATTGAACCATGGAGTAGTAACATAATCAAGAATTCAATAATCAGACATATAATAACCAATATCAACTCATCAAGGTATATAAGCATCAACGGGTATGAAAACCCTAATACACAAAATAAAAGATAAATATGGGAAATGAAAGAACATCTATCACGGTGATCTCTGCAATCATATGCTTGACGAGCATAGGGAGAATAAATTTGAATGAGTCCAAACTCGGATCGACCAACTAAATTATAATTGATGTACCAAGCGTACTATCTCTAACTGAAGATTTCACAACATCGAGACTGATCTAAATGAGCTGAATGACTAGAAATCCAATACCAAAGACACTCTCTAGACTAGCAACCGATCTCCCTATGGTATTAACAAACTCCTGAAGCTCTAATCTTGGTGAGCAACACAAACTAAGCCCAAATGGTTGGCCAACTACCACTGAGAGCAATCTCTACTAAAATGCTCTGTCAGATCACTAGCTCACATCTGGGATGCTTTTTGTATCCTATGTCTTATCTTGTCACAACCAAAACAAACCCTCAGATGGAATACTAATAAAATTACGTTAGTGGCATGACTTTCTCCCACCACCTCCCTAAATCTTAATACATGCTCTTTCTATGGACCTCGCATAATCCACACCTTAAGAGAAAAAGAAACTAGCTGCTATCATATGTTTCAATGCCAAGCAGAGTGGCAAAGCTAAACCTCTAATGGTTTTATGCACTGTCCTACTCAAAGGAATATAGTATAGGAAAATGCTTCGCTCACTAGAGAAATACAATCTTGTACTCAGAAACCGGTAAAGGACCCTAATGAACACCAATAGACCCAACTCTGGGCTGAGAACTACTCGATGAATCAAATGTCATCCATGGATGAGAGGGGTCTACATTATGACTCAGATTCCAAACCATGAACCTCAAAGAGCTGAAGTAGCCACGAGTTCAACTAGAGCCTAAGATGGACCTAAATCCTTTTTGGTTGACACTGAAGGTCTTCAGTATTCATGTCTAACTCTCTAGTTTGATGTTTCACTTAAACTATGGAAATGTGTGTTGAATTCTTGTCCGTATTTATCGATAAGGTCATATCATCCTTCAAGAATAAAATAGAGTCAAAGAATATGTTTGAGGTTTATAGTAATGTGGACACACAATAAGTAGTAAAGAAATGATTTTCCTAAGAATGTCACTGTAGCCTCCCAAAGATAGGTTATAGATATCTCCGCACCGATCCGCAGGGCTCTACTAACACCCAACTCTTGTACTTATACACTGGTGATATCAAGACTCTAATACAAAATTGTCATGCCCTAATTTCTTGGGTCATGATGGAGCCTACAAAAACCTACCAGTAGGAAAATCAAACCCATAGTGAGAAATGGCAACTAACGGACTACTCAATATATATCGAAGAAAATTTAGAATAAATAAAGTAAGAGAATCAACTACATAATAAAGTCCCAAAACTTGGTGGTACCAGTATAAGATCATTTAATATAACAAGAGTACAAGAGTAAAATAGAGGAAGTAAAATACACCGATACAACTCATCTCCAAACACAACATAGAGAAAATTCTAGCACATAAGATGGAGTTAAGAAATACTCCAAATGTCAGGCCTCACTCTAGGTCTCCGAACCTTGGCTGCTCCACACGATGCACACATCAACATCGATAACCCATACTATGATCTGTAAGCTATAGAAGTTTAATATGAGTACCAAATGAATGGTACTCAGTAGGAAACTACCAACTATTTTCCAAAGATAAAGAAAACATAGATAACATATAAAAAGAATAAAAACGACACCAAGTATCCAGCAACCACATAATACAACTAATGAAGTGATAAGGATAACCTATCCTTTTTATGTCCAAGAGACTAATCTTAATAAGGCTAAGAGAGTATCAAGGATGGAGTATCCTATTCCCACAATACTTTTAAATCTCAACACTATACCGTATATCCTTGGCCAATATGCGGTTACAGAATGAAAGAAGATTATAGCATAAAATACAAGGCCAAGGAATAAGTATACAATATAAACAACAAAGGAATGGATATATGGCAGTACAATAGTTACATATAGCTAGATATAAATACATATATAGGTATAAGGTCAACTCAAAGCACAAGATAGATCATCATATCTTCATTTTAAGGCCTCATTATAATCCTATCAGGATTTAGTACACAATACTCAGCATTTATAATCCATTTGTCTAATCATGAATTAATCATGCATAGTGATAAAATCAAAAGATAGAAGAGACAGAATCATACCTCGAATCTCGATACCGAATCAATGACCAATCTGTCATAACTAGACACAACTATGATCATAACAATGATAATAACAATATCAATATCAATGTGACTAACCGAATATTTTAGGTAACCAATTACCTAGTCGAGCCTATGTGTACCCCCACCTCCCAGGATCGGAAGGTCCAATAAGATACAATAACATAAGACATAGTCATCACCCGTATCTATACAACCAACCCATACTGACTAATAGACATAGGCGTATATTGGTGATAGTCGATGTGCATGCAAGAATTAATGCATTGTACACAATCAATATCATAATCTCATTATCATAACCATCAGTCATAATCAACCTTCGACCTTGTTGGGTATATATTTATATATACACACATAAACATATATACATATATAGTTTCCATACATAGGTCTAGCCTGATTTGAACCGATAGATATACACATAGTCCCATCAATATAATCATCCTCCAGCCTTGCTGGTTATCAATATCATCATATCAATATCCTATGGCCTTGTTGGGTATCATCACATCATCATAACATCCTCTGGCTTTGTCGGGTATCATCATATCATCATAAAATCCTTTGTCCTTACCGAGTATCATCATATAATTAAACATCCTTCGACCTCATTGGGTATCATCATATTATCATAAATTCCTTTGTACTTGCCAGATGTCATGATATTATTATAACATCCTCCAATCATATCAGGTATCATCAAAATATCAAAGTTAATTTCAATAATAATAAAGAGTAAGCCCCACGAGGGATTAAGTAAATAAACAAGCCTCATGAAGGCTAAAGTAAATAAACAAGCCCCACGAGGTCTAAAGTAAACAAACATGAAAGGAGAAATGGGGTAGTGTATAATTCCATAGTTCATCATTCATCATTAATATGATATTATCAATAAGAAAATATATATAATAAGTGCAAAGAATCAAGCCTTGACTAAAAGAGTATAAATCCATAAGTCCATTGCTTGGAGTGATCTTTGGGACTAAATTATAATAAAGTGTAGAAAGGGTCAGAATATTTCATGATCGGAGTAAATAATTCTATAAAATCATGGATCGAAATTCGTCTTGGTCAAATTTGTAAAACATCATTATTATCGACTTTTATGTATATAAATTATCCACTTAGTTAGGCTGTTATTATTGTAAAGTAATACTTTTTAAGATGAAAAGTGGGTTTTAATATCTTATTCAGGAAGAATAGTCATAAGATCATAGTTTAACTAGAATCACATCCTTTACAGATATATAATAATCATGAAAGTACCTAATCTATGTATGCCATAACCAGTATCCATATCAATGAATTCATAAGAAACATACCCCATCTCCCTCCATCCCATACCGTAGAGATGTGTATATAAATATATATATATATATATATATATATATATATATATATATTCATAAACTAAAACTGCATGCTTTACAAGGATAATTACTTCCTGGAGGTCCAATTGATACCATAACACGGATGTTAGCCCCATAATATGTCCTGAATAATAACAATATCATAATCCCGGCCTTAGGACCATATTTATATCCAAAACTCATATCGATAATCATAATTATAAGTCGTAACATATCTATAATCATCTCACATATATGAGGCATCTCACCTCTAGGAGGCATCATAAATATATAAGGCATCTTGTACCTAGAAGGCATCTAAAATCTACAGGTCATATATCTTGACTATGAGGAAGAATCACCTCTATATGCCCAGAAATATATTTAAGAGGAAATATCATCTCTATAGGTCAAATATCTTATCTCAGAGAAAATATCATCTCTATAGGCCATTAACCATAATTTGAGAAAAGTCATCATAATTTATCAATCCGCAAAGTTAGCTTAATCAAAAGGATCAATGGTCTCAACTATGCCTATCATCCGCAACTATGTCCATAAGGGATGACACAAGTTTGGCCTAAGTAGGCCGGATGAACATATTTCTAATCATCAATTTCCACATTTAAGAAAACTATGCCCCAAACTAGGCTAAGGTATCTAGTTCAACTTCTAAATGTCAAGTAAGCCATAACCAATCCAAAAGTAGGAACTTCATCTAGAAACATGGACATTTAAGTCAACTCTACCCAATTTACAGTTTCAAGATAACTAGATTAGCCCAACTAAGGTTAATTATACTAACCATGATTCCAACACTTAAACCGCATCCCAAACTTAGCATCATGCCAAATTCTTGGAACAAATTAGTTCATTGTAGGGAGATGGCAATAGGGTCCTAAAGGGTAAAAAACATTCCACCATACTGGTCCAAAATCCTCATCTAATCCCAAGGAAATTAAAAATCAAGACTAAGCCATTTTACCCATAATCAATCTTAATATTCATATTCAAATGCAAAATATAACACATCATGTTCGAAGAAGAGTAGGTAGAAGCCTACCTCAAAGCCAAACCGCAAAAACTTACATCATTCACCAACATCTATCTCTACTTCACATTACCAAAATTCCATCACACTATTAAAATTATAATCTACTTATCAATACAAGTCTAATAATACAAATATTGTACCATTGTGGTTTGGGTCCAAAAAAAAACCAAAAACCCTAAATAGGTCCTGCTTATATTGTATTTCTGAGGTCAATCCAATATTCATACATGAAAAAGGAGTCATAATCCTCAAAAATTAGGTAAAAAAAGATAATATGGGGCTAAAATCAAGCCCTCAAGATATTTGGGGTTTTAGGTCAAGAACTAAGAAATTCATCAAGAAATCGATGAAATATTACCTTAAATTCAAAGATATTCGCAATAATAGGTGATAATAAAGTTCCCAAGGCACCCACATGATCAATTTTTAGTTATCATACCCATTTGGAGTTTCTAGGACTCTAGGATAAGCCAAAAATAGCCAAACTGTGGTCTAAGGGGCTTATTTATAGCCCCATCAGATATCCAAGTATGGATATCACACACCCAAGCTCACTATTGAGATATCTCCTTAAAAATTAGGGTATGAAGATCACCATATCCTCTCTCGTGATCGCAATATGACCCTGATGCAGTAGATATCAGCTAAGTCAAAAACTCATTTTTGACATTCAAAACTTATGTAGACTCCAATTTTTGCAAATGAACTATATAACCCCACTAAATATGACATTTCGAGCATAATGGTGAAGTCAAAATTTCCATCAGTGGTAGGTTAGACTAAATATGGGTCCCAAACCCTAAATTCTCAATTTTTCAACTTTACAACCTATAGGTCGAAATAAGCTCAGGTACATTAGGATCCAAACCAAAGGAATACCTAGACTAAAATCGATATTCTGAAGATATTGGTGTTGTATTAAATTGCATCCAAGATGATTTTATTGAACTTTTTGTCAGGTGGCCATTTGGAACCAGTGAAGACTTTCAAATGGCGAATTAGTTCTAAAAACCAAACGAAATACCTGTTAATCAAATAGTTAGTCCCACCAAGTCATAAATGAATTAGGGAATCTATTAGTGAAGATTAGAATAATATAAAAATAAACCAAAAGGCTCATTACACTCAGGTTCGGGATATGGTTCAAGCAATTCTTTTTCCCTTGCCATGTTGCTTGAGGTTAAGACCTGTACCTACAAGTTCAGAAGCTAAGACCAAATGGTCAGCACTTATAAAACAAAATAGCCAATCTAAAAATTAGAGAGTTGTCAATTTTCAAATCCTCAATAACGTCACCAAAGAATTATTGTATCCTATTGCAAAGAAAAGTGTATGTGGTCATGCAAGTAATAAAGTGACCCTTTTGAGCCGATTATCAATTTTACAAGGACTTGGTGTTTAGCAGTCAATCCAAATCTAGCGTTACTATTGAGATTAAATAAGTTCTATTTATAACCAAAAAGAGTTTGAGTTTCGAGAAAGTAAAACTAACAATAATCAATAATGAGAATAGAGAATGCTTGCAATAATAGTGAGCGAATACTGGATCAACGGAGTATCAAATATCATACAAAGCTATACAATATCACAGGTTAAGTTAACTATATTATTTGTTGATTCACGAAGTTAAGGACATGATTATGGTCTTTTGAGCCTCTAATCGTCTATCTGACTTAGCCCCACAACTACATCATTGAGCGGAAATATGAGAACTAATTCAAATGCATTTGTATTTCTTTTCGTATTTGAACCAAATGGGGCAAATTATGTATGTTCCTAACCTAACCGTAAATCCTATATTGAATTCATTAAAAGATAAGAACTCAATCTATATGTTCCATATTCTAATCTAATATTCCTCCTTCTGGGCTCACAATAGAAATATAAATGTATTCTAAAGGTCGTGAGTCAATAAAATAGTAATAACAAAAACATATGAACAACCAAATATGATAATAAACTTAAAAACAACTTAATTGAATGCCAAGTAATCATGTTTAGTAGCCACTCATAATATTACAAAGAATCACAATAATGATATTCATAAGTAAAATCTATAAGTGGAATAATGTAAAGAAGAAAAATTCTCTTTTGAGCCTCCCTCGGGTGTTTTCTCTCTCCCAAAGTCATCCAAGGTGTTTATAATAGAAGCTAAGTGTCCTATTTATAGTGTAAGATGATTCTTATCTGAAAATATATATGGGCGTGACACACCCTTATTAAGGATGTCAGTAGGCATGCCATGCTCTAATTGTGCACCCTCACTGAAATATGCCATTGACTTTTTATCCAATGGTGTGCTACGTTCTAATCACGAATATCAGTGAGTGCGACACTACAATGTTTCAAATTCTAATTTTTCTTTACACTTTAATCCTTCCACTTGTCTTCAATTCATGCACTTTGTAGTTGTCTTTCCAACTTTATTTAAGCTTGTTTTCCTTCCCAGTATTGCTCCTAACACCTTCAATGATCTCCTAATATATCATTTAACAAAAATTATTTCATACAACACAATAATGCTCATCTAAGTACATTAGAACAAGCATAGCTCAAGATAGCACCATTAATTCTCTTGTCTAAGATGTATTTGATCATTTTGATTATTAACTTATTTTAAATGCACCTTAAACTCTCTCAACGTGTTATTCAACACATAAATACACAATTAAACCCTTAATAGCTCATTAATCACATCAAGAGGTCCTTCAAACTAAGTTAACCGCGTAAAGATAATGAAATTTAGGTGTATAAATATTCCTAAGATCAATACTATCTTTTACTGTCAAATTAAAAACATATGCGCTACACTTAACATGAAAAACATTATTATTGATCGGACAAAATCTATGGCTTAGAAAATTAGTCTCTGTCAAATTTCTAGAAGAATTATCTTATGTGATACCCATTATCATATCATAAAGTCCAAAATATTCTTAAACCTCTCTTGTCCAACTAGCTATATAACCACTAGTTTTATTCTCTTCAACATATTTTTAACCTATAATTCTTTTTCCATATTACAATCCTAATCAATCTAATAAACAGTAAGAGTAATATTGTCATTATCATTAGGACTACACCTTATATCATAAGTGATAGATGCTCTAAGCAATAAAGAAAGTGTCAATGTTCATATTTTAATTAAATTTCTTGAAAAATCTCTAAAATTAAAATTATTCACTTGTCAAATATGATGAATAAAATTGAGATATTCATTAAATCTAAAAGGAAAACCACTAACAACAACTAGTTTAGGTAATTTGTCAACATATGCGAGTGATGTGCTTGGGCCAACCCGGTTACTTTTCAAAGTAATCTGAACCATGTTAGAACCACCTAAGATGCTTCAGTGAAAGGTGCACTAGTTTTTATTTTGCCTTTACGACAAATTCTAGGTAAGCAAATTCCTTAGCACAACCTCTCAGTGTCTAGTTTGTTGTCCCGTCCGACCATGTGATCCCCCAATCAAATGTGCAATAATGATATTACATTTATTTGAAGTAGCGGTAGTTCTATCCTTATTTTATAACATAAATTTTCAAACTAATGATCTTTTAGGATGTTCAATCTTATCGACCCTAGTAAACATTTTTGTTTGTGTAATTACGTAATTGGACTATTAGGAGCAGGAATCTCATCTAACTCTTATTCTCTACATCTTCCTCTTCATCTAAGACATTCTCAAAATTACCGTAACATCTATATAAGGCCTTATGATTTACATCAGTAGGATTAACATCAACAACACAGGAACCTTGAAAGAAGTATAGTAAAATCATATGATTAATTCTTAATTTAGGTGTCAATGATTCATAACTACCTCCATCCCCCACCTCTACTACTAGCATCCTTATCGTTTTTCCTCCTAAATTTTAAATCTTGTTATAAGTGATTTTTATCACTATTTTCTTTTAACCAACATCCATATTTAACATGAAAATAGCTAAAATATGAAAATCAAACAATGAAAATATTGCAAAAAAATATAGAAACAAAATAAATAAACAGATGAAAATTGAATTGAATGTCTATAAAAAAACAGACGTATACGACCAAAAGTCAAAATTGAGTGATGACAACTAAAACTAATACAAAAAATGTTAAAAAGTAATAAATAATATTAAAGAGCATTAGAAAATAATATAGACCATTGGATATTTTGCGGAAAATTATGGGGAGAAGAATGGGTATTTATAGCAAAAATAAGACTTAGGGGGGTTGGCAAAGAGGGGGGGAGGGGAAGATAACCATTGCGGGTCTTGACTAATGCTTCCTACAACAAGTTGAACGATTGAAATTATTTAAAAAATTTATTTTTGTAATAAAATATAACCTTAGGCCGGACAGGTCAATCGATCAACATGACATTGTCTTCCCTAGTCCCTATTGTAGGTGATATCAAATTAGTGCCTATATCGAGCAAACCAGAGCAGGTCATCAAAATCAAAATTTCTATGGAACGGGATAGACCGGTCTGATAGCCGGCATTGATGGAGATAAAAGAATTAAGTCCACTGAATTTAGAGTGTATCCTTAAGGAAATTACGTCCCTCAACTATCCGAGGATACATAATGTATCCTCCAATATAAAACGATTCACCATATTAGACAGACAGTACCTCAAATTCTTCCGAACAACCAACTCACTCAATGGTAGCAAATCGTAATTGAGATTTTCTAAGAAAGAGGAGTTTTTAACTACAAAATTTTCATACCAATGTTGAGGAAAAATCATATATTTATAACCAAAAGATGTTGCTTTAGAAAGAAATAATATTTCATGAAAAATTGCACTTTTTTGGAGCGTGGGGCCTATATGGGGATTAGTTTACGTCTGCACGTGGACACTTGCGCCCGCACATCATTTTGTCATCAGAACATAAAGTTTGGAGTTGATCTGTAGTGGTATCTGCGGAGCCAGTTGCATCCCAGATGACCATATGTGGCCACAAATTATCTTTTCATCATCCAAACAATGAATTGAAGGATAGAGACCCTTCAGTGTACACTAGAAATGCATCCGGAAGTGTTATTTTGCGTCCGTAATGTAGAAAAATTTAGATAAGATTTTAAAATTAGATTGTCATTCATAATTAAATTTCAAATAAATTTTTTCCAAAAAGATGGTCTCTCAATCATTTGACAAATCCAAATTAAAAGCTAGAGTCAAAGAAGAGCGATCGATGATAATAATGCAAGACTTGTCAATTTTTTTTTAAAGTGAAAATATATAATTTACTTTTTCCCTTATTCCATTCATGCGCTTTTTAGATTATTAATAGGAAGGCCATTCGACAATCTAAGGTAAGTCTTTCTACGGAGAGTAAGCCTTACTTGTAAACAATTAAAAATTCTCTCAAATATCCAATAAACTATTCAGTTTTATACTCAGATATGGATGATCAAAGCTCAGAATTATCAAATCTATAAAAACAAATATTTTTATTTAAGATTATGAATAGCTAAGTCCATTAATTCCTAACAATCATGATATGATAAAATAAGTTCATATTAGTTACTAAATTGTAGACTTATTTAAAGAATAATATGTTGCAAAGTTTATTAGCAAAGAGAAAAAGGAGAAATTTCCTAGAACTATGCCATCCTAAAGGTGAAACCAGTAAGGCAAAGTAGCCGTCATAGGGTAGTAACTAGAGTTGAGGTACTGTTTAGGGAAAAAGTATCCGAATGTACCATGCTAATAGTGACAGAGGAGCATAGTTATTTAAGAATAATGTGGTATATAGTAATCTAAGAAGATTATATTTTATTATGTATATGATTGGAAGGAATACTTTGGAACTAAGCATCATATGAAAATGACAACCTACTTATCTAACGAGATGATAAATGAATTTAAGATACTTGTTTTGTATGTACTTAGGGATATAGAAATAATAGTTATAAAGAAACTTATATGGGAAAAGATATTTGATTTTGAAGATGGAGAGTTATTAAATCTAGAATGGATAGAATACGAGTAAGAAGACATAGACTTACATGATGATAAACATTATTATTCATATTGGTATTACTTATACCAAATTGGGGGGTTAGAAGGGGGTTCGATACCTAACATAAATTTCATGTTTTATTAAATATTTTATCATAACATTTCTTCGTTATTTGTTTTAATCTTATTAATTATTCTATATTATTCTTAAGGTATTCTACATGTTCCATATCTTTTGTTTATCATAACATTCCTTTATTATTTGTTAATCTTATTAATTCTTCTATATTATTCTTAAGGATTCTATATGTTCCATATCTTTTGTTTTCATGTATTCAATTAGATTCTTTTTTATTAGTATTTCTATTATCTTATCTCTTCTATATCTTTTCTCCAATATTGCAAGTATTTGTAGTTTATCATTTTAATCTGAGTAATATCAATTTGAATAGTAATATTTATCATCATGTAAGTCTATGTCTTCAAACTCGTATTCTATCCATTCTAGATTTAATAAATCTTCATCTTCAAAATAAAATATCTTTGCCCATATATGTTTCTTTATATCTATTATTTCTATATCCTTAAGTACATACAAAACAAGTATCTTAAATTTATTTATCATCTCATTAGATAAGTAGGTTGTCATTTTCATATGATGCTTAGTGTAAAACTATTCTTCCAATCATATACATAATAAAATATAATCATCTTAGATTACTATATACTAGATTATTCTTAAATAACTATGTTCCTCTGTCTCTATTAGCATGGCACGTTCGGATACTTTTACCCTAAACAACACCTCAACTCTGGTTACTACCCTATCATGGCTTCTCTTCCTTACCAGTTTCACCTTTAGGATGGCATAGTTCTAGAAACTTTCTCCTTTTCCTCTTTACTAATAAACTTTGCAATATATTATTCTTTGAATAATTCTACTATATAGTAACTAATATGAACTTATTTTATCATATCATGATTGTTAGGAATTAATGGACTTAGCTATTCATAATCATAAATAAAAATACCTATTCTTGTATGATTTGATAATTCTGAGATTTAATCATCCATATCTAAGTATAAAACTAAATATCTTATTAGATATTTGAGACAATGTTTAATTTTTTACAAGGAAGGATTGATCTTCGTAGAAAGACTTGCCTTAGATTACCGAATGGCCTGCCTATTTATAATCTAAAAAGCACGTAAAATATTCCAAATTTACATTTTTCCTCCTTTTACAAAAAGTAAAATTAACTTTACAAAAAGTGCTGAAAAATTAAGCAATAATTAATGTACATGTCTCTTTCGTAACTTTGTATCTTGTCAGTGAATCTTCTTTATTTTCTCATTTGTTGGATTTTTTCATCCTTATCTTCTTGGTTGATCTTCCTCTATTAATTGTAGTTGTCTCTATCTTCTTTGTCATTGGTCCTTGTGTATCTACCTTGATTGATTCTCTTATTCTAGTTGGACTTCTGGGATAACATTATCTTATCCATTGCATCTTGAACATAGGTGATCTGGGTATTTATGTCCTATTAATTTACAGTATCTGGTCAATAATTCTTCTAAAATGAATCCTTTCTTAATTGCTCTTATAGTTGGTTGTCTTTCTGGGTTAAGTAATGTCATTATCCACCTCTGGACTTTTTTCATATATGACTGTCTTAGTTCTCTTGAATTAGAATAAATCATTGACTATTCTCTTGAATAATAGCTCCATATCGGGTTTTCATTGAGATAATTATTTGCTAGTTCTTGAATAATCGTAGATATTCCAATAATTTGCTTGTTTGTGTAGAAATCTGGTATCTCTACTTTAGGTATTTCTGGTTGCTGTCCAATGTCTCCTGGTATGTTCATATCTCTGGTTAATCCAATTTTTATAACTTGTATAATTGGTTTGATTTTATCATATAATATTTCTGTTAGCGTAGTATAAAACATTATGAAAAATAATTTTGTTTGGTTATCTTTTTGTAGGTTATAAATGCTTTGTATATTTTCGGTATAACTGATAATTCACTTCCATCTTGGGTACATATGGCATTAAGTAATCCATAACTGAAACAAGTTTTAACTAGGTTTGCACTGGTCCTTGGGAGTGCAATTAGATTGTTGTATCCTTGTAATTCTTTGGTTATATAGTTTTTATTTGGTTCTTAGATGTTTGTGGCTCTAGGTTTGAGGTTTAGGTAAGTTTGTATTTTATGGATATTTTCCATATATGATCTGGTTATATGGTTATAGGCTTTTTTATCTTGGTTTAGACTTTTTAAATATGTAGTAGTTTGTGGTGGTACGAATAAAGGGTCATTTTATATTTTTGGTATAAATGGTTTATCAAATATCTTGTTCAGGTTCAATCCTTATTTATTAACTCCTTTTCTTGTACCTGTAGCTGTAGATTGATAAAGGTTATGGATTTTATGGAGTATCCCAACGTCTCCTTTTATCTCTCAATTTTTTATGTCTTCCTATCGACGTAGCTCTGCATTTTTAGAGTCATTCAGCTAACTTATAGCTTTAGACTTCAGTTTATCTTCATTAGTCTTTAGCTTTTCTACCTTATTGCCCATACTGTCCACTTTTAGTAAAAGTGTAGTTAGGATTTTGAATATTTCTTCTAGTGCATCTTTTTCTGTTATATCAGTCTGTGTAGCTTTGTCTTAATGTGTAGTCCGCAATAACATTTTTGTTAGTATTAATTATTTCAACTATAAATATAAAATTTAATATATTTAATACCAATCTCTGTATTTTTTTCTTGTAACTGAATTTTGTATTTTCTTAGTTAGCCACCATCGTACCTGTGTGTTATTTGTTCGCACAATAAATTTGTTATATACGATATATGGTTAAAATGCTGATAAACATTTATATAATGAATATAATTCTTTCCTATTTATATCCAATTTTATTTTTGTATCATTAAATGTTTGTGAATAATACCTACAATGATGTTCTATTTTTTCATTCTCATATTTGTAAGTCAGTACTCCTTCATAGCGGTAGTCACTTGCATCTGCTTCTACTATATACATATAAAATTCGTGTTTTCATCTGGAAATTGTAATTTAGGTAGTTTTCTACAAAGTATTTTTATTTTTTGTTCTTGTTTTTGGTCTTCTTCATTGTAATTATATTCTACATCCTTTTTATAATTTTTTCCGTAGTGGTTTTAAATTTTCTGCTAGTTTTGGTATATATTCTCTTGGTTTACTAATCCTAAGAATGATTGCAATTTCTTTTTTGTATCTAACTCTTCTTTTGAATTTATTATCTTTTGCACTATATACTGTTGCATTTTTACTCCATTTTTATCTATTTGTATTCCTAAGAATTCTATCTGTTTTGTCATTCTTTCTGCCTTTTTCTCACTTAAGCTTATTCCTGATTTTTCTATTATACTTATAAATTGTTCTAATAATTTTAGATATTCTTCTTTAGTTTTTGAATATAACAATATGTCGTCTATGTATACTATACAATTAGATAATTTTTAAAAATAGTTATCCATAAAATGTTGATACCTTCCTGGTGCATTTTTATATCCAAATGGTAGTATATTCCATTCATAAAAGTCTTGTGGTACTGTAAATGCATTTAGCTTTTTAGATTCTTCTTCTAGTTTTAAGAGATAAAATCCTGACTTACAATCAAACTTGCTAAAATAGTTAAATGCTTGTATTTTTCTTATTTTTTATATCTTGTTTGGTATTGGGTAATTATATGTTATAGTTTTTGCATTTAGGTTTCTATAGTCAATAACCATCCTGCTTTTCCCTCTTATTTTTCACTATGTTTATTTACAATATATGCTGGGCTAGTGTGTTTACTATTATTTTTTTGTATATATTGTTTTTCTAATAGTTAATCTATGTGTGTTTTAAATTCTTTTAAATCATCAAAATTATATGTTAATGGTTTTTGAGTTATTATACTATCTTTATTTACTAGTTCAATTTTTAGAGTAGTTTTATGTTTTTTCATCCTTTTAATGGATCTTCACTATATGGTTGTTTTAATTTATTTTTAATTATTTCTACCTTATCTATTAAAAATATGGTCATTTCTTCCTTATTTATTGAAAATATTATGGGTTCTATCATATCTTAAGTGGTTTTTATATTTTCTAATTTTTGCATGATTTTTTCACTTCCTTTTATCGAATCTGTTTTATTTTTTATTTTATTAGTAACTCTTTTTGCTATAATCTTTTGTTTACATGGCGTTGTAAACCACCAGTGTGTTTTAGTTATTATGTGCAAGTATAGTTTATCTAAAAATGGCATTCCTAAAAGCATATCTTTTGATGTTAGGTTATAGTTACAAATTTCTTCTATTGTTAGTATTTTATCCCATATTTGTATTTTTACATTTCTAGCTTTATATGTAATTAGGCTTCCTTCATTATTAAATCCTTTAACTACTATTGGTGTTTTAAACTTATCTCCTTTACTTTCTGGTAAACAGTTATATCTACATAGATTGGCTTCTGCTCCTGTCTCTATCATAGGTGTATAATATCTATTATAATATCATTCTATTATTATTTTCATAAGTACATATATTTTCATATTAAAGCTCTTTTTATTAATAATTTTTTCCTATTATATGTTATGGTTATTTGGGTGTGTTCTATATTGTATGGTCTTACTTGTTCCAACTATTTTATTTCTAATATTATATCTACTTTTTGTGTTTCTTCTTTCACCTCAAATTCGATGTTTATCTTCCCGACTCCTATTATAATTTCCTTTTCGGTAGTATTTTTAATAATTATTCAGTTTCTTGGTAAATCTGGACATATATTATTATTAGTTTTGATTTCTTCAGTTTTTACTAAATGTCTCATAATAGAATTTTCTTCCTGTCCTGTTTTATTAATATTAAATATTCCTTTTCATCCATCTTTCCTATTATATAATATTGTGTTAGGTTAGGTTTTGGAGTTATCTCATATGGTATTCTTTTTGATGGTTTTGGTTTTTCGTAAGATATCCATTTTGATGTTCCTATCCGTTCATTTACTATTTCTAAATCTCCTTCTATATCTATATCATGGTAACTGTAATCATTATTATCTATTTTTTTACGAATTGTTCAAAAGAAATTTCTATTTGTATTTTGTTTATTTTATTTTTTCCAGTTATCTTATGCTTTGTTGTTAATACATATAAATTTTTACATCTTGCTGTAAATATTTTACTTCCTTGGGTTAACTCTATTCTAGATATTTTCCAATATAGTACTAATGATTTATCTATATTTTTATCTGTTATTGGTACTGAATAGTTTTCACTTATTATAAATTTAAATTATATTAGATTTCCTCTTATAGCACTTATTATACCTTTTTCTATAGGTTTTATGATCCTATCATCTGCTAAATATGATTCTATTGGTGTACTATTCTTTTCCTAAAACATGCTTTTATTAATATCTCCGTTCCTCCAAGGTGTACATATTTTATTCGGTCTCTACTCTTTATATCCTGTATTTTTTTATTAACTATTCTCCTTGTTACTAGCGGTATACTAGCTTTACCTTCGCGTATCTACAATCTATTATATGTTCTTTTTGGCTTACTACGTAGTATTCTTCTTTTCGTCTATTAAATATATTTCTTATTGTTCATATTTTAAATATTTTTATACTATCTTCACTTTCTAATTCGTAGTCTATATAATCTATCTGCATGTATTCTATATTTTCTATTTTTATTTCCGATATTTGTTTCTTTTTTGGATCTTTGGGTATTTTACAATCTTTTGCTATATGTCCTAGTTTTCCACAATTATAACACTTACATTCTTTTATAGATTTCTTTCTTCAATATGATCTTTTATATTTATAATTTTTTTAGATAATATCTTTTTCTTGGTTTTTTATATTTATATTGGGATTTTCTATATTTATTATATTTCTTATACCTTTTTCTTTCCTTGTAATATTTTTCTTCGCATCCAAATTGGAGTGTTATCTTATCTTCACAACATGCTAAATTATTTATTAATATTTTTTCTATTTTTATTTCTTCCCTGTATTTTTCACATATATTCCTATACCATTGTTATAAAAATTTTATTCTTGCTCCTAAAGTATCTATTATTTTTGCTTCACCCCAACTTTTTATTATTTTTGAACTGAATGGCTCAGGTAGCTTGTTAAAATATAATTTCTTATTTTCTTACTTTCTTATATATTATATTTTCCCTTATAATAATATTCTCTAAATGCACATGTATATTCATCTACGTAGCGCATATTACATATTGCTAATTTCTATATTACGTTCCCGTTTGTATCTTTTTCTATATTTTGTTCTTCTTCTTTTATTGCCATACTACTAAACTCATCTGTATAATCATCTACGTAACACATATTACATATTGCTAATTTCAATATTAGGTTCCTGTTTGTATCTTTTTCTATATTTTGTTCTTCTTCTTTTGTTGCCATACTACTAAACTCATCTCTTATAGCTGTTTCACATTTTTTCAATATTTCTATTGGTGATGCTTTAGTTGTTCCTTCTGTGTTTTTGTCAGATCTTAGTACCTTTTTACTTTCCTCAGTTAAATTTGATAGCCATAATTTTACTGTTCCTATTAATGTTCTTTCAATGTATTCTGGTGTATCTATTGTGTTTATACTACTATCTAGTAATTGTTTTGATATATATCCTACCCATAGTTGTAGCATCTTGTTTGTATCTATTACACAGTCCAAATCTAAGAAGTTGTAATTTTAATTAGCTATTTGATTTGGTGTCCATTTGTATTCATTGTTTGGGTTGTACCTCTTTGTAATACCCCGAGAACTCTAACCAATAGTGCCACCATGACTCAAGCTTATGAGAAATAAATTAGAGTTCTTTGGTTGTTTTTTGATCAAGGGTGATGTGTATAGCCTCAAAGATGCCCTAGCGATTAGGTGAATCAAAACATCCCTTACCGATTGAAATCTTGGAAAGGATGTTGGCTTAGTCAATTTCAAATGAGCATATCTATTGTTACACTAAGAAATTTTTTATCTCATGACCCACGAACAGATAGATAATTGAATTAGCTTTCCAACGGTACCAATTTCACCCAAATTCGGTATCGGAGCGAAACGTTATGCCTGTTTTACTCCAGTGTATCAGCCTGAAAACTGTGTGACAACATTTTGTGATGACTTGTCACAATCTGATGGCTTGTCACAAAATGTCGTCACCTTAAGCAGAAAGACACAAATTCCACCCTTTTGTGATGACATTTTATGACGACTTGTCGCAAGTCTGACGACTTGCCACAAATGTCGTCAGCTATTTTTTCAGCAATTAAAGGACATTTTTGCAAGGGTATTCTGGCCTTTTCCCATCTTTTGGAGGCCCCCCTCTATCTCTCTCTCTCTATATATATATATATATATATATATATATATATATATATATATATATATGAGAATCCCCATCCAAACCCTAATTTCTTTATTTTCTCTTCCAATTCTCTTATGAAAATATATTTAGGGTTTAATTCATGAACATTAATCTTCCAAAAATCATCCATAAATCTTCAAGATTTCTTCAAGAACCAAGTTCCTAGTGTGGGCTTCGAGAATCATTTATTACAAGTACGTATAGAGTCTCAAGCACTAGAATTCATCCAATTTCAAAGATTAAGGTATGTGGGGTTTTGAACAAAGCAATCCTTTCGTTCTTGTGCCCAAAGCTTTGATTTCTATTATGGATTTATATGATTTTGCAAGTGGGTTTATACCCAAATTACTTCATCATGAGACTATGAGAATATAAATTGTTCAAGCTTTGTTATACATGATTATTTTACTATTCCCAAGTTATGACTTGATATTTAATATTGTGAATTTCATATTTCTACCATGAGTTGATATTTCAAGTGCTTTCAAGATATGTGTAAAGCTTTAAGCTTCCTTTTGACAAATTGGATTATTGAGTATATTGATTCATGAGATTGAGTTGTTACAAGGATTCTTGATATTTTCTCAAAGTTATTGATTGTCACGACCCGAACTAGGGCCTGGCCGTGACGGGCATCCCAAACCATGAACAACATTCATATAAATAAAGAAGATCCAGAAACAAAATCTTCTACGGAAACATGGTCAATTCTGAATTCAACATAAGTATGGAAACTATAAATCAATTACATCTAAATAACATCTGACTCAGTCTGCAAAATCTCTACTACATGAAAATCTAACACTGTCTGAAACTGGGACAAGGTACCCAGTAGACCAAATAGGAAATAAATAACATAATCTGAAAAGACAGGCCTTCCAAAATAGAGAAGGCTCAACAATTGGACATTGCAACTCTGTCTGATTAATGCTACTACTTTTCTGGACCCCTAGACTGAGCCTCAGAACCTAGAAGGAGGAGGGGGGGTCAATACATATGTACTGGTACGTAGAGTAAATCCAAAAATAAAAATTTTATCCAACATATATAAGATCAAACATAGTAAGAAATCACATGGGCATTCTAAAAGACTCTGTAAAAATTATTACAACTCTGGGAAATCTGTGTTACTTCTGCGTTAGGTGGTATACCCTAAAATTCTGAAAAATTCTATGGGCTATATGAAAACTGCCATTAACTCGGCAGCGAAGCCCCCAACCAAAGTGTGTCGCAAGGGTCGGAGTCTCTCAATCTACTACGCCACATGGCCATTTCCAGCTTACAATAATAATCTACCCATATCGGCAAATATAGTTTCAGGCTAAGAGTTGCTTGAACTCGAGCCTTCTTCGGGTAACCACCTAACCCTCTTTAAGCCTCTTTTTAAAACTCTATAAAATCATGCAAGCTCTGAAAGCATGCTCTAAAAATGTATTCTGAAAATATATTCTGAAAACATAATTTGTCATGGCATAAATACATATGGTATCATAATACCATTTACATGCAAGTCACATATCTGAGCCATTATTAGTCTGTCATAAATATCTCTTTTCAAAACACAAGTTTGAGACTTTAACACCTCGGGATCCCATCTCGAGACGCCACAGAGTGCTTACAACCCCGAAGGACTACAAGCTAACCCTTTACTGATACCTGTATCTGTACACTGTATAATATCGGAAATAAATACGGAAACTAGCCATAAGGTTCAATAAATCTATGAATACTCAAAATGCAAAAAACTAAATACTAATGCATCAATCTGAAAAGCCTCTGAACAATCTGAACTGGAAAGTTAAAGGGACAGGTTCCCAACTAACTCACTCAACTGAAAAATAAATATGGTCTGAAGCAATAATAGTAAACTAAGATTCGTCCTCGAAAGAACAGGACACACTGCTACTCTGTTGACTGGGACGGAACTGCTGAGGATACTCTGGATCCTATGCCTTTGAACCTATGGTGTCAAATAAAACACCATAGTGCAAATGCGTCAGTACAGAAATGTACCGAGTATGTAGACGAGGTACGCTAATGGAAGGGATTATGCATGCATAATATCTAAACTGATTAATCATGAAGAAGCCGCCTGAGAACACAGATATGAATGGATAGACCATGAAAACAATTATCACAACTCTAGATACTAAAACTCGGATACCAATTTATTGCAGACAGAAATCACTACTGACACTGAGATACCGAATCACTGACTCATCTGATACTGATAACTGATAGGATTAGAGATCAGCTTTTCTAACAGATTATTCCAGAAGAGATTATCAATGATAAGAAGTATGATCATGTCCGAATCTGACAACAAGAATACTCAACAGAATCTAAGATAGAGATCAAGCCTATCTGACGGGCGATCTCTAGATATGGTAATAAAGATACTCAATATGGTCTTAGACTTATATCAAGCCTCTCTGACGAGAGATATCTAGATATTATAATAATAAACTGTATATGAGACTAAGCCTATCTAATGGGATGGTCCATGAATTAATGGAACTATCTGAATTCCTTACTGAGATAGACAACTGTACCACATAGTCCTAAGTTTTGAAGATTGATACTGAAACTATAGCTGTGGGAAGTAGTTACTTAATCGACATGTCCCAACCTACCACAGGTGGGGTCTAACCTATAACCCCTGCCGAAAAGGTGTCAGTACCATGCCACAGGTAAAGATCTCTCTGGTCAAGCCTTTCTGATAGGATGACCCTCTTAGGAACTCGACCTGAGGAAATATAATAGTCAAACCTCTTTGATGGTGATAGCGTCTACTGACGGGGACTCCTACATCCTGCGCTGGCTATGCAGTTCTGGAGTTCAGGGATTGCTCCTAGAGACTCAAACTCTCTGACAGGGAGCCTCCATCCCTTCCCTTACTTGATGCTAGTTTCTACTCCCAACTGAAAGACTCTGAACTGAAATCTTAACTGAATATAACTGAACTGAATCTAATACTGATCATGTTTCTCCAAAGATCTGACTGAGTTACACTAAGATTACTTAGTTCTGTATCTGACAAAAAAGGTATCAAATTATGGTATCTGACTGAAGATATAGATCTTGAATAAATTAATCGAATCTTTTCTAAGATTAGAATTGAATCACTTGAATACTATTAGATCTAAGCTGATTATAGGGCTGAGGCTAGATTACTAGCGATAAAGAAATTACAGAGATAGCTGAGATTATTGTGCTTTCTTAAATTCTGCACTTGTCTGACGATACAGAGTTCTATAGTTCACTGAGTTCTGAGAATCATGGCTTAACTGAAATTATTGAGAAACTGACACGGGCTCTAGACAACAGCTCTATTGTCGGGTATAAATACCTCCAGGACTCGATAACATAAAAGTAAAGCATAATCATTCATTCATCATCACGATCATTCATATATCATCACAATCATTCATGAAACATCATAATCATTCATTCATCATCATAATCATTCAATATAACACCTCAATCATTTAACAATCACAAACATCTTATTCACCATCACAGTTGCCAAGGGGTCACTTTAAGCATGTCGAAAACATAATCATTTAATAACGCAGGGGAAACATGCTACTACTTTGTACTCCATTCAACAAGGTTTTACCTCGACTATTTCATACCTATATCAATCTTGACATGTGTTTGGATATCACATAGCTTGGGGAAACTTCATACTATCATGGAATAATTTATTTACTTGGACATTTTATGAAACACTAGGCATGCATAAACTAACTCACAATTTGGGGTTTCATCTTCAACATGCCACAATGGCCCTTAAGCTTCACCTAAGCTCTTTATCAAACCTAGGGTAGGGGCAGCATGCTTCGCTTATTCAACCATTTCTACACCCATTTGACATGAACACATCACATAGAAAGCAACATAAGAAAGATTCATCACAAATATCACATGGATTCCACCTACTAGGGTCAAGGCTCATGAATCTTGTAAACAAATATGAATCAAAACTCAAAAACACATGTAACAACTTTTACAAATCATGGAATTTTACAAACATAAAATCTTCATATTTTAAAAAGGGTTCTTGAGCTTCTTGGATGAAAGACACTCAGAATCAACATCTGCATACCTTAATCTTTGAAATTGGATGAATTATAATTCTATAGAAGCTATCCACACTTCTAATAAATGATTCTTGAAACCAAAAATATGAGGAACTTGATTCTTGAAGAAATCTTAAAGATTTATGGATAAATTTAGGAAGTTTAGGGTTCTTGAATTGAAACCCTAGATATTCTCTCTTTAGAGAATTGGAATAGAAATGGAGAACTTAGGGTTTGAATGAGGGTTCTCATATTTATAGAGGCTTCCAAAAGGTGGGAAATGACCAAAATACCCTTGAAATAACGTCCTTAAATTCTTGAAAAAAATAGTAGACGTCATCCGTGACAAGCCGTTAAGTTGGTGATAGGCCGTCACGAATTGTCATCACAAAAGTGTAAAATTTGAGTTTCTGGTTAAGGTGGACGACATTGGTGATAGTCCATCACGGGCATGACGGCTTGTCACAAAATATCGTCACCAGGGTCAGAAATCTGCCCAGGTCTAACGACATTGGCGATAGGACATCACGAACGTGACAGCTTGTCACAATTATCGTCACAAGTTTCCCAGCCAGACATGCTAGAGTAAAATGGGCATAACTCTTTGCTCCAATATCGGTTTTTGATGAAATTGGTATCATTGGAAAGATAATTCAAAGATATTTCATTTAATATATAGTAGGTCCTCTAATTAGATATATTAAAGGATTTATAGTCAATTGAATTTGACCCAAGTTTTGATGCTTACTAAAACTTGAATGATAGGAAAGATTTCAACTCGTTCTTGAGGCAGGGGACCTCTATGATCTTAATTCATACTCAAATAGATTCCTACATGATTCATAATATTTCATACCTGGGAAGATATTTATGAAAAATTTAGACTCAGATTTTTTGCTTTACCAAATACGCTCTAAGGCTCAGACTGGAAGAGGATTTTGCAGGGCATTACACTATCTCCCCCTTGGGAACATTCTTCCTCGAATGTCTCTTGATAGACTAAAAATACGGATCAATAGAACCTACTTAAGAAATGGAAATATTTCATGGCATGCTTACGCAACTGGAATAACTGACATACTGAGTTCTCATACTGCATTATTCATATCTGGAGCATGTAATACTCGACTGATGATACTCATAGTTGAATTCTCATAACACACATGCATATCTGATGCATGAACTCATAACTGGGCTGATCTTAAGAATGCATGACATATCACACACTGACAAGATGAACTCATTTCTACTAAATGCATATATATATAATGCATTAATGTTCGACTAAGTAGACTTTTGAAAGCACGACTTAAAAATGCAGTAACGACTGATGCTAACTTCATAAAGAAAATCTGAACATGTCTCGGGATGAATCTAATGGAGTGCAATATCATAATACTATGGGGTATCTCCCCATTGGGACTCTATGTCCTTCTAAACACATTCACTGAAATACTGAGGCAGTGCGCAAGGCACCTACAGACTGTAATGATTGATCTATGAAGATCTGAAACTCATGCATGACTCATTCTTACATATAAGATCAAAATGGGATAAAAGGATCTATCAATGCATGTCATAAAGATAAAGGGCTCATAACATGCCCGGGTCTATTTTAGGGAATCCTTCCCGATCAAGGAGAGCCTGAAATGAACGGAGTCTACCCCGTTAAGTCAGCAATCTATATTTTCATATTATATGGCCTAGCTCACCACAAACAAAACACACATCACTACCAGCTCTACACACATCTTGGTGGCGCCTGCCATACTCTCCACAACGCGGATGGGTACGAACACCACTAGTACTACTCTGGGCTTTGGAGCTTGGCGCTTCCTCAAATCTGACACCCCCAATCACAGGTGTGAGTACACTAGCTGAAGATAGAGCTAGAACTAAAAATTTCTGACCATACTGAGAACTACTACCATCTTGAGATCCTGACTGCGAGAAACCATGACTACCTGTCTTGGCTCTCTTACTCACTCACTCTCTCTCTCCTTCATCTTATCTTCCTCAATTTGTTGTGCATCCATTATTAGTCTAGCAAGGTTCATATCTCTATTAAGAATATTATTCCTACACTCTTTCAATACTAACCCGGATACACCAGTCATAAACTTACTCATACTCGTTCTAGGGTCAGCTATCAAGTCAGGAGCATACTTAGCTAATTAATTAAACTTAAGACAATACTCTTTCACGGTCATGGAAACTTGCCTTAGGTTCATCAACTCTTCTATATTATCCTCTCTCATCTGTAGCGGGAAAAACCTATCTAGAAAGGTACTCTGAAACTCTAGCCAAGTCACAGAAGCTGCATTCTCCCTTTTACTCTTCTCCTACATCACTACCCAATCATGAGCAATATCTTTTAACCTATAAGATACCAACTCAACACTCTTCTTCTCAGAAACATGCATAATCTGGGTGATCTTCTTTACCGCCTCTAGATAAAGCTGTGAGTCCTCACCTACTACCGACCCAAGTAATTCGTGTGGGTCCATTTTCATGAAACTTCTAATTCTAACTACAACTGAGTCCCCATCTTACTGAGGTAGGGTTGTAGCCTGACGATTGCCCTGAACACTAGTCACAACTTGGGCTAGCTCCTGTAAAGCTGCCTAAAATTCTACATGTAACACACTCTCATTCTTCCGATCTACTAGCTGTGGTGGATGATCATCAACCCCACGAACAAAATCTCTGCTAGGAGGCATACTCTGTAATTGGAAGAAATAAGTGGATTAGACTGAGAACAAACTTGATCTCATACTCACTCGCACGAAATGATCATTGAAAGAAGGAAACTACTCCTAAGAACATCCTGTAGCCTCTTGTACATAAATGTGGCACGCTACACACCCATGCACAAGACTCTACTAGATGCAGCTTTTTAGACTCCCTAAGACCCTTTTGAACCATAGGCTTTGATACCAAGTTTGTAACACCCCAGGATCCCATCCGGAGATGTCACACGGTTCTTATGACCCCGAAGGACCACAAGATCACCCTTTACTGATACCTATACCTGTACACTGCATAATATTGGAAATAAATATAGAAACTAGCCATAAGGTTCAACACATCTATGAATACTTATAATACAGAAAACTAAATACTTATACATTCGTGTGAAAAGCCTCTAAACTGTCTGAACTATTGAGTTGAAGGGAAAGGACGCTAACTAATTCCCTCAACTAAAAATAAATTAGGTCTAAAGAAATAATAGTAAACTAAGATTCATCCTTGAAAGTAGAGAACTCACTGCTACTACTGCTGATTGGGACTAAACTACTGAGGATACTCTGGATCCTATTCCTCTGAACCTATGGTGTCAAATAAAACACCATAGCACAAATGCGTCAGTACAGGAATGTATCGAGTATGTAGAAGAGGTAGGGTAATACAAGGGCTCATGTATACACAATGTCTAAACTGAATAATCTTGAAAATGCTGCATGAGAACACATATATGAATGCACAAACCATGAACACAATCATCACAACTCTAGATACTGAAATTTGGATACCACTTTACTGTAAACTGAACTCACTACTGACACTGAGATACTGAATCACTGGCTCATCTGATACTACTGAGAGTCTGGACGTACTCATATCAAGGATTGAATTCTGAGCTTACTGCTTTTGACTAATAGGATTAAAGATCCACTTTTCTAACAGATTATTCCGGAAGAGATTATCAATGATAAGAAGTATGGCCATGTCCAAATCTGACAACAAGAATACTCAACAGAATTTGAGATGGAGATCAAGCCTATCTGATGGGAGATCTCTAGATATAATAATAAGAATACTCAACATGGTCTGAGACTGAGATCAAGCCTCTCTGATGGGAGATCTCTAGATATGATAATAAAAATCTGTATATGTATAACACCCCGATTCGATGAACAAGAATGCTACATGGTGCTCATGATCCTGAGGGACCACAAGCTAACCCATGACTGATATATTGCAAATCATGATATAATAATGCAGAATACATAGAATTGTAAGGCTATAAGGTTCAACTGAATAAAATAATGTTGGTGAAAATACCCAAAATAACTTAATCTGAAAGGTAAGTCTGAACGTAAATCTGAAAGCCCCTAAACTATCTGAATAAGGAGTTAAAGAAACATGTATCCAACTAACTACGTAAAACTACACTGAAGAAATAAATAAATGTATCAAATCATATTGTCCTCGAATCAATGAGGACTCACCGTGTCTCTGCGACTAGAATGCTACCGCTACTGCTGGGCTGGAGCTCGTGTCTCGAAACCTATGGTGCAACATGATAAAAAAGCACCATAGCACAAATGCATCAGTACAACTGGAGTTCTAAGTATACGAGAAAGGTAGGATGAACATAAAGGATTTCATGCATGAACAACACTGACTGACTAATATAAACATGGGAATGCAAACACACATATATAGAAACTGGTCCGTGAATACGTGATAACATGACCTATAAGCAAATACATGGTTTACTGATAACTGTCATGACTGATACTGAAACTAATAACATGGAATACTGTACCTGACAGTCCTGAATTCTTTTATTGAGACTGATACTGAAACTGTAGTAAGTAGTGTTTAACCGACATGCCCTATATATGCTGTTATGGCTAAGCTGGGGTCTAATCTCTTTCCCGACTGGAGGGGTGTCAATACCATGCCATGGGTAAGGATAGCCTGTGAGTGACCATTATTTGGCGGGTACTCAATGAGAACGGTGGGAACCCTAAACTGATTGGTTAAGCCACCTCATCAACCCTAATCTGACGGGTTAAAATGTCTCAACCTATGTTGGCTACGTAGTTCTGGAACACAAGGATGACTACTAAGAATCACACCCTGAACTGACGGGTGAGTTCCCATCCTTGGGTTCATACGGTGCTAACCTATACTCCCATCTGGAGGGACTGGACATAAATAACTGACTGTGTATGACTTAATCTTACTAAATTCTATTGACTGGCGAAATGTTACTGATATCTGACAACTGACTAAGATCATGAGGTTTTCCTGAGTCATATGACTGGCTGAAGTCTATGGAATCATAGATTGAGTTCGGATATCGTGAAACATGACATGGCTCTAGGCACAAAGCTATAGTTTTCGGGTACAAGTACCCATATGACTCGATAGGAGGAAACTAACACACATGACATGACTTGATCACAAGAAATTAGTCCACAATTCACAATATCATAAGTAATGCTTTCATAATAAGAATGATTCTCAATAAACTATCACATGATCGGGAATGCACATAACATGTATATACTTGCATGGCTTCAATAACATGGTCATTCCATATCGCAACAATATCATGAGCATCTCGTACAACTTCTTCAATTCAAGACAATAGCACGGGGATAACGTTGAACATAAACTTAGAACATGGAATAGTCATTTAGGACTTATTATATCATAAAAACATGATTTCTATTCCCTTATGTATTTTCACAAACACCTTACATGTAAATCTTAGGCATAGATGGATTCATCAAGATTACAAATATTTAACTACCAATTTCACATATTTATACGTTAAATACCACCATATCCTGACAATAAACAAAAAAGATCTCATCTTTGGCATCATCAAACTCCAACAACATGAACATCAACATAAACATCATGATACAAAATTTACAAGATGGTTCTTGAGCTTCATGGACGAAAGGAGTCCATGAATCAACTCACGCATACCTTAGAAGAAAGATTCTTGATGATTGATGGAGGAATTTCCTTGAAATTGGATCTTCAAGCTTAGTTACGCAACCCTAGTTGTTTTTCTATTTTAGTGCTCTTGGATGATGATCTTTGAGATGATAATAGGGTTGTAATATGTTTAGAAGCTATATATTTCATAGGGTTAAGTTTAGGGACGTGTAAGGAGTGTTAAAATACTTAATTACCCTTAAAATAACTCAAAACAGAGTGTTTTTGGCACCTGGAACTGACTTAGGTGGCGCCCATGTGATTGCCTAAGCTAGGTTGGGCTACGCCTAACCAATCGCCTATGTTTAGTTGGGCGGCGCCTAACTAATCGCCTATACTTACTGTCTCTCACGAAAGTGGGCATAACTTTTCATTTGGGATTTGGATTAAGGAGAAATTGGTATTGTTGTAAAGCTAATTCAATTCTGTACAATTTGGTGGTCTAAATCAGACAAAATACCATATTAACATCTAGTTATACTCGTTCAAAGATGACCCTTGCAAAATCAAACACTAAAACTTGATGGATTCAAAAAATATTAGCTTGTATTACCTTAAGTGACTCATATGAACATGCTTAATGCATCATAAGCTATCCTATCACTAGGATATTCATTGTAAGTCATGTACTCAAGTATGAATCATAGGATAGGATATTTCATACATAGGAATACTTATTCACTTTCTAGCTTAGAAATATGCGGGGTATTACAATATCTCCCCCTTGGGAACATTCATCCTCGAATGAGAATTTACTGAGAAGGGATACAAGAAAATAGAAACTAAACTGAACATGAAGAACTGAAACTTGATCTCATGACTGACATACTAAACATACTGAACTCATGCATATCTGATGCACGGACAACTGACACATGAATGCATGACTGAGTATAAAACGGTTAATAAGTACTAAGTTTATACTGGAAACATGAACGTGAAACTGAATAAGATTCTGGAGAACTGTTACCTTGAGATTGATCTGAATTGGTGGGGAAGAGGTGAGGATACTTGGTACACATATCTGCTTCTGCTTCCCAACTAGCTCCCTCATGAGACTGATTCCTCCAAAGAACCTTGACTAGAGGGACTTCTTTGTTCCTCAATCTACGAGTCTGATAATCTAAGATTTTGACTAGAATCTGTTCATAAGAGAGGCTGTTCTGAATGTCAATGCTCTGAATAGGGACAACAACTGTTGGGTCACCTATGCACTTCTTTAGTAAAGAGACATGGAAGACTGGAAGGACTGAGGCTAGATCTGAAGGCAACTCAAGCTCATAAGCTACCATGTCGAAGCGACAAAGAATTCTGAAGGGACCGACATACCGGGGTTTGAGTTTCCCTTTCTTGCCAAACCTCTTCACTCCCTTCATGGGAGAGATCTTAAGATAGACATAGTCATTAACCTCGAACTTGATATCCTTTCTACGAATATTTGCATGGGACTTCTGTCAGCTCTAAGCATCCCGGAGTCTCTCTCTGATCAACTGAACTTTCTTTAAGGCATCGAATACTAAGTCAGGACCAATGATTGAGGCCTCAATAACTTTGAACCAACCAATCGTAGATCTACATCTCCTACCATAGAGAGCTTCGAATGGAGCCATCTGAATACTAGAATGATAGCTATTGTTGTATGCAAACTGAATCAAAGGCAAGTGGTCGTCCCAACTTCCCTTAAAGTTAATTGCATACGCCCTTAGCATATCTTTAAGAGTCTGAATGGTCCTCTCTGCTTGACTATCTGTCTGAGGATGAAATGTTGTGTTGAGATAGACTTGGGTATGGAGACCCTTTTAGAATGCTTTCCAAAAGTGAGAAGTGAACTGGGTATCTCTGTCTGAGATGATCGATAGTGGAACACCGTGTAGACTGACTAACTCTAAAATATAGAGTTTGGCTTAATCCTAGGTGGAATAAGAAGTACGAACAGGAAGGAAATGAGCTGACTTGGTCATTCTATCTATAATGACCCAGACTGAATCATGCTGATGATGAGTTTTAGGAAAACCCCTCACGAAGTCCATGTTAACTTCTTCCCACTTCCTAGTAGGAATGGTGAACTCTTTCATGGAACCACTAGGTTTATGATGCTCTATCTTAACCTGCTGACATGTAGAGCACTTAGCCATAAACTCTACCATATCTCTTTTCATCCTACTCCACCAATAGATCTCCCGCATATCAGGATACATCTTAGTGGCCCCTGGATGAATAGAGTATCTCACACTATGCGCTTCTGCAATAATTCGCTGCCTCAATTCATCTACACGTGGAACACATAGATGACCCTGACAATGAAGAACACCATCTCCTCGTTAGGAGAAAACCTCGACTTTCTGATTCTGAACTGACTCTTTGATCTTGACAAGGCTACAATCCCTGTCTTGTTTCTCTTTCACCTTAGAAACTAAAGATAACTCTGAACTACTATGAACATATACACCACCCTCTGAAGAATCGACTAAGTGAACACCTAGTCTGGCAAGCTGATGGATCTCCTGAGCCATCGTTTTCTTACTATCCTCAACGTGAGAAATACTACCCATGGAAAGACGACTGAGAGCATTGACCATAACATTGGCCTTGCCCGGATGATAAAGAACACTAATGTTGTAATCTTTCAAGATCTCTAACTATCTTCTTTGGCGAAGATTGAGATCTTTCTAGGAAAACACATACTAGAGGCTTTTATGGTCTGTGAAGACAACTACATGAACTCCATAGAGATAATGCCGCCAAATCTTCAAGGTAAAAACTACCGCTGCTAACTCAAGATCATGAGTAGGATAATTCTTCTCATATGGCTTTAACTGTCTGGAGGCGTAGGCTATGACCTTACCATGCTGCATGAGGACAGAACCTAAACCCACTCCGGATGCATCATAATAGACTACAAAACCTTCTGAACCATCAAGAATAGCTAGAACTAGAGCTGAGGTGAGTCGAGTCTTCAACTCTTGAAAGTACTTCTCGCATAAATCTGACCACTGAAACTTAGTCTTCTTCTGAGTCAATCTTGACATGGGAGATACAATAGAATAAAATCCCTCAACAAACCGTCTGTAATAGATAGCCAAACCCAATAAACTCCTAATATCTGATGGAGATACAGGTCTAGGCCAGTTTCTTACAGCCTCAGTTTTCTGAGGATCTACTCCAATTCCATCACCGGAAATAATATGGCCAAGGAATGCTACTGATCTTAGCCAAAATTCACACTTGCTGAACTTAGCGAATAACTGGTGATCCCTGAGAGTCTGAAGAACAATCCTGAGATAGTCTGCATGATCACGCTCTGTGTGAGAATAGACCAGAATATCATCTATAAAGACTATGAAAAATATATCCAAGTACTGCTTGAACACATGGTTCATCAAATCTATAAAAGTTGTAGGGGCATTGGTAAAACCAAATAACATGACTAAAAATTCAAAGTGACCATACTAAGTACGAAAAGCTGTCTTCAGAATATTACATTCTCTAACTCTAAGCTGATGATAGCCTGATTTGAGGCCTATTTTGAAGAAGTAATTGGTACCCTGAAGTTGGTCGAATAGATAATCAATCCTGAGAAAAGGATATTTGTTCTTGACTGTGACCTTGTTAAGTTAAGGGTAATCAATACACATCCTGAGAGAACTGTCTTTCTTGCGCACGAATAACATTGGCGTTCCTCATGGGGAAACGCTGGGTCTGATGAATCCCTTATCTAAGAGATCCTTCAACTGATCTTTCAGTTCCTTGAGTTCTTCTAGTGCCATTCTGTATGGCGAAATAGAAATAGGTTGAGTATCCAGAAAAAGGTCTATGCCAAAGTCTATTTCCCTTTCGGGAGGAATGCCTGGAAGATCTTCAGGAAAGACATCTGAGTATTCATTAACAACAGGGACTGTTCCTAAAATATCTTATAGCCTCCCGCACATAAATGTGCAGTGCTACACACACATGTACAAGACTCTACTAGATACGACTTTCAGACTTCCTAGGACTCTGTTGAACCTTAGGCTCTGATACCAAGTTTGTAACACCACAATTCGCTGAACCGGAATGCTACACGGTGCTCATGACCCCGAGGGACCACAAGCTAACCCATGATTGATATCTGTACCTGTATACTACAAATCATGATATAATAATGTGGAATACATAGAACTATAAGGCCATAAGGTTCAACTGAATAAAATCATATAGGTAAAAATACCCAAAACAACTCTATCTGAAAGCTAAGTCTAAACGTAAATTTGAAAGCCTTTAAACTATCTGAATAAGGAGTTGAAGGAACATGTCTCCAACTAACTCCGTAAAGCTGAACTGGAGAAATAAATAAATTTATCAAATCATATTGTCTTTGAATCAATGAGGACTTACTGTGTCTCTGCGACTGGAATGCTACCACTACTACTGGGCTGGAGCTTGTGTTTCGGAACCTATGGTGTAACATGAAAAGAAAGCACCATAATGAAAATGCATCAGTACAACTGGAGTACTGAGTATACGAGGAAGGTAGGCTGAACATAAAGGGTTTCATGCATGAACAACACTGACTGACTAATATGAACGTGGGAGTGCAAACACAAATATATAGAAACTGAGACCGTGAATACGTGATAGCATGACCTGTAAGATAATACATGGTTTACTGATAACTATCATGACTGATACTAAAACTAATAACATAGATGACTGTATCTGACAGTCCTGTATATACTAAAATCTGAAGAACTCCCTGAGTTCTTTTATTGAGACTGATATTGAAATTGTGAAAAGTAGTGTTTAACCGACATGCCCCATGTATGTCGTTATGGCTAAGTTGGGGTCCAATTTCTGCCCCGACTGGAGGGGTGTTAATACCGTGCCACGGGTAAGGACAGCCTGTGAGTGACCCTTATTTGGCGGGTACTCAATGAGAACGGTGGGAACCCTAAACTGACTGGTTAAGACACCTAATCAACCCTAACCTGATGGGTTAACATGTCTCAACGTACGCTGGATACGTAGTTCTAGAACACAAGGATGATAACTAAGAATCACACCCTGAACTGGCGGGTGATTTCCTATCCTTGGGTTCACTCGGTGCTAACCTCTAATCCCATCTGGAGGGATTGGACATGAATAACTGACTGTGCATGACTTAATCTTACTGAATTCCGTTGAGTGGCAGAATGTTACTGATATTTGACAACTGACTAAGATCATGAGGTTTTCCTGAGTCACATGACTGACTGAAGTCTATGGAATCATAGCTTGAGTTTGGATATCGTGAAACATGACATGGCTCTAGGCACAAAGCTATAGTTTTTGGGTAAAAGTAACCCCAGGACTCAATAGGAGGAAACTGACACACATGACATGACTTGATCACAAGATTTGAGTCCACAATTCACAATATCATAAGTAAGGCTTTCATAATAAGAATGATTCTCAACAAACTATCACATGATTGGAAATGCACACAACATGTATATACTTGCATGGCTTCAATAACATGGTTATTCCATATCGCAACAATATCATGAGCATCTCGTACAACTTCTTCAATTTAAGACAATAGCACGGGGATCATGTTGAACATAAACTTATAACATGGAATAGTCATTTAGGACTTAGTGTATCATAAAAGAATGATTTCTATTCCCTTAAGTATTTTCATAAAAACCTTACATGCATATCTTAGGCATAGGTGGATTCATCAAGATTATAAATATTCAACCACCAATTTCACATATTTATACGTTCAATACCACCATATCCTCACAATAAACAAACAAAGATCCCATCTTAGGCATCATCAAACTCTAACAACATGGACATCAACATAAACATCATGATACAAAATTTACAAGATGGTTCTTGAGCTTCATGGATGAAAAGAGTCCGTGAATCAACTCAGGCATACCTTAGAAGGAAGATTCTTGATGATTGATGGAGGAATTTCCTTGAAATCGGATCTTCAAGCTTAGTGACGAAACCCTAGTTGTTTTTCTCTTTTAGTGCTCTTGGATGATGAGCTTTGCGATGACAATAGGGTTGTAATATGTTTAGAAGCTATATATTTCGTAGGGTTCAGTTTAGGGACGTGTAAGAAGTGTTAAAAGACTTAATTACCCTTAAAATAACCCTAAACGGAGTGTTTTTGGCACCTGGAACTGACTTAGGTGGCACCCATGTGATTGCCTAAGCTAGGTTGGCCGGCAACCAATTGCCTGTTCTTACTGTCTCTCACGAAAATGGGCATAACTTTTCGCTCGGGTATTGGATTAAGGCAAAATTGGTATCGTTGGAAAGCTAATTCGATTATATACAATTTGGTGGGTCTAAATCAGCCAAAGAACCACATTAAAATCAAGTTATACTCGCTCAAATATGACCCTTGCAAAATCAAACACTAAAACTTGATGGATTCAAAAACTCTTAGCTTGTATTACCTTAAGTGACTCATATGAACATGATTAATGCATCATAATCTATCCTATCACTAGGATATTCATTGTAAGTCATGTAATCAAGTATGAATCATAGGATAGGAGATTTCATACGTAGGAATACTTATTCACTTCCTAGCTTAGAAACATGTGGGGTATTACAATATGAGACCAAGCCTATCTAATGGGATGGTGCATAAATCAATGGAACTATCTGAATTCCTTACAGAGATAGACGATTGTACCATACAGTTCTGATTTTTGAAGATTGATGCTGAAACTGCAACTGTGGGAATTAGTTACTTAACCGAATGCCCCAACCTACCACAAGTGGGGTCTAACCTATAACTTCAGCTGGAAGGGTGTCAATAGCATGCCTCGGGTATAGTCCTCTCTGTTCAAGCCCCTCTGACAGGATGACCTCTACTGGAAGTCAGTCTGAGGTAATATAATAGTTAAACCTCTCTGACGGTGACAGCCTCTACTAACAAGGACTCCTATATCCTGCACTGGCTATGTGGTTCTGGAGTTCAGGGATTGCTCCTAGCGACTCGGCCTCTCTGACGGGGATCTTCTATCTCTTCTCTCGCTCGGTGCTAGTTTCTAATCCCAACTGAAAGACTCTAAACTAAAATCTTAACTGAACAAAATCTGATACTGATCATGTTTCTCAAAAGATCTGATTGAGTTACGCTGAGATAACTTAGTTCCATATCTGATGGAAAAGGTATCGAATCATGGTAGCTTACTAATGATACAGAGCTTGAATAAGTTACTCGAATCGCTTCTGATATTAGAATTGAATCGCTTGAATACTATTAGATTTGAGCTGATTATAGGGTTGAAGCTAGATTACTAGCGATACAACGATTACAAAGATAATTGAGATTAGTGAGCTTTCTTAAGTTCTGCACTTGTCTGAGGATACAAAGTTCTATAGTTCACTGAGTTCGGAGAATCATGGATCAATTGAAATTATCGATAAACTAACACAGGCTTTAGAAAACAACTCTTTTATAAGGTATAAATACCCCATGACATGATATCACAAAAGTAAAGCATAATCATTCATTCATCATCACGATCATTCATATATCATCACAATCATTCATGCATCATCATAATCATTCATTCATCATCATTATCATTCAAGACATCACCTCAGTTATTTAACGATCACAAATATCTTATTCATCATCACAGTTGTCAAGGGATCACTTTAAGCATCTCGAAAATATAATTATGTAATAACGTAGGGGAAACATGCTACTAGATCATACTCCACTCAACAAGGATTTACCTCAACTATTTCATACCTATATCAATCTTGACATGTTTTTGGATATCACATGGCTCGGAGAAACTTCATACTATCATGGAATAATTCATTCACTTGGACATTTTATCAAACACTAGGCATACATAAACTAACTCACAATTTGGGGTTTCATCTTAAACATGCCACAATGGCCCTTATGCTTTATCTATGCTCTTTATCGAACCTAGGGGGAACATGCTTCACTTATTCAACTATTTATACACCCATTTGACATGAACACATCACATAGAAAGCAACATAAGGAAGATTCATCACAAATATCACATGGATTCCACCTAGTAGGGTCAAGGCTCATGAATCTTGTAAAAAAACAAAAATCAAAACTCATCAACACATGTAACATCAATTTCAACTTATACAAATCATGGAATCTTACAAACATAAAATATTCATATTTTTAAAAGGGTTCTTAAGCTTCTTGGATGAAAGGGACCCAAGAATCAACATCTACATACCTTAATCTTTGAAATTGGATGAATTCTAATGCTTAAGACTCTATCAGAACTTGTAATAAATGATTCTCAAAGCCCACACTATGATGAACTTGATTTTTGAAGAAATCTTGAAGATTTATAGATGAATTTTGGAAGTTTAGGGTTCTTGAATTGAAACCCTAGATATTCTCTCATTAGAGATTTGGAATAGAAATGGAGAAATTAGGGTAAGAATGAGGGTTCTCATATTTATAGAGGCTTCCAAAAGGTGGGAAATAACCAAAATATCCTTGCAAAAATGTCCTGAAATTGCTGAAAAAAATAGTTGATGACATCCATGACAAGCCGTCAAGTTGGTGATAGGCCATCACGAATTGTCATCACTAATGGGTGAAATTTTGAGTTTCTGGTTAAGGTTGACAACATTGGTGATAGGCCGTCATGGGCGTTATGGATTGTCACAAAATGTCATCACCAGGGTTAGAAATTTTCCCAGGTCTGACGACATTGGTGATAGGCTATAACGGGCGTGACGGCTTGTCACAATTGTCGTCACCAGTTTCCCAGCTAGATATGCTGGAGTAAAATAGGCATAACTCTTTGCTCCGATATCAGTTTTTGACGAAATTGGTATGGTTGGAAAGATAATTCAAAGATATTTCATTTGATATATAGTAGGTACTCTATTTCAATATATATGAAGAGTTATGATCGATTGAAGTTGCATCAAGTTTTGACGCTTACTAAAACTTGAACCACTGGAAATATTTTAAATCATCATTAAGTTAGGGGACCTTTATGATCTTAATTCATTCTCAAATAGATTACAAATTATTCAATGTATTTCATACTTGGGAAGATATTTCTAAAACATTTAGACTCAGATTTTTTACTTTACCAAATACTCTCCAAGGCTCAAACTGGAATAGGATTTTGTAGGGTATTACATTATCTGCCCCTTGGGAACATTAATCCTCGAATGTCGCTTGATAGACTGAAAATACAAATCAACAAAACCTACCTAATAAATGGAAACATTTCAAGGCATGCTTACGCAACTAGAATAACTGACATACTGAGTTCTCATACTGGGCATGATTCATATCTAGTGCATGTAATACTCGACTGATGATACTCATAGTTGAATTATGGTAACACATGCATATCTAATACATAGACTCATGACTGGGCTGATATCAAGAATGCAAGACTGATCACACCCTGACAAACTGAACTCATTTCTACTAATGCGCATATCTAATGCATGAATGTCCGGCTAAGCTGACTTTCGAAAGCAAGACTTGACAATACAATAACAATTGATGCTAACTTCATAAAGAAAATCTAAAAATACATCAGGATGAATCTAATGGCATGTAACATCATAATACTATAGGGTATCTCCCCCTTGGGACTCTATGTCCTTCTAAACACACTTCGCTGAAATACTGGGGCAGTGTGTAGGGCACCTACAGACTGGGTCATAATTGACCGATCAAGATCTGAAACTCATGCATGACTCATGCTAATATATAAGCTCAAAATTAGAGCAAAGGATCTATCAATGCATGTCATAAAGATAAAGGGCTTATAACATACACGGGTCTATTTTAGGGAATCCTTCCCGATCAAGGAGAGCCTAAAATGTACGGAGTCTACCCCTTTAAGTTAGCACTCTACATTCTTGCATTCTATGGCTTGGCTCACCACAACCCAAACACACATCACTATTGGCTCTACAAACACCTTGGTGGCACCTACCACTCTCTCCACAATGTGGATGGGTTCGAACACCACTAGTACTACTCTAGGCTTTGGAGCTTGGCGCTCCCTCAGATCTGACACCCTCAAACATAGGTGTAGGTACACTATCTGAAGATGGAGATGGAACTAAAAATCTTTGACTATACTTAGAAATACTACAACCTTGAGAACCTGACTGCGAGAAACCATGGGTGTGATGGCTTGTCACAATTATCGTCACCAGTTTCCCAGCCAGACATGCTGGAGTAAAATAGGCATAAATCTTTGCTATGATATCGGTTTTTAATAAAATTGGTATCGTTGGAAAGATAATTCAAAAAGATTTCACTTGAATTATAGAAGGTCCTCTAATTCGATATATACAAAGAGTTATGGTCGATTGAAGTTGACCTAAGTTTTGACGCTCCCTAAAACTTGAATGATAGGAAAGATTTCAACTCGTCCTTGAGTTAGGGGACCTCTATGATCTTAATTCATGATCAAATAGATTCCCACATGATTAAAAATATTTCATAACTGGGAAGGTATTTATGAAACATTTATACTTGGATTTTTTGCTTTACCAAATACGCTTTAAGGCTCAGACTAGAAGAGGATTTTATGGGGCATTACAGGGACCACCATTTCAATAAATATATTCAAAGAGACTCTTTCTCAAACCTTATGTAAACACGTGCAAAGGACTTATCTTTGTCAAGTATTTCAATAGCACAGGGTGGTCATGTCAAAGTTCTCAATTCATATGTAATCCTTTCTTTCATACACAAGGACACATTTATATCAAGAAACACCCTCTCATCAATTTCAAATCATACTCAAATGCTATAATATTGCAAAGACATCTTCTAAATCACAAAACCATAATCTTTAATTTAATACAAGAGAGGGATTTCATACTTTATGTTCTCAGACAATCTTAAATCTCAAATTCTATACATATACATATACATGTAAATCCATTTAGGGGATAAGACCACAAGGTCAAAACAATAGTAACATTAAAACATTCCGAATATGTAACTTAGAACATAGATTACAAAACCCATTTGAAATTCATGCATAAAAATCTTAAAGTCATGCTCTAATGGTTTTAATCCCATGCAGTTTTTAGGATAAACCCCACGTACCTTTATTTCGGAAATTAATAGATGCTTCTTGAAGCCTACGATGCAAGGATTCCAAATCTCTAATTATCTTCTAAAACCCATGGTTAAATCTTGATTTATTTGGATAACTAATATGGAACTCTAGAGAGTGTTCTTGAATATTTTTGGTGAAAGTATCAATGATGTGGGTATTTGGGAGCTTAATCCCATGTTAAAGTTGATAAAGGGAGTCAAAATACCCAAAATACCCTTAATAAAATGGACAAAGGTGCTGAAAATAGGCTGGGTGCGATATGCCAGGCGGCACCCAGCCTAGAGCATCGGTGCACCCCAGGCGTCGCCCACCTTAAAGTGGTGTAGTAGCCCGGGTGGCGCCTTTCTTAGCTCAGGGGGGTAACCTAGGTGGCGCCTCCTTATCTCCCCGAGCTACTAGAATTGAACATCAAACATTCCCTTAGGCTCATCTAGAAGTTCTAAAACTCACTTGAGATGTACTACGACTTTTGCCCATCGCAACACAATAAGAAAATCTAAAATTGAAGGTCGAGAGGACTAAAAATAAAATCCCCGAAGTTTAAGAGATAAAAATGAGACTCTCTCGACACTTAGAATATTTTCAAGTTTCCATGGCTAAGAGTACACTACTAGGGGCTAGTACATGCACGAATTTTATGGGGCATTACATTGATGTTGCCATGATTTAATGAATCGATACATTTTGATATTGAAAATGATTAACTTGATTTTTGTTAGGTTAGGAATCCACAAATTGTTTATGATTTGATAAATGAGAAGAAGATTTGATTTGATTTTCATGATAAACCCTTGTGATGTTTGTGGTGGATTTCCTAATGAATTCTAAACTTGTGTCTGGGAGTAGTATTTAGCACCAAGAAGGAAATTAGGTATTTTCTCTAAAATTACGTGCCACCATAGGATTGGTATTGATATTTGTGGTCCAGAGGTCAAGTATGAGATTGTGATCACTAAATTAAGGTTGTACTCCCTGGCAAGAGTACGACGCTCCCACCAATGTGGGATTCTCTCCTTAAGAGGGAAAAACATTGGACTCCATGTAGCTCACATGGTTTATGTTGGTTATAAGAACCTCCCATGTCCATAAGAGTTGAGTTTCTTGAATTATCGAGTGATTCCGAGTCTTTAGGTGAAGAGTTAAGGTGTTTATGATGATTTATGAGGTTTTCATCATATGATTTATTTACTATAAGATCATGAAAAGTAAGTTTCAATATAACTCAAGCTAAGTTAGCCATCATTGTACATATGTACATTTTTATGAAATTGATAATGATATTTACATTGTTGCATGCACCCCCACATACTCAATACATTCCAAAGTGTTGACCTACATATTTTCCTATGAGCTATATTTTCTCATAATGTAGGTTAAGGTACTCAGCCGCTGCCGCGTTAGCGATATTTGGGTGTCCCACTATGTTTACTCAGTTGTAAGTCCTCACGGTTTGAGGACCATCTGTATATTTTTATGATATCATTTTATTGTTATGGCTTTTAGTACTGTTGAGTCAGTTGGGGATTTATCCCATAGGCTCCTTGATTTTGATGAATATAGGCTTTGGTAGACTAGAGGGATGTATGTACAGTCATTCAATATATATTTTGGTTGTACAGTTTAGTATTCTCCAGTATCTCTCTTAAACCCGATGTGATATATCTCTTTATTATGCATGACTATTATTGAATTAAGTTCCTTGAGGTAGTATCTGGCTCTGAGGTTTAGCTTTAGTCTATGTGTATCCCTAAGCACCGTGTGACGTCTTGGGATAGAAATTTCATAGTGTTACAAAGCTCGGTATTAGAGTCTATGGTTTAAGGAGTCCTAGGTCCTCGGGAGTCTGACAAGCCATGTTATGTAGAGTCTTGATCATCGGTGTGTAGCGCACCATATCTATTAGCAAGAGGCTACGAGACATTTTAGGAAAAATTATTTCTTTTTTATAAAGTTTATCGTGCCTTCAACTGTCTCTTTATCTGCGATTAACTCATCCCCTCTTATAACAGAAAATGCCTCCGCATCGAGCTCGTAGAAACAATGAGCAACCTCAACCTGTTGATCCCTTGAATGAGCATGTGTCTCATATGGAATTTTGGGCAGCTTTTTAGGTGCTAGCCTAGGTAGGTATCGCCAATGCTTAAGCTATCTCCCAGGCACTATTCCTCCTCCATAAGAGAATAATTTTGCTGTAGCTCGAGTTTATGACTTTATATAGATGAATCCGCCTGAGTTCTATGGGTTAAAGGTAGGTGAAGACCCACAGATATACTTGGATGAAGTGAGAAAAATTATCCATATTATGCATGTCACTAAGGAAGAGAGCGTTGAATTACCGTTCTATCAAATGACAGAAGTTATATATGATTGGGTGGGGATATGGAGGAAGAGTAGAGGGGAGGATGCCACTCCCATGACTTGGCAGTTATTCCAGGATGCATTCTTAGATAGATTTTTTCCTCTTGAGATGAGGGAAGCAAAGATAGAGAAGTTTATGAAATCGAGACAAGGCTCCATGACTGTTAAAGAGTATTGTCTTAGATTCAATCAGTTATCCAAATATACTCCTAGTATGATGACTGACTCCAGGACCATTATGAGCAAGTTCATTACCGGCGTGTCGAGTTATGTTGTGAAAGAGTGCAGATCTTCTATGCTTAATAGGGAGATGGCCTTCATTTTGTGAAGATACATGCCCAACAGATTAAAGCTGATAAGGTGAAAGTAAGGGAGAGAGTAAGAGGGAATAAAAGAGATAGATCAGAACAACAGGGATTTGGTCAATCTAGATTCTATGGAGGGTACCACCCTCAATTTCAGAGACATCCGTTTATGCCCGCGCCTTCCTCAATTAGTGCTCCTTCACCTAGAAGCAGGTAGGAGAAGGGGAACATTCCTATCCCATCCATGTCTTAGGAAAGTGTAAGTAACAGACCTTGTCCTTCTTTATGTGCCAAGTGTGGTAGAGATTATTTTGGTGAGTGTTTTATTGATCAAACGTGTTTCTTTAGTTGTGGCAATTTGGACCACCGACTTAGATATTGTCCGTATGATAGATAGGGGAGTCGATATGCTCATCCCCAGAGTCAGGGTACCAGTTCTCCCGCTCTCATAGTCCACCTAGTTCCTCCTCAGGGCGCCTCTTCTTGTACTGCTGGCAGTTCGTGCTAGAATTGTTTCTATGCTATACCACCTTGCCAAGAGAAGGAGGACTCTCCAAATGTTGTCACTGTTATGCTCCATGTCTTTCATTTCGATATGAATCTATTGATGGACCTCGTTTTGAGTTTCTCTTATATGACACCTCTGGTTGCTGTAAATTTTGAGATGGACCCTGAATGGATTCCTGAGCCTTTTCTGGTTTCTACTCTGGTAGTAGAATGTATTATTGCAAAGCGAGTGTATAATAAGTGTCTTGTCACTGTCCTTCATCAGGTCATATGTCCTGATTTGATTGAGCTAGATATGGTTGATTTTGACGTCATTTTCGGTATAGATTGGCTTCACTCATGCTATGCATCTATAGATTATCGTACCTGAGTGGTCAAGTTTCAATTTCCTAACAAGCCTATTGTTGAGTGGTCCGGGAGTTTTATAACTCTAAAGAGCCATTTCATATCCTACCCCAAAGCTAGAAAATTGATTTCCAAGGGTTGCATCTATCACCTAGTTTGAGTTAAAGACCTCAAGTTTGAGACTCCAACTATTCAGTTAGTTAGCATTGTTAATGAGTTTCCCGATGTTTTCCCGGAAGATCCCCCAGGGGTCCCGCCTAATAGAGAAATAGAATTCAAGATTGTTCTCCTTCCTGACACTCAGCCTATTTCCATTCCTCCATACCGTATGGCTCCTGCAAAAATTAAAGAGTTGATGGAGCAATTCAAAGTCTCTTAGACAAAGGATTTATCATACCTAGTGTTTCCCCATGTGGTGCACCTGTTCTATTCGTGCATAAGAAAGATGGTACATTGCGTATGTGCATTGACTACCGTCAACTCAACAAGGTAACTATCAAGAACAAGTAACCACTTCATAGAATCGATGATTTATTTGATCATCTACAGGGTGCAAGTTATTTCTCAAAGATAGACCTTAGATCTGGATATCATCAGCTTAAAGTGAGAGAGTGTGATATTCCAAAGACAGCCTTCCAAACCTGTTATGGTAACTTTGAGTTTCTTGTCATGTCCTTTGGGTTAACCAATGCTCCAGTAGCCTTCATGGACTTCATGAATCGAGTGTTCAAGCAATATCTTGATATGTTTGTCATTGTATTCATAAACGATATTCTTGTGTATTTCCAAAGAGAGGATGATCATACCGACCACCTTAGAATTGTCTTGCAAACCCTTTGAGATCATCAATTATTTGATAAATTTAGCAAGTATGAATTTTCGTTAAGGTCAGTTGCTTTTCTAGGTCACGTTGTTTTCACCGAGGGCATTAGAATCGATCCCCAAAAGATAGAAGCTATAAAGAATGACCTAGACCTACCTCCCCATCTGACATTAGGAGTTTCTTGGGTCTAGCTGGTTACTACCATTATTTTGTTGAGGGATTCTCTTCCATTGCGTCTCCCATGACCCGGTTGACCCAAAAGAAAGTTACGTTCCAGTGGACAGATGCCTGTGAGAAGAGTTTTCAGGAGTTGAAGACTCAACTCACTTCAGCCCCAGTGTTAGCTTTAGTCGATGGTACTAATGGTCTTATGGTGTATTGTGATGCTTCTAGAGTTGTTTTGGGTTGTGTGTTGATGTAGAGGGGTACAGTTATAGCTTATTCCTCCATACAGTTGAAGCCTCATGAGAAGAATTACCCAACCTATGATCTTGAGTAGCTGTAGTTTTTGCTTTGAAAATCTGGAGACATTATTTGTATGGTGTTCATGTTGATGTGTTTACTGTTCATAAAAACCTGCAGTACGTGTTTACTCAGAGGGAGTTGTATCTTATGCAAATAGGATGGTTAGAGTTGCTAAAAGACTATGATATGAGTGTGTTGTATCACTTGGTCAAGGCTAATGCTATAGTAAATGCTCTTAGCAGGTTGTCTATGGGTAGTGTAGCTCATGTAGAGAATAATAAGAAAGAATTAGCTGGTGATGTGCATCATTTGGCTAGGTTAGGTGTTAGATTGGTTGATTCCATTGAAGGGAGTATGTTGGTTCAGAGTAGTTCCGAATCCTCTTTGGTCTTGAAGGTAAAGGAGAAGACAGGGATTCTAGATTGGTCAGACTGAAGAAGTCAGTTAAGGACCAAAAGGTAGAGGTTCTCCCAAGGGGGATATGGTGTGTTGAGATTGGAGGGTAGATTATGTGGTCCCGATATTGATGATCTAAGGCACAAAATTATAGTTGAAGAGCATGGCACGTGATATTCTATTCATCCCAGTGCTACCAAGATGTACCGTGATTTATGGGAAATCTATTAGTGGAATGGTATGAAGAAAGAGATAGCAGGATTTATGGCAAAGTGCTCTAGTCGTCAATAGGTTAAGCTAGAGCACCAAAGGCCCAGTGGTTTAATGCAAGAGTTTAGCATTCCTACTTGAAAGTGGGAAGAAGTAAATATGGATTTCGTAATTTATTTGCCTCCTTCTCGTCATCATCATAATTCAATTTGGGTTGTTATAGACCGGTTGACTAAATAAGCTCATTTCTTGCCTGTGTATTCATCTTATACAGCTGAGGATTATGCTAGATTATATATCCATGAGTTAGTCAAAATGCATGGAGTTCCTTTGTCTATATCTCAAATACGGGTACTCAGTTTACTTCACAGTTTTGGAGAGCCTTTCAGAAGGGTCTTGGTACCCAAGTTCATTTGAGTTTCGCTTTTCATCCGCAGACTAATGGTTAGGATGAGAAGACTATTTAGACTTTGAAGGACATGTTGAGGCCATGTACGCTTCATTTCAAAGATAGTTGGGATGAGCACTTGCCATTGATGAAATTTGCGTATAATAATAGTTTCCATGCTTGTATTCAGATGGCCCCGTTTGATGCTTTTTATGGGAGAATATGTAGATCACCTATAGGTTGGTTTGAAGTAGGAGAAGCAGCTGTGATTTGGCCTAATGCTTTGCTCGAGGATATGGAAAAAGTTAAGTTGATTCGAGAAAGATTTAAGACCACTCAAGGTCGTCAGAAGTCGTATATGGATGTGAGAAGAAAAGATCTTGATTTTAATGTTAATGATTTGGTGTACTTGAAGGTTTAACCCATGAAAGGGGTGAAGAGATTTGTGAAGAAGGAAAATCTTAGTCTCTATTATGTTAGTCCACACAGAATTTTGTGTCGTATTGGAAAAGTATCATATGAGGTTGAGTTACCTATGGAGTTGTCTAACATTCATCCGGTATTCCATGTTTCTATGCTTAAGAAGTGTATTGGTGATTCTGCCATGGTTGATTCTTCCAAAATCTTAGATATTCATGATAGCCTTTCATTCGAGGAGATTTCGGTTGAGATTTTGGATTTTCAGATCCATAGGCTAAGGAACAAAGAAGTTCCTTTAGTTAAAGTGCTTCGGCGAAATCAATCTGTTCAGGGTGCTACTTGGGAAGTCGAAGTTGATATGCGAGCCAAGTACCCTTACCTCTTTTCTATGAGTTCGGAGCCAGAAGAAGGTACCATTTTTTCTTAATTCTGCCCCCTTCTTATTAAAGATTCAGCTGTGTGTCTACTTCCATCATGAATTCATGTATTTTATATAGTATCTGAAGGTATAGAGTGTAGTAAGTCATTTGAGTGAGTCGTTCCAGCTATACGTCTTTATTTTTTTCTCATTCTTGGCCTATCTGGCAACATTCCGGGATAAATGTTTCCAATAGGGAAATATTGTCATACCCCGAGAACTCTAACCAATAGTACCACCATGAATAAAGCTCATGAGAAATAAATTATAGTGCTTTGGTTGTTTTCTAATCAAGGGTGATGTGTATTAAGTCCTCAAAGATGTCCTAGCGATTAGGTGAATTAAAACATCCCTTACCGATTGAATTTTTGAGAAATATTTTGGCATAGTCAACTTCAAATGATCATATCTCTTGTTACACTAAGAAATTTTGAGCTCATGCTCCAACAATGGATAGATAATTGAATTAGCTTTCCCATAGTACCAATTTCACCCTAATCCGGTATCGAAGCAAAAAGTTATGCCTATTTTACTCCAGCGTGTTAGCTTGGAAAGTGTGTAACGATATTTTGTGACGACCTGTCACAAGTATGACGTCTTGTCACAAAATGTCGTCACCTTAAGCAGAAAGTCACAAATTCCATCCTTTTATGATGATATTTTGTGATGACTTGTCACAAATGTCGTCAGCTATGTTTTTCAGCAATTAAAGGATGTTTTTTCAAGGATATTTTGGTCATTTCCTATCTTTTGGAGGCCCCTATATATATGAGAATCCATATCCAAACCCTAATTTTTTCATTTTCTCTTCTAATTCTCTTAAGAAAATATATCTAGGATTTCATTCAAGAACATTATCTTTTAAAAATTATACATAAATCTTCAAGATTTCTTCAAGAACCAAGTTGCTCATAGTGTGGGCTTTGAGAATCATTTATTACAAGTGTGAATAGGGTCTCAAGCACTAAAATTCATCCAATTTCAAAGATTAAGGTATGCGGGGTTTTGAACAAGAGCAATCCTTTTGTTCTTGTGTCCAAACCTTTGATTTCTATTATGGATTTATATGATTTTGCAAGTGGGTTTATATCCGAATTACTTCATCATGAGACTATGAGAATATAAATTATTCAAGATTTGTTATACATGATTATTTTACTATTCCCAAGATATGACTTCATATTTAATATTGTGAATTTCATATTTCTACCATGAGTTGATATTTCAAGTTCTTTCAAGATATGTGTCAACCTTTATGCTTCCTTATGACAAATTGGATTACTGAAAATATTGATTCATGAGATTGAGTTGTTACAATGAGTCGATATTTTCTCAAAGTTATTGATTTTACCATGATTTAATGAATTGATACATTTTGATATTGAAAAATATTGATTTGAATTAAGTCGATTTAGGAATCCATAAATTGATTATGATTTGATAAATGAGAAAGAGATTTCATTTGATCTTCATGATAGACCCTTGTGATGTTTGTAGTGGATTTCCTAACGCGTTCTGAGCTTTTGACTGGGAGTAGTATTTAACACCGAGCAGGAAATGTGGTATTTCCCCCGAAACTACGTGCCACCGTAGGATTGGTATTGATATTTATGGGCCAGAGGCCGAGTATGAGATTGTGATCACTAAACTGAGGTTGTACTCCCTGGCAAGAGTACGACGCACCCACCAATGTGGGATTCTCTCCTTAGGAGGGCAAAACGTTGGACTCCATATAGCTCGCATGGTTTATGTCAGTTATAAGAACCTCCCATGTTCATAACAGTTGAGTTTATTGAATTACCGAGTCACTCCGAGTCTTGAGTTGAAGAGTTGAGTTGTTTATGATGATTTATGAGGTTTTTATCATATGATTTATTTACTATGAGATCATGAAAAGTATGTTTCAATCTAACTCAAGCCAAGTGTGCCATCATTGTACATATGCATATTTTCATGAAATTGATGATGATATTATATTATTGTATGCACCCCCACATACTCAGTACATTCCAAAGTGTTAACCCACATATTTTTCTATGGGCTACATTTTCTCGTAATGAAGGTTCAGGTACTCAGCTGCAGCCGCATTAGTGATATTCGAGTGCCTCACTATGTTTACTCTGTAGTGAGTCCTCATGGTTCGAGGACCGTGTCAATATATTTGTGATATCATTTTGTTGTTATTGCTTTCTGTACTGTTGAGTCAGTTGGGGGTTTGTCCCAAAGGCTCCTTTATTTTGATGTATAGAGGCTTTGTTAGACTAGAGGGATAGTATGTACAAACATTCAATATATATTTTAATTGTACAGTTTAGTATTCTCCAGTATCTCTCTTGAACTCGATGTGATATATCTCTTTATTATGCATGACTATTATTGAATTAAGTTCCTTGAGGTAGTGTCTGGCTCCGATGGTTAGCTTGGGGCTACGTGTATCCCTAAGCATCGTGTGACGTCTCGGGATGGAAATTTCGGGGTGTTACCCTCTTAGGCTTATCTTTGTAATTATATGTTAGTTTTCTTATTTCTGATGTACTAGATATTTTTTTTGATGTACTAGGTATTATATTTTTATTGTCCTTTTTGTCAAGAGTATTTACTTCTGTGTTTGTTTCTTTTATTTTTTTAACTGACTGCTTCTTCTTTTTCCTTAATTTTTAGATCTTCTATTCTTTCTAAAATCTCTGTATATGTTTCACTATCTTCTAAATCATAATCATTTGTTTTTTCAGTATCTATTGTTTTTACTTCTAATTCATTGACCTTTAATTCTTCATTTATTTTAAATTTATTTTAAATTGATTTTTTTCATCTAATAGTTTTTGTTCTTTATCCTTTTCGTCTTTTTATCTTTGTCTTTTTTCATAAAAATCTTTTAGCATTTGCAATTCCTTTTCTAATTTTGAAATCCTATTATTTTTTATTTCTTCTATTTTTCGTATTTCATTCGTAGTTTGTTGTTTTATCTTATCTATTACAAAGATAAGCCTAAAACGTACAACATATAATAATGTCTATCATCATTTATATCTTCTAACTCGTATTCTATCCATTCTAGATTTAATAACTCTTCATCCTCAAAATCAAATATCTTTTCCCATATAAGTTTCCTTATATCTATTATTTCTATATCCTTAAGTACATACAAAACAAGTATCTTAAATTTATTTATCATCTCATTAGATAAATAGGTTGTCATTTTCATATGATGCTTAGTTCCAAAGTATTCCTTCCAATCATATAAATAATAAAATATAATCATCTTAGATTACTATATACCAGATTATTCTTAAATAACTATGTTCCTCTGTCACTATTAGCATGGTACGTTCGGATACGCTTTCCCTAAATAGTGCCTCAACTCTGGTTACTACCCTACATGGCTTCTGTGCCTTATCGATTTCACCTGTAGAATGTCATAGTTCTGGGAACTTTCTCCTTTTCCTCTTTGCTAATAAACTTTGCAGCATATTATTCTTTGAATAATTCTAATATATAGTAACTAGTATGAACTTATTTTATCATATCATAATTGTTAGGAATTAATAGACTTAGCTATTCATAATCACAAATAAAAATACCTGTTCTTGTAGATTTGATGATTCTGAGCTTTGATCATCCATATCTGAGTATAAAACTGAATATCTTATTGGATATTTGAGAGAATTTTTAATTGTTTACAAGGAAGCCTGCTCTCCGTAGAAAGACTTGCCTAAGATTGTTGAATGTCCTACCTATTTATAATCTTAAAATCACGTAAACTATTCCTACTTTACATTTGTCCTACTTTTACTAAAATTAAAATTAACTTTACAAAAGTGCTGAAAAACCAAGCAATAATTAATGTGCATGTCTCTTTCGTAACTTTTTATCTTGTCGGGAAATTTTCTTTATTTCCTCATTGGCTGGCTTTTTTCATCCTTATCTTCTTGGTTGATTTTCCTCCATTTATTGTAGTTGTCTCTATCGTCTTTGTCATTGGTCCTTTTGTATCTGCCTTGATTGATTCTCTTATTCTAGTTGGACTTTTGGGATAATATTATCTTTTCCATTGCATCTTGAACATAGGTGATCTGAGTATTTGTGTCCTATTAATTTGTACTATCTGGTCAATTATTCTTATGAAATGAATCCTTTCTTAATTGCTCTTGTAGTTGGTTGTCTTTCTGGGTTAGGTAATGTCATTATTCACCTCTAGACTTTTTCCATATCTGACTGTCTTAGTTCTCTTGAATTTAAATAAATCATTAACTCGTCTCTTGAATAATAGCTCCATATCGGGTTTCAATTGAGATAATTATTTGCTAGTTCTTGAATAATCATAGATATTCCAATAATTCTCTTGTTTGCGTAGAAATCTGGTATCTCTGCTTTAAGTATTTCTGGTTGCTATCCAATGTCTTCTGGTATGATCATATCTCTGGTCAATCCAATTTTTATAACTTGTATAACTGGTTTTATTTCATCATATAATATTTCGGTTGGCGCTGTATAAAACTTCATGAAAAATAAATTTCCATTGGTCATCTTTTTGTAGGTTATAAATGCTTTGAATATTTTCATTATAGCTAATAATTCCATTTCATCATGGGTATATATGGTATTAAGTAATCCATAATTGAAACAAATTTTAACTAGGTTTGCGCTGGTCTTTGAGAGTGTAATTAGCTTGTTGTATCCTTGTAATTTTTGGGTTATATAGTCTTGGTTTTGTTCCTAGATGTTTGTGGCTCTTGGTTTGATGCTTAGGTAAGTTTATATTTTGTGGATATTTTCTATATATGATCTGGTTATAGGCTTTTTTTTATCTTGGTTTAGACTTTCTAAATATGTAGTAGTTTGTGGGGGTACGAATAAAGGATCCTTTTGTATTTATGGTATAAATGGTTTATCAAATATCTTGTTCAGGTTCAGTCCTTGTTTATTAACTCCTTTGCTTATACCTGCAGCTGTAGATTGATAAGGGTTGTAGGTTTTATGGAGTATCCCAACGTTTTCTTTTATCTCTGAATTTTTTATGTCTTCCGATCGACGTAGCTCTACATTTTTATAGTCATGTTGCTGACTTATAGCTTTAGACTTCAGTTTATCTTCATTTGTCTTAAATTTTCTACCTCATTGCCCATACCATCCGCTTTTAGTGAAAGTGTAGTTAGGGTTTTGAGTATTTCTTCTAGTGCATCATTTTCTATTATATCAATCTGTGTAGCTTTGTCTTGATATGTAATCTGCAATATCATTTTTGGTAGTACTAATTATTTCAATTGTAAATGTAAAATTTAATATATTTAATACCAATCTCCATATTTCTTTTGTTATAATTGAATTTTGTATTTTCTTAGTTAGCCACCATCGTACCTGTATATTATCTTTTCGCACAATAAATTTGTTATATATGATATATGGTTCAAATGCTAATAAACATTTATATAATGAACATAATTTTTTCCTATTTATTTCCCATTTTATTTCTGTTTCATTAAATGTTCCTGAATAATACCTATAATGATGTTCTATTTTTTCATTCTCATATTTGTATTTCAGTACTCCTCCGTAGCTGTACTCGCTTGCATCTGCTTATACTATATTTATAAAATTCTTGTTTTCATCTGGAAATTGTAATTTAGGTAGTTTTTTACAAAGTATTTTTATTTTTTGTACTTGTATTTTGTCTTCTTCATTGTAATTATATTCTACATCCTTTTTTAATTTTTGTAATATAGTTTCAGTCCCTTAGTATTCAACAATATAGTATCAGTTCCACACTTAGTAGTGACTTACATATCAATATTAGTAAACTTAATCTATCAGTATCTTAGTATTAGTAAGCTAATCTTGTCAGTGTTCAGACTCCGTAGTCAGCATCACCGTGAGTTTAGTTATAGTTATTTATGTATGTATGTACTTTCACATTCATATCAGTCATTATTGTTCATGTATATAACCTTTTTGCATTTAGCCTGCCTCACTTGCATACCAGTACATTCAAAGTACTGATGAATTTGTGCTATGGTATCTTATACCATAGGTTTAGAGGCACGAGCTCCAGATCGGCAGTAGATTCCAGTCTCAGCAGTTAGAGTCTGAAGTGAGTCCTCATCTCTCAAGGACATTTTGATTTCATCACCATTTTAGTTTTTAGTTTATTTCAGTAGTTGAAGTTAGTTGGGGACATGTTCCATCAACTCCTTATTCAGACAGTTTAGTCTTTCAGGCTATAGCATGTGAGATAGTTATTTCAGATTTGTTTTGGTATTGTTATACCATTTTTAGACATTGTTCTTATCAGATGTTTTTTCAAATTTTTAACCTTATGGACTTTTAGTACATGTTTTCGTATTTTCATATTATATTATGTAGTGTAGTGGTACAGATATCAGTTATGGGTTAGTTTCTGGTCCTATAGGGTCATGAGCATCGTGTTGCATTCTGGTTTAGAAAATTGAGGCATTACAAACTTGATATCAGAGCCAGGTTCAACAGTATCGTAGGAAGTCTAAAACCCGCATATAGTAGAGTCTTGTACATGCGTGTGTTATGCACCACACTTATGTGTAGAAGTCTATGAGATGTTTTAGGAATAGTTTCCCTTCTTTCAGTATTCATGTCATGCCAGTGAGCATAGGCTCAAAGTTAAACTCTTAGTCTAATCTGTTTCTTTCTTTTGTTTACAGATCATGCCTCTAAAAAGGGCTAGCGAAGGGGAAAATGGAAATCATTCAGCTCCTCAGCCCATCCAGCCTAATCCTCTAGATGAGCATGTCTCTCATGTAGAATTCAGGATTGCATTCACTACTCTAAATTTAGTCCCAGCCCAAAATGAATGGCCAGCTACTGTTTCAGCCAACCCAATGGAAAATTCTATTGTATTCAAGATTCAGGACTTTACTCTAATGAATCCTCCTCTATTCATCGGTTCCAAGTCCGAAGAGGATCCACAAGAGTTCCTCGATGAGATTTAAAAAGTCACAGATATCATGGGAGTGACTTATAGTGAGAGCATAGAGTTATCCACCTATCAGCTACAAGATGTAGCCCATATATGGTATAAACAGTGGAAGGTAGACAAGGATACAAATACAGAGTCCATAGAGTGGGAAGAGTTCGCTACAACTTTCTTAGATAAGTTCTTTTCCATAAAGCAGAAGGAGGGTAAAGTGTTAGAGTTCATCAATCTCAGACAAGGTACAATGAGTGTAAGAGAATACTCCCTCAAGTTAATTCAGTTAGCCAGGTATGCTCACCATGTAGTAGCAGATAGCAGATCCAGAATCAGTAAGTTTGTGTCAGGGGTATCAGGTAGAGTGGTTAAGGAGTGCAGGACTGTGATGTTTATTGGTGACATGGACATATCTGGGATTATGATATATGCCCAGTATATGGAGGAGTAGAAGCTTAAGAGAAAGGAGAGAGAAAATAAGAGAGCCAGAACAGGTAGTTATAGTTTTGCACAACATGAGCCACAGGGTGGTAATCGTTTTCAATTGTGTTAGAAATATTCAGCCCCAGTTGACTCTTTAGTTAGTTCCTCAGTACCAAAGTTTAGAAATAACCGTAGGAATGAGGCATCAGGCTCCAAGGCCCAGAGTAGTGAGAGTAGGATTCTTACTCATCTGCTTTGCGAAGAGTATGGAAAGCATCATAAGGGTGAGTGTAGAGCTGATAGTTGTGTGTGTTTCAGAAGTGGAGAGTTAGGTCACAAGGTTCGAGATTGTCCTAAACCCGATCCTCAAAGTTAGCATGGTCATTTTTCAGATCAGTCCAGTCACCAAAATCAGCATGGTGCCAATTCCAGCGCTACCAGTGGGTAATGCCCAAACAGACTCCATGCCCTTCAGTCTCGACAGGATTAGAAAAGTCCTCTTGATGCAGCCATTAGTGTTTACAGATCCCTTATTTTCATGTTTTCATGAACATATAAATTTCAGAATTAGGTCATGCAGCTCATTACTCAGGCACACCTGTCATGTTTTATCATATATTCAGTCCACATGACTCATGCTCTACTCCTAGTTATCAGTAAAGCTCAGATTATGTCATGTATGCCCTCATTTTAAATCTCTTGATAAATCCATAATGTTGGTATTCCATTCCTTAGTCCTTAGTCGAGTGTTGAGTTTGATATAGTGTTTGTTTGAGCATCGGACCCTTGCATATGTCAATCTTCCCTAAGTAGTTATCAGTATCCAGTCTCAGTACTTTAATATCAGTCTAAACCTCAATTATCAGAAATCGACGTTCAGTTCTTGTATGAACCCCCAATTACAGGCTAAGATACAGTTTCTACTATAGTCTTAGACACAGTGTTAGCCTCAGTCTCAGTTCAGAAATTAGATCAGTCGTGATTCAGTCCCTAGGTGCCTTGTGCATCGCCTCAGTCTCCCTCAGTAGCTTAGCCAAGTTAGTATTCCTGGAGGGGCCTTGTGTCCTAAGGGGTTAGATACGCTATAATCCCCTGAACTTTCATGACTTAAACATCCCACACCCTTTTTAAGTAATGAATTCATTTTGAAGTAGGGTATACTTATAAGTTGACCCTCAAGATATAACCTTATATGTAAGCCATGTATTCAAGACTCAGTTCAGTTCACAAAATTCAATTCATGCATCACATTTCAATCTCAGTTATGTTCTCATGTTCTCATGTTCCCATTCATGGATACTCCTAGCCTAATTATGGGTTCATCCATGTTCTCAGTTAAGTAATGGGTTTTCCTCAAACTTACTTAGTTCGATGCTCAAACTACCATTACAAACTTGATATCAGATTCCCACTAGAAGCTTAGTGTTAATTACCATTGCACGTTCAATCATGCTTTCATGTGTCAGCTCAGTCATGTAAACATGCATCAAACATGCATGTTTAGTATGATATATTCAGTTAATAGTCATTTCATCCATGAGATCATGTTCTAGTTATTCATGTTCAGTATACACGTTAGTTTATGTTCTTCCCTTCTTTTACTCAATTTCATTCGAGGACGAATGTTCTCAAGGGGGAGATATTATAACACATCGAGAATTCCAACCGATAGTAGAACCATGCTTCAAGATCATGAGAAATAAATTATAGTGATTTGGTAGTTTTATGATCAAGTTTGATGTATATTAATTCCTTAAATACGTCCTAGCTATTGGATGAATCAAAACATCCCTTACCGATTGAATTCTTGAGAAGGATATTGGCATAGTCAACTTCAAATGAGCATATCTCTTATTATACTATGAATTTTTGAGATCATACCCACCAATAGATATATAATTGAATTATATTTCCAATGATACCAATTTCTCCAAAATCCGGCATCGGAGTAAAAAGTTATTGGCATTTTACTGAGAGCTGCCCGAGATATCTAGCAGCAATGACCAAAATGACGGACCATCAAGTCAGTGATGGACCATCAATTTGGACATCAAAACTAAAGTAGTAAGGCCATTTTCTGGACCAAAAATGATGGTTGGAGTGACATTTAGCTACCAAAGTGATTGTCCATCACTCAGACCGTTAGTTTTGCCCAAAACAGCGCTGAAACGTCATTCATCCATAACATCAAAATTAGGGTTTCATTCAAGATCAAAAACCAAGAACAAGATTCAAATCCTTCTCCAAGAAAACTAAAGAATCAAAGCGTCACCATTCAAGAACCTTCAAGAAAAATTAACCTCCTTCAAGATTCAAGCTTTTGAGGTATGCATAGTATTGATTCTTGGATTCCTTTCATCCAAAAAGCTCAAGAACCCTCTTTTAATTATGAAATTATAATGTTTATACTATGGGTTATTTATAATCATATTTTTGATGTTGTATGATTCCCAAGTTAGAATCTTTATATGAATCTATGAAACTACGTTAGAATATGAGAGGAAATCCATGAATTGAGTTGATTATGATGTGTTAATTGATGAATTATGCCTATTCCCTAATTGGTGCATGTAAGGTGTTTTATAAAATGCCTAGAAGGATAGAAATTATGTATTATATCTTAGGGATGAACTATATGATAAATTTATGCTAGTCTATTATGTTCAAAAGGCTCACATATTGTTGTTGTGCAATATATGTGTTAATGGAATATACATGATGATTGGAGAATGGATGCATAGTGTGTCTATATGCATTCCATGTTATGTACAAGGTCATGATTATGAAGTACCGCATGAGTTATTCCGTAATTATTACAATATGAACTAACTATTACATGCTTGTGATTCCCTTATGTTTAAATGGTTTCCATGCTATTGTTATGAAAAATGTATGTTGTCGGAATGCCATGATATTAGAAGATGTGGTTTATGACTTGATTACAAGCATTCTCATTTATGTTAGATATTATGATGACTATGTACTTCATGAAATACCTCACATATGTATTATGGATTATTATTGATGGCCATGTATTCAAGAAAGTCACGTTGTGTTAGTTTCCTTCCATCGAGTCCTGGGGGTACTTGTACCCAAAAAATATAGTTGTATGCCTAGACCCATGTGATGTCATCACGATACTCTCAGTCAAGACATGATCTATAGAATTCAGTCATTCATGTGACTCAGGAAAATACAGAAATCTCAATAGTCTCAATAGTTTAGTAATCTCAGTACTCAGTAATCTTAGTAATCTCAGTCACAACAGTATTCCTAATAATATCAGTAATTCAAGTACTCTTAGTCAGTCCTCAGAACTTAGTATTATTCCGTCAGTCACGAAACTTAATAAACTCAGACCAGTTCAGTTTAGTAATCCATGTTCAGTGTCTTTTCAGTTGGGAGTAGGATTCAGCACCGAGTGAACTCAAGGATAGGGATTTACCTGAGTCAAAGGGTATGATCCTTAGAAGATATCCTTGTGTTCCAGAACTATGTAGCCAGCGTTGGTTAAGATATACCTATATATAAGACTAATACATCTCATTTGAGTTTACCTGATAGCAAGGGGAAGCGGAAAGAGCTCCTAAATAGAATAGGGTTTACTCATATGTTGTCTCTACTCATGGCATGGTATTGACACCCTTCCAGCTGGGTTTACAAGTTGGACCCCACCAGTTTGGATTCGGGGCATGTCAGTTAAATGAATACATCCCATAGTTTCAGTCTCAGTCTCAATTTCAGTAATAGAACTCTGATAGTTCTTTAGACTTAGGACTGTCAGCTACAGTCACCCAACAATACGAAACTCAGCTAGTTCCACCATATTCAAGGCTTTTAGATATAGTCACTCATGTTATCAGTTATACCAGTTATCGGAACTCATATTACCAGTATTCACATTCATGACTATCATATATAGTCAATAAGATTAATTCTTTATAATTAGACTGCCAGATACAATCAACGAGGCTAGTTCTTCATTATCAAAACTGTTAGAAATAGTTATTTATGTATCAGTAATATAGTTTCAGTCCTTTATTATTCAATAATACAGTATCAGTTCCTAACTTAGTAGTGACTTACATATCAATATCAGTAAACTCAATCAATCAGTATCTCAGTATCAGTAAGCTCATCTTGTCAGTGTTCAGACTCCGTAGTCAGCAACACCGCGAGTTTAGTTATAGTTATTTATGTATGTATGTACTCTCACGTTCATATCAGTCAATATTGTTCATACATATAACCTTTTTGCATTTAGCCTATCTTACTTGCATACCAGTATATTCAAAGTACTAGAGCATTTGCGCAATAGTGTCTTATACCATAGATTTAAAGGCACGAGCTCTAGATCGGTAGTAGATTTCAGTCTCAGTAGTCAAAGTTAGAAGTGAGTCCTCATCTCTTGAGGATATCTTGATTTAAGTACCATTTAAGTTTTTAGTTTATTTTAGTAGTTGAAGTTAGTTGGGGACATGTCCCATCAACTTCTTATTCAGATAGTTTAAAGGCTTTCAGGCTATATCATGTCATATAGTTTTTTAAAATTTGTTTGGGTATTGTTATACCATTTTAAGACATTGTTCTTATCAGATGTTTATTCAGATTTGAACTTTATGGCCTTTTAGTACATGTTTTGCATTTTCATATTATATTATGTAGTGTATAGGTAAAGATATCAGTTATGGGTTAGCTTGTGGTCCTATAGGGTCATGAGCACCATGTTCCATTCTAGTTCAAACAATTGGGGTGTTATGGTTCTCTCTAGTAGATATAAAGATTATTTCTTGTGTTTTCAGCTGGTGATTTATCCTTTATTGTGATTTTATTCTTCAACTATGATTTGCTTTTGGCTTGACGTGTTACAATAAGGATATTTCTAATTTTAATTGTAATGTCAATTTGAGTATTTTCCCTTAGTTTAAATTTGTTGGCACAGTTTTGGATTTGATGTCTCGGAAAGACGATTTGGAGATTTAAACAAATTTGAAGTGTGGATGCTTACCCATCTTCAGGATTGGTTTATGTAGTTGAGATCGAGTAGTTCAGCCTTGGTGTAGAGATTTCAATTTGGAGTTATAGAGTTTGGGTGCTGCCTTCATTTTTAGATTATTCTCAGTTGGAATTTTATCCATAGGCTGGTTAAGCCTACTTTATGATTATGTACTCGATTTTCTTTAGTTTAGATGGATTATGGTTTATAGGTGTTTAGATGATAGTCCGTTTCCACGATACTAGTTCCTTCAGCTTGGACATCGACTTTTTAGTTTTTATTAGGATTTTTTGATGAACTATTCAGTTGGAGTCGTATTCTTAAGTTTGATTACACATGATTTTATTCCTTGTTGATGGGATATATTGGAACAGATCATTTGATGGTGATTAGTTGTACTTCGACTCTTGGTTTCTAGTTCTGATGGATATTCAGGAAAATTGTAGCATTTACATAGATTATGACCCTTCGTTATGTCCATTAGTGAGCCGAAGTAGTGCCTTGTGGACTTATTCTCATGCTTTCCATCATAGACTTTCAACAGATCAACATTAGCTTGTTGAGGTTAGTGTGATGAGATTGTGCAGACAAGACTAGACTGACTTTCTGCTTAGTTTGGAGTGTTTGTAGTTGTGAAAATGCAAGAAAGTTATATGTAGATTTTGGAGTGGGTTGCATGACTCATGACTTGGTTTACCTTTGACTTGGATGAGTTTTTGATTGAATGTGCTAGTATAGGTGGAGTATCAGTGTGTTCTGGTTCTGATTCACGCGCATTAGCCTTCCTCGGTCAGTTAGAATCCAGTTGGTGGATGATTTTGATTTTGGGATATGTGAGAGTAAAGTGTGGAAGTTGATTGGAAAAGCGATATTTGTTACAAAATCCCTTGAAAGTGTTGTCTCTTCGTGGTGGTTATCTGTGCAGTCATGCTCGAAGCATGCGAGACCATTACCTTATTCCTTTGAGTTTTCATGATCTCTTATTCCATTAAATTTTGTAGATGAAAGTCCTTTTAGTAGTGGATATTATAATGACACTCTAAGTTATTTCATCGATTGCGAGCAGTTTTTGCATTTTGAGCCTTCCTAAAACGACTACAGGTCATTTATGACTTGCCGGAATTGTCGGTGAACTGATCGGACAGTTCATTTGGATTTTAGGCTCATTTCCATATTTTAGAGCTTTTGCTATTTAAGATTTGGTATCAAACCAAAATTCTTAGTAGATGACCTTGGATGAGAATTTTGACAGTGTCATTAGCTTTGGAACATTGCTTTTAGGCTAGAAGGACCCTTGGTTAAGGTCAAGGCTTCCAACTTGTTTTGGGCTATTGGGAAAATTAAGTGAAAAATAGAACAATAGGTGTAGGCTCCGCACTTAGTCGAAATGACCTCAGATGAAAGTTTTTATGGCTCAATTGAGTTAGAAACGTCAAATTTAGTATGATAGCATATTTTGTTTGCGTGTATGGGGTTTACGATGAATCCCAAACACTCGATTGAAGTCCATTATAGATTTAGCAAAATTTTGTGCACCAGTTACTGATGAAACCACTTAAGAGAACATATTTTCTATTAAGAGGACAACCCTTACACAACATGTTGTCGCTTAAGCAACATTGGCTATCTGGTTGGTGGTTGCATACGTGATTCTTTGTCTGCTTAAGCAAGCATCACGTAAGAGGCCTTTGGTTTGCATAAGTGATACCCGACCTTGTTGACAGATCACCTAAGCGATAGGTGAGTTGCTTAAGCAACTTTCACATAAGATACAGGGTTGTCGCTAAAGCAACACCTGGTGGGTTTATATAGCCTCTTCCACACCTAATTTTCTATCGATCTTTCCACCTTTTTACACAAAATTGAGAGCTAAAGGAGAAGAAATCACCCAATTATGTTAAGGTAAGATAACCTAACTCTTCTGGGTCATTTCCTATTGATTTTTCCTTCAATTTCTATTATAATTCTTGGTAAAATACTTCAAAATTAGGGCTTGAATTCTTAAACATTGAGGGTTGATTTGAGACCCGAATTGTGCTGCATTTGTGTTCAATGATTGATCACAACTTCCCTGTCCTACAAGGGACCTCATGGCGAGTTCAATTTTGAATTTCTTTTATGGACCTTAGAGGCCCATTCCTGACCCAAAATTTGACCTATCCCTTAATATAGAAGTATGGGCCTTATTTTACTCCTAATGATTTATAGATTACTAGTTTGATTGCATGACAAAATATCAGGATTATGGAGTGAAGAAATGATTTATGGGTGATTCAATGGTTGTGGTTCAGATTCGAGGTAGCTTTTTGCCTACTCTTCTTAATCAGATGGTGTTATATATATTTTCTTGTGAAATAGGGATTTTAGGATGTGATTTTGGGTTGGACGCCATGACTTAGCCTAAATTGTGAGTTTGTCGGCAAAAAGGTTATTTGACCATCAAGTTATACACTATAATCCTATTACATTCTTTATAGATAGAGAGAGAATTCATGGCATTATTATGTTATTATTCTTGATATGGAATGATATTTAGGTATTGGAAGTATGATTAATATGATTGGTCTTATTTGGACCATTTAGGCAATCGTGAAATAGTAAATGAGGAGTAATTGGCTTAGTTAATCATGTTTTAACTGGCTTTGTGGCCCATGATTAATCATGGCTATGTAGCCCATGATTTGGAATGGAAATTCCTTAGTTTCTTAAGCTAGGTAAATTTCCTTAATCAATAATGTTAGGGTGGAATTGGTATTATTTGTATAAGTTAGGGGAAATAGGCTTAGTTGCTATTATTTTTGGCTGGATTAACTTAGTTGCTCATGATTGGGAAGAACTACTAACTTAGGGCTGTTATGGCTTATTCAAAATCTAGAAGTGAATTTAGAAACCTTATCCTATCTCGGAATAGAAGCTTGCCTATAATGGATTTTCAGGATTAGAAGTGAGCTCCTCTAGCCCACTTAGGCCAAGAATTGTGTTAACTTTAGTATACTTATTTGCACATGTTATCTTGATTAGAACCAGTTGAGGTGAATGAATGATAACGCTCAAACTACAGCTCTCGTAAGAGTGTAAGCGGTCGTTGTCAAATATAGAAACCAACTGGGTTGGGTATCGATCCCACAGGGAATATCCGGTCAATAAGTAAGCAAAGATTATTAGACTTTTGGTGCAAGTCTCGTAAAGAAAGGGGGATTTTAATGTGCAAATAATGTAAACAAAATAGTAAAGTAAAAACAGAAATAGCAAAGTAAACAGAAAGAGTGTTTAGTGAGATGTTTAACCAATGAGAATTGAGAGTTGGGGTTATGTCCACCTTATGAGTTATATGTCTCTATTGGCTATGAGTTATGCGGAATTCAGAAATGCATGTGTTTATAGAGAATTGTATTCTATGGTAAATCCAAGCGTCTTTCGACCTAACAAGGACTATTTCGCTTTAACTCTTTCGAGCTTAAAGCGTATCTAATGGTACAAATTCTCCAAGAGGTTCATCCAGTTACGGCATTAACTTTTTAACAGGGGTTGGTGCCCTATTACCTTGAAATTATCTTTTTTCCAAACATATAACTTTTTTTTCGAACAAGTTAATGCTATACTGGCGTATCCTATGTATTTGCAACCACACGAATTTGCATTAAGATGAAAAGAATAATGATATAAGCAGCATACGTGTCAAGAACTCACAAACTCATAGCAATAGATAGTATCTTATAAGGCTGCCATAACCCCAACAGAGAAGTTTAGCTACTCATGAGTGCAAGGAAAATCACAATAGTCATTATCATTATACCAAAATAAAGATCTCACATGTAGTAGGGTTTGGTATGGCTTGTGGCGTGAAGACCTTGCAAGTAGCGTTTCTCTTGTTGTGAAAATTTAAGACGAATAGATGAAGAGAAAGTAAATAAGAATTAATTGAAAGCAAATTGTTTTTAGAGTTGTAGAGGAATGAAGTAGAAGTCGTATGAATATCTAAAATCTCTAGCAAAATAGGGTATTTATAACACCCACATCCTATTCCTACCAAGCTACTGCATTACTTAACCCAATCCTACTAGGTTACTGCATCATTCTCCTAATCCTAATAAGTTACTGCTAGTCCCCAAAGTCTTTAGAATTGTTGTTTTTGTCCGGGATAGGTTTCCCATGCGACACGTTTGGTTCTTGGCGTCCAAGCTTTCCCTTCCTTCTTTCGTGAAGCTTCCTTTTGCATCAAGTTATCCATAAAATGCTGAAATCTGCATCATTTATACCTGAAAACTTGCTAATCACATTTGTTAGCTCACTTACAGGAAAAAGGACTAAAAGTGCATGAGTTATATATTTTGTCCTCAAAACATAGCTAAAATATGGGTAAATTAAAGCACTTTAGGCGTGTAAATTCGCCTATCATCAACACCCCACACTTAAGGCTTTGTTCGTCCTCGAAAAAACTATCATGTCCATCTAAACATCTACTTAGGGTTTCACAGTAACAAGATGAAATAGTCATCAAGACAGGCATAGCAATCATTAACAAAGAGTAGTTTTCTTATCATTACTAGAAACAATTTTAACCTCTAATATAGACTCGTGATGATGGTTAATTCGTATTCAAAAGTTAAGGCACAGAGAATCATACACAACCACCCAAAACTCATCAACCATGTGTGTCTCACAAAGTATAACCCATAATCACTCACAAGTATTGTATATATTTCGAACATGGGTATAAGATTATCCTTTCTCTCACTCTCACAAAGAATTCGTATGTTGCAACTGATGACCATAGGCTTGCCCTTACTGTAATGCTCCACTAAATATCAGAATGCTAAGCTTCGAATCAAATAGGTATTTTACAGGTTGTAATGTAGGCTAAGAGATGGGTAGGACTATTTTGGCCAGAAATAGTGACTATGTTCCTAAGCGCTTTAATACATCACATTATGCCATTTATGCTTTCTTTCAAACAACCTTTCTACTTTCTTTTAATCTACCACCCCTTCTCACCTCTTTTGTTTTTCAATTTTGAACCTAACTAACTTTTTAGTTTTCATCATTTTTCTTTTCATAACACACCTCTATGATAGAAATTCTTTTTCATAACGAATTCAAGCACCAATACATTCTAAGGCATCACACTCATCTAATTTCCTCTTATTTTGTCATATGACTTTACCATTTTAAAGCACTTAGGAATTTGGATCAAATTATGGTCTTGAAAAAATGGATTGGGCTTACATATGAGGCTGTCAAACAAATAGGCCAAAGGCTCAAAGGGGTTATCTAGGATGATGTCCATGGGTAGATAAAATAAAGGTAAACAATCATAGGTTGCCAAGAAAATGCCTAAATCATCTCCTAAACTCACACTCTTTATTTCCCTTTACATACATACCGAGCAAGTTCTAGCGTCAGCCACAAACATAGAATATACTATCATCTTACACACACAAGGCACATGGTCGACTTTATTGGAAGCAGTATAGACTCTTGACCCAACAGATAAAGGAATTAAACCACATAATGAGTCACTATTAGAGCCTAAACGTCTCAATAGTAATGATTTTATCACACACTCATGTCATAATACCATGCTGCCTATCAGAACAATTTTATGCAAAGTTTTTCACAAAAAAAATAAAAATATTTTTGACTACTAAAAAAAACAAATAAACAAATAAACATAAATATGCAAAACACACATAAGTAAGCAAATGCAGATAAGGAAGGTTAGCATGCAAATACCAGCACCCCACACTAAGATGGGACACACTGCCCTCAGTGAAAAATAAATAAGAAGAACCTGGTTAGTCGGACTCCTCCTCTATGTCTGGGGTCATACCCCCTTCGTCGGAATCATCATCAGAGTTGTCGCCATTAGAGTTCTCCTCTACATCGGAGTCTGGCATTCGACGATCATCATCGGTTGGCACATCGTCATCAAGAGGTTCCTCAAAGTACACACCTACTCCACATATTTGTCTTGCATGCTCATTCATTGGGTAGTCATAGTACAGCTGTTGGAGCTCTGCAGCAGTTGGAACACGACCTCCGCTCATCATTGTAAACCAAGTCATGCCATAAAGATGGCAAAAGAAACTCTCATACCGAGCATGCCTTTCCGCAGTGGTAAGGTTGACGTCATGCGTGGTTTCAGCATCCTTAACCTGTGTGAGGAAAACCCTCTTTGGGTTGTGTGGAAGTTTATGATCAGCCGGTTCCTCTTCGATGTCCTCCTTCCTCAAGATTGCGGTCAACAGATTGCTAAAGCTGAAGTGGGACCTCTTGTGTAGCCTGGCCTTTTGCATTGTAGATCGAATAATTACTCCAATGTTGATAGGGACATTCGTCATCAATGCGTACACGAAGCACACTTTATCTTGTGTTATCTTCGTATAATGGGTCCCTGAAAGCAGACAAGAGTTGACTATTCGCAACCATATCCTAGCTTCCCTATTCAAAGGAGCATATGGGAAGGTGTTGTGCCGATCGGTGTCCTTGTGTCTACTCCATCGTGCCATGGATCGTGGTCCGCCTAATGTGTGTCTAATAGCCCTGTACGGAGGTCTGTTGTACAGCTCCTTGAATGGTGATGGGTCAACAGATGGCAAACCTAGAAAGGAGTTGAAGAACTCCGCATTTAGTTGCAGAACTTGGCCCCGAATCTTTACTTCAGTCCCTGTAGTTTTCGGTGACCAGTTGGCGTTGAATTCTCGTGTCAAATCGAGATTGTACTCTCCCATATCTCGGAAGATGAAATCAAGATGTAACGCCATTATCTTGGCCAACATACGAGGTTCTTTCTTTGCTAGGCTCTCCTTGTTTATCAACTCCACATTAACATATTTTTTTGCTTTATTGTTCCTATACCATTCCTTGCCTTCCTCCTCTAGGACCCATTTTATTCCAAACATACGGCGAGGTATTTGCAGCGAGGAGGATTCTCCTTGCTCTTTTCGTCTTCTTTTCTTGCCTTTTTGTGAAGTGGTTGCTTTTTCTTTTCCTTGTCTTCCTTTTGGTTCCATTGTACCTGAGATTAAAACAATAGTCATGTTAGCTTCATATCGGTGGATACAATCATTAAACAAGCAGTAGTGGCACCACCCCACACTTATTTTGTTGGTACAAACTAGTGAAGTGAAAGTTATCGATTATTTAGACTTCATCGATATACGTTTTAGGTGCTAGATTCTGACAATATAATCAGTGCAGTCATACTTTATGAAATCTTGGCAATACTTTCATGTTTGATATATCTTTTGAGCAAGACTACTCCATATAGATTGAACCAAGTTTTAGGAATAATCACAATTTCGTATGTTTGTAGTCAACCATGGTTTTCACCTTTATACACAAGTTATTCCAACATGTAAGAGTTCTATTGACAATATTATGCAATGTTCTTGACCATGTCAATTCCGCAAAAGTATGACAGTGCATCAAAATTAAATACAAGTTTGAAACAAGTCAAGATCATTCTTACGTATTCTTTCCCTCACTTAGTTGTATCACAACAAATTAATCACATTCAACTCACCAATACTACTTCAAGATTTAATAATTCATAATAGGAGTAGTAGTGTAGTACTTACGGAATATAAATGAAGAACAAAGAAGTACTTACTTGGTTGATGACCTTGGATGATGTTCTTGCAAAGTAAAAGAGCAAAAGGAAAATTTTTGAGAGGATTTGGAGAGGTAGGGGGCGCTTATGCTAGGTTTGCAATGTAGTTTTGGTCTAAGACTAAGTCTCTTATTTATAGGACAAGCTTGTGTTGGGTTTTGACCCATTTAAAATAAGATTTGGAGACCAAAAGTGACCATAGGCGGCGCCTTTTGCTTTGCCTATGCTTGGCATAGGCGGCGCCTTTTGTACAGCCTAGTTGAGCATAGGCGGCGCCTATGCCATGGCATTGTTAGGCATAGGCGGCGCCAATGCCATGGCATATGAGATTCAGAGACAAAAGGCTTTGGCATAGGCGACGCCTATGCTATGGCACTCTTAGGCATAGGCGGCGCCTATGCTATGGCACTCTAGAATCCGAGAGCTTATGCCATAGCATAGGCCTTGCCTTGTTCGTGGCCTAGTTTTACATAGGCCTTGCCTTGTTCGTTGCCTATATTTTCCTAAGCGATGCCTCACCCATATCCTTTTGCTTCTTCATTCTTAACTTACCACCTTTAACATGCACAACTTCCAAATCATAATTTGAAACCAATCTCCTCCTTTACTTCTCTTGTACCTACATTTACTCAAAAACAACAAAAACGATTAGAACAATGGGTTGCCTCCCATCTAGCGCCTTAGTTTTGGTCGTGGCTCAACTCTTCTTTTTGCATTTTTATATATCAAAAGTAAACACTTACTAGAACGAAAGAAAAAAATGAAAAACGATGGGTTGCCTCCCATCTAGCGCTTGATTTATTGCCGCGGCATGACATAGTTACCTTGAGTACTTAGACTTCGTCGAGATAAATAGTGGCCATATAGTTTATCGAGTCAAGATGACGGATATAGGGTTTTACTCGTTGGCCATTCACCTTGAAGACAACACCATTACTGTCTTCTAGCTCAACTACTCCAGACGAGTAGACTTGGCTAATCTTGTATGGACCAGACCATTTGGACCTTAGCTTACCTGGGAATAGCTTCAGTCGGGAATTGAAAAGAAGTACCATGTCGCCTTTTTGGAAGTTTTGTTGATTAATCCGTTGATCATGATACTTTTTCATCCGCTCCTTGTAGAGGTCAGATCTTTCATAGGCATGTAGACGGAATTCATCCATCTCATTCAGCTGCTCCAATCTCATATTCATCGCATCATCCCAATTCAGATTTAGTTGTTTCAGCGCCCACAATGTTTTATACTCGAGTTCGATGGGTAAGTGACAAGCCTTCCCATAAAATAGTTGGTAAGGGGACATGCCAGTTGGCATTTTGAATGCAGTCCTATAAGCCCATAACGCATCGTCCATCTTCCGAGACCAATCTTTCCTATTTGCATTTACAGTCTTAGCAAGGATTCGCTTGATCTCTCAATTGGAAACCTCGACCTGTCCACTAGTTTGTGGGTGATAAGGTGTGGCTACCTTATGTTGCTTGACACCATATTTTGCCAACACGTATTTGAACAGCTTGTTGCAAAAGTGAGATCCTCCATCGCTTATGATAGTCCGTGGTATTCCAAAGCGAGAGAAGATATTTCTCTTCAAGAATGCTACAACACGCTTTCCCTCATTGTCGGCTAACGCTACTGCTTCGACCCATTTTGAAACATAATCTACAGCAACTAGGATGTATTTCATTCCAAACAATTTGCAAATGGACCCATGAAATCAATACCCCATACATCAAAGAGCTCGATTTCAAGAATTTTTGACATGGGCATTTCATGATGCTTCGAAATTGTGCCTTGTCTCTGGCATTGGTCACATCTTCTCACAAAGTCGTAGGCATCTTTAAATATCGAGGGCCAATAATATCCACTTTGCAATACCTTCCTTGCTGTTTGATTACCTGCATGATGTCCCCCAACTTGGGACATTTGACATTCGTCTAATATATTAGGCACCTCTACATGGGATATGCATCGCCTGATAACACCATCCGCGCATCGTCGAAACAAATATGGCTCATCCCAAAAGTAATGTTTTACATCATGCATGAACTTCCTCTTTTGATGAAATGATAGATTCGTAGGCATCACATTGCTTACTACGAAGTTTACAAACTCTGCATACCATGGTAACTCCTCCATCATTATGGCTAAAATCTCTTCATCAGGGAAGGTACCGTCAATCTCACGATCTTGCTGTGCTATATGCTCAGTCTTGAGTCTAGATAGATAATCAGCCACTTGGTTTTCGCAACCTCTTCTATCTTTTACCTCAAAATCAAATTCTTGCAGCAACAATACCCATCGAATTAGCCTTGGTTTTGCATCTTTCTTTGTCATCAGATATCTAAGGGCTGCATGGTCTGTATGAACTATCACTTTGGTTCCTAACAAATAAGCACGGAACTTTTCGAAGGCATACACAACTACTAGAATCTCTTGTTCTGTGACAGTATAGTTTTTTTGGGCTTCGTTCAAGACCTTACTCGCATAGTAGATTGGATGGAATAACTTTTCTCTTCTCTGGCCAAGTACAACACCCAAAGCTACCCCGCTAGCATCACACATGACTTCAAACGGTAAAGACCAATCTGGTGCTACCATGATAGAAGCTTCAATTAGCTTCTCTTTGAGGCATTCAAATGCCTTTATACAATCCTCATTGAATTCAAAATTTGCATCTTTCTCCAAAAGTTTGCATAATGGACTAGCAATTTTGGAGAAGTCTTTGATAAACCTTCGGTAGAAACCTGCATGACCGAGGAAACTACAAACTCCTTTGACCGAAATTGGGGGTGGTAGTTTCTCGATAACTTTGATTTTAGCTCGATCCACCTCAATTCCTCTTTCGGAGATTTTATGCCCAAGAACAATACCTTCTTTAACCATAAAGTGGCACTTCTCCCAGTTCAGCACTAGGTTGAATTCAACACATCTTTGTAACGCCATACTTAGGTTTGCCAAGCAAGATTCAAACGACTCACCCACAACTGAAAAATAGTCCATGAATACTTCCAACGTATCTTCAACCATATCAGAAAAAATGGACATCATACAACTCTGAAAGGTGGCTGGTGCGTTACATACTCCGAATGGCATATGTTTGAAGGCAAACGTACCATATGGGCATGTGAACGTTGTTTTCTCTTGGTCTTCGGGAGCAATACAAATCTGATTATAGCCGGAATAACCATCTAAGAAGCAAAACCATCCTTTCCCTGCTAATCGATCAAGCATTTGGTCCATAAATTGCATTGGAAAGTGATCTTTAAGCGTCCAAAAATTTAGCTTTCGGTAATCCATGCATACTCTCCATCCTGTAATGGGTCTGAGTGGAATAAGCTCATTCTTTTCATTCGCAACTACCGTCATGCCTCCTTTTTTGGGAACACATTGTACTGGGCTTACCCATTTACTGTCAGAGATAGGATACACAACCCCTGCATCTAACCACTTAATAATTTCTTTCTTCACTACTTCTTTCATAGGTGGATTGAGACGCCTTTGATGCTCAATAATTGGTGTGCAATTTTCTTCAAGATGAATCTTGTGTGTACAAATCCCAGGTGGAATACCAATAATGTCAACGATGGTCCAACCAATGGCTCTTATATACTTCCGTAGAATAGTGATGAGAGTTCCACCTTGCTGCTCACCCAAGTCTGCCACCACAATGACTGGGAGTGTATTTTTTCTTCCTAAGAATGCGTACTTTAAATGGCTAGGCAGCTCCTTCAATTCTAACGTGGGTGGCTCTTCAATAGATGGTTTAGCTGGTGGTGTAGGTCAGTTTTTGAGATCAAGGTCCAGCTTCTTGGGAGCATGAGGATACGACCCTAACCCTGTTAGAGCACCAACAGTTTCTTCATAATTTTTAGCTTCCTTACGCTCAACATTTATAAGTACAACCGCCAATGGGTCATCAATAAGCTGCTCCTCTTCAAGTAATTCTTTCACATCATCGAAATAAATATCAGCTACCGAGAATACGTTCAGATCTTTGGGTTGCTTCATTGATTTACACATATCAAAGCGAACTACTTCATCATTTATTCGGAATAAAAGCTCATTAGCTCTCAAGTCTATAAGCACACTTCCTGTTGCAAGGAAAGGGCGCCCCAAGATTATGGGAACATTGGAGTCTGCCTCACAATCCAAAATAATGAAGTCTGCCGGAAAGATGAATGAAGAAACCTTCACCAATACATCACATAAAATACCCATAGGTCATTTTACCGACCTATCTGCCATTACGAGCCTCATATTGGTTGGAGTAGGATCACCCAACCCCAACTTTTTATAAATAGATAATGGCATCAAATTGATGCTGGCTCCTAAATCACATAATGCCTTGGGAAAATTCAAAGATCCAACGGTGCAAGGAATAGTGAATGCACCAGGGTGAGCCTTCTTCTGAACTAGTGATCGGGTAGCAATTGCACTCCAATGATGAACAGTGTCTGTCAACTCATAGCTTGCTGCTCGCTTCTTTGTCAACAGATCCTTCATAAATTTTGCATACCCTGGCATTTGTTCTAGTGCCTCTACCAACGAAACATTAATGGTCAACTTTTTCAACATTGCCATGAATTTATTGAACTTGGTATCATCAGCTTTCTTCTTCAATCTTTTAGGAAAAGCTGGTGGTGGAAGTGGAATTGTTTTCTCCACGGCTTTCTTCTCCTCTTGCTTCTGAATTTCGGTCTTTTCAGGCTGCAAACTACTAGGGGTGACATCATGGATGTCTTGGTCAGCTTCTATGGCGTCCTTATCTCCATTATTTTCGGCCACTTGCTTGCTTTGGGATGAATTTTCCAGCACCTTACCACTTCTGGTGGTAATAGCCATGCATGATCCATCGTTTCTTGGATTTTGCATAGTGTCGCTAGGTAAAGTGCCAGCCTTTCTTTGATCGAGTGCTGCTGAAAGTTGGCTCAATTGCTGCTCTATTTATTTTATTGAAGTGGAATGTGAGTCAACCAATTGCTTCATCGAGGATAAATCATTTATTACCTCAGTTACTCCCGCGCTGGTTGCCTCTACTCTTTTCAACAGTTTAGCCATTATGTCTTCCATATTTGCAGAACTAGATGCAGTGGCATCACGTCTCCCTGGGGGAACATACAAACCACTCTTGTCATTCTTGTTCTTCCAACTACCTTGGTCCTTGTTTCCAGATTTATCATAATAGTTCCGACCTTAGTTTTCTTTGGTATTGCCTCGGAAACCCCCCTGATTGTTCAAGTAGTTGGTTTCTTCTTCAGAATCAGATTCCTCTCTTCCTTTTGACACAACAGCTTTGACTTTTTTTGTCTTCCCTAATAATAGATGCTTTGTAAGAAGATCCACTTGTGTTTTCATATGCGCCATATCTTGATCACGTTCTTCTTCTCTTCTCCTTTGTTCTGCAGTCATGCCTATAGCAAAAGTGGGACTTGCTACCTTAGAATCTCTGGTATGCCACGCCCTACATTGCTTCGTCATCTGGTCTAGCATATCACTTGCCTGAACAAAGGTGAGGTCCATAAATGATCCTCCAGCCGCATTATCCACCACAGGTTTAGTTACTAAATTCAAGGATCTATATAGTATCTCCATCAAGTGAACATTGGTAATATGATGGTTTGGGAACCTCATAAGCTTCGTCTTGAACCTCTCCCATGTTTCGTGGAGAGCTTCGGTTGGAAGCTGCCGAAAGTTGCTAATTTCATCTCTTAATTGTGCTCTCTTGGATGGCAGAAAGAATCTTTCTAGGAAAGCGTCTTTCAACTGCCTCCAATTAGTGATAGAATCAGGAGTCAGCCCGTTCAACCATAGAGTTGCCTCCCTAGATAGAGACAATGGAAATAGGCGCAATCGAATTGCATTTTGTCCAACGCCAGGATTGTCGAATGACTTGCATGTAGAAATAAAGTTGATCAGATGCATATTCGGATCATTGCCTACTAGTCCACCGAATAATTCCTTGAGTTGCAATAACTGAATCATGGTGCTTGTGATGTTGAACTTCGCTACGGGTGCCAATGGAGGAGGAATAATAGCTCCAGTGGCTCCGGCTCCATCGAGATCATCATCATCATTTTCCAATGCTGGTTGCACGGGTCGGCGTTCATGCCTATACCTAGCTGGATGATCTCTTCTGTTAGCAGGTGTTGCTATCTCCGCATCACACCTTGGGTTTAGTAACTCATCATCACCTAGATCCTCATCGTCAGGATTTGTTGCTCGCCTAGGATTATCAATATTCTGTTGATGCACTTGAGCGGCGGCCAGAGCAGCTAGTCTAGCCTATTCCTGTTGAGCAACCCTTCTTTCAATTTCCTATTGAGCCTTCATTCTTCCAATACGATGTGTTTTGGGATTGAAAGGTAATAATGGTTGACCAGAACTTCGAGTATGGGGCATGCACTGAATAAAAACCTGCAGAAAACAAAAACAACATCTAAAAGTAAAGTACGAGAATCTTTGACCAAAGGGTCTAGTAATTATCACAAACTTAGTTGACAACCGTATTCCCCGACAACGGCGCCAAAATTTCATAACGCTCAAACTACAGCTCTCGTAAGAGTGTAAGCGGTCGTTGTCAAATATAGAACCCAACTGGGTTGGGTATCGATCCCACAGGGAATAGCCGGTCAATAAGTAAGCAAAGATTATTAGACTTTTGGTGCAAGTCTCGTAAAAAAAAGGGGGATTTTAATGTGCAAATAATGTAAACAAAATAGTAAAGTAAAAACAAAAATAGCAAAGTAAACAGAAAGAGTGTTTAGTGAGATGTTTAACCAATGAGAATTGAGAGTTGGGGTTATGTCCACCTTATGAGTTATACGTCTCTATTGGCTATGAGTTATGCGGAATTCAGACATGCATGTGTTTATAGAGAATTGTATTCTATGGTAAATCCAAGCGTCTTTCGACCTAACAAGTACTATTTCGCTTGAACTCTTTTGAGCTTAAAGCGTATCAAATGGTACAAATTCTCCAAGAGGTTAATCCAGTTACGACACTAGTTTTTTAACTGGGGTTGGTGCCCTATTACCTTGACATTATCTCTTTTCTAGACATATAACTTTTCTTTCGAACAAGTTAATGCTATACTGGCGTATCCTATGTGTTTGCAACCACAAGAATTTGCATTAAGATGAAGAGAATAATGATATAAGCAGCATACGTGTCAAGAACTCACAAACTCATAGCAATAGATAGTATCTCATAAGGCTTCCATAACCCCAACAGAGAAGTTTAGCTACTCATCAGTTCAAGGGAAATCACAATAGTTATTATCATTATACCAAAATAAAGATCTCGCGTGTAGTAGGATTTGGTATGGCTTGTGGCGTGAAGACCTTGCAAGTAGCGTTTCTATTGTTGTGAAAATTTAAGACGAATAGATGAAGAGAAAGTAAATAAGAATTAATTGAAAGCAAATTATTTTTAGAGTTGTAGAGGAATAAAGTAGAAGTCGTATGAATATCTAAAATCTCTAGCAAAATAGGGTATTTATAACACCCATATCCTATTCCTACCAAGATACTGTATTACTTAACCCAATCCTACTAGGTTACTGCATCATTCTCCTAATCCTAATAAGTTACTGCTAGTCCCCAAAGTCTTTAGAATTGCTGTTTTTGCCTGGGACAGGTTTCCCATGCATCACTTTTGGTCCTTGGCATCCAATATTTCCCTTCCTTCTTTCGTGAAGCTTCCTTTGGCGTCAAGTTATCCATAAAATGCTGAAATCTGCATCATTTATACCTGAAAACTTGCTAATCACGTTTGTTAGCTCACTTACAGGAAAAAGTACTTAAAGTGCACGAGTTATATATTTTGTCCTCAAAACTTAGCTAAAATATGGGTAAATTAAAGCACTTTAGGCGTGTAAATTCGCCTATCATCAATGAACCCTTATTGTAACGTTCCACAAGTGACCTTATGTATTACAATGGTTTTTCTCTAAATTATGATGTTGTTATACCATTTATATATATTGGGCCTAAGGCCGTGATTATGATGTTATGGTTATACAGATATATATATGTTGGTCTAAAGGTTGTTATTTAGATATTGGTTGGGTTCCATAAGGCATTCTATCCTTGTATAGAAAATGGCCGTAGCTTATAGACATATTAGCGCTTATAATCGTATTGTTTGATTGCCGGTACATTCATAGACACATATATAGTAAATGGTACAATTCCAAATGAATGTATGATTTTACTACTCTTTTGCTGAAAAGGGATTTATTCACACTTATTACTTTTAAGACAAATGTTCTTCATAATGGGGATCGTACCATCTTAATGAATAACTTAATAGCCTTCGAGACTAATAATGATGATTTTGAGATTTAAACGAGATAGATTCTGGTCAACGATTTTGCAACAGCTATTTACCTTATCGAGAGAGATTTCGACCCTTTCTACACTCCTATGATAATTTAGTCCCGAAGTTTACCCCGGGAATAGATTTATGGATTTACACTCTTTTACCCACTGTTCTAGTTATACACTTATATACACACACACACATATATCTCTGGTACTTGCTAGCCATGGTTCAAGCCATGCACTTATATATATATATATATCATACTAGATAAATAGTCGATTGCTGATGATATTGATGATATGAGTTTCAGATTAAGTCTGAGTTCTGAATTATGTATGGCGATTGATAATTATTGCCCAGGTGCACACACAAGTTTATGTGGTCTCACCAAGTAACAAAATCACCCTTTAGAAGCCAAGTATCGATCCCACAGGGACATGTTAACAACTCATCCAATTCTAGTTTAACTATTGAGATTAATTGGTGCAAACATAACAAAAAGAGTTTTTACTTTGTAAATTGCAATTAAAGTAAACACTGTGGAAAAGTAAGATCTTGGAAAATCAATACAGAGAAACCCCAGGTGAAATTACTGCGAACAATCACAATAAAATATTGAACTTCATTAGTTAGATTAGTTATCTTGATTGTTGATTCATGGGGTTGATATTATGATCATGGTCTCGCGAGCCTCTTATCACTTATCTAACTTTGCCCCACAACTACATCGGTTAGCCAGTCAGTGAGAATTAAGCTAAACGCATTTACATTTCATCCCTTAGTGAACCAAATAAGTCTTATAGGCATATCTCCATCATAGATGCTTATTCAAACCCCCTATTTTATAAAAGAATAAGAACCTTACTCTATTTACCCCCACGTTTTATCCTCTTGTTCATTCTCTCGGGCTCACAAGATGACAATGAATGTATTCTAATAGTTGTGAATCCTCAAAATATTTATAAAAATAATAAATAAACAAACAAATATGATAAGAAACCAAGTCCTAATCAATTCAAAGCAATAGAAATCATAATCTTGGCCTTAACCCCGGGAAAGGGGCTTTTAGCCACTCATGGACATAATCATAATCACCATTGATGAATACAAGATAAAATACATAAATAAAATAAATTATAAGAATAAAAACCCTATTTGAAGTGTTATTCAGCCCCTCTAAAAGTTTCAAAGTCGTCCAATAGGTTTAATATCAAGTTCAAGTATCCTATTTATAGGAGAAAAATTAGGCTGTTGTAGGAACAGGATCCGCGACTCGTTTCTAATTCCCATGGAATAAGTTCCATGGCACATATCTTATATCCATGGAATAGGGTCCATGTCAATTTGGTAATTTATATGTAATACGGTCCATGCCACGGAGCTATCACGGAGACTGGTTAGAAAGTCATCTAGACATCTAAACTCATCTTGTGCATTTGTCCTTCCATATCAAGCCTTGTGGTATAGTTTCAACGTGATTTAAAGATATATAATCATCCATATTTCATCACAATAAAATCACAAAGGATACTATAGCGTCAAACACCATGGATTAGAGCTCAAAATAACATAACATTCAGAACAATGCACTAGAAACTTAAGCTAAGAACTATTTTTTCCCATTTTGATCTTTAACTTTTTGTTTGACTATTGGATTGATTAAATTGAATCTCGAACACTATAAACAAGTTTTTCCACTCATAATTACGCATTAGTAAGCTTAATAACCCATTACACTCACTATAATTTATCGAGATCAACTAGAACAACACCTAGATCAAGCTAGTAACACTATTTTTCTCATTTTCACTCTAAGTGACAAATTTAAGTACAAACTTGTTTGGAAATCATCTTAAACATTGTGATGAAATAATTAAACACTTATATGCTCAATTATATCATCAATAACACGTTAAGAATAGAACTTGTCCTCAAAATAAGGCTAAATAAGCTCAGATAATAACACTAAGGTGCATAAATCCACCTCAGATCACCACCCTACACTTAAAGCCTTATTCGTCCTTGAACAACTCTTTACTCTAAGAATCATAAGATAAGGAGACTCTACACTTATACTACAAGAAATACACTAAATCTAGTACTATAATGACTACACAGAATGCAAATTTCAACACAAAGCATGTTGCAAATACAATTGAAAGTTCAATAATACTACCCCAAAACATCCTAGCATCATGAATTGACTCACCTAGTTGGATAAATCATACATATTGTTCAACCAAAGACATCATACAAATCACCCAAATATCATCAAACATATGCCCAAACAACAAGCGAGTTACCCATAGGCACTCACGTAAATGCAATTTATTTAAAAATTAGGTATGAGAATAAAATTATGCTCACTCTCACAAAGAATTCACAACATATAAAATACGAACCATATGTTTTCCCTTAGTGTAGTACTCCACTAATATCATAATGATTAAGCTTAGTATCAAATAGGTCTTTAAGGATTGTAATATAGGATAAGGGACGGGTAAGAACTATTCTATCCAGTAATAGTGAGTTTCTTCTCTAAATAATGAGTGGGGAATTTACCACTCATTTACAGTCCACTTTCGTGCACACTACAATGATTTGAATGTCTAAATGATACAACTTTGCAATTGAATGTACTAATTCCCATATTTTGCAAGTGTACACGTGTTGAAAAGAAAAGAAGCAAAATTAAGCTAAAAAGGAGCAAAAAAGGAATTAAAGTGCAAGAACTGGACAAGCTGTAGTAGGATCAGGATCTAGGCCCTAGTTATCATGATCCCTACGAGTCATGATGCTCAACCAACTACGATCGTGATGGAATAATCGCTATCGCAGTGAGTGAGATTGCGATCAAGCTTCCACGATCGCGTGAGAGTGGAAAATGGCCCAAGGGCAAAAACACAATTATATCCAGCTGACCCCAAATTCCTATTTAATGGTTCAAACCCCTTATTTATCATAGCATCACTATCTTTTAACAACCCTACCTCCCATCCTTAGTTTAGGGTTTTATAATTCTTTGGAGGTTGGAGCTCAAATTTGTACTAATTTGAGCTAAGAAGACATTAGATTCACTTACAAATGTAGATTTTACTTTGTCTGTTGAAGATTCATTTGAAGCTAAAGTGTGGTTTGCTCTCTCTTTATTTTTCCTATGAAAAACTTTAATAGAAATCTTGTTTTATTTGTGTTTATTAATATTTTGATTTGCTAGATCTGCCTCTTGGGGTTATGGGTGAATAAGGCTTAAATTATGTGTGAGTTGTTAGTGATTAACTTCTGTTTAGTAGTTCATGTTTATGGGTTTTATCATTTCTATGCTAACTTTGTTGGGATTTTATGGGTGAAAGCCCCAAATACCCATATAGGTATGATGAGTGAAAGCTCCATGCTCTAGAAAACCCAAAGCCATCTTTGAAAGAAGGGTTTTGGGTAAAGTTTAGGAATCCATATCATCCTTGAAAGAGGGTTATGGAGACAAAATCAATGATAGACAACTGTGTGTGTTGTCTGCTAAATTTTCACTATCTTAGACATAAGGGTGAATCTGAGGTTGACTATCCAATGGGTATCATACAAGAAATAGGAATGCCTAGATTGATGTTGTTTTTACCAATTATTAAACACACCTATTAGGTATTCTAAAGAATCAATGGGTGAAAGTTTGGTGTTTTGTTGAAAGACTAGCATCAAAGTCTATAACCAAACCTACCCATATTTGACTTACTATATTGATGTTGATTGCTAACACCCATATATCTCTCCCTTAGTAATTCATAGTCCCAAGATCCATCCCTAATTTATTACACTCTAATTATTTTTACTTTCGAATTAATCCCTTAGAAGACGTAGAATTACTTTCATACACGACAAGATTGAAAACCCCCAAACTATCGTGTATCATGGGTTTGTTCTTAGTAAGTAACTTTTATTTTGAACCTACTCAATCACCACTTACTTTATTCCGAGTGGATTCAACCCCGACTCTTATTGAGTAGTTATATTGACAACGACCGTCTTACACTTAATTGGACGTGTCAGTTGAGCTTTATAAAAAAAATGGCGCCGTTGTCTGGGGAAAAATTTGGCATATTGAGTTACTTTAAAATTTTGGCGTACTTGCTTGAATTCAAACTTTTTAAATATTTGTTTGTGATTTTATTTTACTTTTGGTGTTTGTTAGATTTTTATTTCTTGTTTAATTGATACTATGGCATCTTGGAATGAATATGATTTTCGTAGTTGGAAATCCTATTTGGATGATGCATGTTCATATTGTGATGGACCCCACTTTTGGTGAGATTGTAGATATGCTTCCCGGGAAGAGATGTGTACATCATCTCAACCCTATTGGGAGTATGATTATTCCATATGTGGTGGTCAAGAGTGATATTGGAGCCATTGTCTAAATACCCCTTCCCCCATTAACCTAACTTCTAGTTCTTATTATGATTTTGATAGGTCTTATGAGAAAGGAAAGGAAGAACAGGGCAAGGGAAAGAGTGGCATTGAAGCAATGCTTCAACGTATCTTAAAGTTGACAACAACAGTGAAGGAGAAAGCAATTTTTATACTCTGATCCACTAAGGTATTTAGAGAGAAAATCAAGGAGACAGAAGACATGGGCATGGAAGTTAATCATTCAAACACCATAACCATGCCCACTCTTCTAAATAAGCTTGATATTGAATAATCCTCAATGATTTCCCAACTAACCAAACCAAACATAAGAGATGAAGCCAAAAAGGAAGAAATGGTACTAGAGTTGGAAGAAGAAGCCAAGCAAATCCATTTTGAAGGCTATAGTCAATTTTAGGATGAGGGTTCTAAGGTGGAAACAATTCTAGAATTAAGGGAAGGACCCCATTCTAACCATTTTCAAAATTATGCTGGGTGGATTTGATGAAAATCTATCTACCCAAGCAAATGATTAATTTTGGGGTGAAGGAACTCTATCCCAATATTTTGGAGTTTGATATTCCGAAAGAGCATGATAAGATCCCAATATTGAAGGCCAAAAAACTTAAATATCGATGCCCAATTAGTATCCTTCTAAGATTCTCACCGTTGCCCTATAATCACATACAAAAGTTCGATGCAAAATTGGGTAAATGGTTTAAGTCTTCAAAGTGGTGTGATAGACCATATGTCATCATGTCCTTACATTTGCCCAATGCAACTCAAATGTGTAATGATAGAAAATTGGGCAGGAATTTCAAATCCTCTAAGTGGAGATAAAAATGAGGATTGAAGAAGTGTCATGCCGCGATGTTAAACCAAGTGCTAGATGGGAAGCAAACCATCGTTTTCATAGTTGCATCCTTACTTTTTAATAAATCAAAGAATTTTAATGTTTTGTAGTTGCCATGAGGCAGGTTGGAAGCCAAAAATAAGGGAAAACCAAGTTTTGAAGAGTAGTAGCCATGCAAAAAAACAGGGCAAAATAGAGAAGCAGATGACCTCAGGTACCGCGATCGCGGACCATAGGCTGCTATCACGATACTGTGATAACACCAATCACGCCATGATTATGCCTCTCCGTCCAGCTTTCGACATAGCTATCAATGCATTTCTGGGAGCCTTTTAACCCTTCTTATGCTTTTAAATTATGTAGTGAGGTCAATACAAATATTATAGTTGGGGGTGTAACCCTACGTTTGTGTGTACATATTGTCTTGCAATACTTGATTTTAGTTGATGCGAAACATAAAAATTTTGTGAAGTAGATTGTTTTCACTTTTTACTTTTTATTTCTTTTAATAATAATGCTGGGCAATCCTTTCCCTATGATAGATTGAGTGATGTTGTTCTTAATGGAAAAGTGTTGTGTTTGTGTTTTGGACCATAGATGCAGGGGAATTCTAAGTACCCATGGCATCATGATAATAAATGCAATGGAAGTCTGAGTACCTGTGTGACTGTAAAGTTTGGATCACATTGTATACTTATGGAGAAATCTGAGTAGCCATTTGGTGACCCATATGAAAGAAAAATGTGAGACTAAAGCTTGGGTTCTTTTCGTGGTTAGAAAATTGTGCATGGTACAAGTGAAAAGCAAACACCCCCTCCGACCATTTTTGTTTGAAAATCAAGGGCATGGACATGAACGTAATTGAAACAATTCCTTTTCTCTTTTTGTGACTCAAAATTTTTGACTTGTGAAAATTGGTATATACTCCATTTTTGCCTCTAGCGGGAGGGGCAATTGACCCTTCTTGGAGAATTTTCATGTCATGTGTGGTGAGCTTATTTGTTTGAATCTCATGTATTCTTGTACCATCTAAAACTTTCCTCGTTAGTCTCTCAAAGCCGATTTTGATTGTATTTGTTTGGAGAAATGATCTTAGGCCATATTTGTGACTTTGGAATCCGCTTTATCTTTAAAAGCCTACCCATGCATAAATGTAATCCTAGTAACCAACTTTGAGCCTTTGGACCTTTCCTAAGCCATAAGCCTTTCAATTCTTGACCCTCTTTTGAACCCTATCCTCTTTGGACCTAAAAATACAAATTGAGGATAAAATCCTAAGTTAGGGGTGGTGAATATCGAAAGAGGTAATTTTGGGCCATAAGAATGTAAGTTAGTGCCTAAGAGCTAAATTTTGACAATAAATGAATAGGAAAAAGAAGGGACCCAAGAAAGGAGAAAAACATTATAGGTACGAGGCAAAGAGGTTAAAGGAAGATTCTTTCCAAAAGATGGGTGAATCAAGGTAGTAAAAGTAGGCACATGCTTAAAGAGTGAAAACAAAAGAAGTGACCCATGGTCAAAAGTTGAATTGAATAGAGACAAAAGTGATGTAGATACTCAAAGAGGGTGTTGTCACTTCCTTCCTAAATGATATCCTACCCATTCTCCCCGAACCTACATACAAGCTTAAAAAGTCCTTTGAGATCTCCAACCAAGTGTATTCATTATAGTGTCAGTTGGAAATAGGGGCAAGCCTATGGCATGGTACTTGTTAACATCGAGAGTTCTTGAAAAAGAGAGAGAGGTTTGCACTTAAATTCCTTGATGCATATTTGATAACTCGATGTGTGGAATTTTCTTTCTTCTGAGAAGATATGTAAACAAGTTAATATGGGTGATTTTGTCATCTCCTCAAAAATGAGGCAAGAGGAGTATAATGTAGTTACGGTCAAAGAGGAGTCATTTCTAAAGTTTCATGATTGCTCTTTGAATTCTTTTTCAGTCTTGGATATTGCATTTTATGTTGAAGGGTGTCATAAGAATAGCCTTGCCCATGTTTGATTAGCTACTTATTGTAGTGACCAATCTTGAAGTCATTGTGATCATTGGATCATCTAAGTGGGCATAAATGTGCATTATCTCACAATATAAGGTAGTGATGCCTGAGGACAAGCAAAGATTTAAGTTGGGGGTGTTGATGAGCTGAGAATTTACCACTTATTTGCAGTCCACTTTCGTGACACTACTATGATTTGAATGTATAAATGAGACAACTTTGCTATTAAATGTACTAATTCCTATATTTTACAGGTGTACAAGTGCTAAAAAGAAAATAAGCAAAATTAAGCTAAAAAGGAGCAAAAAGAGGATAGAAGTGCAAGAATTGGACAAGCTGTAGGAAGATCAGGATCTAGCCCCCAGTTATAGCGATTGCAGGCGTTATCCTACGATCACGGTAAGTCAAGCTGGTCAACCAAGTATGATCGCAATATACTAACCGCGATCATAGTGAGTACAATCGCAATCAAGCTGCTGCGATCATGTGAGAGAGGAAAATGTCCCAAGGGCAAAAATGTAATTTTGGCTAGCTAACCCCAAATTCCTATTTAAAGGCTCAAAACCCTTAATTATCATAGCATCACCATCATTATACAACCCTACCTCCCATCCTTAGTTTAGCGTTTTACAATTCCTTAGAGATTGGAGCTCAAATTTGTACTAATTTGAGCTAAGAAGATATTAGATTGACATCCAAGTGTAGATTTCACTTTGTCTATTGAACATTCATTTGAATCTTGAGTGTGGTTTGCCCTCTCTTTATTTTTCCTATGAATAACTTTATGAAACATCTTGGTTTATTTGTGTTTATTATTATTATGATTTGCTAGATCTACCTCTTGAGGTTATATGTGAATATGGGTTAAAGCATTTGTGGGTTGTTAATGATTAGCTTCTATTTAGTAGTTCATGTTTATGGGTTTTATCATTGCTATGCTAACTTGGTTGGGTTTTAATGGGTTAAAGTCCCAAATATCCAAATAGGTATAATGAGTGAAATCTCCATGATCTAGAAAACTCGAAGCCATCTTCGAAAGAAGGGTTTTGGGTGAAGTTTAGGAATCCATATCATCATTGAAAGAGTGATGTGGAGACCAAAGAAATGATAGACAATTGTGTATGTAGTTTGCTAAATTTTCACCATCTTAAACATAAATTTGAATGTGAGGTTTACTATACCAAGGGTATCATCCTAGAAATAGGGATGCCTAGATTAAGGTTGTGGTCACCAATTGTTGAACACACCTACTAGGTATTCGAAAGAATGAATGGGTGAAAGTTTAGTGTTTTGTTGAAAGAATAGCATCAATGTTTATAACCAAACCTACCCATATTTGACTTACTAAATTGATGTTGATTGCTAACACCCATATATCACTCCCCTAGTAATTCATAATCCCAAGATCTGTCCCTAATTGATTATACTTTAATTATTCTAAGTCTCAAATTAGTCCCTTAGAAGCCCAAGAATTACTTTCACACTCGACAAGATTGAAAACCCCGACACTATCTTTTATCATAGGTTTGAGCTTTGTAAGTAACTTTTATTTTGAACCTATTCAATCACCAGTCACATTGTTCCTCATGGATTTGACCCCGACTCTTGTTGGGTAACAATATTAACAACGACCACCTTGCACTTAATTGGATGTGTAAGTTGAGAGTTATCACTAAGCGCTTTAATACATCATATTTTTTCATTAAATTCACCTATAACAACCCATTTATACTACTTTTGTCTACCTCTATCTTTTGTTTTGCCCCATCTCATTAAGCTTATTGACATACACTATGGTGGGAGTATCTCCTTTATTCATGATTCAATTTTACCCTTCTTCACACCCACTTTACATTATGCACCCCTATGATAACCACCCTAAACTTAAGTGATTTGTCTTAGTTGAGGTACACAATGTCCAAGGAGGACCATGGCCAAAATAGGTTCATTGTAACACAAATGCGCTTAAAATAGTAATTTCTTTAGCACAAATTTCTCTAACTCTTGACCACAACACATCAATTGTACATACCAATAACTATTACTTTGTGTCTTTACTTTCACCTTTCTCTTCAATTTCAAATTCCTTAACTTAATTAATATTTTTCACTAAAGATATTAAGAGCTTTGGATCAAATTAAGGTCAATCAATGATAGATATTAGGCTACATATGATACTACCAAGGAATAAGCTAAAGTCTTAATAGGGTTAACTAGGATTATGCACCAAGGTAGGTCAGAAAAAGGGAATAAATATGGATATCAAAGAAATGCCTGTATCATCTTCTAAACCCACACTCTTTATTTTTCTTGCACACATACTAGGTAAATTCTAGATATCAAGTGCAACAAGAAATACCCAAAAACCTCACACACACATGAAACATTCTCAACACAAGTAGGATTATCATAGACTCTCAACCAAACAATCATATGAATTCAACATTAAGCCAACAAGTACAAGAGTCATAATCATAAGCCTAGGAGTCTAAAAAATAGTAACACCAACAACAAAACAACAAAACAAATGCTCTTTACAATCAAAACACTTGCATCATGCAGTCACACATACCACCAACAAGAATATCCCACTTATTCCTAACACATTTTTTTTAAAATTACTCTTAAAAATTGGAATTTACCCACCCCACACTGAAAAATCCACTTTGTCTCCAAAGTTTACTTAAAAGTATAGATAGAAATACACCCCAAGGCCTCTAGGCCTAGCTAGTAGAATCTTTATACATTAAGAGGGTTATGGGACCCCACACTTAGTCTACGCCATTCTCTTTAGTTTAGATTTTTTGGTACTAAGACTTTCCATCAACCCTTCACTCAAAAAGATAAAGAACTATTGGTAAAAACAAAAATACTAAAAATAAAACATACCTTAACTTGGGTCGCATCCCAAATAGCGCCTGATTTAGTGTCGCAGCATGACCCAACCTTTGACTCATTCATTTTCCTTCATCATCTTCCTACAACTTGGAGGCCATATTCTTATTCGTTTCTTACCTCTTGAGTGTGAAATCTCAAGGTAAATAGCTCTCTCAACAATAGACTTTTCAGGCTCATAAATCTGAATCATTTTAGGCTTAGGTGGTTGTGTCTTTGGCCGCTCAATAAGGAAGTCTAAAGAGGTTTTTGGTGGACTAAACTCCACCACACCACACTTATCCCCTCCCATAACTGTAATCATGCATAAATCATTATAGTGGGATAGTGTGTTGAGTGGTGTGTACATTTTAAAAATCACCTCTTCATCACCCAGCTTAATTATGAGTGTGCCTTCTCTCATATCTATCAATGCTCCTCCATCTCAAAGAATAGATATCCCAAGATGACTGGCACTCTTTCATCTTCTTAAAAATCTAAAACAATAAAATCTGTAGGAATAACAAACTTACCAACCTTGATGAACACATCCTCTATGATTCTTTTAGGATGGGCTAGGGTCCGTTCTGCCAATTAGAGTATCATAGAACTCGATCTCTGTTTCCCCAGGCCAAAAGATTTAAACGAAGAGAGGGACATCAAATTGATGCTTTTTCCCATATCACTTAGTTCATAGACCACGTCACTGTTGCCAATTTAAATGGAGAGAGTAAAACTCTCAGGGTTTTCAAGCTTTTTGGGCATATTTTACATTACCACAAAGATACACTCCTCAGTGGGTGTTACTGTCTCAACATCCTGTAGCTTAAATTTATTAGTGACCACGTCGTTCAAGTACTTAGCGTACCTGAGAATTGCCGGCAAAACATCTAAAAAAGGGACGTTAATGTAAAGATCTCTGAGTATATCAAAGAACTTCTCGAAGAATGCATCTTCATTTTATTTTACCAGCCTATGTGGGAAAGGTGGTGGTGGTATCTCCTGCACCTGTTCAGCCACTTTTTCTTTCGAGTACTCAAACTTCCTCAGATTTTAAGCAACTTTTTCATCTACCTATTGAGGAACCAGTTCCGCATCTACCCGCTTAGTTGTCCATGGAGGTTCTTCATTGAGCTCGTTACCATTCCTCAAAGTGATTGCCATTACTTGTATAGGATTTGGCTCTGTATCACTTGGTAGGACACCCTGAGGCCAAGTGTTCTGTGCTTCTGCCATCTTACTAATCTACATCTCCAAGTTCTTTGTAACCATCTACTGGCTCATCATATCTACTATGAACTGTGCTTGATTAACTATAATTTATTTTAGCATCCTTTCCATATTGCTAGTTTGAGTCGTGTCCTGATTCCCTTGAATCTACTGCTGCTGAAACTGCTGTTGTTGGTAGTTCTATAATGGAATTGTTGGCTGAGTTTGCCACTTGTAATTGTAGGATTTCCAAAAATTCAACCTTTGATCACTACCCACAAAAATTACTGATTCAGGATTCGCACCACACATGGCTGCAAAATGACCACTGTTGCCATAATTCTCACACCAAGTATTGATCTGATGAATTTTATTAGTTGTTGTTGTAGGCTGTGTAACCCCCAATTTTATATTGCTGAGTTGAGCAGTTAAATAGATTTATAGTGCAGCAATATGAGTTGATATATCAGTAAATCAGTCCACCTCCAACACACCTACAACCTTTTTTGGAGAACTGCTTGAGTCAGCATGCCACTCAAAATTCCCTTGTGCAATCTGGTTTAATAAGGTGTGTAGCTCATCATACCTTAATTCCAACGCGTGAGCACCTGCAGCTGAATCTAGTAAAATTTTTATGTTGTGATCTAGTGCCTCAACAAAAATGTGAGCTAGTAGCTCTTTGGACTACTGATGATGTAGACAATCTCGAAGAAGAGCTTTGAACCTCTCCCATGCATGATATAAATTTTGATCTTGACTTTGTTTGAAGCTCACAATCTCACTGTGCAGTCTCATAGTCTTACCAGATGGAAAAAATCAGATAAGTAATTTTTAGGCTAAGTCATCCCAAGTTGTGATTGAACTTGCCATCTTAGTGTTCAACTAATTCTTCATTTCCCCTAATAGTGAAAAGGGGAAAAGCTTCAGTCTAACATAATTAGTTGATACACCAGAAGGGATGAATGTGTTACTGATATCCAAGAAATTCCATAGGTGGACTTGTGGATCTTCATGTGAAAGCCCCATAAAGTGTCCACTACTGATCAAAAGTTGCACAATGTTCTATTTCAGCTCAAAGTTACCTCCAATGGCCGGTTTATGAAAAGGGGAGGTCAAGTTTATTTGAATTGGGATTGCTACTTTGTGAACTGTCTTACGGATTGGTGGATCTTCAACCATGAGAGTAGGATTGTCTTGTTCCTCTTGAATTTAAGGGGTGTGGTAGAGAAGGATTGCTTCTCTCCTTAATTGGTGAAAGCATTTCTCGGGTTCAGGGCTTGGTTACACTAATTCCCTATACCTTACAAACTTACTAGTCTGCAAATTTAGTACCAAGACCAAGTGTAAAGAACCAAAGAAATCTAAAAAGTAAAACTAAAGCTAAAATAGTTGCCAATTTTGAAGTCCCCGGTAATGGCGCCAAAAACTTGTTGGACCCAAGTTCACACATAAGTGTATGTGGTCTCACCAAGTAGTAAAGTGGCCCTTTATAATCCAAGTATCAATCCCACAGGGAACTTGTGTTGACAACTTATCCAATTCTAGGTCAACTATTAAGATTAATCAGTGCACACGTAACAAAATAAATTTTTAATTTATGAATTTGAATTAAAGTAAACATTGCGGAAATGTAAGAGCTTGGAAAATCAGTAAAGAGAAACCCAGGGCTAAAAGAAATACGAACAATCATACTAAGTTATTGAAATTCATTGGTTAGATTACTTATCCTAGTTGTTAATTCACGGGGTTGATATTATGATCATTGTCTCTCGAGCCTCTAATCACCTATCTAACTTATCCCCACAACTACTCGTTGAGTGGGGATGTGAGAACTAAGCTAAGCAAATTTATATTTCATCCCTTAATGAACCAAATAAGTCTTCTAGGTATATCTCTATTCTAGATGCTAATTCAAATCTCTTATTTTATAAAAGAATAACAACTTTACTCTATTTTCCCTCATATTCTATCCTCTTGTTCCTCCTCTCGAGCTTACAAGATGACAATGGATGTATTATAAGGGTTGAAAATCCTTAAAATAGTCATAACAAGGATAAATAAAAAACTAAATATTATAAGCAATCAAAACCAAATCATTTAAAAGGGAATGAGGCACATTGGTAATTTTAAGGGAATAGGTTCTACATCACAGGGGTGTCACGGACCCTCAGTGGAAAGTCATCTAGACTTCTAAACTCATCTTGTGCATTTGTCATTCTATCTCAAGCCATGTGGTGTTATTTCCACTTTATTTTCAGCTTTTTAATTATACATATATCATCACACTAAAATCACCAAGGATCCTATAGCATCAAACACCATGGATTAGAGATCAAAATAACAAAACATTCAAAACAATGAACTAGAAACTTAAGCTAAGAACTAAGTTTACCCATTTTGTTCTTTATCTTATTAGTTTACTCTTACCTTGATTCAATTGAACCTTAAACACTATAAACAAGTTTTTGCAAAAATAATTACACAATAATAACCATATGAACCTATTACACTCACCATAATTAGTCGGGATCAACTAGAACAACACCTAGCTCAAGCTAGTATCACTCATTTTCTTTTTTTCACTCTAAGTACCAATTTAAGTAAAAACTTGTTTGGAAAACACCTTAAACATTGTAATCAAATACTTACACATTTAAATTCTCAATTGTATCATCATTAAAACATTAAGCATACAAGTTTTCCTCAAAACAAGGCTAAATAAGCTCGTATAACAACACTGAGGTGCATAAATTAACCTCAAATCAATGATGATATTGATGATATGAGTTCTAGATCAAGTTTGTCAATTAATGATGATATTGATGATATGAGTTTTGGTTCAATTTCGGTGATTGATGATGATATTAATGATATGAGTTTATACATTGAGATTACTTTATGGCATTCAGAATGGTAATGTTATTATGGGTTATATCTTTTGGATTGGTTATGTTATAATGGGCTATATCTTGGAATTTATTCTTTCATGCACATTGCCTATCATGAGTATGTCCTATATATATATCATCCTTATGAGGTGTTTCATAGGTATAGATATGAGTACTACTTGCAATATATTGTATGGAGCTTGTATCAATCATCCTTATGGTGAGTTGCATAAGTATATGCTTAGAGTGTTTTTTGGTGAATGTTGATTTAACCTTCTGAGCCTTTTACGATGGTGGTTTATGAAAGTACCATCTAGGTATTTTTTTCGAACTGGTTGGTTACTTTATATTGTTATTATAGTTATGGTTAGTTTGTGATAGGTTGATTATTAAACTGGTATTGAGATTTGAGGTATGATTCCGATTCTTTTATCATAATTTTATATTATTACACATGAATATCCATTAGATAGGCATTAAGATTTTAGACCCTGATATTTTGATTGCTTTCTTTATAGTTGCTTCAGTATGGTAATTATCTCATATTTAGATGTATGGACTAGAGATCCTGATTACATTATTCCTAGTTCCTATTATGATTAGGGGCCTATAAATGCTAGTGTGATTACTTAGTTTTTACCCTTAAGTTAGCCTTGTTATCTATATGTATCTATCTATAATAGTTATGGTATTACCATATATCTCTCCCTTTTTTCACTTATTCATACTGTCTATCCATTCCTTGGACTTTTATACTACTATATATATTCTTCTCCTATTGTTTATTTGCATATTGACAAGTGATATATGGGATAGAGCTAGGGTCTCAGAGTATGGTTGGAATTGGATAACTTATCCTTATTGTTCCATTAACTTATTATGTTAGTTTCTTGGATATGAATAGAATAGTTATCCTTATTGTATCCTTTTCTTTATTATGTAGTTTGCTGGACATTATGGTGTAGTTTACATTCTTGCTGGCATGCTATTAATATTTGCTTTATCTTTGGAGCTCAGTTAGCATTTGCCTATTGGATACCATGTGTTGGTAGTGATACTATACTTTTGTAGCTTGTTGATCATAGTACGGGTTCTCCGTTATTGTGTACATCGTGCGGATTAGCTATGGTTCATATACAAAGGGTGAGCTCCTAGCATTTGGAGTATTTCAATTCTCCCTCTTATGTACTAGACTACTCTCTATGTTGTATTTAGAGATAGATTGTATTAGTATATTCATTTGGTATTTCATTTTTATAAGTCTTATTACAATAAAAGCTCTTGTACTTATTTCACTAGGTTTTTTGACTATCTTATGTATTCTAGTCGCATTCTTCCTGTATTTCTCTTGGTAGTACATTACTATTAATTCCGAACTATGGGTTGGCTTGCCTACGAGTGGGTTATAGTAGGTATCTTCATGACTTAAGGAATAGGGTCAGATTAGTGTTTCTCACATTAATATTTTTTGCACTGCATCAACGGGATTCTTCACTAGCAGGGTTATCACAAAGCAACAGTTCATGATCAAACTCTTCCCAGGAGTACAATACATAGTGAAAAATCATAGTTTTAATGTCCCTGGGAAGGACCTTATCATTGGGTTCCACATGAAAAAACAACTCATGAATTTACTTTTAATCCTAACTAAAGGAATAACTCTTATGGGCAAATTCAAGCCATGTACCACTATCCCAAGGGTGTTCTAGATTAGTGACGAAAAACCTATAATGGAAATTAAACACCAGTTAATAAATTAGTCTTATGTATAATATCACAAGGAGTTCACGTGATGTAGTAAAAAAAATCCTTTATGGGTTAATTAGAAATCATCAATCTCCCTTTCAATAAAAAAATGGGAATATAAATCCCATGAAGGCAACTCATTCGGGCAACATCTTTAACTTGGAAAAAGAGAGTGGAATAAAATCTAGAATTTATGCTCATCTAGCCATATTATCCCCATTGGGTTTATAAGTCATTCCATGTAACAAATGAGCTCAAAAGATAGATAAAAACTCCACATACTCATAGCATTCCAACTTCTAAACCATTTCTTTCTAGATGTAAACTTTTCTACCCCTAATAAGCTGACTTTGTTCTTGTGCCTATCCAAAGAGACACACTTATCCAAATTTGATCTTAAATTTGTATTTTGGAAACCAGGCATACACCAAGAAAAGAGAGCCAAACTGGCCTTCTGCATACCTAACAACCACTACTAAGGAAAGGTTTTTTCGTTTGGTCTCAAGCTTGCCCTTCCTTTTCCAAAAGTCCATGATAAGTATATTCCGCCTGATACTCCACATATCACGGTCAACATTAATGACATATTGTGCTTCAACATTACCTTAGAGAACACCTTGACCTACATCACCAATTCCATGCCTTAGTGATACAGCATAACATTATACTCATAAAGATTAATCTTCTAAAAGAAGAGAATGACTTAATAGGTATTCATTTCTCTAATAGAGCATTACCATCTAGGACCATACATCTATTTGGATCTTATCAAATTTCTAGATACTAACTTCTTGATTAAACAACTCCAGTAGTTCTTTGGGGTGATTAATTAAGTCAAAGATTTCATCCCTGATGTCTCTACATACATTTCCCCACTTACACTGATGCTAAAACATAATGTATCAGACCTGGGATAGAAATAGGACAATACAGTTCAAGGGATGAAAGAAATATCCAAGGAATCCAAAACACTTTCTATTCTTTCTGATAGGAAAATGATATTCCAGATTAATGCTAGCAATGATTATTGGAGTGCAGTCCTTCTGGAGAAAATAAATTTCTAAAGAAAAATATGCATATATGCAAGTGAAAATTTCAAATATGTTGAACAACAGTATCACTCCACATTTAAAAAATTCCTTTACTGTAAAAGATAGAATTAAGAAGTTGAACTTCTTCCTTGTCGACATTGAATTTCAGATCGAAATAGATAAGAGGGTATTCCTTAAGATAGTCCAGATAAATCCAAAGATCATACCAAATTCATAAATCCTCCAATGGGCTCAATGGTTTTCTCCCTACAAGTATCAGGTAAAACATCTCAAGGAAAAAGAAACCACTGTAGAAGATTTCAAATTAAGGCCTTCTCTAAAAAACTCTCTTCAGAAATGGAACCTTTCATCGATTTTCTCCAATCATATACCAAACATGACATTGACTGGTGGATAAAATAAGAATATGTGAGCTCACCATCAACACCATTAAACACTGAATGAATCGAAGAAGCCCAATAACATGTGTAAGGAATTACCACGTACAACAAGCTCTGCAAAGTTACCTACCAAGGGTTACCATAAAACCCTCCTAGAAGAGTTTGCTTACAAGTTTCTCTCCTAGATTCTTTCTATACACCTTTAAGGATATTATAAAATTACTTGTAAGAAGCTTACAAGATGCTCACCCACTTGCTTGGAAATCACCTACAAGTGACTCATCCACCTTTTTGCACATGATGTCACATGCTAATAATATATTTTATTTTTAATTTTTTAGGCTCGATCACATATTTGTGAGGCTCAATTTTAATAAAAGGTGTTGTAAATTTCATTTTTATTATCGCATAAGTGTGTTAGGATATGGCTTTAATATTTTTAGAATAGTGAGTCATATAAGATAATATTTATCTTTTGGTTTGTTTGTATTAGGATTTCTTCTCCTATAAAAGGATGTATAGGTGTTTAGTTGGAGGATGTCTTATGCTCTACCAAAAAACTACTTTATAGATTTAAATATCCAATAAATATTTTTGGCTAAATTCTCTCTCTTGCTGTTCTTTCCTAAAGGGAAGGGTATTTCAGCCCCTTAGATCAAAGTAGTGGTGTAAGGAAACGCTAGGTAAGTTATTAATCTAATTTTGATGGATTTCTAAGGTCATTCTAATTTATGAAACTAAATTGTCTTCATCCATTACATTAGTTGTCCGATTTCTCCTTACTTTATCATAAACATGTAATTTCTTAGTGGAGTAGGACTTATTCCTTAAACTGGTGAGGGCATATAGGCTAGAGAAAGAGCTGCAAAGAGCCTGTGTATTTCAAATGAGAAATTTTTTAAAACATATGATTTTATTACTATTTTTTAAATACTATTTAATTCAAGCCATCCCGATAAGAGTTATGAATTTTTTGTTACATGGATGTGCTGGTCATATGAATGCTAATTTTTTGTTAACAAAGCTTTAGTTTTGTATGGAATGCAGCCTATATGGACATTAATCACCTTATTTTTGGGAACTAATAAAGTTGATTCACATTTATATAGGTAGAATGACATAGAAAATTAAAGAATTATCAATGCCACAATGGCTTTCTTAAGACTTGGTTCACATCCTTTAAAGGATGGTTTGTCACCAAATAAATACTTCTCAATCCGCATAGGTGTGAGTTGACTTTTCTAGTATTTTAAATAGTAAATTAGATCATATGTAGTAAAACTACTCCCAATTTGACATTCACAAGCTTTTGCAACTTTTCTTAACCTGTATGCCCTCAACACTCTAAGAAATAAGTCCCACCCTACAAACAGATTTACATGTTTTAATAAAGTAAGATGCAATAAGGAAATTAATGTGTTTTACTAAGGTAATTTCATTTCATAGCATGGAAGAAATTTACAAAGACATTAAAATCACAATAATAACATTTGCCTTGAGTTTTCTTACCCCACTACTTCAACCTAAGGGATCAAAGTATCCATCCATTTAGGAGATAAGAGAAAGAGAGTGGATTTAGCCAATTAACATTTTATTGATATCAAACTCTCTACAAGACTATGCTTTAGGTGGAGACCATGTTCTCCTCCAACAAAGACCTGTGTTTTCTTTTATTGGAGAAGGAAGCTTAATAAAAGCTAATGAAAATATAAAGCTTATCTTACATCATCTAATAATATAAAATTAGTAAAGCCTTACCTTGGTGCACAAGTCTATGCTAGGCACACACTTTTATGCTAATGCAAATTAAGAGGGTGTTTGGATTATCTTTTTGTAAGTGATTTATAAGTAAAATGCTAAAATCCAAAAGTAGGTAGCAACCCACTTTTGGATTTTGGTATTTTTGGTACTCTTTAATTCTAAAATAAAGTTCATAAAAGCACTTTATGTCTTTGCCAAACAACTCATAAAATTTAAAAATGCATAAAATACAAAAGTACCTTAAAGTAAGCCAATCCAAACACCCTCAAAATATACAACCTACTTTATTCAAACTAGGTTCTCCAAACATATAATGAGCCTAACAAAACAAAAGACATAAAAAACTAGGCATGTCGTTGGCTTGTGACAACACGCACAAGTAGGTGGTTAAGCATCTTATAATCTTCTTACCAGTAGGTGCATAAGCTCCTTGTAGGTATTTGGCAAGTAGTTGGATGAGTATCTTGTAGGAAAACCATCCAAGAGGGTTTTATGATAAAATTTTGTAGTTAATATTTGGGAGTTGATGATATGTGATAATTTCTTGCACATATCATCAGGCTTCATTGGTTTTACATAGTGTTTACAGGTTTGGATGATGATCTCACATATCTTTCCTCTATCTATCAGTAAATGTCATGTTTTTTCTTGAAGCATTCTTTGTCTTCCAAGGTTCTCTTTAGTGAAATAATAAAGTAACCATTCCTGTTTGAAGAACATGCTGTGTTGTATTCCCATTCTTTTGTTGAAGTATTCAATCATATGCTAGTAATGCTTTAGGTGATTTTTACTAGTGATATCATACGGAGGTTGATATTCCTTTTTTGCCTATCAAACTTTTATATTCGGGGGGGGGGGGGGGTGACTATTAGTGTAGTTCCATAGCCCCATTCTTTTTGTTATATTTATTTTAGAATGCATAAATTTTCCTTGAAGACAAATTATTGTTCTTTATAGTATTTGTATTTCAAGGAGAGGATTGAGACAAAAAAATTCTAGTAGAGTGAAATTTCTAGCCGAGCTTGGACAACGTGGTTGTGATTCTTATAGGATGATGTAACATGAATACTTTTCTATAGTTGGAATCTTTAAAGAATCAAATCCAATATTATTTTGACTTGAACCAAAGGATAAACCTTCTTAGCTATGGTTGGATTTGCTTGAAGTACTTGAATGTATCATATGTGAATTCTATAAGAATGTGGTACTGGTGGAAAAGTACCAAAATAGCTATAATAGCTCTTGTGGAAATTAATTTGCTAGAACTACAAAAACATAGTAGAGTGGATCTTTCGGATGTACTCTAAATGAATTTAGATAGATCCTCCATATTTTTTGAAGATTTGTAGCTTAACAAAGTTCTCCTATCTGTGAGAATGGTGGATCAAAAGGGTCTACACATTGTGTGAAAAAATTTGAAGGGTAGTCTACCATTTTGATAGGGTGTATCCCTGATGTATTGATTATGAGAATCTGGCTACCTGGTGTTTCTATGGTTATGTGGACATCGCCTTTTCTTTTACTTGCTATCATGTAGATATTATTTTCATAGATATAAATTGATTCTTCTTAGACATCTAAGGCAAATATAATGTCAACTATTAGTTCTTTTTCACAAAGAAGAACAATTCAAGGCTGTCGTCCTTGCCGAGGTAAATGCATATGTGATATTCTATCTCACAAAAGAGTTGGACTAAGTCTATGGACTTCTTAGTCTTAGGATAACTTTATGCATTGTATCCCAGTTTTTCTGTAGATGAAGCATCCATTCTTCTTCTTTTAATTTATAGATCTTTTTATTTAAAAGTACCCGGTGCACCTCGTTCTCTTTGACCTTTTGTCTGGAGGTCTTGGAAGTATCAACCTTACTAACTATACGTGTCTATTAGATATTTTCTGGTGGATTGAACAAAGGTAGCTAGATTTGTGATAATATTATCCCTTATACATGCTCTATCGAGAGCCTAATTATCTTGGATAATATGCTTCAGTACATATCTTTTGGTGCAGATACTATAAAAGGCCTAAAATATGGCCTACATGATGTATCCTTCTCATGGGAATTTGAAGGATTTTAACTTCTCCGCAACAATTGTTATTGTGTGGCTTGTTAGTATCTTCAATAGTGATGATACAAAGGCTTGATCCAGACTGGAATCTATACTTAGCTAAAAGTACATCTTCACTACTTTTTTGAAGTTGATATCAATGTCATATCTTTCGAATAATATGATCTTCATCTCAAAGAGTTTCCTTTTTAGCTTCTTTAGTCTTTGGCATGTGTATCCTTAGAAGACTTCTTATATGCTTTAGGTGTTGGAAATAAAGTCTTGCAATATGAGATAGGTGTTATTGTGAACAATCCCAAGTGTGTTCCGCTAATCTCTTAGAATTCCAGAGAACCTTGAAGTAAGGTTTGATAGGATTATGTACTTTTTTCATTCAACTAGGCTTCGTTGCCGTCCAACTTTAGAAATCTTAGATCCCTTGAGTCCAGATTAATACCTTGATATCATTGAGGGTGAAGGTGTGGAATCTAGTTCTAATAGGGTTTTGTGCTATTGTTGTTAGTTCTTGCCTTCTTGCTAGGATCAGATCATCAGTCATTTAGTCTAGATCATTGACTTCTTAAAGTTCTTTGCATCATTTCATGTACACGAGTGGATTATATTCTTTAGTAAATTCATTTGAGGATGTATGAGATTCATCAATATATTCTAGAGAATCATTTGATGATTCTTTGTTATCTTTAATGTATCCATCAGTGCGAATGTTATCCCCAGTTAGGAATATTCATCCCTAAAGTCATTAGTAGTTGAGTATTCTTTTTTTCCTCTAGATTATGAATGAGTTCAGTGTCTTTAATATCTTCATTGCATCTCAAATAGTCTTTTATAGTATCGAGATCACCTCAAAATTGAGGATCACAATTTGGGATATCATTAATCTCCAGGACATACAGATTTCAAACAACTTAATAAAAAAAGGATCAAGTTGTTAGCTGGGTTTTGGAAACCATGATATAAGAAGAGTTAGTTATTATTTATGAGACATCCTTATAGTAAGGTAGTTCATTCCTTATCTTCCACTGGCACTTTCAGTTCTAGGATTTTCAAGTCATCATATAAGAAGATGAATTTGTGACTTGAGATCATCATGGTTGATGGATCTGTTTTCTTCTCACCAAATTCTACTTTCCTTTATTTATAATAAAATCTATCAAATCATGCTAAATAATGTGTAATTATTTTGAAAACTGATACATCATACATAACTTGATTACATGTTTGAAATCTTATATAATATCATGTAAAATCATGCATGGACTTGAAAATATCATGAACGATATGATATATCCCAATGGAATCAGGAATAGTCATTAATATCTTCTCATGAATAAAAATATATCATGGGAAACTGAATTTATGCTTGGAATCATAACTGGGTAAAAACCCTATTTCATGGGATTTATAAGATTCATGAATAATAAAAAAAATTATATTTTAGGGATGAGGATGAAAGAACATTATTCAATACCCACATGCCTAATTAATTTTGAATCATGAACTAAAGTTGTAAGGATATGAGTTTGAAGATGGAGAACCCTAATTTCTTTCTTTGGAGAAGAGGAAATCATATGTTTCTCTTAGTAATTTTGTGTCTTGTGAAGTGAATAAGTTATTACGTGTATTTTATACATCGTATTCAGGCTTAGGATAGCTTAACGTGGTTTAGAATGTTAAAAGGTTGGAAAATACTTCAATACACCTCTAAAAATATTGCAGAAAATATGATTTTGGGAACCAAATGGACCCTCCCACGATTATTAAACCCAACCACGATCGTGGTATGGGTTTATGAGTTCTATGAGGACTTTTAAGGTTTGTAAAGTTAATATTATGGGACCATTCCATGATTATGGAATCTAACTATGATCGTGGGTTCCTGGTTGTTGTTTGGGTCATCAAATCTGATAGCTTTACTGTGCTGCAGTAAAATGGCCATAACGTTTTACTCTGATATCAAATTAAGGAGAAACTTGATAAGTTGAAATGACAACTCAAATATTTATGATTTGGTAAGTCATGAGCACAAAAATAGTTGAGAATTAGGAGTTATTCTTGTTCGCCATTGACTATAGCAAGATTCTTCTAAAGAAATCAATGAGTAAGAGATGTGTTGACTTGGCCATGCCCTAGAAGTTACATGTAGTATTAATAAATGTCTAAATAACTTCTAAAAAACCAAAGAAAGATTTCTGATTTTATATTTACGTGAAGTAGGGTTTTAATCATATCTTGAATTTTTGGGGTGGTACACGGGCTAAATGAAGTAAATGTTCAATTTTCTCCTAGTTTAGATGTTATCTCATTTTAAACTTTTTGTTTGTAGACCGTTGTGACACAAATAACTATTTTGTGCATAAATCTTTGGCTCCGAATCTTTTAGTCTTGAAAAGTCTCAATTAAGAGGTCGAGTATAAAATATGGTTTAGTTAATAAATGATAGTGAATGAGTAAGTAAGGTGTAGCATAAGAAACTCTAAAAGTAGTGTCTTTCTAATTATAACCTCGTGTTTCTCTTTACAAAATGTCCATTTGGTGATGAAAAAATGGTAAATTTGTATCCATGTAATGACATATTCCATCATTATTGTTTATATATTTGGTAAAGGCAGAAGAGTCTCATTTCTCATAAGTATTAGGATCAATTATTTAGTATGAGAGTGCATTAGATATGAATTAAGGACATACAGTACCCCTACCAATTGAGCTTTGGGATAAATTTAAACTAGGTTCAACTTAAAATAGTCACTCCTCCTAGAATATAAAGCGTTATATAGCCCAATACCTACCACCATAAAGATTGATGAATATTCTTTCTAACCCCTTTAATCATTTGTTAATCTTCTTCTAGAGTAAAAATCTATGATCGTTTTACTAATGATTATCTATGGTAAAAATATTAATGCCGCTATAATGGGAAAACAATAATATATAAGCAAATATTTTCCAAAATTCAATTAATAAACTCCAAAATTTTATTTCTAAGCCTAAGAGGGGCGATTTTCTCATGGTTGGGGTGGAAATTTGTTTTTGATGTAAAAGTTTTTACTCTATTTTAACATCGATTAAATTATTATTCTTCTATAATTATTAGAATGAGGAATTATTATGAAACTCTTGTGAGTTAGAAACCTAGGTTCATGAAATTAAGGGGAAAACCATAGGTATATTTATTTTCAAATACAATTACTTCTAGATTGTTAACTGATGATTCCTGCATAAAATTATTTCCTAATCATGAATTTTGATAGTCGGAGACCTCAAATTCAATAAATATGGGATATTTAGCTCTAAAAATCCATTAATAAAGATGTGTTGAGTATGATAGAATTAGTTAATGCCTAATTAACCTTTGGGTAATATTGTAGATCATGAATAAGGGTAGAACTAGTTGGTTTGGATTCCTATAATGACCCTTCAGGTCATTTTACATATTTCCATTTATTTTTGCAGTTAGAGCTTCTTTACAGTTTTGTCAAGTCATTTCCGACTTCCTGGAGCTGATAGTATGGTGATCGAGTAATTCATTTATTTTTTAGAGTCACTTCCCTGCTTTGAAGTCTTTGTCGGCTCCAAAAGGCCATTGGATGAAAACTTTAGTTAACCAACCTCGAATGCAAATTCTGATTATTCTAGTAGCTCCAAAATGTTGATTATAGGCTAGGTGGACTCTTGGTTTGGGTCCTAAGGCACCTGGGCTCATTTGACCTATTGGTCAGAAAGTTAAGAAATATAAAATTAGTTGTAGGACCCACATTTCATCAAAACAAGCTTAGATGGAAATTTTGACTGCATCATTGAGTTCAAATTACTGAGTTTGGTGTGATTACATAGTTCATTTGTGTATACGTGATTTCAAATGAATCCTGAGGGCTTAGCGGAGACTTGGAAAAATCCAAGTCTACTTCTACTATCTGTTACATCACAATCATGAGCCAAGGGTCGCAATCGCGATACCCTTGGTAGAAAGCAAGTGCCACAATCGCAGAGGCTTGTCGCAATTTTGATTCACTAGTGCAACCACAAAATATGGCAATCGCAAATATCGGATCACGATCGTGAGACATGATTACTTAGGATAGGTATAAATAGTTCATTTTAACCCAAATTTCCTCATTCTTTATCCATTTTCTTGATAGATAAAACCCTAAAGAGAGAGATAGCTTGAAATTAAAACTTGTGGGTGGTTCTAGGAGCTTGGTTAACGATTATTTCTTGATTCTCTTTAGATCTGAGGTAAGATTCCTCTAATTTTATGGTGGATTTTCACATTTATTGTTTAAAATCCCAAAACCTTAGGGGCTTGATTTTAGGCCTACATTATCTCACATTACACCCATTATAGAGGGTAATGACTCCTTGAGCATGAGGGAACATTGGGTTTGTTTTGGAGTTTTATTTTTCATAAATGGACGCATATGGGATTTTTGAGTGATTTTTGGACCTAAATAAAAATAATGTAATATGTGTATCATTATTCTCATATTGATGTATAAAATGTGATTTTTATAGCTTGACATCTTGTGGAGATTTCTTGGAAAGAAAATGGTGATGTAACTAATCTTGTTAGCCTTTTTTGTTGTCAAGGTAGGCTAGGTTTTACCCCATGTTAGATTAAACTAATTTATAGTTTGCTTATAATATTGTGTTAGATTTAGGATGGGTTTTAGGTGTTGGCATGATTAATTGAAATGCTTTGGGTTTGTTGGACCGTTTAGGCTAATCAAAATTCATAAATTAGGCCTAATTGACCTAGTTGCTTATATTGTAGGTGAATTTCCTATCTTAGGGGTAATTGAGGCTTGTTTAACATCAAAAAGTGGATTTAGATACCTTAAGCCTATTTCGGGTTGAATTTTCCTAAAATATAACTTTGGAGGTTAGAAATGGGACCTTAACCTACCATAGGCTAAGACATATGTTAGCTTGTGTTGAACTTTATAGGTTTGTTAGACTCTTCAAAATGATTATTGAGGTAATATTGTGAAACCATGACACTTGATAGATAGGTTAGTTGATGCATGGATTGATGTCTATTGATTATGCTATTACTTATGAGATTGATGATACTACTGATCATATTGATATATTTATAATTACCAGTTTCAGTTTGAAGGATGATTATGGCTATTGTTTAAATTTACCAATTCAAGTTTGACAACTAATTATACTTACCAATTTGATCCAGTTATTGATTATATATTTACCAGTTTGAGTTAGGCTATGAATTATATTATCGGTTCAAGTCTGGCAACTGAATATATTTATCAATTTAAGTCCATCTATTGATTATATATATAATATTTTGATTCTGGATATACATATTATGCTATGATGATACACTTATTATAATATGATGACATTGGGGTATGAGATTGATAATCTATCTAAGTTAAAAATGAGGAAGTGGTTATAATGTTAAGTGAAATAAATAGATTCTAGTGAAATAATGATTAGTTGATAAGTGTTGATTAATTCAGAAATAATGAATATGTGAAAGTAATGGCTATAGTGTTACATGACTTGGATAAATTCTAATTGTATTATGAGAGTTGATAAATGATGTACCTTTCAGTCTTATGAGGGGGTGCTATGAGTTATTTACTTTTCCTTACCAATTTGCAATTGGGAGCCAATTTTGTAGTTATGTTTGTGCATGATGATACTTTATGTTATGTTATGCTATTATTTTGGTTTATCTATCTATGTATGCACAACTATGTTAAAGTTGATTTAGGTTCGTTCCTAACATTTACATAGTAATGTTATCTTGCATTCTAACATGCTTAACCATGATTTAGCTCAGTTAGACGATGATGCCTACTGAGTACCCATAGTTTGGGTACTCATACTACACTTCTATACCTTTTTAGTTAAGATCCAAGTACTAGTTACCATTATTGATCGACATTCATAATATGTTGATATCTGGAGATAAGGTGATCTCTTAGAGTCGAAGTGACCTATTTCTTTTTATCTTTCATGTCTAGTCCTTATTTTCAAGACATATTGTATTGACTATTTTTGTTACTTGAATTGTATTATTATTACTAGATGCACTTGTACTAGCTCTACTAGGTCATGGAATGGTATTTGTGTTATGTCTATTTTTAAACTATTTTTATCGCCTTGCTTAATTCTTATGTTGAATTGCCTATTTGGCCCTTTTATGGCATTTCCACCAAGTTAACCCATTGCGATTAGCTTTGGGTTATGGTTCATCTTAGATACTGGCAGTATTTAGTAGGTGCAATCATGACATAAATTTGGTCGTGGAAAATTGGTATTAGAGCCTAGGCTAAATGGTATTGTTTATACAAGAGCAAATATCTAGTAAAGTCATGCAGATAAAAAATGACAATGTCCATTTCCTATCTGCAGAGGCTATGGGGAATTCTTAGGCGTCTTTCACTTCTTTCACACATATCGTCCTAAGTGTCTGAGTTGGTTTATAGAACATTCCTTTGATTTTATTCTTTTGCAGATGGCTAGGACACATGCTACCGCTACACACGATGAGGGTCCCGATACCGAGCCTAGGGATCCTTCTCTTATTTGTGGTTGACCCAAAGGTTGTTGACATTAGTGAGATGTACCCCCACATAGGGTCAAAGATAGGGGTTCTTTACCAAACCCTATTCCTGTTGCTGAGATAAAGATTCTTCTGCCTCAGCTAATGATAGGCTCCCAGCCTATGCTCTAATAGGGTTTATTTCTTCTTCAGTTCTAAGAGATTCTTTGGTTCATCTATAATTTAGGGTATGCTATCTAATGACACATATCTATTTATCAAAGTGGAGAGAAGATGGGGGCACAACCTGAACCTGCATCCCCAAGAGGTCCCTCATGATTGGCGATTATTCAGATGGTAGTTGTTCAGCCAGTGGTTGCCCAACATATTATTTTTGTTAAGGACTGGAAGATTTTGGGTACATTCTTGAGATTGGTTCCTCTTAGGTTTTTTGGTGCTCCGAGCGAGGATGCATATTAGTTTCTAATTGCTTATAAGGATAAGATCTATAAATTGGGCCTTTTTCAGACTCGTGGTGTTAGATTACACCATATTTCAGTTTGATTTGTCTGCTCAACATTGGTGCAGAGGTTATATGGATTCTAGACTGACTGGATCTTCTTCCTTGTGATGGACTCAGTTCTACGTAATGTTCTTGAAGAAGTATATACTTCATATCCTTAGGGATCGCCTGACAGATTAATTCTTTAGATTGGAGTATGGTTCCATGATAGTTGCAGAGTATGAGCCTCATTTTCCCAAGCTTTATAGGAATGCTACTTTTATTCTAGTTAGTGAGTATGAGAGAGTTTGTTGCTTTGTTCAAGGATAGAGATTTCCTCTTCGCATATTAACTTAGAGTTTGGTTGTTGTAGGTAGGTCATTTGCTAAGTTTTTAGATCACGCTCAGGTGATAGAGAAGATACATCATGAGGCCTAAGGGGGAAATACTAAGTGGCCTAGATATCAGGTCAGTTTTAGTAGGAGCCTTAGTAGTTCCCAACTCAGAGATAGTGATTCTCATGGTAAGTATTCTTTGTGTCTATTTTATTAGCCTTAGAGTTATCCTAGTAGATAGATTCGGGCAACTCTTCAGATTACTGATGAAGGTCAATCTAGTTCGAGTGATCGCCCTATTTAGGTTGGCAATCGATCTTTGAAGGGTTCGTCTTCTAGCTATTCTAATTGTGATGGTTACTCTGGGTCACCAAATTTGTTAGTTTTGGTCCAACTTAAAGAGCATGCTATCTTTTTGGATATTTTGGTCATTATTCTTGTGAGTGCCCTAGTAGTGGGGCCATTTTTGCTTCAACTCTGAGTATTTTTTCTATTATAGCAGTTCATCCCTTAGCTAGAGGTGGTTCTTAAAGTCGTACGGTTTGTTTCTAGTTTACTCGAGGAGGTTCTCAGGAAGGAAAGAAGGAGGTTAGTTAGGAGCCCAGTCAGGTGGTAAGCGTGGTCAATTGTATACAGTACTTTCTAGACTTGAGGCTAAGTCTTTGGATACTATTATTATAGGTGTGATTTTGGTGTAAGGTCAATCTGCCGTTGCTTTATTGGATATAGGATCCACTTACTCTTACGCATCTGCTTATTATGCTCCATGATTAGAGTATCTTGGGTTTTATTATTTGTTCCCTTGTATGTGTCTACTCCTATAGGTGATTCTTTAATAGTGGATCAGATTTTCAGAACATACATTGTGATTGTAGAGATGTTAATACTAGTGCTAATCTTATTATTCAAGATATGCTAGATTTTGATGTAATTCAAGGCATGGACTGGTCGTCCCACTTTCGTGTGGTCATGGATTTTTTTCCATGATCATTTCCTTAGCCATGCCCGATGTACCCCAATCATATGGCATGGAGTGTTTAGCAGTGAGCTAATAGGGATTATTTCTTATGTTCATACTACAAGGCTTCTTTTGAGGGTTTACGAGTCGTATCTCTCTTATATTTTTGATATTAGTGTGGATATTCCATTGCTTGACTCTGTTTTTATAGTTTGTCAATTTTTTGATGTGTTCCCTATCGACCTGCTTGGTATTTCCCCTGTATCTGAGATTGAGTTTGCTATTAATATTGAGCCTCAAACACAACCTATTTCTATGGAACCTTACCATGCTCCAGTCGAGATTGAGGAACTAAATTCTCAGCTTCAAGATCTTCTTAGTATGGGTTTTATTAGACCGATCGTTTCTTCTTGGGGAGTTCCTGTGTTGTTTGTCAAGACGAAGGATGGCTCCATGCGTATGTATATTTATTATAGACAGCTTAATAAGGTGACGGTGAAGGACCGTTATCCTATGCATCGCATTGATGATTTGTTTGACCAGCTCTAGGGTGCAGCAATATTCTCTAAGATTTATTTTAGATTTGGTAACTATTAGTTAAGGATTTGGGCTGAGGATATCTCGAAGACCGATTTTAAGACCCGTTATGGTCACTATAAGACCTTGGTGATGTCTTTTTGGTTGACTAATTCAGCAGCCACATTTATGGATGTGATGAATCGAGTGTTCAGAACTTATTTTTATTTTTTTTCTTCATCGATGACATCCTTGTGTATTCAATAAGTATCATACACACCATTTAAGGATTGTGCTCTAAACCTTGAGAGATCATTTGCTTTTTGCCAAATTCTCTAAGTGTGAGTTTTGTCTTGAGTTAGTGATATTACTTGGCCATGTGGTGCCTAAGGATGGTTTTATAGTAGACCTGATAAAGATTGAAGTGATTTATGATTAGGTAAACCTACATGTCCAACTGAGGTTTGTAGATTTATTAGTTTGGCTGGTTATTATAGACGATTCATCAAGGTTTTTGGTACTATTTTAGCACGTATGACCAAATTAACTCAGAAGGAGGTTCAATTTTTATGGTCTAATGAGTGTATGTTGAGCTTTGTGAAGCTCAAGGATATCTTATTTCAACTCATATTCCAGCTCTTTCTATTTGAGGGTGAGGGACACACCGTGTATTATGTTGCTTCTGGTGTTGATCTAGGTTGTGATTTGATGAAGCAAGGACGTGTTATTATTTATGCTTTGAGATAGCTTAAGGTTGATGAGCGCAATTACGCCACACATGATTTAGTGTTGGCAGTAATAGGTTTTGTGCATAAAATATAGAGGCATTATCTCTATGATGTGCATTATAAGATTTCCACAGATCATCATAGTCTTCAACTTCTTATGACTCAGAGAGAGCTTAATGCTAGACAACATATATGGATGAAGTTTCTTAAGGATTATGATATTTCCATCTTGTTCCATATGGGCAAGGCTAATGTAGTAGAAGATTCCTTGAGTCAAAAGGCAGTGAGTATGGGTAGCATGACTTGTATTTCAGTTTCTTAAAGGCTGTTTCCATGGGATATTAACTCCTTAGTCAACTTGATGGTTCGTCTTAATATTTAAGATCCTAGGAGGATTCTTGCTAGTTTTGCGGAGAGGTCTTTGCTTTTTAAGAAGATTTGGGATTTTTTGTTTGAAGATAGTAAGCATTACTTCCTCCATGATCAGGTGGTTAGAATTGAGTCCAAGAGGAACTCCATAACTTTCGATAGTGTTTTACGATCTTATTGATGCATTTATATTCTGAGGATTGAAGATATAATTTAGTTGATTCTGCATGAGGATCGAATCTCTAGATATTTTGTTCATACAGGCACAACAAAGATATATAGAGATTTAAGACAACATTATTGTTGAAGTGGCATAAAGGGAGATATGGCAAATTTTGCTGCTCGTTGCCTATGTTGTTAGAAAGTAAAGGCCGAGCATCAATATCTAGATGGTTTGATTTAGAGGTTTCCCATTCCCAAATGGAAATGTGAGCAGATTACCATGGATTTTGTTAGTGGCAAGCCTTTTACTTCTCATGGGTTCGATAATATTTGGGTCATTGTGGATAGATTGGCACTATCAATGCATTTCATTCCTATCTAGATATCCTTCAATGCTGAGAAGTTAGCTCACATATATATATTCATGAGATAGTTTGTTTGCATAGGGTGCCTATATTTATTATTTCAGATCAAGGTTTCATGTTCACTTCTAGATTTTGAAGAGCTTTTTAGGATGAGTGGGGTACTTAAGTGGATCTAAGTATAGTCTTTCATCTCCAGATAGATTGCTAGTCCAAGAAGACTATTCGGGTTCTTAGGGATATGCTCCTAGCCTGTGTCATGGATTTTAGAGGCCAGTGGGAGGAACACATTGCCTTGGATCAATTTGATTATAACACCAATTATCATTTGAGTATTGAAATAGAGCCATTCGAGGTTTTGTATGGTAGGAGAAGTCGTTCTCCAATTGGGTGGTTTGAGAATTCTAAGATTAAACCCCATGGTACCGATTTGCTTCAGGAGTTATTGGATAGAGTTAGGGTAATTATAGATAGGTTGAGAGTAGCTCAAATTAGGAAAAAGGCCTATGCAGACCGTAGGCTTTTTACCTTAAGGTTTATAGCTGGTTATTGAGTATTCCTCTGCGTATCTCCCATAAAGGGTTTGATGAGGTTCAAGAGGAAGGGAAATCTAAACCTTAGGTATATTGGACCTTTCAAGATTCTCCGTACGGTTGGTGATGTTTCTTATGAGTTAGTTTTACCTAAAGATTTTGCTGTTGTCGATCTAGTTATCCATGTTTCCATGTGGCAGTAATACATTCCTGATCTGTTTCATATTCTTGGATAGGACTCAATCCAGTTGGATGAGCGGTTGACCTTCATAGAGAAGTCGATGCTCCTTTTGTCTAGTGATATTAGGTGATTGTACACTAGGGAGATTCCTGAACTTAAGCTTCAGTGGATGCACCGCCTAGGAGAAGAGGCTACTTGGTAGATCGAGAGCAAGATACAGACCCAGTATTCTCACTTGTTCGAGATTTTAGGTATATCCTAATCCTTAACATTTGCAGATAAAAGTTCCTTTAGTAGTGAACATTGTAATGACCCTTCAGGTCGTTTTCCATATTTTTACTTATTTTCAATATTAGAGCTTCTCGATAGATGACTCAAGTTATTTATGCTGGAGCTGACAGTATGGTTACTAAGCTATTCATTTGGTTTTATAAGCCAATTCTATTTTTTGAAGTCTTTTCTTGTTTGAAATGGCCACAAGACAAAAAACTTCCTCTAAACGACCTTAAATGGAAATTCTGACTATTCAAGCAGCTCTAAAATTTAAATTATAGGCTAGGTGGACTTTAGTTTGGGTCCTAAGGCACCCTAGCTCATTTCGACATGTTGGTTAGAAAGTTAAGAAATTGAAAATTAGGTGTGGGACTATATTCATAGAAACAACCTCGAATGGAAATTTTAACTGTACCATTAAGTATGAAACATTGAATTTGATGTGGTTACATAGATCATTTGTGAATATGGGATTCTGGATGAATCCCAAGGGCTTGTGGAGACTTAGAAAATTCTATGTCTAATATTTTTATCTATTGCATCACAATCACGAGCCAAGGGTTGCAATCGTGATGCCCTCGGCAGGCCCTAAGTGCCACGATTATAAATGCTTGTCACAATCATGATTCACTGGTGCAGCCAAAAGATATGGCAATTGCAAACATCGAGTCGTGATCGTGAGACCCGATTACCTGGGATAGGTATAAATGGGTCATTTTAGTCCAACTTTGCTTATTTTTCATCCTTTTTCTTGAGAGCTAAAATCCTAAATAGAGAGATAGCTTGAAAAGGAAACTTGTGGGTGGTTTGGGGAGCTTGGTTAATGATTATTTCTTGATACCCCTTTGGATTTGAGGTAACATTTCTCTAATTTTATGGTGGATTTTCCCGTTTCTTGTTCAAAATAACAAAACCTTGAGGGCTTGATTTTAGCCGTAAATTAGCTTGAATTACGCCCGTTTTAGAGGCTAATGACTCCTAGAGCATAAGGGAACATTGGGTTGATTTCGGAGGTGTGATTTTCCTTTAATGGAACCAACATGGGATATTTGGGTAATTTTTGGACCCAAAGCACAATAGTGAAATATGAGAATCAGTATTCTCGTATTGATGTATAGAATGTAGTTTTGATAGCTTGGCTTCTTGGAAGGAAAAATGGCGATTTAGTGAATCTTGCGAGCTTTCTTTGACTTTAAGGTAGACTAGGTTTTACCCCTTGTTAGATTGAGCTAATTCATAGTATGTTTATGATATTGTATTATATTTGGGATGTGTTTTAGGTGTTGGTATGTTGAATTGAAATATGTTTGGTTATTTAGGCTGTTTAGACTAATCAAAAATCATAAATTAGGCATAATTGACCTAGTTGCTTATATTATAGGTGAATTTCCTATCTTAGAGATAATTGAATCCTGTTCAACATCTAAAAGTGAATTTAGATACCATAAGCCTAGTTCAGATAGAATTTGTCGCTAAGACATATGATAGCTTATCTTGACCTTTATATGCTTTTTATACTCTAGGAAATGCTTATTGAGGTAATATTGAGAATCCTTGACACTTGATGGATGTGTTGGTTGATGCGAGGGTTGATGCCTATTGATTATGCTATTACTTATGTTATAGATGATACTATTGATTGTATCAATATATTTATTATTACCAATTTGAGTCTGGAGGATAATTATGGCTATTAATTAAATTTACCAATTCAAGTCCAAGTATTGATTATATTTACCGGTTTGAGTTCGGCTATTGATTACATATTCATCTGTTCGAGTTTGGCTATTTATTATATTTACCTATTCAAGTTTGGCTATTGATTATATTTATGGGTTCAAATCTGGATAATGATTATATATGTACAGATTCGTGTCCATATATGCATATTATGTTATGATGATACACTTATTATGATATGATGACATTGGGCTATGAGATTGATAATTTATCTAAGTCGAAATGAGGAAATGGTTATAATGTGGTATGATATAATTTGATTCTAGTGATACAACGATTAGTTGATAGGTGTTGATTAATTGACAAACGATGAACATAGGCAAGTGATGGCTATAGTGTGGCATGACTTGGATAAATTTAAATTGTATTTTGAGAGTTGATAAATGACGGTGGTGGGTTATTCTATCATATTTGTACCTTCCAGGCTTATGGGGGTTTGCAATTATTTATTTACTTTTCCACACCAATTGGTTTATAGGAGCCCATTTTGTCATTATGTTTGTGTGTGATGACGCTTCATGTTATGTTACGTTATTATTTCAGTTTATTTATCTATATATGCACAACAATGTTGGAGTTGATTCATGTTCGTTTTTTACCTTGACTTATTTATGTTATCTTGCATTCTATCATACTTATATCATGATTTAGCTCAGGTTACCAATGATGTCTATTGAGCACCCGCAGTTTTGGTACTCATACTACACTTCTATGCCCTTTGGGTGTAGCTCTGATTACTAGTTGTCGTTGTTGATCAATGTTCAGGCTGTATTGATATCCGAAGATAGGGTAAGATCTTGGAGTTGTAGTAACCTATTTTCTTTTATCTTTCATGTGTAGTATTTAGTTTCAAGAAGATTATATTACTATTTTGGATACTTGGGTTGTATTATTATTACTAGATGCTCTTGTACTAGCTATACCAGGTTATGGGATGGTTTTACATTAGTTCTACCTTTAATATATTTCAATTCCCTTACTTATTTCTTGTGTTGAAATGCCTATTTGGATCCTTTGGGGCTTTTCCACCAAGTTAACCCATTGTGATTAGCTCTGGGTTACCGTTTGGCTAACCTACTAACATGATTTAGTAGGTACCATCATGACTTGTAAATCGGGTCGTGATAGTACTCAAAGTATTTGTTTTAATAATAGTTGATTAATTACTTTTATAATATCTGTTTATTAGAAGATTTAGCATTCGAGAACATGATGAAAAAGGAAGAGTATCCATGATACAACTTACTTAATACAACATCTTAGAGCCCTGGTATGTTATGGTTTATAAATAGTAGACAACAGTTAGAAATCATATTTGGGATATAGATTTGATAGAAATAATCATGCTTAGGCTTGCAGGTACAATGTTCGGATGGATAAAATGTGGAATTAATGTAATAGTTTTCTAATTTTGTGTTGTTATGCTATTGTGTGAATCCTTTGATGGTTATTTTGTGTTAGTAAGTCACTTGATGAATTACAGGGTGAATATGGCAATGTATGTACCAATAGATGAATTATGTGATCTTATAATCTATAAAACTAATTTCAATACTTTTAAAAAGGTGAATGTAATAATCTGTTTGTTTGGGATATGAGATATTAATACTAAAAGATAGTTATAAGAACTGACTATGAGAAGAGGAGGCAGTGGAATAACTTAAGAACCTAATGCAAGGTTAGGCTAAGGGTTACGATGTAAGATGTGTAATATTGTATGACTAAAGCTAACAATTTTTAGTTTAATAGAGGTGAATGGTTGGATAATTGGCTAATGGAGTAGGGTCTTGAACATAGTAATCACTTAAATATAAGGGTTACTAGATAATATCAAAATTTATTGGTCTCAACACAATATAGGAGGATCAAATTAGTGAATGAAGTTATCAATGTTGAATAGGAGTTTAGACTCAATTTGATTGAATGTTCTCTCCTAAAATTATATGGCTTGATAATGCTTACCTGAATAAGACATTGATTCATCTTTGGACATGCTATAATTGATTAATATGAATTGATACAGCATGTTGTTGGACTTGGGTCATAGTTGTAATTTCATGCATTAAAGAATAATAGTTGTTTACATGAAATGATGAAGTTGATTTTGATGAAGTCTTTGGAGTGTTTGTCTACTTGTTGAAATACATTATGTGTATATAAATTATTGGATAGCATCTCAAGTTGTTTAATCACCTAAATTGAGATTATGTAAAATGACTTATTTAAAATGCAAGTGTAGTTGTGTTCTCTCATAGTGTGATTGTATCCACTCCGACATAGATTTTTATTTTTAAGATTCATCAATAAACGTCATCATCACGAGATTGGTCAATTCAGGGATTATAAGAGTGGGGACATTCGATTAAGAGGGGCATAAAATTGGTTTGGGATATGGATGGTAGGCACAAGACTGTAGGTTATTTGGTACATGGACTGAGATCGTCCCTTCTAAGTCAGGATAGTGGGAAACCATAAGACCTTTAGATTATGTGTACATAATATTGGAGAGTTTTATGTTTCCTTGAGTGAACCTGGTATAGTTTATTTATCATTATATTACGATTCCTTGTCTGGAGTGATGATATTGATGAGGTGTTTTATGGTTTCTTGAGTGAATCGAGTTATATTGGTGTTTTATTAAAATTGGATCATAATATGATTTGGTTATTAGACTTTATACTCAAGAATACCCAATGGAAGAAGATATGAGTATACAAGAGTAACAATAACTATTTTAGGCTAATGAAGGTCTTTGTTGACTTCTTTATTCTCCACCATTAGATCATTGACTATTTGACCGATCTCCCTTCATCTTTTATTGAGACACATCATCAATCATCAATTGTCTAATAGTCTCATTTTATTTGTGGATACGTGTCAGATCTTTGTATGGCCTGGTTAAATGATTTTGCACTTGAAATGAGTTTCTACTTGTTGTCATATTTTAATGACCCTCTAGTTCATTCCCTTAATTTACGTGTATTTCCAGCATTTTGAGCCTTCCTACAGTGGCTACATGTTATTTGTGACTTTCCAAAACTATTGGTTTGATTATCAAACTATTCGTTTGGTTTTTAAGCTCATTTCCTTATTTTGGAGCTGTCACTTTCAAGGAATTGTTCTCTGACAAAAATTCCTAGTACATGACCTCAAATAAGAATTTTGATAGTGTCATTAGCTCTAGAACATTTATTTTAGGATAGGAGGCCCTTAGTTTAGGTCTCAAGGCTTCCATACTCATTTTGGGCTATTGGGTGGATTATATGAAAAATAAAACTATATGTGTGAGACCCATATTTAGATGAAAAAATTTTAAATGAAAGTTTTAATAGTTCTATTGATTGTGTAATGTTGATTTTGGTATGGTAGCATAGTTTATTATACGAATCTCGAGCACTCAGTTGGGGTCTATTTTGGATTTAGAATATTTTGATGCATGTTGCTGGTGCAACCTCTTAAGTAATTATTTGACCGCTTAATTGGTCGTTGCTATAGCAGCCTTGGCCATTTTTCAAGGGCAGCTTAAATGATCAATGTCCATTTTAGAAGACATTGCTTAAACAGCCTCGGCACCACTTAAGTGATATCAATGCTCCATTCTATACTGCTTTAGAAGTCAAGGAGCTGCTTAAGCGAATGGGTGACTACTTAAGTGGCACCTAGGGGATTTTAAATCCCCTTCTTCACCCAAAATTTCCCTCATTTTATCCTTATTTTTACACCATTTTGAGAGATTAAAAAGGGGAAGAAGTGGGGAATCATTCATTAAATCTAAGGCAATCTAGCCTAACACTCCTTGGTCATTTCCCGTTAATTTTCCCATTAATTTTCATTCTATTTCTAGGTAAATTCTTAGAAATTAGGTCTTACCTTAGACTATAGGTGCTGATTTGGTCCCCAGTAGGCTTAATGTTTGAGTACACATTCCATGTCCTTTGAGGGACTATGTGTCAAATTCATTTTTGCATTCCGTTTGCAGACCTCGTGGGCATATTCTTAATCTAAATTTTAACCTGACCCTTTTATATAGAATATGGGCCTTGTTCTACACCTAATGACATGTATATTACTATATTAATAGCATGACAGTACTTTGGGACCATGGAGCAAAGACGAATGATTTATGGAGGATTCAAGGACTTGCAGTTAGTCATCACTGTAGGCTTCTGTCTATTCTTCTTCATGAAATAGTGTATTATGTATATTATATGTTAGATAATATTATTAGGATGTTATTATGGGTTGAACACCATGAATTTGCCTAAATTATGAGGTCGGGGGATGAAAGGGTAAATTGACCCTTAAGATGAAATACTTATTGAGCCTAAAGGATCCTCTTACCCTAGATTACGAGCATGTTAGACATAGTTAAGATAAATGACCCTTTACTATAAGGTTTAGTACTTGAATTGTTGATTATCATGCTTTCCCAGATTATGGTATTATGGTTTCTTGGGTACATATTATTGGGCCCAAGGTTGTGATTGCGATATTAGTTAAACTTTGGGTGAATGGTTGATCTTTGAATAGGAAGTATTACTAGTATATGGATAGTTAGAAGCTTATTGTATTCTTTGGATACTGGTGATGTCATGCATAAATTCGGTACCGTCAAGATCCCTTAATAGTACGATTCCAACAAAAAATATGATTTTACTACTATTTTCCTAAAAATGGATTTATTCCCAGTTTTAACTTTTAAACAAATTCTTTCATAATTGGAACCGTGCCACCTTAATGGATAGTTCATAAGCTTTTGGAACTAAAAAAAGATGATTTAGAGATTTGATCGAGATAGATTTTGGTCCACGGTTTTACTACTCCGGCCCTTCTTACATTTTTATAATAATTTAGCCCCGGAGTTGACCCCAAGTAATGGATTTATAGGATTACGTATTTAATCCATGGTTTAAGTTTGTGCATTTATTACATATACATCTTTTTTATTATGACAAAGTAGATTGATGATAATGATTGGAAATGTTGGATCGGGAACAAGAATGGTTTATACGGGTACTTCCAAACTCCATAGTGGCCCCTTCATCCATGAGTCATCGTTCCATATAAGAAAGGTCTTCATTGGGCCTTCCTTTGGAAGTCATTGAGCTGGAGAAGGTGTATATACTGTGTTACCTTATATCACTTGGATCGATTATGGGATTATTGATTTACTTTGCATTTATTCTTACATGTGTATTACCTCTCACAAATATTTTGTTTGGTCTCCATATCTATCAGCCTTATGAGAGGTTGCATAGGTATAGGTTATGAGTGCTATTTGCTATGTGCTATATGTTGATTGAACCTTCTAGGTTATGGGGTTATGTTAAGGTATCGTTTGTCCTAGACAGGTCGATTACTTTTTTGTCATTATTGTGGTTAGTTCATGATAGGTTCCTTATGGGCTGATACTAAGGTTAGAGGCATGTCTTTTATTACTTTTTCTTATGGTCATTACAATATAGATAATTATCTTATGTTTAGACATTTGGATTAGGGAACCCAAATATGCCATCAGTAGTTCCTACTATGATTAGGAGGCCTTAAGATGTTAGGATGACTACCTTAGGTAGTATAGTTGAGTTATTCTTGTATACATACATACATACATACATACATATATATATATAGCTAAGGTATTACCACATATCTCTTTTTCTCTTTTTTATTCGCATTATATATGCATTCCTTATCCTTGTATACTGATATGTATCGTTCTTCCATTCATTATTTGAATATTTTCCAATGATATACTGTTTATTTTTTATTCCTGTTACATTAGAATCTCTTATAATGATTCTTTTAGTTTTTTTAACTTTCCTACATGTATTGGTCTTTTGTCATATTTTTTTTTGCATTTTTCCTTTATTCATTTAGATAGACCATTACTCATAGTTATGTACAATGAGTTGGATTACTTACTGGTGGGTTGTCATAGGTGCTATCATGGCCTAAGAAATTGGGTGGTTACAAATTAGTATCAGAGCCTAGGTTTATCGATGTGTTGGAACAAGATCTTGGTGTCTAGTAGAGTCTTGTAAACTAGTCCAAAGACATCTATGTTCTATCTTTGACAGGATACAGGACATTATTATGAAATTTTATTCTTGACTCCTTGTTCTGTGTCTGTATTTTTGTGAGCCGCAAGTATATTGTTTGACTCTATACTATCAAGGATGGATGATATGAGGTTATTGATCAATAGATGCAGATATGACTTCGACACGTGTTTTCAGAGATTTAGCATAGTGTTGGACTAGGGAGTAAGAGGTTAGCATATGAAAATTTTAGCATCAGTCAGAGAATTTAGGTCCAGCCCAAGCTCTAGTAGAGTTTCTGATTTCTTTAATCTTTCAAGATTCAACATTAGAGATTTTGAGTCTTTTTATTTATACCTCACAACCAGAGATAATATTTGATTCATCAAGTAGTTCATAGTCCAGAGTTGGGTTTGTTGGTCTTTATAAGGGTTCCTTATCAGTTTTGGAGTATGATATTGGGTTTCTTGAGTGGGCCAATCATAATCTTAGGCAATACTGTTCATAGCATGAGATGGTACATGGGTGTATCAGAGGATTATATTTTCCACTCCATTTGGTATCAGAGCATCTGACAATAATTGGGTCTTCCGTCTTCCTGATTATTGATCAGGTGAGGGACAGAGCATGTATTCAAACTTATAGAGTTAGTGGTAAGATGCCATATCATTAGTAAAATGCTATTGGTATGCCATCTTGGAGTAAGGATCCTCTTTGTGGAAATTGGTTTTACTTGAATTATAATCATTCCTCACAGGTAGCATCTCAGGCTATAGGTGGCTCTCAGATTAGTCATGGTGGTCAAAGGGGGCAGATTTCTCATCAACCTTTTAGAGTATTCAACATATATCTTTATGCTATGGTGGCCATTGTGGATTAGTGGAAGCAATACCTCAGAGTATTTTAGGATCTTACTGTGGTTTTTGAGAGATTTAACATTGGTCTAGAGAGTGTGACAGATGCAAGTTGGTTGCTTATATAGAGTTGGTATGTGTTCCATGCTAGCTAGAGCTCCCAAGGTAGGTTATGGTTCCAAAACAGATGATTATCTCAGTAGGGAGGGCCCCTGCCATGGGTAGGTCAACCAAATAGGGTTAGCTCATATTTCTCGCTAGGTTAGAGCTTCATGGGTTTTCTATAGCTATATAGAGCCCCATCAATACTCTAGAGAGTGTCCCTGCTGACACATTATTAGAAGATTATTAGTCATTCAGCTCATCTATATCAATCTCATGGTGTTGCGACACCTTCTGTTACAAGTAGTTTACTTAGTGTCCTAGTTGATGATTCAGACGTTCAATATGTGTTTGGTCCCTCTCAGATTGGTAGTCCTTCAAATATGTAAGGCATGTGACTATGGATTTCACCATGATAGGTGCGCCTTTTATTTTCTACATTTACCTTTTCATTTAAGTGTGTTAGAGTTTTCATACCTATTAATGATTATGTGCCTTGGTAGGTTTATATTGATTCCGGTATGCATTTGTGCAGAGTTCATGATTATATGGCTACCTTCATAGATAATCTTTTTTAGTAGTTGATAGAGTGGATCAGTGAGGGATCTCAAGATAGATTCAATTTTGGATTCCATTTTCAGGCCCCTCGAACCCGTTCTTGACAAAAATCTAACCCAACCCTTTATATAAAAATATAGGTCTCGATTTGCTCCTTATGACATGTGGATTACTATTTTGATAGTGTAGTGGCATTTTAGGACCGTGGAGCAAAGATAGATAATTTATGGATGATTCAAGGGCGTGCATTCAGCATTGAGGTAGGCTTCTGTCTACTTTTCTTTGCGAGATAGTGTACTATATATATTACATGTTATATAAGAATGTTAGGATGTTATTATGGGTAAAACACCATGACTTATCATAAAATTATGAGTTTTGGGGATAGAAGGGTAAATCGATCATTAAGATAAAATACTTATTGTGCCTATAAGATCCAATTACCAAAGATTAGGAGCACTGTTAGACATAGTTTAGCCTAATGACCCTTTACTATAAGGTTTAATACTTGACTCGATAAATGATCTTGGTTTCCCAAATCCCAATATTATGGTTATGCTGGGTATATATTATTGGTCCCAAGGCTGTTATTGCGATATTGATTGAACTTCGGGGGAATAATTTATTTTTATAAATGAAATAGCAATAGTCTATGGATGTTTAGATGCTTATAACTGTATTGTTTGGGTACCAGTGATGGAATGCATAAATTCGGCGCATCCATGTTCCCTTAATGGTATGATTCTAGCTAAAACATGGTTATACTACTGTTTTCCTAAAAAGGAATTTATTTCCACTTTTCACTTTTAAAATAAATTCTTTCATAAAAGGAACTGTACCACCTTAATGGATGATTCATTACTATTTACTATGCTTGAGGGAGATTCCGAACCATTCTATACTTTTATGATGATTTAATCCCGCTACTAACCACAAGCAATGGATTTACAAACTAATACACTTTTTATCATAGTTCAAGTCCATGCATATTATATATATATATATTTATATATATATATATATATATATATATCTAGTAGTAGATGGAGTAGATTAATGATGATGTTGATTGAAAATCCTATATCAAGGCTTGGTTGTTCTATACGGGTACTCCCAAACTCCCTTGGGTCCCTTTCTTGTGTGAGTTGTTGTGCTAGAGAAGAGAGATCATCGTAGGTCCTACCTTTGTGAGTCGATGAGATAGATAAGGTGTGTACACTGGTTTACTTTATAGCAATTGGATCGGTCATGGTATTATACATTTACTTTGCATTCATTCTTGCATGCGCATTACCTATCATCGATGTGATATTTGGTCCCTATATCTATCAACCTTATGGGGGGTTGTATTGATATAGGTTATAAGTGTCATCTGTTGTGTGCAGATTGAACCTTTTGGGTTATGGGACCCGGTTAAGGTATTGTTTATCCGAACTAGCGGGTTGCTTCATTGTTATTATTATGATTAATTCATGCCAGGTTGATTATGGACTAATACTAAAGCTTGAGGTATGTCTCTTAGTCCTCTTTCTTACCGTCATTATAGTATGAAAAATTATCTTATGTTTAGACATCTGGATTAGGAACCCCGATTATGCCAGTTTTAGCTCCTACTGTTATTAGGAGGCCTTGAGATCTTAGGATGACTACCTTAGGTTGTACGTTTGAGTTATTCCTTTTGTTTATTCACATTGTATATGCATTCCTTGGCCTTGTGTAATAATATGTATCCTTCTTCCATTCGTTATTTGCATATTGGCTAGTATTATATGATCTAGTACTTTAGTGCCTAAATAGGGCTAGAATATTACCTTTTTAGTTTTATCATGTCACTTTATAAGATAGTTGGCTATAGTTTACATTTTTGCATACATGTTATTTATATTTGCATTATCTTTGAAGCTCAATCGGCAGTTCCCTAGTGAGTACCACATGTTTGGTACTCATACTACACCTCTACAACCTACAAATGATAGTACGAGTTCTCTCCGTTATTAGATACAACATGTGGAGAAACTATGGATCGGGGATTCGGAGTGAGCTCCCAGTGTTTGAAGTATTACTATTCTCTCTCTTGTTGAGTAGATCAATCTCTATATTGTATTCATAAAAGGGTTGTACCTATATTTTCAGTTAGTATTTCATTTTATAATTATGTCACATTATAAGCTCTTGCACTAACTTCAATAGCTTTTGGGACTTTCTTTTTTCATAATTATTTTTTATTTTCTCTTCATTCCTTTTGGATAGTCTGTTACTCAAGATTTTGAACTATAGATCAACTTACCTACTAGCTGATTATAGTATGTGCCATCACGACTTGAGAAATGGGGTTGTGACACGTGTGATAAGTGAATTGAATACTATTTATTTGAAGATGATTTATCTATCTTATAGACATGATTGTATTAATAAATTGTATTGATTTGTTCCATAAGATTGATATGACATGTTACCCAAATTGAGTGTTAAATATGTGTAATGGTGAATCTGTGTATTGTTCTTGATTTGTGAGCATAGAAATTGAGGTGTTAGTGAAATAGATTGACTTATAATAAGTACAGAGATTAAACAAGTAAGAGTATGATGATCGACATTTGATGTGAAGAGTAATGTATGATTAGGGAGATGTAGTTTTAACGGTATAAGGGGAATGTATGTAGTACAGATTGCCTACTAGTAATGACTTGGCTACAACTAAGTCAATGAGAATATGAATAAAAACTCTTAGGTAATATGAGAGAGAAAGATAACATAACTACGTGAAATAATTGTCTGAATCAAATTATTATATAAGTTTTCATGCTTTCGTTCTATGATTTATATATGATGTTAATGTGATCTAACCCTAATCATCCATGGTACCCATAAGTACATGTGATTGTACTGACACTGTTGTTTCTATACACGTTTTCATGTATAGTTTAGTTGCAGTCAGTTGATGTTTCTTTGGTAACTTTGATATCAATCTCCAACAACTTTACTCATTTCATTCCTATTGTGGGAGGTTTGTCTTTGTTTTGCCTTTAAATTTTTAGAAACTCTGGTACATGTCAAGACTTGGACCGAGGGAAAGGTGTTTTACTCCTTGTATTTTGAAAATAGGCTTTAATATTTGTTAGTTTTTGAGACCTTTAATACAATTGCTTATGACTTCTGCATTTGTTTTAAATAGGTGTAAGGGTTCTCTTATCTAGGCAATTAGAGTAGTCCGGTTATTTTGATCGTGACACGTTAACTGTAGTAAATTTTTTTTCAGTTTGTGTTTATTTTCCTATCTCATATATTAGTGACAGTTGGGTTCTTGTTCTTTATTTATTAGTGAATGTGGAAATGAATATTTTGGCTAATAGCTAAGTTTCCATGAATACTTGTCTCTAAGACAATTTTCATCTTGCTTAAATCTGTATGCAATGAACATTACTTCATTTGTCTCCATATGTATAAAATGTATTCTAAAGATCCATTTAAATAAACAAGAAATGTGACCGAATCAGGTTTTCTTATGAAAGACATCTTTAGTAACTTTTCTCTTATTGGTGTTTGGTATTGGTTTAGCCACATGAATAGTCATCCATTATAGAAAACTTTTGATCCTTTTGCAAAATTGGAATATGGATTGCAGTAGCATCCCAAGTTGTTGTCATTTATGTTGATCAGAACCAACATATTTCCTTTTTAAATACGTATCTTTGGCTACACAGTCATAGTAGATATGTTGAATGACCCATTTGATTGAATATCCTGTCTGAGAAACATTTTAAATGTGAACATGCGTGTTTGTTTTCTTTTCTTTGGTTTTTGGTTATTGATTTTTGGTTAATGATATTTCTAGTATTAGTGTAAGCATCACAAGGAAACAAGTGTAAATCTCTTTCCGAGTGTATTTGTTGTTACTGTAAAATTACAAGGAGTTTGAAGGAGAAAGAGAAGTGTTTGATTAGGAAACTTAAAATTTTGTGTTGATATCAGTTGGATGTTAGGGATACTTAGTAGAATAAACAACAATATCCTATCTAAAAGTACTGGAAACAAAGCTGGGAGTAGTATTGTATGGATTATCAAATAAAGTCTCTAATTTTTAGGCGACTGGAATAGCAGCTTTCTAAGAAATATTTAGCAGCAACATATTAATTTCGATAATTAATGAATTTTAATTCTTATAAGAAATTAGTGAATGATCACTCACTAAAGTTGCATCCTCTTTATTTTGATTGACTAATTATTATCTATCACAAAGTTGTTGAAATTTCTGAATGCTTTATGTATACTATTACAAATTCTTTTGTCAAACTTGTTAACATGGTATGCATCTTTATGTTATTTTCAATGTTTTCGGGTACACAAATCTGTATTTAGGAACACAACAACTTCAACACAAGTTAAAGTCTAAAACAAGAACATCTATGAAGTTACACAACAACTTCAACACAAGATTAAAAATAATCTATCCAAGAAGTGTGTTATTATTTAAGAAATAAGATGAAACAGAAATTTAAAGCCAAGTCCCCCGACTTCACAGAGTTTACTTAAGAAATAATTCCTCTCATTGTACCCGAGGTTATGAAATTTTCCTCGTAGGATAGAATTACTTTCAATCCAACAATAGTGGTACCTCAAATTATTAGATTCGTTGAACTCACTCAACGGCTAATGATCACACCGAGTTTTTGTAGAGAAGAAAAGTGTTTATGCTATCAAAAATCATGTCTACTTGAGGAATATTTCATCTATTTATAGCCTTAATGTGCCCCTTCGGAAAGGATATATTGGTTGTGGAAAAAAGGCACCTTTTTAGTCTGTGCTGGACCAGTGCCTGATCTTCGGCCACAGGTGACACAATCAAATTCCAGTAACTATCTGTGCTACACTTGCACTGGACTTGTCACTTGTTCATCAAGTTTCAAATAAATTTTGTCCAAGAATATAGATCTCATCGGTCGTTTGACAAATCCAAATCCAAATCCAAAGCCGAAGCCGAAGACGAGCCGAGCGAGTAACGATAACGACGGCGTGAGGAACCTCTTGCTTCTTGTCTCACTTACCATGTGGAGTAAGTGTTCTTTATTATAAACACTTGAAAGTTCCCTTGGTGGGAGAATTAGTGGACTTTCCATTTTTTAGTACACTTTCCATTTTAGTGTGGACTCATTTTTTCTCCACTATTTTTTCCTTTATTTTTCATTCACACACACACACCTTGAACCCAACAATACCCCACATGAATGGGAAATGGCTATCTTTTGAAGAATTTATGGACAACCGTGTGATCATTTATCAAACACTGATTGCATCTAGATAAGTGGGTTTCCCTTTGAACTTTCCGTAATGAACATGCATCGGATGCACTAGGTCAATCGGTAGATTTGATATCTTTGAACCATCGAGCTTTAATGTATATCTAGACAACACATGTCAAACAACCATCCTTTTAACGTTTATGGTTCTCACGGTTTTGTTCTTTTCAGCCATGAATACGTCTTGGTTTTATGAGAGCTTAGAGAATAGGCCTTTACTAACATTCTCCTTGAAGCGACTTCCACTTCGCCCTCACATAAGTGATTTCTAAACGTTCAATCCTGTCGAATAAATTATTTGGTCAAATCTGCTAAATTTAGATAATCATTAAAAGACATTTCACACCATAAATCCAATCCTCATTTTCTAAACATTGTCTATATCATGAGAATGGATTATGTAAATTAACAATGTTGAACATGTCAGACACACCTTTGTTTGATCTTCTTGAACCTAGATCTTGGGATCTCCAGTCTGATAGGTAGAGTTACCGCAATACTGACTTGTCCTAGGACTTACACCGATTCCCTTGGATGTCCTTTTAACACCTTCTCTAGACAGTCCTTTTGTAGGTGGATCCAACACATTATCCTTTGACTTTATATAGTCAAAAGTGATAATACCACTAAAGAGAAGTTCTCTAACGGTATTATTTCTCCGTCTTATATGACAAGATTTACTATTGTACATCATGCTCCCTGTCTTACCTATTGCCGCTTGGCTATCACATTGTATACATACCGGTGCCATTGGTTTGGGACAATAAGGAATATCTTCCAAGAAATTTTGGAGCCATTCTGCTTCTTCACCGGCTTTATCCAATGCAATAAATTTAGATTTCAATGTAGAGTGAGCAATACATGTCTATTTGGATGATTTCCAGGAGATCGCTCCTCCACCGATACTAAATACATATCCACTTGTGGATTTTTTTTGTTCGATCTGGTGATCCAATTTGCATCACTATATCCTTCAAGTACTACGAGATATTTATTATAATGCAAAGCATAGTCTTGAGTGTATTTAAGATACACCAAAACTCTTTTCATTGCCATCCAATGAGTCTTATTGGGATTACTCGTGTGCCGACTTAACTTACTAATATCGTATTCTATGTGTGATCATGTAAAATTCATTATATACATTAAACATCACAATACTCTTGTATACTCCAATTGTGAGTTACTTTCACCTTCATTCTTTCGCAGTGCGAAGCTCACATCCAGTGGAGTCTTGGCAATACCAAATTCCATATACTTGAATTTGTCAAGTACCTTTTCGATATAATGAGACTATAAAAACGCCAAACCTTGTGGATTTCTATGGATTCTTATTCCTAAGATCACATCCGCAACTCCAAGGTCTTTTATATCAAAATTGCTCTCGAGCATTCATTTCATTGTATTTATGTCATAAATATCTGTAAACAAAAAATGACTTGGTGATTTGAGGTGTCTTTAATATAAACAGATTTATCACATTCATTAATCTTCGCATTTTTCAACATGGTTTGATCAAACTTCACATGTCATTGTTTAGGTGTTTGTTTTAGTCCATAAAGTGACTTAACAAGTTTACACACCTTATTTTCTTTTCCTAGAACCACAAAACCCTCAGGTTGTTCCATGTAAATTTCTTACTCCAATTGTCTATTTAGGAATATTTTTTTCACATCCATTTAATGGACTTCAAGATCAAATACTGCCGCCAAGGAAATTAACATCTGAAATTGACATTATCCTCGTTACTGGAGAGTATGTATCAAAGTAATCAAGGCCTTCCTTTTGTTTAAAGCCTTTTACAAAAAGTATTTCCTTGTATTTATCAATAGTACCATCAGTATTTTATTTTCCTTTTGAAGATCCATTTAGATCCTAAAGGTTTATTTCCTAGAGCAAGATCAACCAAATTCCATGTATGGTTGCTTAAGATTTAATTAATCTCACTATTGACTGCCTCTTTCCAAAAGGATAAGTTCGAAGAAGCCATCGATTCTTTAAATGTTTGAGGCTTATGTTCTAAGAGAAATGTTACAAAATCCAATCCAAATGAAGTTGACGTTCTTTACGTGTACTACGTCTTGGATTCTCATCATTATGTACATCCTTACTTTGTTCATCCCGAGGTTGTTTAAACCCTCCCCCTAGACTTTTCATGTCTAGTTTTATACGGATAAATATGTTCAAAGAATTTAGTATTATCTGATTCAATTATCATATTTTCATTGATATTTGGATGTTTGGATTTATGAACCAAAAACCGATATTCTTTACTACTTTTAGCATATCCTATGAACATGCAGTTCACCGTCTTAGGTCTTATCCTTACTCTTTTAGGCATAGGAACTTGGACCTTTTTTAGACACCCCTACACATTTTAAATATTTCAAGTTGGTTTTCCTTCCTTTCCATTTTTATATAGAATTGATTGTATCTTACTATGGGATACTCTAGTGAGTATTCGGTTAGCCATAAGGATAACTTCCCCCCATAAGTTTTCCAGTAAACTTGAACTTATTAGTAAGGCATTCTTTATTTCCGTTAAGGTTTGGTTTTTCCTTTCTGCAATTTCATCAGATTGAGGTGAATAAGGGGCTATAGTTTGATGGACAATTTCATTCTCTACACATATTGTCGCAAAGAGAGATTCATATTCAGTACCTTTATCACTTGTTATAGTTTTTATCTTTATCTCTAACTGATTTTCAACTTCAATTTTGTATTTCCTAAACACATCTATTGCTTCATCTCTACTATTTAGCAAATAGACATAACAATATCTAGTGCAATCATCAATAAAAGTTATAAAGTACTTTTACCCACTACGAGATGGTGTTGACTTCATATTACAAATTTTGTGTATTAAGTCTAAGGGATTAGAATTCCTTTCAATGGACTTATATAGATACTTATCATACTTTGATTCCACACACGTTTGACACTTTGATTTATTGCACTCAAAATTTTGCAAAACTTCTAAGTTAATCAGTTTTTGCAAAGTTTTCTAATTGACATATCCGAAACGTTCATGCCATAATTCATTAGACTCAAGAAAGCAAGTAGAAGCAGAACTTTCATTAATTTTAACAGTCATTACATTAATCTTATATAGGTCCTCAATGAGATAGCCTTTTCCCACATTCACTTCTCCTTTTCTAATTAAAACTTTTCCAAAAACAATTACACATTTGAATTCATTTTTATCTAGAAGTGATACAGAAATCAAGTTCTTTCTTAAATTTGGTACATACAGGACATTGTTGAGTTTCAACACTTTGCCTGAAGTCACTTTTAAGCATAATTTTCCTATTCCTTCTACTTTTCCAGTAGCGGAGTTAGCCATGAAAATATTTTCTTCTCCTTGAGCCGGAGCGAACGTTGTGAACAACTCCTTATTAGCACAAACATGGCGGGTGGCACTGAAATCCATCCATAATTCATGAGGAGTTCCCACCAAGTTGCATTCGGATAGCATAGCACACATATCGTTCATTTCTTTCTTGGACTCATTTACATTTGGTTGGTATTTCTTCGTTCCTTTCTTTAGGGAATGACAATCTGTAGACTTATGGCCAATCTTGCCACAATTAAAGCATTTTTCCTTGAATTTCTTCTTGGGTTGATTGCTTTCATGTCTAGCTTTCTTGCACATTTTGGAGTTGTGTTCGTCTTCTACAATATTTTCTCCATTTATTGTAGGATTTCCTCTTGCTCTTTTTTCCACAGCCTTATTGTCTTCTTCAACGCACAATTTTATGATAAGATCTTCGACAGACATCTCCTTACGTTTATGTTTTAAATAGTTCTTGAAGTCCTTCCATATGGGTGGTAACTTCTCTATTGTTGTTGTTACTTGAAATATTTTATTCAAGAGTAAACCTACAAAAAGGTTTATTTTAATACTAAGAACAATTTTTAACTGTTCAGCAAAGGTATTTGTCAAAATCATATCTTTCACAAGGAGATCATGGAAGATCACTTGCAGTTCCTGCACTTAAGAGACAACAGAATTGCTGTCTATCATTTTATATTTCACGAATCTTGAAAACAAAGAAGATTTTAGTTCCTGCATCCTCTGTCTTGTACTTTTATTCCAGCGATTCCCACGACACTTTTGCTGTCTTAGTTCCACTATACACATTGTAGAGATCATCTTGGAGACCACTCAAGATATAGTTCCTGCAAAGGAAATCGGTGTGTTTCCAAGCCTCCACAATCACAAATTGCTCTTGTTCAGAGGTTCCCTTGGGCACCTCTAGATCTTCCTCAAATGTGAACCTTTGAAGACAAAGATTTGTAAGGTAGAAAAGCATTTTCTACTGACACCTTTTGAAGTCGATACCCAAAAATTTTCTGGGTTTGTCCGCTGGTTCCATTGCCGACACAGCATTCGTACGACTTGTTGTGGCAACACTAGTTGCTGCCACAGTCATTTCCACATCATCCATTTGACTATCCATAGTCATTTTACTTTCACAACAAGACAGTAACTTTATTATATCAAAATACTATTAATAAATTTTCAGCAACTTTAAACACCTCTTGTTTCTAATTTAACGATGAAGTTTTTATGACTTCTAATTGGCGACTGAGTGATCTTTCACTTGTGATGAAGATTTTATGTCTTCAAATAAATAGTTAAGTTTAAATGAAGTAGAAATTTTAAAGCTTTAATCTCCAGAAACCAAGCTATACATATTCCAGATTATTTCTTAAGATTGTTATTTTCAATGTTTTCGGATACACAAATCTGTTAGGAACACAACCACTCCAAAACAAGTTCGAGTCTAAAACAGGAACACCTATGAAGTTACATAACATCTTAAACATAAGATTAAAAATAATCTATCCAAGAAGTGTGTTATTATTTTAGAAATAAGATGAAACAGAAATTTAAAGCCAAGCCCCCCGACTTCCTGGAGTGTCCTTAAGGAATAATTTCCCTCACTGTACCTGAGGTTATAGAAATTTTCTCCCTGGATAAAATGTCTTTCAATCCAAAAATAGTGGTACCTTAAATTATTAGATTCATCAAACCCATTCAACAACTAATGATCATAACTAGTTTTTGTAAAGAAGAAGAGTGTTTATGCTGTCAAAAATCATATCTATACCTGAGGAATATGTCAGGTATTTATAGACTTAATGTGTCCTTTTGGAAATGATGCATTGGTTCTAGAAAAAGGAACTTTTTCAATATAGTCACGTTACCTGTACCTAGTTTGTGCTGGACCTGCGCCTGATCTGCGGATGCAAGTGACACTATCAAATTCCAGTAGCTTTCTGTGTTGGACCTGTGGCTGTAGGTCTCCAGAAGCGCGCGTAAGTCACTTACTTGCGCAAAATAGAATTCCTTTTATCTTAAAGGGTCACATCCCTTCGAGGTGCTTTGTGTATGCGTTTACATGGCATCCAAAATGTGCTCACACATGGAGAAAAATATTTCTACCAGATTTTTTGTATTAAAATTTCACTTGTTCATCAAGTTTCAAATTAATTTTTTCAAAAAGAGCAAAATCCAAATCCAAAGCCGAAGCCGAAGCTGAGCCGAGCTAGCGACGATGACGACGGCATAAGAAACCTCTTGGTTCTTGTCTCTCTTACCATGTAGAGTAAGTGTTCTTTATTATAACACTTTAAAGTTCCCTTCTCCCACCAATGTGGGAGAATTAGTGGACTTTCTATTTCTTAGTACACCTTTTTTTTTAGTGTGGACTCATTTTTTCTCCACTATTTTTTCATCCATTTTTCATTCACACACGCACCTTGAACAAAACACTTAATTTTATAAAAAACCTGCCATTCACATGAGTATTACACAATATAAAGTAATGCTGAATATATTTGATTGATTTATAGGAAAGCAAAAATCGTAATCTTATGATACATTAAATAATGTTCTTCATTTTAAAGTGCAAACAGGAAACTTGAAAGTGAAAAAAAATATCTCCATAATGTACTGAAAAGCCACATACACTATCCTTTGGTGGATTTCAATAGAACTCAAACCAAAAACTTGTAATTTTATGAAAAATATTAAGATGATAAACCTGCACCTGCACTGATATACCCCTACTCTGAGACTTTGTGAGTGGTCTGTAGTGATAAAAGTGCAAGTGCAACCTTTGTATAGGGACTCCTATACTGATGACTTCTAGGTTTCTTCATGCATATTATTGTTAATAGTAGAATCAAAAGCCTTGATGAGATGTTCACAAGTCTCCTCTTTTTCCTCCTAATCATCCATTGACCAATTGTAATTATCAGGTTCATGCTTGGAATGACTAACTCTGTGTCCATCCTCATTTAAATCACATTGGAAATAATTGATTGTATATTTATCTTTAGATCTGTCTAACTTTTTCAGGGTCTTGAAAGAGGAGAAAATGATGCGTTAATTGCTCAGAAACCAACACAAACCTCTTTTGACCTTTATGATGTTTATCCTTTCTTCTAGCCTCATTTTTCTCAAGTTTCTTGTGACTTCTTTTCAATGCTCTTTTTTTTTATACTTAGTTATTCAGAGGATTCATAAGCTACATTTTACAGTTTATTCTTGGAAAAATAGTTGGCCAGTATTCTCTACTTTAGTAGAAGGGGATGTAAAAGTAAATTATGCATAAGGAATAGGAGTTGTAATCCCCTCAACTTTAAACCACTCTATCCACATCTATTATGTTGCATACCAATAAAAATATCATAAATAAAGCTCTCTCATAGGCCAAAGAAGATAAGGTGGCTGAAATAATCAGTAGGGGAATTTTATGCTCATCATGCATTACACTTTCCACCCCCTTATTTCATTCAACACCTTCCTCAAAAATCTTTTTCATACTCAGCAAAACATCAATATATCAAAAATTTAACAGTAGCACCACCAAGCGGTTCAAGGGGATCTAGACCTGCAGGAAGCACTTCCCTCACAATATTTATACCACTAACCGAATCAACATCAACAAAATCAACACAAGTGGGTATAAAGAGGTTAGGGAGGAGATGTAAATATTTGTTATCTTCTAATTGTTCAAAGTATTCATTTTTTGAGCTTTTACTTATTGTTGCACTAGAGAATTACTGTAACACCTTAAAAGTATCAATGACTCCATTTTAGAGAAAACACAAAAAACTAATTAGAAAGCAAAAAATTGTACATAGAATTCCCTAGGCAATGAGTCGTCATTAGCACCAATGACTCATTGGGTGAGTTATCCTAAGGATTTGCCAAAAAATTCTGAAGAAAGAAAATCATCCTAGTGGCAACTATGCATGATGATGAGTTATTATTTATCATGTCGAGTCATCATGGGTCCCATTATGAAGAAGTTTAGTGAATGTCCACCCCTGTGGAAACAACTGATGATGATGAGTCATTATTAAATACAACGAGTCATCCCAATACTCGTTTAGAGAGCTAAGTACAAAAGTCTTGGTAAATAAAAATCCTACTCATTGACGACCCTTGACAATGAGTCATTTTATTTTATAAGGAGCTATTGTGACCACCCATTGTTATGATGCACCAAAATAGTCCTCTTACAATGACTCAGAGTTATTATGAGTCATTCAAATACTCTTTTATCGTAATCAATAGTCTTATTCAATTTTCTTAGGGACTTTCTGGTGCTTTCCTATGCTTTTATCAACTATACTACATTGTTTAGGACTACTCTATGTGGAATTAAAAAGGATAAGTCGATTAATTATCCCCATACTCTTTTAGGAAATACATATAAAGAGGGGATTCTTCTCATCATAGAGAAAACTAGAGGTCCTTCTTAGCAAGAACTCCCTTTCAGGCATGTGCGGTTTCATCAATGAGTATCCTTTCACCCATTGAGTCCCAAATAAATTAGATTTTATCAATTTATTTACAAATTAAAGTTAGGGTATTTACATAAGTTCATAATTTCAATATGATTTCAGTTCTGTCATGATTCCCAGAGCATAATTATTTATTTTTCTTGATTTTGGTATCTTGCACAATGTAAAATTTTTTAAATAGATACATAGATTTACTTCATAGAATTTTTATATGAATATATTTTTATTCATTAAGATTAGTTTGTTATGATCACATAATACCAGTAAATTAATAATTTTCGCATAAAAAATAATCTGAACTCAGTTTACAACTTAACTTTTGTTAGTTAGATTTTAAGAATACTTTCAAATAAAGCATATTCTAACTCAATTTTAAGTAAATTAGTTTATTGAGGTATCAATATAAATAGTATGGTAGTAGAACTTAGCACCCAGTTGGATTGGGGTTCAGCGCACCAATGTCCCAGAATAATGTCCCACTATATCACTATTTTTCCTTCTCAATTATGCTTTAGTTTAGTGGTGACATAAGTCATGCCACTAAACCGTGATAAGGTATATTAGGCTATTTCAGTAGGGTGTATCTATCAAATTGCATGTTTAGCTCACCTGGTTTATATTGGTTAATAGACTCTCTCATAATTACAGATTCATACCTAGTATTTATTCATGGCCCTTACTTCAATTTAATTATTTTAAAATACACCTGTTTAGGCTAACCATTCCTTGTTTGTTTATATGAATTTAAAAATAGTTCCTTTGTACTTCATTTCATCTTATGCTTTTAGTTTTGCATTTAAATTTGATTATCAGTACTTTTCAACATGGTTAATTATATACACTGTCATACCTCACATGCTCAGTACATTCAAAGTATTGATCGGAGAATTTTTTTTGTGTTGAATCATAGTATGATATAGATTTTGACACTCAACATCAAACTCACGTGTAGCATGATCCAGTACCCATCAATATAAGATTATTTTATTTTATTTACTATTATTTTAGTAAGGAATCATAGTATGATATAGGTTTTATTTACTATTATTTTACTAATCTTACAAGGATATGATAATCATATTATTTTATTTACTATTATTTTAGTTTTTAGATAGTTAGTGTTAGTTGGGAACTTGGTCTAGCAACTCATCATCTGTTAGAGACTTTTAGACAATTAGTTATTTTGGCTTATAGTTTTTTTTTTCAGACCAGTGGCTATTTTAATCAACAAAGAAAGTTATTATTAAGTTAGATAAATTTCACATTTAGTATTTTATATATATTCAATATTTTTAGGGTCATTACAGAACATGGGTTATCTTGGGGTTAAATGTGGCTCTAAGCACCGTGTTATGACTAAGGTGTTATCTTGGGTTATGAAAAAATTTGTATCAAAACATAAAGTTTAAAGTGTCTCAGGGTGTCTAAAAATCACATTAGGTTGAGACTCGTTCATTGGTGTAAAGCATGAACACTTGTGAAGAAGTGGCTATGAAATTTTTTAGGAAAGTCTCACTTCTTTTATGTTCATATCGAGTGATAGAGAATTAATATCATTCTAATTTATGCTCTAAACATTAATAGAAAATGCCTCCCAAAAGATCTAATAAATGAAAAAATCCTAATGAATATACAGTTGCTATGAGTGTTAGAGACTTCACTTGAATGAATCCTCCAAAGATCCATGGTTTAAAGGTGGAGGAAGTTTGATATAATATCATTAATTAGATCTAAAACATCACTTGGATCATGGGTATTACTCTAATAGTGAGTGCAGATGTAGCGACCTATTAGTTGAAAGGTATGGCTTAGACTTGGTTTAAGTAATGGAAAGAGGGTAGACATGCAAATGAAACTTAGTTATTTGGGAAGAGTTTATGGCTATTTTTTTAGATTGGTTCTTTACCTATTAGTTAAGGGAAGCTAAGGTTGAAATGGCCTTCAACATGAAGTAGTAAAATATAACAGTGAAATAATACACATTGAAGTTTACCTAACTCTCCAGCTATGCTCCAAAGATAGTTGCTATGCCAAGGGCTTATATGAGTAATTTGGTGTTTGGATACATTGGTCAAATAGTGCAAGATCACTATGCTTCTTAGGGATATGGATATATCTAGAAATATGACTCATGCTTAGTAGATTAGGGAAGAAAAGATAAAGGAGAGACAAAAGCAAATAAAAGGGTTATAATGGGTGACTTTAGCTACTCTGAGCAATAGTCGGTTGGTGGTAACCATTTTCAATTTAAGTAGAGGTATTAAGCTCTAACACCCTTTCTAGTCTGTACACAATCCCTAATACGTTGTCATGATCAAGAAAATAGAGCACTAGGCTTTATGTCTTAGGGTAGAGTTTCATTCTTTACTTTTCAGCACTACCTAATTGTAGGAAGAACCATCAATGTAAGTATCATCTGGGTAAGTAGATTTGCTTCGGATGTGGTAAGATACGACATAAGTGACAAAGTGCCCCTTATTGGATAGTGAAATATGGGTAATAAGAATTAGTCTACTACACCAGTATCTCAGTATGTTGCCCAACTCATCAGGGTGATTCATCTAATGTAGGAGGTAAAAATAACCAAATTGTGTTCTATGTTTTACAAACTCGACAGGATCAGGAGGTTTCCCCTGATGTATCTATTGGTACATTATGGGTTTTTTTATTGATGTTTAAGCATTATTAAATCCTAAAGGCATACTCTCCTTTAAGACTATTAATATTATAGTTGATTTTGGTGTCAATCACAAAACCCTTCTTAGTATCTACTCCTATTAGTGACTGAGTTAAGTCTAAATAAGTATAAAAAAATTGCCTAGACTTAATTTTCAAGAAAATACCAATAGTTGATTTATCAGAGTTAGAAATGATTGATTTTAATGTCATTTCTGGCATGGACTTGTTACATTCATGTTATGCCTTATTTAACTAATGAAACACAGTCATTAAGTTTTAGTTTTGAATGAACTAGTCATAGAATAGAAGGGAGTACTTCAGTACCTATAGGTAAAATTTTCTCCTACCACAGGGCTAGAAAAATGATCTCAAAAGGTTGCATCAACTATCTTGTTTGTGTTAATACTTCCAAGTCAAAAACCCGAACTCTTTAGTAAGTTTTAGTTGTGAATGAATTCCTAGAAGTTTTCCCTAAATATCTACCCAGAGTCCCTCACGCATGAGAAATAAACATTGGAATAGAACATTTAGTACATACCCATTCTATCTTAATTCCCCCTCACAGATTAGCTCTACCGAGCTTAAGAAATTAATGGAATATTTGAAGGACCTCTTATCCAAAATTTTCATCATACACAAAATATCCCAATTAGGTTCTCTAATTTACTTTATATACAAGAAAGATGGTTGCCTCAAAAAATAGATCGATTACTATCAGTTGAACAAAGCCACAATCAAGAATAAGTATCACCTTCATCGGATGTTGTTACTTCTCAAAGATAGACCTTAGATTTGACTATTATCAACTCTGAGTTAGAGACTGTAACATTCTGAAGCCCACATTCAAAATTTAATATAGTCACTGGGAATTTGTTTTTATGTCTTATGACTAACGAATGCTCCTAGAGCTTTTATGCACTTGATGAACTAAATGTTTGAGAAGTACTTGGTTATGTTCATCTCATCTTTATAGATAAAGTGCTTATTTATTCTTAAAATAGGGATGCAGAATATTTTGAGAATTGTCTTACAGACTCTCAAAGATCGCTAGTTATTGGCTAAGATAAAAAAGGTGTGAACACTACTTGGAATCATTAAAATTTCTTGGTCACATTATTTTTAATGAGGGCATTCAGGTTGATCCTTAATTGACAAAAGTAGTTAAGAATTTTCCAAGACCCATCTCTCTATTAGAGATTAGGAGTTGGTTAAGTTTAAAAAATTACTACAGATGGTTTGGTGAAGGATTTTCATCTATTACTTTATAGTTAAAAAAATTACTACCATATAGTTAGGAATGGTATGAAGAAGGATATAGCGAAGTTCATAGGGAAGTATGCAACTTTCCAGTAGGTAAAGATAGAGCACCAAAGACCTGCTGGTATGATGCAAGAATTTAACATTCCTACTTAGAAGTGGGAAGTGGTGAATATGGATTTCGTGACCGGCCTACCTCTCTCTCGTCATCATCATGATTCTATTTGGATCATTTTAGACAGGTTGAATAAGTCAGCACATTTCCTACCAATACATACATCTTTCACCGTGGAGGACTATGCTAAGCTATATATTCGAGAGTAAGTCAGGTTGCATGGAGTTCCATTGTCTATTATCTCTAATAGAGGTACTCAGTTTACTTCTCAGTTTTGGAGAGCCTTTCAGAAGGGTCTTGGCACCCAAGTTTATCTTATCTCTACTTTTCATCCGCAGACAGATGGTCAGGCTGAGAGGACTATCCAGACTTTGGAGGATATGTTGAGTACATGTGTTCTTGATTTCAAAGGAAGTTGGGATGAACATTTTCCGTTGATTGAATTTGGTTACAACAATAGTTTTCATGCTAGCATTAGAATGGCTCCATTTGAAGCTTTGTATAGGAGAAGATGTAGATCGCCCTCATCCCAAAATGTCACACGATGATTAAGTATAAAAGTTACCCCAAGCTAACCTTTTGAGCCTGCTACTACTTCTAATTCTTACTTTAGGATAGATAAGTCAAGAAACAAAACTATATCTAATCAAATCTTTACTAAAATAACTGAAATAATCATCTGAGAAACCAATACTAAACATTTAGAGTTCAACTACTAGTCTAGTCCTACAAGCCTCTACTTACTAATGATCTAGAGAGTCATTGGGACAAACCCCCAACTGACTCGACTGAACTGAAAGCCATAACAACTGATATAAAAACTAAAAATATGAGAAATAGGTCCTCGAACCATGAGGAGTCACCAACTGTAGTATAGACAAAGGAACTCGAGAATCATTATCGCGGATGAGACTGAGCACCTGAACCTACATTATGAGATAACGTAGCACACAGACGTATATGCGGTCACTGCTTTGAGGATGTACTAGGTATACGGGGGTGTATGTAATAATTAAATAACAATATCATCAATCTTTATAGAAATCTGCATGTTGATATAACAGACTCACATAGCTTGAATAAAACTAAGAATGTAAATCTTATAAATTATGAATAATGGAACATAGTATAAATCTCGTGAGTCAATATACTTATTTCTAAAATCTGTAGTTCTATTCCCTCCTCAAAACATATATACTAAGTGGAAAAGTATTCACCTCTATATCTGAAAACTAAGACTGAAACTTTAAAACTGAAATCTCAAGTAAATCAATATTTGAATAAGTTTGTGAGCATTTACACTTAGTATCTAAAAATCTTTCCTGACAAGGATATCTTTCAAATCTTTAAGGGAAATAACTCATATCAAAGGAATATACCTTAGGATGTTTTCTTTTCAAAAAAATATTTTGCAAGGGACGTTCTCTTAACCGACATACACCATGCGAGCTACATGGAGTACAATGTTTTTTCCTCCTAAGGAAGAAACCTCATGTTGGGGAGAGGCGTCATACTCTTGCCAGGGAGTATAACCTTAACTTAGTGATCACTATCTTAGCCTCGGGCCCATAAATCTCAATCCTATGGTGGCACGTAGTTCTGGTGTATGAAACTGTCGTAACTTACCCAACTCAGTGCTAAATACTACTCCCTTTAGTTAGCTACGCTCATCTCTTCAAAATCCACATTAAAACTTGCATAAGGTTTCATTAGGAAACTAGTTATGCATTTAACATTATATGAATAACTTTGGGAAGTTGATTTCAAAACTCATGTAAGGATCAAAAGATGAAATACTATTTATACTATTTAATATGAATGTATCAACTCATATAAATTCATGGCAAATCATCATGCTTTGTAAGATTCTTAAAATTATTCAATGATACCAAAATGATAACTTCAAATCACAATCTCATGCTCATGGTATTTAACATCATAAAAGAACATTCTTTAACTCAAAAAAACCATGAAATTTCATTAATTAATCATATCATAATCAAAATTCCTCAACAAGATATGTAGGGTATAAATCCAATATTTAAAATCATAAGAAATTCGTAAAACATAACTTCTGGACACAAGGGTGAAAGAATCGCCCTTGTTCAAACCCCACATACCTTAGATTATGGACTATGGATGAAATCTCTCTTTTATGACTCTATTTGCTACTTTTAACGGATATTCTTGATGCTCTTGGTCTGGGGATTCCGATTCTTGAAGAAATTTGGAAAAGTGACGGTTAAATCTTGAGTTCTCTTGAACTTTGGGTTGAAACCCTAGAAAGTTTTCTTGGTAAAATTTAGAGAAGAAGGTTATATTTTTGCATTTGGGGACCTTAATCCCATGTTATGAATGATAGAGTGTGAGGGAAAAAGGCTAAATTTCCCCCTTGGATGTAGATTTTAAAAGGTGAAAAACTGGGCATCGACGCTGTAGGCGACACGGTGTGTCGTTGGCATCGACGTGATACTCGATGCGTCGTGCCATGATCGCGTCGAGCCTTAGTACTTTGACAGGCAGATCCTGCACAAAAATTGACCAACATGATGGGTGACGCGGCGCTCCAAGAGTGGTCTAAATGTGCAGCTAAAATTCTGAAATTTGTCTGGAAACACCTATTGACTTCCCTAATCATGAATTAGCTAAAATATCAACTATCAATGGTCGGGAAGGTTAGTAATAATATCCTCAAAGTTTCAAGGCTCTAGAAATGGCTAAGTCTCAACACTTAGCTAGATTTTCTAAGTCTAGGAACTCTTTGGGCATCGTTTAAGGGATTTAGACGATGAGGATTTTGTGGGGTCTTACAATATCTCCTCCTTGGGAACATTCGTCGTCGAATGTCACTAGTTACACTAAGAATATAGAGAGAACTAAAGATGTACAGCTAAAATTATTTACTAAGCTGACTTTACATCGTCATGAACTTTGAGTACTTCAGAGAATGCATGGACTCATAATGAGAATAGCTATATAGATGAATCTTTGGTTAAAGAGGAACTGAATTAAGGAAGAATAGTACCTTCGATTTGACCTGAACTTATGGGGAAGAAATGGGGGTACTTGGCTCGCATATTTTCTTCTGCTTCCCAAGTAGCACCCTCAACCAAATGGTTTCGCCATAAAACTTTGACCAAAGGAACTTCTTTGTTCCTTAGTCTTCAAATCTGATGATCTAGGATCTCAACTGGATTCTCTTCATATGAAAGACTGTTCTAAATGCCTGAGCTCTCTGAAGGATCTACTACAACAGAATCACCAATGTTCTTCTTAAGCATGGAGACGTGAAAGATATGATGAACAACTAACAAATCATCGGGCAACTCTACCTCATAATCTACTTTCCCAACACGACTTAGAATTCTATAGAGGCCAATATAACGGGGACTAAGCTTCCTCTTCTTGTAAAATCTCTTCAATCTTTTCATGGGTAAAATCTTTAAATACACCAAATCACCTACCTCAAACTTAAGGTCCCTTCTTCTCATATTTGCATATGACTTCTGACGACTCTGAGCTATCTTCAATCTCTATGTAATCATTTTGACTTTATCCATAGCCTCAAACACTGCTTCAGGTCCAATCAAAGAAGCCTCACCCACTTCAAACTAACCTTTGGGTGATCTACGTCTCCTCCCATAAATATCCTCAAATGGGGCCATTTGAATGCTAGAATAAAAACTATTTTTATCCGTAAATTCAATCAATGACAAATACTCATCCCAACTTCCTTTAAAATTAAAGGCACATACCCTCAACATATCTTCCAGAGTCTGGATGGTCCTCTCAGCCTTACCATATGTATGTGGATGAATGGTGGAACTAAGATGCAGTTGGGTACCAAGACCCTTCTAAAAAGCTCTCCAAAACTGGGAAGTAAACTGAGTACCTCTATTTGAGATGATACACAAAGGAACTCCACGCAATCTGACTAACTCTTGGATACAACTTAGCATAATCCCCATCTGTATAAGATGTATGTACTGGCATAAAATATATTGACTTAGTCAACCTATCTACAACAACCCAAATAGAATCATGATGATTATGAGAAAGGGGCACACCAGTCAAGAAATCCATATTCACCTCTTCCCATTTCCAAGTGGGTATACTAAAATCTTGCATTGCACCACCAGGTCTTTGGTGCTCTACCTTAACTTGTTGACAAGTTGTAAACTTTACCACAAACTTTTCTATATCCTTCCTTATGACACTCCACCAAAATATTTCCCACAAGTCGCAGTATATCTTGGTAATGCTGGGATGAATCAAATATCGTGCTCTATACGCTTCAGCCATAATTCTCTACCTCTAATCACCAACACAAAGAACACACAATCTATCCTAAAACTTCAACACAATATCTCCCCCTTGGGAGAAAACCTCTACCTTTTGGTCCTTAACTGACTCCTTCAGTTTGACCAAACTAGAATCCATATCTTCCTTCTCCTTCAATTCTGAAACTAAAGAGGATTTGGAACTACTGTGAACGCAAATATTCCCCTCAACAGAGTCAAGAAACCAAAAACCCAGTCTATACAGACGATGCAATTTACGGGCCAATTTTTTCTTATCATTCTCCACTTGAGCAACACTGCCCATAGACAACCTACTAAGCAGATCTGTCACTACATTAGCCTTGCTCGGATGATATAACACACTCATATAATACTATTTTAGCAACTTTAACCATCTTCTCTATCTAAGATTCAACTCCCTCTGAGTAAACACATACTGCAGCCTTTTGTAATCAGTAAACACATCATCATGAACACCATAAAGATAGTGTCTCTAGATTTTCAAAGCAAAGACCTCATCAGCTAATTCAAGGTCATGGGTTGGGTAATTCTTTTCATACAACTTTAACTGTCTAGAGGGATAGGCTATGACCTTACCTCTCTGTATCAACACACAACCCAAACCAACTCTAAAGGAATCATAATACACCATAAAACCATCAGTACCATCAGGAAAAGTCAACATAGGGGCTGAAGTGAGTCGAGTTTTCAACTCTTGAAAACTTCTTTCACAGGAATCTGACCATAGAAACTTACTTTCTTTTAGGTCAATCGGGTCATGGGAGATGTAATAAAAGAGAAACCTTCGAAAAAAAGGCGGTAATAGTTAGCTAAACCCAAGAAACTTCTAATGTCAGATGGAGAGATAGGTCTAGGCTAATTTTTGTTAGCTTTTGTCTGTTGGGATCAACTCTAATGCCTTCGGCTGAAATAATATGATCCAGAAAGGCTATTGACCTTAGCCAAAAGTCACACTTACAAAATTTGTTAAATAATTGATAATCTCTAAGAGTTTGTAGGATAATTCTAAGATGGTCTGCATGGTCATCCTTACTTCGGGAGAAAACAAGGAAATTATCTACGGACACTATGATAAACATATCAAGATACTGTTTGAACACCCAATTCATGAGGTCCCTGAAAGCTGTTGGAGAATTGGTTAGCTCGAAAGACATGACTAGAAACTCAAAGTAACTATAACAGGTTTGGACGGCTGTCTTTGGGATATGACACTCCCTTACTTTAAGTTGATGATAGCCGAATCTAAGGTCTATCTTTGAGAAATAACTTGCACATTGCAATTGATCAAACAGGTCATCAATCCTCGAAAGAGGGTATTTATTCTTGATTTTGACCTTAGTAAGCTAATGATAGTGAAAGCACACACATAAATAACCATTTTCTTTCGCATGAACTGGATGGGAGTGCCCCAAGGTGAAACACTGGGCCTTATGAAACCTTTGTCTAGAAGATCCTTGAGTTGCTCTTCCAACTTCTTAGGTTTTTCAGGTGTCATACAATATGGAGGGATAAAAATAGTCTAGGTGTCAGGAAGAAGGTCAATCCCAAATTCTATCTCTCTATCAGGAGGTAACCCTAGGATATCTTCTGGAAAAACATTAGGAAACTCATTAACCATATAGACTGACTGAATAATTAGAGTCTCAGACTTAGTGTTTTAACTTGAACTAGATGATAGATGCAACCTTTGGATATTAGATTTTTGGCTTTAAGATAAGATATAAAATGACTCATGGGAGATACAGAATTACCGGACCACTCAAAACTGGCTCATCAGGAAACTAAAACTTAACCACACGGGTATAATAGTCTATAGATATGTAACACGAATGAAGCCAATCCATCCCTAAAATACAATCAAAATTGACCATATCCAACTCTATCAAATCAGTAAATATGACTATGAAGAACAGTAATAGGACACTTTTTATACACTTGCTTAGCGACAACTAACTTACCTACTAGAGTAGAAACCAGGAAAGGCTCAAGAATCTTTTAGAGACTTATTTCAAAATCCACAGTAACTAATGGGGTCAAATAAGATAAACTTGACCCATGATCCAACAACACATAAACATTAAAGCAAAATACATGAAGCATACCAGTAATAACATTGGGAGAATCCTCCTATTCCTGAAGGGATGGTAAGGCATAAAATCTATTCTGGAGCTTACCGCCAGTAGTGTTGGATGAAGCGCCTTGAGGATGAGCTGGACGGGCTAAAGAAGCTGGTGCATTGGTAGCCGGAGTCCGGGGTCGGACATCTCTGTTCCCCATCCTATCATGCGAACACTCTCTAAGTCTGTCGTCCAACTTACCACACCCAAAACAAACCCTCTGATTGGCTAAGAGCTTACCAAGATAGTCCCTACCACACTTAGTAAATGGGGGATAATGAGGCCTTTTACACACACTGTTCTGAGATCTAGACATAAAAGGCCTATTCCCCTGTTCCTGCTTGTTTTCGGGTGCGGGAGCACTGGCTGATGAAGGTGTTGTCATAGACAAATGGTTTTTAAACTGTGGACGATTCCCTTCATGGGATTTAGTCTGACCATACTCATACTGCTCTAATCTATCCTTCTTTTTTCCTCTTACTCTATCTCTCTCCTTTATCTTATCTACCTCAATCTGCTGAGCATCCATCATCTACCTGGAAAGATCCATGTCTCTATTAAGCATAGTAATTCTATACTCTTTCAGCACCAAACTAGATACACCAGTCATGAACTTACCCATACTAGATCGGGTGTCAACTACCAAGTCAGGAGCATACTTAGATAACTGGTTGAACTTGAGGCAATACTCTTTTACTTTCATGAAGCCTTGCCTCAGGTTTATGAATTCCTTTATCTTTGTTTACCTTATCTCAAATTGCAAGAACTTATCCAAGAACGCATTCCTAAACACCTGCCAAGTCATACGAGCTGCATTTTCCCCTCTACTCTCCCTCCATATCACAACCCAATCATATGCAACATCTTTTAGACTATAAGATGCCAATTCTACACTCTCTTCCTCAGAAATATGCATAACTTTGGTGATCTTCTTTACCTCATCAAGATGGAACTATGGGTCCTCACCTGCCTTTGACCTATAGAACTCTGGCGGATTCATCCTCATAAAATCTCGAATCTTGACTGAAGCTAAATCACCTTTGTGCTAATACAGAACTACAACCTGGTTATTATCCTGAACATTTGCGGTAACCGCCTTGGCTAATGCCTGAAAAGCTGCCAGAAAATTAGCATGATACACATTCTCATTCAGGGGACCAACAGGCTGAGGTTGGTAGTTATCATTCCTATGGGAATTAGCTCTTCGGGGAGGCATTTTTTGTCATAACAAATCACAAATTAATAGTAGAGAGAGAAAATTGTAAGCATGATAGATTATGAAAGAAAGATATAACTTTTCCTAAAACATCATGTAGCCTCTTACTCATAGATATGGCATAATACACACCGATGATTAAAACTGTGCATAACGCAGATTGTAAAACTCCCTAGGACTCCTTAAACCTTAGGCTATGATATCAAGTTTGTAATGCCCCGAAATCTCATCCCGAAACGTCACACGATGCTTAAGGATACAAGTAGCTCTAAGCTATCCCTTTCAGCCTGCTAATACTTCTAACATTTACTTTAGGATAGTTAAGTCAAGTAACAACACTATGTCATATAAAGTCTGAATTAAAATAACTGAATTAATCATCTGAGAAATCAATACTAAAAATCTGGAGTTCAACTACTAGTCTAGTTCGACAAGCCTCTACTTACTAATGAACTAGAGAGACATTGGGACAAACTCCTAACTAACTCGATTGAATTGAAAGACATAACAACTGATATCAAAACTAATAATCTGAGAAATAAGTCCTCGAACCATGAGGACTCACCAACTATGGAGTGTAGACAAAGGTACTCGAGAATCACTGTCGTGGCTGAGGCTGAGCACCTGAACCTACATTATGAGACAATGCAGCACACAAATGTATATGTGGATCATTAATTTGAGGATGTACTGAGTAAATGGGGTGTATGCAATAATAAAAAACAATATCATCAATCTTTATATAAATCATGAAAGCTTATATAACGGACTCACATAGCTTGAATAACTCTAAGAATATAAATCTCATAAATTATGTATAATGGAACATATAGCATAAATATCGTGAGTCAATATACTTATTTCTAAAATAAATAGTTTTATTCCCTCCTCAAAACATATAGACTAAGTGGAAAAGTGCTTACCTTTGTATTTGAAAACTAAGACTGAAACTTGAAAACTAAAATCTCAAATAAAACAATATTTAAATAAGTTTGTGAGCCTTTGCACTTAGTATCTAAAAATCTTTACTGACAAGGATATCTTTCAAATCATTAAGGGAAATAACTCATCACAAAGGAACATACCTTAGGAAATTTTCTTTTACAAAAAAAAAACTATACTGCAAGGGAGGTTCTCTTAACCAACATACATCATGCGAGTTACATGAGTCCAATATTTTTTCCAACTAAGAAAGAAACCTCAACTTAGGGAAAGGCTTCATACTCTTTCCACAGAGTATAACCTCAACTTAGTGATCACTATCTCGGCCTCGGACCCATAAATCTCAAACCTATGGTGGCATGTAGTTATGGGGTATGAAACCATAGTAACTTACCTAACTCGGTGCTAAATACTACTTTTTGTTAGCTACACTGATCTCATTAAAATCCACATTAAAACTCACAGAAATTTTCATTAGGAAACCAGTTATGCCTTCAACATTATATAAATAACTTTGGGAAGTGGATTTCAAAACTCATGTAGGATCAAAAGATCAAATATGTTTATACTATTGAATATCAATATATCAACTCATATAAATGCATGGCAAATCATCATGATTTGTAAGTGTCATGCCTCAAATCCTATTGGGGTGGACAGACACTCATAACCGAGGAGGCTCGGGAGAACCAGCTCATAACCTTATACTTCCCATGCATACCTCTATGACAACCCAAAATTCGGATAGCATCATGTCGCATATAAAAGGAAATAATCACCTGCATAAGTTCGAGCACACATATATATTTATACACAATACTTGTCCATTGAAGCCATCACGTCTATTAACAAAACACCACCTTGACTATACATTAGGTGTAAAAAGCCTCTAGACAAAACACAGAGTTTAACTAAGGTCGAGACATACCCCGCCATATAACTAACTTCTATATAATAAAAAAAGTGACTGGATATGACACAAAAAGCTCCAAAATAAACTGGAGCTCACCAAAAGATGCTAGATATCCTGGCTCCTACTTATACGGTGTATGAGCTGAGGTACCTGTGCCTACAGCATGAAATGCCGGTCACCCATGGGGGACGTAAGTACAAAATATGTACTGAGTATGTAAAGCTTTAGATAATCACATATGATATAGGAGCTCAATAGAAATCAGAAACAAGTAAATAAATCGTAATAGGTGTGGACCACACTTACAAGAACTTATGACAACCTATACATTGTATTTATTTAATCTCTTTACCTTTGTTCTTATCATCTTTGTAATCATTACTGTACTGTACTGTGACCATTAGGCTGCCTCCAGTACATATCAACTGGGATCAACACATGATAGGCTTATGCCCCTGGGATACTACCCATAAACACATAAATAGGGATCGACCCATGATAGAATTATGCCCCTGGGATTCCACCCGATAAGAGAGAACTTCCATCACTTAGTTCAATTAATCTTTGAGATTGTTATTTCAGTCGCCACCACATTTTTGATACTTTGAAACAATGATACATAAATAAGATACATATAAATAGACCATCAATGCAATAAAAATGAAGTAAGCACTCATTGGAACAACAATGAAGTGTTTTGGAGTCATCAATGCCATAACAATGAAGTAGAAACTTATTGGTACATCAATGAAACATTTTGGAGTCATTAATAGCACATGGATCTTGGTTGAGTAAACAGATACCTTCTAACATTCATTAGTGCAATAAACATGTAACATTTGAAAAACAAGTATGTATTGGAATGTCTTGACATCTTGTAGGATGGAAAAAAGTTCATTGGTAACGTAGGACCATCATACAAAACTATTATGGATCACATGTTATTGAATTACTTTGGAAACTTCTTAATAGAACAATTGTTCACTTTCATGCCAAAGATATGGTATAGAGTATGCTTTACATACTTAATGTCAACCTTCAATACTAGTCCCAAATGGACTTCCCAACTTTACAGATTACTTATCTACAATGAACATATATAGCAATCTAGTATTAGCAACGAAATGTCACAATTCAATTATTTTAATTCACCAAACTTGTGGTTAATTAGTAAGCCTTAATTACACTATAAAGGGTGTCACTTTAAACCTCTTATACTCCAATTACATTCACATGCCATGCATATTCATACAACATCCTCCAATATCAAGTTTGGATTCATTTATCCTTCCAACCAATCCATTAAACCAAATTGAGCCATATATATAAATAATCATCAATTCAATAGTATATCACCATATCCACCTTCCATAACTCAATTACCTTATCCACCTTCGAGAACTCAATTACCATATCCATCTTCTACAATTCAATACAACCAAACCATGCAAAATAGTCCATAACCCTATTTCCATCACCTTTCAATAACAACCAATACATATAATTCTCTATCACGCAAATACATATGGCAAAGAACAAAGGCAAAAAATATTCATACATTAGAATTCACCTCTTGATGATGAAATCCTGTTTGCACAAATAATAGGTGTCTTTCGAAGCTCTCGAGATGACAAACGCAGTTATCGAATTACTTTGGAATATCTACGATTGAGTCAAAAGTAATTTAAAGGTCAAATTTGGCTACGGTTTGTTCTTTCTCAATGATCGATGATGAAAATGAGTTTTTGAACTCATATACATGTATATATACAAATATTCCCGTCCATAATATAATAGGAAATGACTAAAATGCCTTTAAAATTTAAATAATGTCAAATCTGTCCTTTGGTGGACTGTTTTGATAAGCTAAAGTAGATCGACCATAACTCTTTTCTCCGATATCAGATTTGGGTGAAATTGGTATCGTTGGAAATATAATTCAAAGAGATTTTGTTTCATATAAAGTAGGCCACCCAGTTTGTCTTTTACAAGGAATTCTGGTGGTTTGAAGTAGATCTTAAAAATCTATTTTGATAGGCTGAAGTAAAACGAGTATAACTCTTTACTTAGATATTGGATTTGTATGAAACCAATTGCATTGGAAAGAAGACTCAAAGATATTTCTTTTAATAGGTCGCAGCTCTCCCAGTTTATTATATTAAGGGAGTTATGATAATTCGAATTTGACCCAAACATTCGGCTGGCCTTAGTAGTTTGTGTGCAGGAAATTTTCCTGCACATTTACTATAGCCAAATATCCCAGCACCCATTTTATAGTTTTGAACGTGCTCAATTATATCTGAAACCTATTCATTTTTGGAAATCTTTATATCGTTTGATATCTTATTCAATAACCATCGCATGGAACCATCGACGGGTAAATTCCGGTATAAATAAAATAAAAAAATTAATTCCATATAAATAAGACCAATACATATACTTGAATACGCTAATACACATACTTGAATACAGGGTGTTACATCCTTCCCCCCTTTAGGACATTCGTCCTTAAATGTTAGAGTAGTTATTAAATCGAAACAAGTTCAAGTCCATCATTAATATTCACATCATCACATAAATACTATGCATATATAAAAAAAACTTACTTGTTTATGTTCTAACTTCGTTTCTTGAACTTCCTCTTTATCTTTGAACAAATGAGGGTACTTAGATTTCATTGTTTCCTCAACTGCCTATGTAATCCCTTACCTTTGACAATTTCTCCAACGTACTTTCACAGATGCTATCTCTTTATTTCTCATCTTCTTAACTTGGCGATCTAGAATAGCAATAGGCACTTCCTCATAGATAAGATCTTTCGCAAATTGAGCATCCTCAGTAGAAGTGATATGTGATGGATCTCCGATGCACTTTCGAAGCATTGACACATGAAATACCGGATGTACTAATGAGAGCTCTTGGGGTAGCTCTAATTCATATACAACTTCTCCAAACCTTCGAGTGATCTTATACGGGCCTATATAACGTGGACTCAACTTCCCTTTCTTTTCAAATCTCATTACCCCTTTCATTGGTGATACCTTCAAAAATACCCAATCACCTATAGAAAACTCTATCCCTCTCTTTTTACTATCTGCATATGACTTGTGTCGACTTTGGGCTATTTTCAGTCATTGATGAATTACAATAACCCTCTCTAGGTATTGATAAACAAGATCCGGTCCAAACAAAAGAGTTTCACCCACTTCGAACTATCCTATTGGTGATCTACACTTCTTTCCATATAAAGCTTCATATGGTGCCATTTTGATACTTGAATGATAGCTATTATTGTAGGCAAACTCAATAAGAGATAAATGATCATCCCAGTTTCCCTTAAAATCTATTACACAAGCTCGTAGAATATCTTCAAGTGTTTGGATGGTATGTTCTTCTTGTCCATCTATTTGAGGGTGAAAAGTTGTACTCAACTTCACTTGTGTTCCCAAACACCTCTGAAAAGACTTCCAAAAGTTTGCGGTAAATTGGGTTCCCCGATCTGATATAATAGAGATTGGCATTCCATGTAATCGGACTATCTCTTTAATGTACAACTTCACATACTATTCAACTGTGTAAGTGGTCCTACCTGGTAGGATATGTGCGGATTTGGTAAGCCTATCAACAATCACCCATATAGAATCAAACTTTCGGGATGTACGAGGCAAACTAATAGCGAAATCTATGTTAATCATGTCCCACTTCCAGCTTGGAAGATCAATGCATTGCAAATAACCTCCGAGTTTTTGGTGCTCAACTTTAACTCTTTGACAATTTGGACATTCAGCTACAAATTCTGCAATGCTCTTCTTTATGTCATTCCACCAATACATATCTTTCAAATCTTGATACATTTTGGTAGATCCTGGATGAATGGAATACCTTGAACAATGTGCCTCTATCATAATCTTCTTTCTTAGCCCGTCTACATCCGGCACACACAATCGGTTTTGGCACTGAAGTAATCCTTCTCGCATAAGCTCAAAGGCCTTGGTCGCACCACTCTAAATGTTCTCCTTAAGCTGTAATAAAATAGAATCTGCATATTGCTTCTCTTTCACTTCAGCTACTAACGAAGATTCCGCAACATTATGTACAACTACCACATTCTTTATCCGGAGTTTCAAGAAGGCAAACTGCTAAACTAGCTAACTGGTGAAGATCTTTAATCATCCCTTGCCTTTCCATAGGCGCCATCATAGCCATACGAATTAACGCATCAACTACCACATTTGCTTTCCTTGGATGGTACAAGATATCAACATCATAGTCCTTTAATAGTTCAAGCCATCTCCGCTGCCTTAAATTTAGATCTTTCTGATTAAAAATATATTGCAAGCTCTTATGTTCAGTATATATATCAACATGAACCCCTTATAAGTAGTGGTGCTATATCTTTAAAGCAAAAATAACTGTTGCCAGCTCAAGATCGTGTGTAGGATAATTTTTCTCATGTGGCCACAATTGTCTAGAAGCATATGCTATTACCTTACCATGCTGCATCAATACACGTCCTAAACTAATTCTGGAAGCATAACAATACATTGTATACCCTTCGGTGCCTTCTGGAAGTACCAACATGGGTGTAGAAATCAACTTGTTCTTTAAATCTTGAAAACTCTTCTCATAGGCATTATTCCATTGTAATTTGGATGCTTTACGGGTTAGCTTGGTTAAGGGTGCTGAAATGGAAGAAAAGTCTTCAACAAACCTTTTATAATAACCGGACAACCTGAGAAAACTACAAATCTCCGTAGGCATTGTGGGGCTTGGCCAGTTCTTCACAGCTTCTATCATGTGAGCATGAACCTTTATCCCTTTACTAGATACAATATGACCAAAAAATGCCACCGACTTTAACAAAAACTCACATTTAGAGAACTTTGCATAAAGCTTACAATCACGAAGAGTCTGCAATGCCTGCCGTAAGTGATTGACATGTTTCTCTTCTGATCTAGAATAAACTAGAATATCATCTATAAAAACTATCACAAATACATCCAGGAATGGCTTAAACACCCTATGCATCAAATCCATAAAAGTTGCGGGTGGATTTGTTAGCCCAAATGACATAACTAGAAACTCATAATGACCATACAGTGTTCGGAAAGCTGTCTTGGGTATATCCTTCTCTTTTACCCTTACTTGGTGGTAACCTGACCTCAAATCAACATTAGAAAAGAACTTGGAGCCCTATAAATGATCAAATAAATCATGAATTCTTGGGAGAGGATATTTATTCTTAATAGTCACCTTATTCAATTGCCGATAATAATTACACATCCTTATAGAGCCATCCTTTTTGTGCACAAATAACATTGGTACTCCCCAAGGGGACATACTAGGCCTTATGAATCCCTTCTCTAGCAAATCTTTCAACTGCTCTGTCAATTCTCGTAATTCTGCTGGGTCCATTATATACGGAGGAATGGATATTTGTTGGGTTCCTAGTATTACATCAATACCAAACTCTACTTCTCGTTCAGGAGGTAAACCTGGAAGATCTTCAGGAAATACATCAGAAAATTTATTTAGCACAGAAACAACGTGAAGAGTTGGTGGCTCCACTTCTGTATCCCTTACTCTAACTAAATGATATATGTATCCCTTGGAAATCATTCTTCTTGCCTTAAAATAAGAAATAAATCTACCTCTTGGCGCACCAATTTCACCTTTCCATTCAAGGACTCATTCATTTGGAAAATAGAAATATACCTTTTTCGTGCAGCTATCAATTGTGGCATAACAAGACGCCAACCAGTCAATACCCATTATAACATCAAATTCTACCATTTGTAACTCCACAAGATCAACCATCATATCACGACCACAAATAGTTACTATGCAGTTTTAGTAAACCCTTTTAGCTATAATAGATTCCACAACCGGTGTGGACACTTCAAATGGCTTAACTAACAGTTCGGTTATTCTTTCGAACTTTCCAGCAATCAATGGAGTAACATAAGATAATGTAGAACTAGGATCAATTAAGGCATACACATCGAATAAAAAGATAGACAACGTACCCATAACCACATCTGGGGAAGCCTCTATATTTTGTCGATCCGCTAGAGCATACGTACGATTTTGAGCCCTGCTAGAACTCCTGGCTCCTCTATCACCTCTAACATGACCCATTGGTTGTGCACCCCTTCCTGAATAAGGCATCGATGATGATGATACAACAAATAACCTCGTAGGTCGTGCCATACCCCCTATGCTAATTCGTGGGCATTCTCTCATCATATGCCCCGACATACCGCACCAAAAGTAAATATTGGTCCCCAATCGATATGATCCCAAATGATACCTTCCATATTTATTGCATGGCTCTCGAGGAGGTCTTGATTGGCTCATATTTCCTTGCCCTTGATACCCCACTGTCCGCAAACTCTAACTCTTACTTTTGTGCCCTATTGATTTCCTCTAGACCCTTGGAACTATGGTAGGTCACTAGCTACAGAATAAGAAGATAATTGCCTAGGTGGTCTAGCAAAAAACTGTGGTCTGAACCCTCCTTGGGATGCTATGAACTGCCCTGTAGATCTGGCCCTCTTCGAATATCCTCTTTCTAATTCTTGTATTCTTCTTCTCTGCTTCTGATCTTCCATTTTCTGTGCAAAATCTTGGATCCTCACTATGTCCATATCCTTGTTTATAGCGGCAATAGTACAATATCTAACTAGATATGGATCCAACCTATCCACATATTAATGAATTTTGTCATCCATAGTAGCTACAACATTAGGAGCATATCTCGACAAAGAATTAAATCAGAGACTGTACTCCCTCACGCTCATATTCCCCTGATGAAGATTTAAAAACTGATTTACATGGGCCTGATGAATCTCGAATGGAAGATAATAATCAAAAAATGCCTCTTTGAACTCCTTCCAAGTAGCTGAAGGTGAATCAATATCCCTAGATCGTTTCCAGTCTTCGTACCAATATATAGCCTTCCCTTTGAATCTTTACACTGGTAACTCCACTGTGTCTCTACCCGTTACATGCATAACATCTAAGGCCCTTTGAATTTGATCAATAAAGTCTTGTAGGTCCTCGTTAATATTTGATCCAGTAAAAGATCCATCTTAAGAAAATCCTGTGTTCGAAGGCTAGCCTCCCTATCTGTACCACTTGGACCCGTGGTAGCAATGTCTTGCCCTTGAGCTTGCCCAGCAACTATTCGAGTCAAAAGTTGCACTGCATTTCTAAGATCTTGATCAACAACATTAATAGGTGGCTCTGGGGATATAGTTCTTCTCTCTCTTATTTCTTTCGGAGTGGAAGAAGTTTATGATGGATGCTCAGCTGGAGCCTCACTTTAATTAGCTGGTATAGTGGGTGACTTACTAGTCCCCTCTCCGGCAGCCACATCTACTTGTTTATCGGTATTCTTGCTTCTGGTAACTGGCATTATTACTATAATAAGAGAAACAAATGGATTCAGTGGTCAACTATGACTTCATATACAATATAGGCTCTATCACACGATCTAAGACATGAAGAAAAGAAATAATTCCTAAATATCCATAGCCTTCTGTTTATATATGCGGTGCACGACACACCGATAAACATGACTATACATAGACACGGCTTTGTAGACTCACTAGGAAAAACTTCTCTGATACCACTTTTGTCACGCCTCAAGTCGCATTGGGGCGAACTGGCACCCATAACCGAGGAGGCCTGGGAGAACCAGCTCATAACCTTATACTTCCCATGCATACCTCTATGACAACCCAAAATTCGAACAACATCATGTCGTATATAAAAGGAAATAATCATCTGTATAAGCTCGAGCACACATATATATGTATATATAATACTTGGCCATTGGAGCCATCACATCTATTAACAAAATACCACCTTGACTGTACATTAGGTCTGCAAAGCCTCTAAATAATACACAGAGTTTAACTATGGTTGGGACACACCTCGCCATATAACTAACTTCTATACAATACCAAAAGTGACAGGATATGACACGGAAAGCTCCGAAGAAAACTGGAACTCACCAAAAGCAGCTGGATATCCTGGCTCCTACTTGTGTAGTGTATGTGCTTAGATACTTATGCCTGCAGCATGAAATGCAGGTCCCCTGTAGGGGATGTCAGTACAAAATATGTACTGAGTATGTAAAGCTTTAGATAATCACATATGATATAGGAGCTCAATAGAAATCCAAAACAAGTGAATAAATGGTAATAGGAGTGGACCACACTCACTAGAACTTGTGACAACCTATACATTGTATTTATTTAATCACTTTACCTTCGTTCTTATCATCTTTGTAATCATTACTGTACTGTACTGTGACCATTAGGCTGCCTCCAGTACATATCAACTGGGATCAACCCATGATAGGCTTATGCCCCTGGGATACCACCCATAAATAAATAAATAGGGACCGACCCATAATAGAATTATGCCCCTAGAATACCACCCGATAAGAGAGAACTTCCATCACTTAGTTAAATTAATCTTTGAGATTGTTATTTCAGTCGGCACCAAATTTTTGATATGTTGAAACAACGATACATCAATACGTGACATACAAATAGACCATCAATGCAATAAAAATGAAGTAAGAACTCATTGGCACATCAATGAAGTGTTTTAGAGTCATCAATGCCATAACAATGAAGTAGAAACTTATCGGTATATCACTGAAACATTTTGGAGTCATTAATAGCACATTGATCTTGTTTGAGTAACCGGATACCTTCTGACATTCATTAGTGCAATAAATATGTAAGATATGGAAAACAAGTAAGTATTGGAATGTCATGACATCTTGTAGGGTAGAAACAAGTTCATTGGTAATGTAGGACATCATACAAAACCATTATGGATCACATGTTATTGAATAACTTTGGAAACTTCTTAATAGAACAATTTTTCACTTTCATGCCAAAGATATGGTATAGAGTATGCTTTACATAACTGATTGTCAACCTTCAATACTAGTCCCAAATGGACTTCCCGACTTTTCGGATTACTTATCTACAATGACCATATATAACAATCTAGTAGTTGCAACCAAACGTCACAATTCAATTATTTGAATTCACCAAACTAGTGGTTAAGTAGTAAGCCTTAATTACACCATAAAGGGTGTCACATTAACCCTCTTATACTTCAATTACATTCACATGTCATGCATATTCATACAACATCCTCCAATATCAAGTTTGGATTCATTTATCCTTCCAACCAATCTATTAAACCAAATTGAGCCATAGACATAAATAATCATCAATTCAATAGTATATCAACATATTAAACCTCCATAACTCAATTACCATATCCACCTTACATAACTCAATTACCATATCCACCTTCTATAATTAAATACAACCAAACCATGCAAAATAGTCCATAACCCAATTTTCATAACCTTTCCATAACAACCAATACATATAATTCTCTATCACACATATACATATGGAAAAAAACACAGGAAACAATATTCATACCTTATAATTCACCTCTTGATTATGAAATCCTGTTTGCACAAATAATAAGTGTCGTTCAAATCTCTCGAGATGACAAACGCAGTTATCGGATTACTTTGGAATTTCTACGGTTGAATCAAAGTAATTTAAAGGTCAAATTTGACTAGGGTTTGTTCTTTCACAATGATTGATGATGAAAATGATTTTTTGAACTCATATACATGTATATATACACATATTCCCATCCATAATATTATAGGAAATGACCAAAATGCCTTTAAAATTTAAATAATATCAAATCTGTCCTTTGGTGGACTATTTTGATAAGCTAAAGTAGATCGACCATAACTCTTTTCTCCAATATCAAATTTGGATGAAATTGGTATCGTTGGAAGGATAATTCAAAGGAATTTCATGTCATATAATGTAGGCCACCCAGTTCGTCCTGTACAAGGAGTTATGGTCGTTTGAAGTTGACCCTAAAAATCTATTTTGGTAGGCCGAAGTAAATCAAGTATAAATCCTTACTCAAACGTTGGATTTAGATGAAACCAATTGAATTGGAAAGAAGACACAATGATATTTCTTTTCATAGGTTGCAGCCCTCCCAGTTCATTATATTAAGGGAGTTATGATCATTCGAAGTTGACCTAAAAATTTTGCTGGCCTCAGTAGTTTGTGTGCAGGAAAATTTCCCGCACATTTACTATTCCCAAATATCCCGGCCACCGTTTTATAGTTTCGAAAGTGCTCAATTATATCCAAAGCCAATCTGTTTTTGAAAATATTTATATCGTTGGAAAGCTTATTCAATAGCCTTCGCATGGAACCATCGACGGGAAAATTCTGGTATAAATAAAATTAAAAAAAATTAATTCCATATAAATAAGACCAATACACATACTTGAATACGCCAATACACGTACTTGAATACGGGGTGTTACAGTAAGCTTCTCAAAATTCTTCAACTATTCCAAAATGACATCTTCAAATCACAATCTCATGCTCAATTCAATGAAAAACTATGAACAATGTCTCAAATCATGATCATGATATTTAACATCATAAAAGAACATTCTTTAACTCAAAAAACAATGAAATTTCATAAATCAATCACATCATGCTCAAAATTCCTCAACAAGTTACTTTGGGTATAAATCCAATATTTAAAATCATAATAAATCCGTTAAACATAACTTTTGGGCACAAAGGCGAAAAATTGCCCTTGTTCAAACCCCACATACCTTAGATTATGGACTTTGAATGAACTCTCACTTTTGTGACTCTATTAACGACTTTTAATTGAAATTCTCGATGCCCTTGGTTTGGAGATTCCAATTCTTGAAGAAATTTTGAAAAGAGACGATTAAATCTTGAGTTCTCTTGAACTTTGGGTTAAAATTCTAGAAAGTGTTCTTGGTGAATTTTAGAGAATAAGACTATATTTTGGAATTTGAGGACCTTCATCCCGTTTTACGATTGTTAGAGGGTAGGGGAAAAAGACTAAATTGCCCCATTGGACCCAGATTTTAAAATTTGAAAAACTAGGCATCGACGTTGTAGGCGACGCGGCATTTTGTTGGCATCAACTGGATACTCGACACATCACACCATGATCACATCGAGCCTCAGTTCTTTGACTGGAAATTCTAGGACAAAAATTGACCTACGCGATGGGCGACGCGGCGCGCCAAGATCGCGTTGGTCCACTATTTTTGGACACTAACGTGGTCTAAATGTGGTGCAAAAATTCTGAAACTTGTCTGGGAACACCTATTGACATCTCTAATCATGAATTAGCTAAAATATCAACTATCGAAGGCGGGAAGGTTGGTAATAAAATCCTCAAAGTTTTGATGCTTTAGAAATGACTAAGTCCCAATACTTAGCTAGATTTTCTAAGTCTAGGAACTCTTTGGGCATCGTTTAAGGGATTTAGACGACGTCGATTTTGCGGGGTCTTACTCACATACTTCTTATTTGGGTTCATTTTATCATCAATAAAATTTTCTTTGACTTTAACATCTTGTGCACCAAGTTCTTTACCGCTTGACAATTGCTATTACATGAGCAACATTTTTAAGATTTCCCACCATAGCACTAGGGAGGCTATTTTTTGGCCTATTATTAAGTGTGTTTAAGATTTATCCAATTTGGGTCTCCAATTTATTGATTGAAGCAAAGTGGGATACAACTATTTGGTTGATTTGAGAAAAGACCGCTTTTAATTCTCAGACCATCTTATCTGTCCCTTTAATTCTCATCAAGATTCTAGCAAGCACATCCTAGAATTTGAACTTTTCAGGATCCACAGGATTTGACTCCTTTCTCTTAACTCGGTCATGGAGGAACACATCAATCATAATCCTTTCCTTACCCCTCCAATCATAATCCCTATCTCTTTCACCCTATTTTATTTCTCGATCATGATCATTCCAACCTTAGTTCCTACCTTGACTTTGATAGGTTGGGAGGGAACCCCTCGAGTAGTTTGCCAAGTATCTAATTTATTCATCAAGGGACTTTTCCTCATCTTTAACATATCATCTAGATACCATGTCATTTACTATTTTTGCAAGTGCATCCATTGTATGCTTTGTAAAGAGGTCTAATTATGTCATTATTTTCACCATATTTTTATCTCTCTTATTCTTTCCTTCTTTGATATTTATTCATGATTGAGGTGGTTAGAGAACCCATGGCTACCTTTATACCCCGAGTGTGAAACCCCCTATTTTGCTTTGTGATTTTGTCAAGCAAAGCTGAAGCCATACAATATAACAAGCTTACAAGTGATCCACTTGCTGGGTTGTCCGCCACGTTCTTATTGAGTTAGTCAAATGCCCTATAGAATATTTATAGAAATATATTATCCGGTACTTCATGTTAGGAAATTGCACAATCTTTTCATTAAATCTCTCCCAAACATCTTATAGATGCTCTCCATTGAGTTGACAAAAATTAATGACTTTATCCCAAAAGCATCGGTAAGCTCAACCCACAATGTGATGGACCTAACAAGAAGGGAAATCAACCACAACACCACCTCACGAGTTAGAAAAAATGAGGAGAGGCGTAACCATATGGAATCTTGTGATATATGAACAATGTCGAACGAGGAACACACTTCCATAAATCTTTTCAAGTGCAAGTTTGGGTCTTCATGAGCTTGACCCCCAAAGAGCCCTTTTATTTGAAGTATGTGTAAAATTACAATTGTGATGTGGAATACCCCATTCCCTTTATTCAATGGGATGCGGATGGCACTAATATACCCCACATCATGACGGTGGTACTTATCATCGAGGGGACCATCAAGGATCCCGACATTGCTCGCATGATCACTCACTATGTCATGGACACTATTGAAATCTCCTAAAAACAAACAAAAACAACAAATAATGTAGATAACACACACAATGGGTGAACACAAAGTTACTATCAACACCATACAATTACAAATTAAGTCTCACTCCTTGGCAACGACACCATTTTGATCACGCTCAACTTACTCCATTATATTGGGGCAAGATGATCGTTGTAAATATAACTACCCAACTTGAGTTGGGTTTAATCCCTGAGTAGTGTAAATGTTTTCGAATCCTATGTATATTGATAGTTATTAAGTGTGGACCTCCAATGCACACTTAAAGCAAGACATAAATTAAATTGAGGGGTATGAATTGAAATTGTTGTTGAACTCAATTAGCTTGTGAAACTAAACAAGATTAATAACTTTTGATTAAATTCTAGTGAGAGAAAAGTCTTGGGGCTATGCTTTCCTAGGTTTAATTAGTGTAGAGGTGCATAAGAGTGTAACTCCAATTCTAGTAAATATATATATGGGTAGGAGAGGTTAGAGGCTATAGTGCCAGTCTTTCAAAAAACACAAAAATTTCACCCATAGATTCTTTCGAATACGTCCTGGGTGTGCCAATACAATCAACCCACAACCTTAATTTGGCCTTCTATTTCTAGGATGATATCCAAGGCATAGCAAATTCACAATCTATCCTTATTTCTAAGATAATGTAAAAGAATAAGCTAATATCGAATCTATTGTTCTCAAATACTAGTAACCTATATTCCTTTTTCAAGGATTATTTGGGATCTAAGGAAATACCCACAACCCTCTTTCATGGATGATGTGAAATTTAGGAAAATTGGGGCTTTCACCCACTACTTCCAATTCAACAATAAAGTATTAGTTAAACCCCATATCATTAAAAAAGAGTTGAAACAAACAATCTATACCCATGCACATTAGCCCCCAATTAAAACATAAAACCAAGATAAATGGATAACTACTCATGAGATTAGAGAAAGTAAATATACCTAAGGAAAAATCCAATGCTTCCATTGATAACAAACCAAGAATAATTCCAAATATTTAATCTCAAGTCACAACTAAAATCCCTTATAAAGTTTAGCAACAATCATCTTTCCTAAATTAGTAGGGTTTTCTCAACACAAAAATTAAATTCTAGTTGAAAATATGTCTAAAAAATGTAAGTATTTTTCCCTTGTGAGAGTTGGAACCAGCTTGTGAAATTACAAATCTACCATTGAAAGAATTCTGCACCATTACAATAACTAGTAGCTGATCATGATCGCAAATCCCGCAATTGTAGTAAGCCAATTGCGATGGCCAAGCCTTGACCAGGATTTGACTAGTCGCAATCATGGCCCTTACACCATGATCGCGATAACTAAGGTCGATCCCTACCCTGGATTTTAAAGCTTTTGCACTAACTTTGCCCTTTTTGTTCTTTTTTCAGCTCACTTCACTTGTTTTCTTCCATTTACCTGTAAACCTACAAACCATGGGAATTACAGAATTCAAATGAAATTTTAGCCTCATTTACACAATTTAACCATAGTAGTGTGCACGAATTTAGATGTCAATGATTGGTAAATTTATCACTCATTAGAATCCATAGTAGTAGTTCCTGAGTAATTGCCTACCGTACCCCAATCTGAGGAGGTTACAACCCAAATATCTCATAAGGTGCTAGCGCTAATCATAGAGTTTATTCCCTGACTGACCATACTTCTGACCTTGCTCAAATCTCAATTGAGCCTATTACTGAGCTGAACTTGAGGTATTGTGTAGAGGGGTTATAGATGATTTATAAGAGAGTCATAATTAAGGCTAAGGTAGGATAGCCCAAGAGGGATATCTAGGAGGAGATATGGATTGAGTTATTCAATATAGCTGGAGCACCACTTTTGTGGGTTGTATTTGATCGTTATCAGTTAAGGTGGATGACTAAACCCCAGGGTCCAAATAGCTAGGCATTAGTTCGGGACTTCTATGCTTTCTACTATGCTATAGTATCTTTGACCACAACTAGAGGTGATAGGCATGAAGAGATTCCCTAGATAGAGAAGACACTGGTGAGAGGTGTCATGGTTAATATTTTAGCAGCAGCTATCCACCGAGTTATCTTTAGCCCTGATTATACAACTCAGGTATCAATTACAGAGTGTGCTTCTAAATTAACATTTACGTGAGACAGACACATTATATGGGATGCTAAAAAACGGATACATAGGGTAGAGTTAGCGAGATGGATCCCCTACTATATTTCAAACCTTACTGAGGAGGCCCCTTTTATCTAGGGGTAAGGATTGATTAAAAAGGTGGTGCTAAAATTTTTTGAAAAGTTTTGGTGGCTAGTGGTTTGCCATTGATTATGTATGACTGCTGCAAATAACTTCATTTTTTGGGGATAGTCCTTCATTGGTGATGATTCTAATGGCTAGATATGATATAAACTTTGTAGTCTTTATCAGGTATGACATACATGAGCAAGCTTTTAGTAAGTTGACTACATTATCCTTCCCTTTCCTAGTCTAGTTATTGTGTGATAAGGCTATTTCTTGGGGGTTCCAAGTGTTTATAGAAAATTTGTAGACTAGTATGATCAAGGATTCAACTAATTCGGTCCTTGACTAGAGGACCCATGCACCTCTAATAATGATTCCAACCCAGTTTGAGGGTCCATTAGTTATCATAGAACATAGTGATCGATGATAAGTGGTGATTTTACCACTCATTTGCACTCATTATTTGTGCGCCTTACCTTGTTTGGAATGAATAAGTGAGACATAATTGTGATTAAATACACTAATATTAATATGTTGCAGGTACAAAGGTGATGAGATGAAAAGATGTGGATTGGAGCTACAAAAGGAACAAAAGAAAGCAAAGAAGTGCAGTTGAAGACCTAGAGCAGAACATGGCCTTAGTTATTATGACCGCTCCGAGTCAAGAAAGTCAGAGTGGTGCAATTGCATGGAATTACCTGTGGTCCCTCTACCATGATTGCGTTAAAGACATCGTGATCGCGTCCTTATGGGATTTCAACCCAAGGGCAAGACTGTAAATACACGAAGCTGTACCAAATTTGACCAAGAAAAGAAGACTCAAACCCTAATTGAAGAAGAGGAATCATTTTAGACTTTGTAGACTCCATTTTTTTAGAAGAAAATATTTTGTAAATTTTGGGTGATGAATACATTGGAGACTTTCTAAGTGGAAGATTTGTTCACTTCCATTTTTGATATTGTGGGAGAGCCAAGTTTGAGGTAACATTCACATAGATCTTCTATAACTTTGATTCAATTAAGATTATAGGTATATATATGATTGTTTATCTTATGTGTATATAAATCTCCCTCTTAGGGTTATGTGTGAATAGGGATTAAAGTTTGTGTAGATTGTGATTGTTAGCATCTATTTTGTATTTCATGTTTATGGGTTCTATTATTGCTATGCTTTTTTGGTTGGGATTTTATGGGTGAAAACTCCAAATACCAACATGGGTTTGATGAGCGAAATCTCCAAGATCTATAAAGTTCAATACTATCTTCAAAAGAAGGGTTTTAGGTGAACTTTAGAAATCCATATCACCTCGAAAGAGGGATATGGGGTCCAAGGCAATTATAGACAATTATGCGTGTAGTTTGCTAAATTTTTTCTATCTTATAAATAAGGGTGAAAGTGAGGCGGACTATGCCTTGTGTGTCATCCTATAAATAGGGATGCCTTGACTAAGGTTTTGGTTTCTAATTGTTGAACACATTCATTAGGTATTAGAAAGCATCAGTGAGTGAAAGTTCGGTGTTTTGTTGGAAAACTAGCATCAAAATCTATAACCAACCTACCCATAATTTGACTTACTAAATCGATGTTGAAGACTAACTCCCACATGTCACTCCCTTAGTAATACATAATCCCAAGATCTGTGCATAATTGTTTAAACTCTAATTATTTGTAACCATACACTTACACTAGAAAATCCCAAAGAGAAACATTAGTGTAGGAACTCACCTCCCCAATTTTATCTTTTTGTACCATTTTTTAATTTAACTTGTAACTAATATTTCAAATTAATTTAATCGCCACTCACATTGTTCTTCATGGATTCGACGCCAACTCCAAAGTTGGGTAAATATATTAACAATGACCACCTTGTACTCAAATTGATGTGTAAGTTGAGCATTATCAATCGACATAGTGGTGACATTTTTTAAAGTATGCATTTTGAAATGGGTGAGCATATACGGGCACCAAAGAAGATAACTCAGGGAGAGGGGACCCCAACCATGTCTACTTTAGTCTTGACCACTTTTGAGCTATTTGGGGTATCTTCTAGAACCCTTCCCCTACTTTAGTCATGGTAGAAATGAGGGCCGAGTTTCATTACTATATTAATTCTTTTGAGAGGAGAGTATAGATACGCTTTATGTATATTAAGGCACCAAATCTATATGGGATTAGGGAGGAGGTGGCAATATTGCGCACCAAGGTATCACTCTTACTAAGAGTCATGTATCAGACATTCCTCCTAAGATCCACTAATTTTCCCAGTCGATGCTACCACGTCGACCTAGGGTCTTAGACTATTTTGTTGATAATGAGTAGATCTCTGTAGTTTGGACTAAGAGAGAGAGAGAAAGAGCTGCAGCATCCTGACTTTTTATATGATCAAGCCCTAAAATGGGACACTCACGATTTGAGAGAGTCTACAACTATTGATAGAAAGAGGCATGCTGATCAAGTTGTGGGTGCATATTTTAGTAATGTACCAACAACACCACCACCTCCACCATTTCAGATACCCATTGAGGGGGACGAGGGTGAAACGGACGCTTACTGTATCCAAGGTATGTCCTCATTCCTTTTCCCTACATTTATTTACGCATTATGGATAATGATTTTTCTCTTAGTTGGGGTAGGGAATACCATAGCTGCCATGGGTTTTTATTGTTGTGTTTTTTTCTTTTCGGTTATGGTATGGTTGTAGAACTGACATATCTAAGGTAATTTTGTTGCATTTTGTGTTTTGTTTTGTATTGAGATGTGTTTTGTTTAATTAGGAGATTTTTGAGTATCTAGGGTAGTAGATATACTTTGTTTTTTATGGTTTAGAAAAATGATACCCCTCCAAAATTTTGATTTAGAATTGTGTGATATATCTATATGTGTTACCATTGTGAATCTCGGTATGGCATTAGAATTAGGGACATAATAATCATAGATAACAAGTTCATAAATTGGATAGGTAGTAGCTTGTAATGCAACCATGTGCAGTGTATATGTGAGATAGTGGTTTGTTCTATTTGTGTGTTGAATCGTAAACTTGCCCAATTAGTCTTGCCTAGGTTGTAGGATACTAGTTAGGAAAGGATCATAGGCCGTTGTTGAATTAAGTCCATTTTAAGCCTAAATAACCTACCAGATATGAATAAGTATCCCTTATCCATATTTTGAGCAAGTATAACTTGCTTTTATTTTTTCACCTTTCACCTTTCCATTTATGTTATAATGAACCTAATTTGCCCCTGGTCCTTCTTCGACACTGTGCACCTCAATTCAGGCAAATCCCCTAAGTTGAGGGTGGATATCAAACGGGTGTATCGTATAAAGTAGGTGTAAATAAGGGTAAATAAGAGAAAAAGTAAGGTTTGGTGTGGTAGAAAACAAAAAGAAAAAAAAAAGAAAAAGAAACCACACCCAACCTGAATGTGCAATAAAAAAATGAAAAGGGAGAAATAAGGGTGGAATAAAAGAAATTGGTTCATAAGTGTACCCCCAAATTAAGTGTAGTGCCCAGGAAGCTTAGTCACTACAAATGTCCAAATGTACCATGCCAGTCTAAAAGTTTACATTACAAGCCAAATAAAGTCCTATAGTGATCCTAACCCGACTATCTGAAGGCTAAGGTAAAGAAAAAAATGGCAACTCTATGATATTTGATGCACATTTTTGGAATTTCCTTTTTAGTATGAGTGTCTGTTGATCATCCCATCATTGACATGTATGATTTCATATGAGTGATTGAGACTTCTTTGATGTGAAGGCACATGGGTTGTGTTACTAGCTTCTTATTTGTTTGGGTAATATAACTTGTACATATGCATGGTTATTTTGTTATTAATATAATTCCATATCTTGATTCCATTGTGTCACATTATTTTGCTTCATTGATGCACACAATTGATTTTGAAGAGTTAAAATAGGCGGTAATGTTTTGATCTTAAAAGTTGATGACAACCATAGATAACTAGTTTCTTCTAGTTAATCGTTGTTGTTTCGTTTGTTTTTTTATCTTACCCGAGGACATGAAAACTTTATAAGTTAAGGGTGTTGATGTTCTATGGTTTCATAGCATTTTTGATGCTTAAAACGATGAAAATATGTAAGTTACTTAGGTCTTTTTATAAGATATGATGTGTTTTGTATTATGTTTTTAAGGAAATCGTGTGTTGTAGTTGAAAAGGAGAAAAATTATGAAAATTGTAGAGTTTGGGACATGTACGTGGGTACCTAAGACCCTTAGGTACTCTATACATGGAGTAGGTGTCAGAATAAGCGCCAGAAAGTTGAAGATCAGACATTCATAAGCTTAAGAAATTTCACTGTCACCTACGCCAGGTTACCTATGGGCTATAGGTAGTACCTACACCCTGTAGGTGATTGAAATCAGCATGTTTAGAGAGTTTTAGGAGTATTTGGGAGCCTTGCACCTATGTGATACCACCTACAGTCTGTTGGTGCCACCTACGACCCGTAAATGGCCTAGTAGGTGGCCACCGACTCTAATTTTCCTTAATTTTTGGACTAGTTTTCTAGGGTTTCTATGTATTCTATAAATTCCCATTATACCGTTTTTAGTCAGTTTACACACTCTTACTACTTACAAATATACATTTGATTCCAAGATTCGATTTTGATCTTGGGATTAGTTTGTTCTTGTTTTTGGTTGATTATTCAATTCAAAACTTTGGATTTTAGTCATTAAGTATCATGAGGTTGATTTATTATTTTAATTATGAATTTCATTAATCTTTTCACAATGATGAGTAGCTAATATCGTCTGCTAGGGTCGTGGGAAACTTTGGGGATTAACAAAGTAAGAGAACTGCAACATTGTCTCGAACAAATAATCTTACATGTATTGTGATCATTTTCAGTTATAGATTTTTTAGCAGTTGCAAATGTTACGATCCTGCCTATATTCACTACTTGCTTCACAAGAGAGGTAAGAGTAGGTAAAGAAGATCACAAGAGTAATTCAAAGTTAATTGTCAAAATAAGCTTACTACCTTCATCTACTTATGATTGTTATCTTTATCTAATAACTTAAGACTCAAAAGGCAATAGTTAATCTGGGATCTAGGATAAAGGTTAGTAAACCAACACCTTGAGACTTAAAAGGTAAGGTGTGAAATTTACCAGTGAGTCCAAAAGACAATTGGTAATAGACGATGTATAAAACCTTGCATGTAAGATATTGGGTTGGCTCAACAGAGTATGATTAACCTGTGAAATTGAGAAGCCAAGGGCCACACCATCTTTGTATTTTTTCTGATTGATTACAACCAAAGTATTCCACATCTTATTACTTTTCACAGTTTACAACTACAATCCCCATATTTAATTTCTTGTATTACCCGTTGATTTTAGCAAGCTTGAGAGATATTTCATGTATTCCCTATGGGTTTGACCCCAACCTGAGTTGGGTTACTATATTTTGTATCAACTATTTTAACATTAATTTGACATGTAGCTTAAGGTGATAGCAAGTCACCAGAAATTCGATACTGATGTAAGAAAAGAAAGCTTGAATTTGTAGTTGATGATTAGCTTTAGTTTAAAATTTCACCCATGAAAAGGTTGATAAGGTCTAGAAAGAAAAGGAAACTTAGTCCTATATGTATTGTTTCTTTTAAGATTTTTTGTCTCCATTAGTAATATAGCTTATGAGTTAGATATTCTTGCCGATTTAGCATCGATGAATCTAGGATTTCAAGTGTCTCTATTGAAGAAATTCCTTGGTAATCCAGCTTCAGCTGGTCTTTAGAATGTGTAGGCAAGAAATATAGTCTCTCTTGTGATGAGGTCCCAATTGAGATTCTTCATCATCAACTTTGTAAGTTATGAAATAAAGAAGTCTCTTTAGTGAATATTATTTTTAGATCAATCAACTAGTGGAAGGAGCTTCTTGGGAAACAAAAAAGGACACGATGATCAAGTAACTTAACCTATGCCATTATAGTTTAGTTTTAGCTTGAGGTAATAGTTCCCTCTTTAGTTTTACTCTTAGTTTTAAGTACCTCGATTTCTCTGTAAGACCCTGTAAAGTCCTAGCCTATTTCATCCCCATATAGCATGCCAAAAGAGGCCCCAGACTTAGAAAATTACAGCTAAGTGCTAAGACTTTGTCTCATTTTTGGCTTTGATATTTCAATGGTCTCATTTTTTATCTTTTTGGCATTAAATTGTTAATTTTTAAATTGATTCAGGATTAGGGTTATTTATAGGTCATCTCAGGTTAGTTTCGGAATTTTCGGACATTGTTTGAGACATGTTTAGATGACCAAAATAGTGAGCCAATGCAATCAGGACGCATCGCATTGTCTATCGTGTTGTCACCATCGATGCAGCGCATCGACACCATCGATGTTGTGCATCACTTTTCGCATCACTGGGCATATTTTGTGTATTAAATTATGGTTTTTTAGGGTAATTGAGTCATTTTCCCCTACATTATCCCACCCATAACACAAAATTAAGGATCCAAAAGGGAAAATTTACTCATTTTTTCACAATTTGTCTCAAGAACAAAGCCCTAGTTTCTTCAAGTTCAAGTCCAAGTTTCAAGAAATGCCCAAAAAATTCACACGGATTCAATAATCAAGGTATGTTTAGGTGTTCATCCTGGGGTTCCTTCCACCCTTGGAGTTCAAGAATCCTTTTTCAAAACTTAGATTATGGTTTACATTCTTGAATGGAATTGCATTCATGTATGTGTTGTTGTGTGGGATTCAAGCCAAGAATATTTTGAGTTTCATGTAAATAAAGTAGAATGTGGGTAAATTTATGTATCCCTCATGTTAAATATTTGAATTGTGGTGTTGAATGTGGTTGTCATGATATTCATATATTGTTCATTCTCATGTACAAGAATTATGCATTCAAGGTGTTTGACAAAATATCTATGTGAATGAATTGTTCATGGTAACCTATGTGTGATGCTTTTAAAGTTGAGATATGGTTCAATTATCTATGCTATCGAGTTCTGGGGGTATTGAATACCCAAAATTAGATGTTTGCCTTATCTCCAGTTGAAATAAAAGGATTCTATAGTATCCCGTACAGTAGCATTCAGTCAATTAATAGAATCAGTGTGATATCAGTAAAGCCTAGTATAGTCTATTGATCAGTTTAATGCCATTAGTTAAGAGTAGGATCCAGCACTGATCGATCCTAGGGATGGGGGCATTTCTTCCAGTATAGGGTTTGACCCTTAGTAGCAGTCCTTGATTTACAGAACTATGTAACCAGCTAGGATAAATTGTCTTCCTACCAGACTAGGGTTGACGTAACTACATACATCTCATGAGTCTTCCTTCTAGATTAGGGTTGACCCAGCCAGTGTTAGTAACTAGTGGCACAGTGCTAAAACCCTTCTAACTTGGCTTATTGGTTGGACCCCAAATTAATCTATAATCAGGGTTTATCGGTTAGATAATAATTCCCAAAATATCAGTTTTCATATTTAGTATTCAGTATAGAACTCAGATTAGTTCTACACGATCATGACTTATAGTTATCAGTTATTCAGTTATCAGAAACTCATCACTTCAACTTTAGTCTAATATAGACAGATGATATATGTTTGCCATTTCATGTTTGTTACTTTCAGTAGTCCCAGTCTTGCATATACTCCCATCCAGTTATTCCCTGATATTTAATTGTTATTACTCATGCACTTGGACCCATTCATATTTTCCTAACATCACTTAGCATACCAGTACAATCAAAGTACTGACGCATACTCTCTCTTTGCGCTATGATGTCTTATATCATAGGTTCGGACAGTCGGGTTCCTGACTGTACTTAGTTAGATCAGTCGATCAGCCACAGCAGTAAGTCCCCATCCATTGAGGATGTGACACTTATTTAGTCATTGCATTATTTATAGTATTTTAGTATTTCAGTTACTTTTAGATAGTAGTTGGAGTTAGTTAGGGCCTGTCCCATCAACTCTCTTATTTCAGATGTTTAAAGGCTTTCAGAAACTTACAATTTGTAGTTATTCTATAGATGTACTTTGTATTGATTCAGTTTTATCAACCTTACGGCGCTTTCAATTTTTACTTCTGTATATGTTTCATGATTATTATTCACTGCTCATAAAAGGTACCAATCATGGGTTAGCTAGTTGTCCTTCAGGGTTGTAAGCACCGTGTAACACCCAGGGTGTATTCTTGGGGTATTACATGCTCTTATGTATTAGTATGTATTCATGTTTCATGAGTTTAGTTTCTATGTTTCAGTTAGAAATTGTAATGACCAAAAACATCAATTCATATGAAAAACCTCAGAAAAATTTTACAACAAATAAAATGACCCTTATTTACCTAGGAAAATTTATTTGAGGGGAAAAACACATCCCAACATAATTGGGCCAAGAATCGAAGAAAGAGTCCATTCAACAATCAGTTTCTACAGTGGTTACCCGATAGTACCCTGCCCAACATAAATCTTAAAACCCTCTTTTAGTTAATCCCTATAGGTTATATTTTAACAATATAAATACCTTAAAAAAATACCCCATGATTATGGGTATGAGATTCCAAAGTCCATGCAATATGAGGGTGATTTCAAGGCATGCTCGGCAGGAACCTAAAATATGAAGATGCTTGGGACTTGTATGACAACTCTCTCTTCTCAAAAGTAGTATATCTTACCTATGAGATACATTATGGTTGTTTTTAATGTAGAAACTACACTTTTTCAAGATTCATACAATATCAATAGTAATGCTGGGAGTTTTCATGCATTAGGCCTTCCAACACAAATTTTCAAAGGACAAAAAGATAAAATAATTTATTAGGCTATAATATGATTAGCTATTGTTGTGCCTTTTTGATTTCATATTTATATAGTGGGATGGGTGGAATCATATGAGAATATAGACTAAATAATTGAATATTATGTTGCATACTTATGAGATAAGTTAAGTACGGTAAAAAAGGGAGTAAATAATGAACTAGGATAGATAATGGAAGTTATTAGCATTCTAGATGGCCATGCATTTAATTGAGGAAGATTAATGGAGAGTAAATATTGGAGTAGGGATTAATAGTAATTGAAAAGAGTTTTAGACAACACATGGGTATAATTGAAGGTATAGGACAATTCATAAGATAACATAGTGATAGTGTACATGGAAAAATAGGTAAGTCAATAAGAGTCATAGAATAACCAGGGTAAGATTAGTAAGGTTTATGAGAATTTTGGGAGACGTGCTTAATAAGGAATTTGTGAGTGATGTCAAAAACCTAATTTTCACTGGTAGATAGATAGGTTGGTGATGGTACCTGAGTTGAACCTCTATAGTCTTGCACGGGGTGTGTACATAAATTTATTACATAATAATTTCTACCTAACCAAGATAGATGTCTCTATGATTATATGTGAACCAATGTTTTTGATTACTTTCAGGAACTACTTGTGACTATTGACTATGTTACATTTCACACCCTTGATGTTATTGAGGTGAGATACTAAGGATATTGACGATAGTGATTGATATCACGATGTTTTTTATGATGTTTATGAGATTAAGAAGAGAAATAAATGAAGCATACATGCCTTTATTTATATCCTTGGACATTCAATTATTTTTATGTACTGCTATATCTTCCTTAAGTGGACCAACTTGTTGGTAGTCTTGATGGAGTGCGGTATCAAACCATGCTTGGCATACCCCTAATCGTGTGGTACAGAGCTATCACCCTAAATTAAATGGGGTTTATTTCTTATATGTCGGCTAGGAGAATTATTTTAAGGAGTTATGTATCTTATCTCTCTTAAATTTATGCTGTTAGTATGAAGAGTCTGGTGCTTGACTCTGTTGCTGTAGTCGGTGAGTTTTTTGATGTTTTTCCTATCAATCTACTTAGTATACTTGCTGACCATGAGATTGAGTTTGTTATTAATCTTGAGCCTAGTACCCAACAAATTTCTAGTGATACTTATCGTATGGCTTCTGGCAATCTTAAGGATGTGAATTCTTAGCATCAAGATTTTTTATGTAAGGGATTTATTAGACCCAATGTGTCTCCCTGGGAGCTCCTATGTTGGTTGTGAAGAAGGAAGATGGCTCTATGTGTACGTCTATTGATTATAGGCATCTAAATAAGGTGACAAAGAAGAACCATTATCCTATGCCTTGAATTGATGACTTGTTAACAAGATTCATGGTCTAGTCTTATTCTCTAAGATTGATTTGAGGTCAGGTTACCATCCATTGAGGATTTGGGTCATGTATATCACAAAGACAGCTTTTAGGACTCTTTATGGTCACTATGAGTTTCTAGTGATGTCTTTTGGGTTGGCTAATGCCCTAGCCGGATTCATGGATATGTTGAATCGAGTTTTTCAGCCTTATTTTGATTCCCTTTTGATATTGATCATCGATGACATCCTTTTCTCTTCAAGGATCAGAGAGGAGCATGTGCAATATTTGAGGATTGTGCTCCAAACTTTGAGAGATCATGTGCTTTTTACCAAATTCTATAAGTGTGAGTTTTGGTTTGAGTCTGTGACATTCCTTTTGCATGCGGTATGGAAGGATAGTATTACGAAAGACCCAATAAAGATTCAGATAGTTTGTGATAGGGCTAGGCTTATATCTTCGTTCGAGGTTCATAAATTCATTGGTTTGGCCAGTTATTATAGGTGATCTGTTAAAGGATTTTCTACGGTCTGAGCACCTATGAATAGATTAACTCTAAAAGAGATTTCTTTTTCATTGTCTGAGGAGTTTGAGTCGAGCTTTTGAAAGCTAAAGGGCTTCTTACTTCATCTCCTATTATAGCTCTTCCTATTGAGGGTGAGTTATTCTTCGTATGTTGGGATGCTTCTGGTGTTTGTTTAGGTTGTGTATTGATGCAACAAGGTTGTTATTGCTTATACTTTGAGGAAGCTTAAGGTGAACGAATGCAACTACCCTACTCATGATTTGGAGTTGGTGGCGGTAGTTATCGTTCCTAAGATTTGGAGGCATTATCTTTATGGTGTGCATTGTGAAATTATAATAGATCATCATAGTTTTTAATATCTTATGACCCAGAGAGAGCTTAGTGCTAGGATGTAGATAGATGGATTAGCTTAATGATTATGATATCTCTATCTTGTATAATCTAGTCAAGGCAAATGTAGTGGCAGATGCTTGAGTCAAAAGGTAGTAAGTATGGGTAGCTTGTCTTGTATTTCTATTTATTAGAGTTTGTTGGCATGGGACATTCAGTCATTAGAGAACTAGATGGTTCGCCTTGATATTTGATCTGAGGTCATTTTATACACTTTGGATTGTTATCTTAGATTATTTAGCCTTGTTTTTAGGATGATTTGGGTACTTAATGTGTTGATTATTATATAAATAAGAATCTAAGTGTTCAAGTGTGCGGTTTACAATGTTCAATGTGTATTCCAAACAAGTTAGTACTTAAATAGGTTACTTAGAGTTCAATCGAGGAAACTAGCGTTACTAGCTTGATCTAGCGGCTTGTCTAGTCTATCAGGATTGATTCTAATGTGTTAAATGAGTTCCAAATGGTTTAATAGTGAATTTATATGTGGAATAATTGTATATAATGTGCAAAGGTAAATTGGATCAAGCCATGGGTCAAAACAATAAGTTAAAAATCAAAGTGAATGAAGCCTAGTTTTAGCTCGAGTTTCTAGTTCATCATCTTGGATGTTGTGTTGTTTTGAACTCTAAGCTGCTATTTTTAATACTATAGGATTCTTAGTGAATGGACTATGATGATATATTAAGGATATAAAAGCTTCAAATCAAGTAGAGAACACTTAAAAAGGCTTGGAATGGATCAACGAAAGCACAATACACAACTTGATGCAATTTGGATACCTGGAATATCTAGGGGGCGTGGAGGACCTTGGTATTTGACAATAGGAACGTGTGACACACCAAAATATTCATAAGGGACCCAAAACAGTGAGCCAATGTGAATTAGGTGCGAAGCACCACTCCTTCAATGCGATAACCAACGCAGTGTGTCACAGTTCCCACCGACAACAAATTTCTTTCCACTATAAATAGGATTTGACACATTATGCAAATTAATTTTGGATTATTCTTTGATGATAGGAAGCTGCTGCACTTTGTTTTTAGGGTTTTTATTCTTAAAATCTAACTTTTTACTTGCTTTGATTATGTATTCAAGTTTTTGGATCATGCTTATATCGATTAGCGGCTAAATGTCCCGTTTCCGGGGTTTAGGCCAAGATCATGACTACTTTTGTATTAAATTAAATTTGTTGAATTGCTTATCACTATGGTTGTTTATTTACCCTTTATATAACTATTTTAAGGATTCATGTTCCTTATAATCTATTCATTGTCAACCTTGTGATCTCGGGAGGTAGAATAGGAAGATATAACGTGGGGTAGATAGAACAAGGTTCGTATTCCTTTATAAAATATTGAATTTGAATTAGCATCTAGGATAGGGATATACCTAGGAGCCTTGTTTGGTTCATATGTAAGATAATAACTTGAAGCTCTTATTTGAATTATTACATCCTCGTACAACGATGTAGTTGTAATGTACAAGTTAGGTAGACGATTAGAGGTCGGGAGACCATGATCATAGGATAAACCATATGAATAAATACCAAAGATAATCAATCTAACGAATGAAGTTCAATGGCGTAGTATGATTATTCGTAAGCCTTAACGTTGGGTCTCTATCCATTGATTATCCAAAGTCATTACTTTTCTACATTAGTTACCTTACATTTAGTTTATAATTCTAAAAGTCTCTTGGTCACTTTATCTCAATTGTTGACCTAGAATTGAGTAGTTGTTTAGAACAAGTCCTTGTAGGATCGATATTCGGCATTCTTGGAGGCCGCTATATTACGTGGTAGACCACGTACACTTGCGTGCGCTTGGGAACTGTCAAATTTTTGGCGCCGTTGTCGGAGACTTGTAAATAGGCAACTATCTTATTTTTAGTTTACCTATTTTGAGTTGTACATAGTTTAGTACATTTTGTTTTTAGTTTTTTTATTCTTTTTCATTTCTTCCACTCTTCTTGAGATATCAGTCTGGGATAGATCATTTTCGAGAGGTGATGATTCTTGTCATTTTTGTGGAGGACCCCACCATATGCTTTTTTGTCCAGACTTTAATCCAAGCCTTTGGAGAGGACTTGCTTATTTGCGACCTGAGCAGCAGACCTCAAGTTGGTGGGTAGTTTATGGAAATATTCATCATTCTACTTATATATGTGGTTTTAATCCTGATTCATTCATGTTTGGAGGCAATGCTCAAAAGTCAACTAAGGAGGTAGATACAGAGTTGACTCCCCAACCAGTTGCAGAAAAAGTTGTTAATAATTCGAGAAAGTATGAGTACTCAAAACATGTAGTTGCTAAATAGGTTAGCGGATATCACCACCACTATCTCCACAGAGGTAGAGAAAAACACAAAAATTTCAGTCATTCAACTATCATTTTTCCCTTGAGACTGAAATTGATAAGGTGAATAAAAGTGGGTGTGTAGTAGATTATGTATTGGTCTTCACTCAAAGAACTTTTCAACATTATGTTTAGATGATGTCTTATATGCGGAATTATCTGAAATAGTGGGAGAGTGTAAAGATGAAGAACAAGAATCCTATATTCTTAATTATGCACAAGATAAGCAATATAAAAACACACCTCACTTTAAGGCCTACTGTTTTCCATGCACCATTCATTACTCGATTCCTTATTCTTTGTACCACCACCATATGAGCGGGGCAAAAAGATGGATGCAAAGTTAGGGGTAAAATTCATATCCTCAAGGTGGAGGAAAAAGTTGATGTGGGTTATGCCGCGACACTAAATTAGGCTCTTCTTATGAGGCAACCCAAGTTAAGTAGGTATGTTCTATTTTTAGTATTTTTAGTTTTTCTTACTTCACATAGTTTTTGTTAGTTTTGTTAAGTCACAAGTTGATGGGAAGTCTGAGTACCGGAAACTTGAGCTAAGAAGCATGGAGAAGTCTAAGTGTGGGGTCCCCCAAAATCACTTGATGTATAAAGATGCTACTAGCTAGGGCTAGAGGCCTCAGAGAGTATTTCTATCTCTACTTTTAAAGTATACTTTAGGGATAAAATAGATTTTTAAGTGTGGAGTAGGGAAATTCCCATTTTTCGGGTAAATTTAAAAAAATTTGTGTTAGGAATAAGTAAGATGTTCTTGTTGGTACTATTGTTGATTACATGATGCAAGTGTTTTTATGGTAAAAAGCATGTTGATTGTATGAATTTCTACTGTTGAGACTCCCAGGCTCATGTTTATGACTCTTGTACTTTTTGGCTTAATTGAAATTCATATTATTATTTGGTTAAGAGTCTATGATGATCCAACTTGAAGTTGAGCATGTGCCATATGTGTAACATTTTTGTGTATTCCTTATTGTAATTGATGCCAAAACTTGTCCAGTGTGTGTGTAAAATGAAATAAATAGTGTGGGTTTAGGAGATGATTTAGGCATTTCCTTGATAGCCTTATTTCATACCTCTTTTGACCTACCATTGTGGATAATCTTAGTCAGCCCCATTGACCCTTGAACTTATTCTTTAAAAGCCTCATATATAGATTAATCCCTTCTTTGATGGGCTTTAATTTCATACAAACCTCCTAATCTCTTAGTGTTGAATTGATTAAGTAATGAGTTTGAAAAATAAGAGGAGAAAAGGTGAAATTGAAGCCCCAAAGTAATAGTTATTGGTGTAAAAATTGATATGTTGTGGTAGGGAGCGAAAAAGAAAAATTATGCTAAATTGAATAATGATTAAATAGAAAATCCTCCCACCATATTATATGTGGATGAGCTTAATGAGATGGGTTAAAAATAAAAGATGTGAAAAGGTAGTAAAGGTGTGAATTGGTTGTTATAAATTAGTCTCAAGTGTATAAGGTGATGTATTAAAGTGCTTAGGCAAGATAGTCACTATTCTTGACCAAAATAGTTCCTACCCGTCCCTTAGCCTACATTACAACCTTTAAAAACATATTTGATCCTACACTTTATTATTCTGATATTAGTGAAGAACAACACTAAGGGGAAACATATGGTTCATCATTTGTAACTTGTGAATTCTTTTGTGATAGTTAGCAATATCTGATCCTTATACCCATTTTGTTATAAATTGCATTATTGTTAGTAATTTTAGGTAACTCTCTTTGTGTGAGGGGAACATATTTGATAAATGTGGGTGATTTATATGATGTCTTTTATTGAACAATATTGCATGAGATTGTCATGTGTTGAGTCAATTCTTGAGGCTAGGATGTTTTGAAGTAGGGATGCTTGAGTTTTCACTTGTATACATAGCATGCTTAGTGTAGAAACATGCAATCTATGTAGTTATTTTAGTACTATCTTGATTGTCTTTGTAGTAGTAGAAGTGTAGAATCACCTCTGCTTATGATACTTAGAGTAAAGAATTGTTCGAGGATGAACAAGGGTTTAAGTGTGAGGTGATGATTTGAGGTGGTTTTATACAGTTTAGGATTGTTATCTTAGCTTATTTAGCCTTGTTTTAATGACGATTTGTGTACTTAATGTGTTTATTATGATATTATTAAGCATCTAAGTGTTTAAGTGTGTGTTTACAATGTTCAATGTGTATTCCAAACAAGTTTGTACTTAAATAGGTTACTTAGAGTTCAATCGAGAAAACTAGTGTTACTAGCTTAAGATAGGTGCTTTCCTAGTCTATCGCGATAGATTCTAATGTTTTAAATGATTTCCAAATGGTTTAATAGTGTATTTATATGTGTAACAACTTGTATATAATGATTAAAGTTCAATTGGATCAAGCAAAAGGTCAAAATAATAAATTAAAGATCAAAGTGAATGAAGCCTAGTCTTAGCTCGAGTTTCTAGTTCACCGTATTGGATCTTGTGGTGTCTTGAGATCTAAATTGTTGTGTTTAATACAATAAGATTCTTGGTTAATGTATTATGATGAAATATGAAGGATATAAAAGCTTCAAATCAAGTGGAGACAACTCAAAAAGGCTTGGAATAGATCAACGAAATCATAATACACAACTTGACACAATTTTGATACCTGGAATGCCCAAGGCATGTGAAAGAACTTGGGATTGGAAAATGGGCGCATGATATACACCAAGATATTCATAAGGGACACAAAATAGTTGACCCACATGAATTAGGTGTGATGCGAAACTCCTTCAATGCGATAACCAACGCGGCGCATCACTATCCCACGGTAGCAAAATTGCCTTCTGCTATAAATAGGATTTGACACATTTTGAAAATTACTTTTGGATTATTCTTGGATTGGAGGAGGTGGCTGAATTTCATTTTTAGGTTTTTTATTCTTAATTTTCTTCTTTTTAATTGCTTTGATTAGGTATTCAAGTTTTTAGATCATGATTGTGTTGATTAGCAGCTAAAAGTCCCCTTTCCGGGTTTAAGGCCAAGATCATGACTACTTTTATTTTGAATTAATTTTGTCGAATTTCTTATCATTATGGTTGTTTATTTACCCTTTTTATAACTATTTTAAGGATTCATTGCCCTTAGAATATATTCATTGTCGACCTTGAGATCTCGGTAGGGGGAATAGGAAGACAAAATGTGGGGTAGATAGAACAAGGTTCTTATTCCTTTATAAAATAAGGAATTTGAATTAGCATCAAGGATAGGGATATATCTAGATGCCTTTTTTGGTTCATATGTAGGATGATAACTTTACGCTCTTAATTGGATTATTACATCCCGCTCAACGATGTCATATTAATGTCCAAGTTAGGTTGATGATTAAAGGTCGGGAGTCCATGATCATATGATCAACCATGCAAATCAATAACCAAGATAAGCAATCTAACGAATAAAGTTCAATGGTGTAGTATGATTGTTCGTAAGTTTTAACCCTAGGTCTCTATCCATTGATTATCCAAAGTCATTACATTTTTAAATTAGTTACTTTACTTTTAGTTTATAACTCTAAAACTCTCTTGGTTACTTTATCTCAATTGTTAAACTAGAATTGAGTTGTGTTTTAGAACAAGTACTTGTAGGATCGATATTTAGCTTTCTTGAAGGCCACTATATTACTAGGTAGACCATGTATGCTTGGGTGCTGCAATATTTCAGATCCTGGGGAGATTCTTTCTCGTGTTGAAGAGAGTTATTTGTTATTTGAGCAGATTTGGGATTTCCAGTTTAAGGATAATAGACTTTGCATCCTCCCTTTATAAGTGTTGAGTAGTGAGTTCAAAAGGGCTATCATAGATTCCGAGGCTATTTTATGGTTTTATAGCTGCATTTATGTTTCTAGAGTTGATGACATAATTTAGTTAATTTATCATTAGGCTCACAGCTATTGATATCCTATTCATCCGAGAACAACCAAGATGTATAGATATTCTAGACAACATTATTGGTGGAGTGGAATGAAGAGAGATTGACTTTATAGCTCTTTGCCTATTTTATCAACAGGTAAAGGTTGAGTATCAACAACCAGGTGGTTTGATTCAGAGTTTGCCCATTTCCAAGTAGAAGTGGGAGCGGATTACTATAGATTATATTATTGGTTTGCCTCACACTTCCCGTGTTTTTATGAAATCTCGGTTATTATACACCGGTTGACCAAGTTGGCATATTTCATTCCTATTCAGATGTCTTTCAACGCCGAGAGGTTGGCTCATCTTTATGTTAGAATGATAGTCTATTTGCATGGTATGCCTATATCGATCATTTCATACCGGGGTTTCGTGTTAACTTCTAGATTTTGGAGAGATTTTTAAGAGGAGTTGGGTACTCAGGTGGGTGTTAGTATGGCCTACCATACACATACCAATGGCAAAATAGAGCAGACTATTCAGGTTCTCAAAGATATTCTCCAAGCTTATGTTATGGATTTTGAAGGTCAGTAGGAAAAGCACTTACCCTTGGCAGAGTTTGCATATAATAAAATTTACAATTCTAGTATTGAGATGGCGCCTTTTGATGCTTTGTATGGTAGGTGATTCCATTCCTCAATTGGATGGTTTGAGACTTCTATGATTAGACCCGTGGTACTGATTTGCCTCAGGAGTCGTTGGATAGAGTTAGGATAATTTAAGACAGATTGAGAACAGCTTAGAGTAGAAAGAAGGTATACACAGACCATTGGATTCATGACCTGAGGTTTGGATTTAGTTATCGGGTATTCCTTGGAATATCACCTATGAAGGGTGTGCTGAGGTTCAGGAAGAAGGGAAATCTCAGCCCCAGATATATCAAACCCTTTTGATTCTATGAATAGTTGGTGTAGAGGTTTATAAGTTAGCCTTACCCATAGATTTTGTTATTGTCCATCCGATTTTCCATGTCTCAATGTTATGGCGATACATTCCTGACCCATCACATATGCTTAGGTGGGATTCTGTCTAGTTAGATTAGCCATTGACCTTCATGGAGGATACTATGCTAGTTTTGGCTAGTGATGTCAAGCAGATGAGCACTAGGGAAAATTCATGTGGTTTAGGTTTAGTATAGGCAACTTGGGTGATTGAGAATCATATGCAGACTCAGTATCCTCACCTGTTCGAGCCTTCAGGTAATCCTAATCTTTGACTTTCATGGACAAAAGTCCTTTTAGTAATGGATATTGTAATAACCCCTCAGGTCATTTTCCATTTTTTCTCTTATTTTGAATGTTAAAGTTTTCCTATAGTTGTCCCAAGTCATTTATGACTTTTTGGGACTGACAATACGGTTACCAGGCAGTTTGTCTGTTTTTTAGAGCTAATTTTCTATTTTGAAGTATTCGCTGGTTCAAATTGGTTATCGGGCAAAAACTTCCGTCAAATGTCCTTGTATGCTAATTCTGACAATACCAAAAGCTCAGGAATGTCGATTTAGACTTGGAGAACACTAGGTTTGGGTCCCGAGGAACCTGAGTTCATTTTGACCTATTGGTCAAACAGTTAAGAAAATGGCAAAATATGTATAGGAAATATTTTAGTAGAAATGACTTTGGATGGAAATTTCGATTGTTCCATTGAGTATGAAATATCAAATTTGGTATCGTAGAATAGTCTATTTACATATAGGGGATTCTAGATGAATCCCGAGGGGTCAGCGGTGGTGCACTCACTAACAGCTAGCCAAGAGTCACGATCGGGAGTCCTTTGGAAGGCCACCAATGGGCCACAACTGGTTCCCATGTCACGATAAACAAAGATTTTATGTTTTTGATTCCCAGGTGAATCATTTTTTCTCCTATGCTACCACTTAATTAGCAACCTCAAAATATGGCGATTGTGAATAACGGGTTATGGTAGTGGCTCTCGAGCCCTGGGAAGGGTATAAATATCCTTTTTTCATCTTATTTTTGCAAATTATTCATCAATTTTCTTGATACTTAAACATTAAAGTATCGACAAAGCTTACTATTAGAGCTTATGGGTGATTTGGCAGCTTCTTTAGCAATTATTACGTAATTTTTCATCAGATTTGAGGTAAGATTCCTCTATTTTCATGATTTATTTCCCCTTTTCTTCCCTAAAATCCATAAAACTTGGTGTCTTTCCATTGGCACGAAAGTAGCTTGGATTTCACCCATTTTTTGGGTAATTACTCCTTGAACATAAGGGAAGTAGGCTTCGAAAATACAATTTTCATAAATGGGACCCACATGGGATTTTTGAGTATTTCTGGACCCAAAGCATAATGGTACAATATAGATATCATTATTCTTGTGCTGATGTGTGGATTGTGATTTTGATAGCTTGGCATCTTGCGAAAGCTTCTCAAATATGAATGTCGGTGATTTAGCGGAATCTACGAGCTTTCTTTGGTGTCCACGTAGGCTAGTTTTCCCCTTCATAGATTTATCAATGTCATAGTATGTATATGATATTATGTTAGATTTGGTATGGGTTTTAGGTTTGGTAATCAATTTGACAATATTTGGGTTAGTTAGACCTTCTAGGCCATTCGAAAATAGTAATTTAGGTGCTTTAGCTTAGTTTTTTAGACCATTAGAATACTTTCAACCTTAGGGATAATTAAGGCTTGTTTGACATCTCAAAATGGATTTATCTACCTTATCCTAGTCCAGGGTAGAGTTTGTAGGATAATGGATGTTAGGGTTTAGCAGTGTGCTCCGACTCTCCTTAGGCCATGACTTGAACTAGTATTGATAAACTTTTATATTCTTGTTACATGTCTTGTAATTTTTTTGAGGTCATATTGCTAAGAATTAGTACTTAATCGTCTTGACGGTTGAGTATAGGGTGTTGATGCTAAATACTAAAAGACTGGATGGTTATGTTGTTGAGTACTGTTATAATGTTTATTATGATATGATACAATATATATATAATATATATATATACATATACGGGTTCAAGTCTAGATATTGATGATGATATGATGATATATGATTATAATTTGAGTCTAAATATTGATAATGATATTGATGATGTATGTATACCTTGTTCAAGTCTGGAAAATTTTCATGATATCAAATATATGATTACTAATTCAAGTTCGAATATTGCTATGATATTTATGGTATGACATCTACGATATTGATGCTTATGGTATTGGTTATGTAAGGATCAATAAACATCCTAATATGAAGTATGACATTAATTATATGAGTATCAATTAAGTTTGAAAGTGGGAATTAGTATAGTGTGGCATTGACATGGATAGGTTATGGTTGCATCATCAAAGTTGGTAAATGATTGTAGTTCGGATTACACTTTACTTGGTTGTACTATCCAGGATTATTGGGGCCTGCATTAGCTTATTTACTTTTCCACACTTATTAGCTTATGGGGGCAATTTTGTTGTTATAATCTCACATGTTGATCCCTTATGTCATGTATGTCATGTTATCATTCCGATTATTTTCTTATTTATGTACAATGATGTTAGAGTTACTTCAGGTTTGCCTCTATCTCAACTTAGTTATGTTATCTTGCATTTTATGGTATTTCTATCATGATCTATTTCAGTCAGACCGATTATGTCTACAGAGTACTCATGGTTTTAGTACTCATACTACACTTTTGTACCTTTATGGTGCAGATCCGTGTACTAGTTGCTACTGTTGATTCAAGGGTTGTGTTATGGTTGATTCAAAAGATAGGGTGAGCTCTTGTAGTTGAAGTTTCCCCATTTCCTTCGATCTTACTATCTCTAGTCTCTAGTTTTGAGATAGGATTGTATTGAATGTTTTTAGAGCTTGGGTTGTATTTATATAGTTGCTCTTGTACTGGATTTACCAAGTCGTGGGATGGTTTTATATGTTATGACTATTGTTTAGGCAATTCTATTACTCTTCTTATTTCTATCTTTAGTGTTCTATTTCGATCATTTTTGAACATTTCCACAAAGTTAACCATTGCGAATAGCTCCAGATTATGGTTTTTCCTACCTATTGGAAAGGTTTAGTAGGTGCCATCATGACTCTTAAGTCGGTCAAGATAAGTTGTCAACAATTGTTTTTACCTTAATAATTTAGAGATATTAACTTTATGGGTTCATGTCATGTGCTCACCAATCTTAAGAGCCTTCTGTCAGAATGATTTAAATCTTTATTGGAAAATATGGATAGAGTCATTAAAGGATTATGATATGAGTGTTTTGTACCATTCAAGTAATGCCAATATAGTGGTTGATGATACTAGTAGGTTATCTATGGGGAGTGTTACTTATGTAGAGATGAGAAGAAAGAACTAGCTTTTGAGGTTCATAGATTGGCCAGACTCGAAGTTTGTTTGGTTGACTCACCAGAAGGTAGCATTTTGGTTCAGAATGATTCAGAATCTTCATTGGTAGCCGAAGTTAAGTAAAAGTAGTCCAGAGTCAGAAAGTTGAGGTGTTATCCTGAGCAGGAGATGGTGTTTTTCACTATAAAGGCAGAATATGTTTTCTAGATGTCGATGAATTGAGGTAACAAATGCTAGCAGAGGTGTTTTCTAGACTTTGTTACAGGGTTGCCTCGTAATCATCAATAGCATGATTCTATTTGGGTTATTGTGGATAGGGTGAAAAAATCATCAAATTTTTTACTATTTAACACTTCAAATTTAGCTAAGGATTATTGCAAACTATACCTGAAGGAGTTGGTGAGATTTTATAGAGTACCCTTGACTATTAATTTAGATAGAGGTACACAGATTACCTCCCTACATTGGAAGGTATTACAGAAGGGGATTGGTACAAAATTTTATTTGGTACAACCTTATATCATAGATTGATGGTTGGGTAGAGAGGAATATTTAGACGTTAGAGAACATGTTGAGAGTATGTGAGACTAATTATACGGGTAATTGGGATGATTATCTACTTTTGATTGATTTTGCATATAATAAAAGTTATCCCTCTACTATTAAGGTGGCACAATGTGAGGCACTTTATGGAAGGAGGTGTATATCTCCTACTAGTTGGTTCGAAGTTGGTGAAGCCACATTGATAAGACCAGACTCAGTCCAAGAGGCTATTAACAATGATCAGCCGATTACAGAGAGTTTTAGAACAACTCCTAGTCATCATAAATCCTATATAGATGTAGGAGGAAGGAACTTGAGTATGCCATTAGTGATTTGGTCTACTTGAAAGTTTTGCCTATGAAGGGGGTGAAAAAGTTCCGAAAGCAAGGAAAGCTTAGTCCTTTCTTAATTGGTCTTTATGAGATTGTAGGTTATTTTGGCAAGGTCGCCTTTACTACTTTTAACTTGGAATTTTGAGTTTTATTATGAAACACTTGGATTCTTTGGTAAAAATAGATGAAGAATTTGATATAATTTCTTATTCTTTTATAATGAGTAGCTAATTTGCAATACTTGGGGTTATGAATTTTTTTGTTTTGATTATGAGTGGGTAGTGATTAAATACCTTTCTATTAGATTGTGTGTTATGAATTTAACTAAATTTCAATGTCTTAACTTATATATTGTGATTGGAAACTCAGTCTATGCTTGGATTTTCTGTTTTGCTGAAAAAGGGTACAAAACTCTGTGATTTAGCTAACAAAACTTGACTAACACTAATTTAAATGGTAATGGTAGTCATATATTACCCATCTTGAGGCTAATAGATTACCCATGTATAATTTGGTTGTGGATTGAAAATTCATTTCCAATATCTAAAATCATGCCTTATCATAATTAGCAATCGAATCTTAGGTGTATTTTCACTTACACATGTATGCCATCACTATTAAAAAGGCGTAACCCCAAGTTTTTATTTATTTGATTACAACTTTATTTCATTTTGTTTTGGAAAACTAATAGTTGATAGTGTTAATGTGACACTAAAATATTTTCAAAAAAAATCCCCTTTTCTACTTTCATTATTAATTTTAACATTGTGTGCATAACAAAAGTTGCTTGTGACATTTAAGTGTGAAACTATAACACTCATTCCCTGAGGATACAACCCCAACTCGTGTTGGATAAAAATATTTTGATGATGATCACATATACTTTCGTGGTTAATTTGAGCATATCAGACTTTAACTAACATCCCGAAGATGTGCTAGAAAATCCAAACACGCCTTCCTAACTAGCTTCTTAACCCTAATAAAAGATATAATTTTTATAGGTTTTTGCTTATGCACACAGAGTGTTCAATCGGAGTAGACACATAAATAGGAGAGTTAAGTAAAAAACAAATCAAGTCCAATCCCAATGAAACTCTAATAGATACATAATATAAGTGGAACTCGAATCAAACAAAATAGTAGCCACTCAGTCACAAAGGAGAATAGTACTTGTAATGATGACATTAGAAGCCTCAATATCTTTCTTGAGCATTTATCCATATTTAACTAGATTCGTGGATAGGCTATATTTAGAGGTATTAGTGTCAATCTTTCAATAAAACACTAATTTCATTTGTAGGTTCATTGGAACACCTCACGAATATGACAAAACAACAAATCACATACCTCAATTATCACCCTTATTTTTAAGATGGTACTATCAAATGAGTTAACTCAAATAACACCCTTATTTCTAAGATGATGCCATCACACAAGCTAACTCAAGTTATTGTTCGCAAATACCCATCATCTAATACCTCTCTTTCAAGGATGAGGTAAATAAACAATAGTCATGACCTAATCACACTGTATTCAAGCATAACCCCAAGAGGAAGAATTAGCTACTCATAAATATAGAAAGTAAAGATATAACAAAATTTCAACCAAATTGATTCATGAAAGAAAAAGAGAATGTAAATCCAAACTTTATATTCCAATAAATTTCAATAGAAATTACTAATCCTTCACTTAGGAATTACTCTAATGTATTCTTAGCTCAAGAGTAGTATAATAGTGTTTTCCAAAAAATTGAGTATAGATGTTGGGTGGATAGATGGATAAAATATGATATGAAAAACCTTTTAAGAAAGGGTTTAACCCTTTAAGATTGGGAATGAACATTATGAAATTACACTCTTGCCCATAAACTTTTTTTGCCCATCGGAATCACCATCCCTTCACTGCAATCGCGGTGGTACTTTCACAACTTCACTCCAGTTGACTTGTAAAACTCCATGATCGTGACCCTCAGGCTGCTATCTCAGCATCTGAGGGTCGATTCTTGGGCTTGATTTCCAATAGTTGGTTTATTTTACTTGTATTCATTCAGTTCGACCTCCTCCTCAACTCATTTTCATCAAATATCCTGTAAGATCAAAAATACTGGGAATTAATGAATTTCAAGAAATAATTAGACTCATATCAACAATTATTTCATTTTAGTGTGCATGAATTTTGATATAAATGAGCAGCAAACTTGCTACTCACCAAGACCCCCAACTTAAATCTTTGTTTGTCCTTAAGAAACATTACTACTTACTGAATGAGAATACTCCACTTATGAGCCCACTCTTATGACCAAATGATGACCACTATTCCGAACTTGATTAGTACTTAACAATTAACCAACAAGCATGGAAGGAACTATTCATACAACTCCCCGCAAAACCAATAACATTGTCAAAGAGGCAAAAGACTTGTAAGAAAAATCAAGCACCAAATACTAACTCTCTAGTAGTGGATCTCTATCAATAGTGACTCAACTAAACTCCTTCACCCCATTTTTTGATGTAGACAACTTTGCCAACCTCAAATAGTTTACATGCATCGTCACGAAAGAAAGGCCCAACACACCATAGGTGTTATTATACAACAAGGTACTAAAGTGCAAACACTCACTCTTACAAGGAATTCATTAATGCCAATAGGTATCATGCCATATGATTGCACTAATTTTCAATCGATACTAACTCAAAACCACATGGTTGGAGATCTCAAATGACTTTTTCAAACTTTTAATGTAGGCTCGAAAAAGAGTAGGACAAATATTTGGTAAAATGGTGACTATACTATCCTTGAAATTCACACTTTACACAGCTAGATCTAAATTTAGTTCATGGGCCACTTCATTTATTCTTGAACAATGCATGCCTGCTTTTACCATATTGTTTCACCCCTCTTTTGAAAGCATTTTTTTACATTACTTTCTTTTGTAAGATCTCATGCTTTTGTTTCATCCAATGATCCTTTTGTCTCTCTTTTAATTCAATGAATTGCTCCTAGGCATTAACTTAAAGACTATGGACCATGATCACCATCTTCGGAAATCGACCACCCCTAACTTAGGCTTTTAGCCTCGAGTTGGCACTTTCAATTTCAAAGAGGGTAAGATTCAAAAGAGGGACCATTTTTCAAAAATGTTTAGGGCTTATAATATGGTTGCTAAATAAAGGTTAAAAGTCTCAAAAGGGGCAACTAGGGATACTATTCTAACATGGGTAGGCTTTTTTAGGCTAAAATGTTTTTTCATGATTACCAAGAAGGCCTAAGATCATTCCACCAATTATGTGAAATTAAGATTAGCTTTGAGAAACCAATGGGACGGTTCTAATGACATAAGTAAGCATGATAATAAATGAACTAAACTCACCACACATGGCATGGAAAGTTTCAAGAAGGATCAATTGAATTTTCTACTAGAGACAAAAGGAGTTATTTACAACGCACTGCCTACTACAGGATTTGGTGACAAAGAAAAGGGTAAAGAATTGTTACACAATTATTCTCGTCGATGCCCTTGATTTTCACAAAAATATTTTAGACATAGGGTAATGCGTGTTTTGCATTTCACCATGCAATATGGCTATTATTAGCACTAAATCAAGATGTCATCTATCATTGGTCCTCTCACAAGGGCATACCATATGGCTACTCAAACTTCGACAAAGGAATAATGGCAATCCCAAATCTATAATGTCACATGTAGTCAGACTTCCCCTGCATCTATGGCTCAAAACTCTAATGCGATGATTTTCCCTTAAGAATGTCATCACTCAATCTATCATAGGGAAAGACTCATCAAAAATCATCATTAAAAGAAATAAAATCTTTAAAAAAAAAACAAAAGATATTAAATCATAAATTTTTTACAACTCATAAGCTTAGCAAGTACTCTAAACTGAATATGAACTCTAAAACACAGACATAAACCAGGGTAACACACGCGTATATACATATATACCCCTAACTAAAAAGCTTGCAGTGACATCACTACATATTATAAAAGCATTAAAAGTGTTAAAGGGGCTCCCTGAAACCACATCTAGGTTGATCTAAATTTTGATTGTGCTAATGTGATCGCAATTTATAGGTTACGAATAAGATAACGCAATCACGATCCATAGATTGGTGTCATGGTATCTCCCTTGTTTTTTGCTTCCAGCCTGCTCAGAACGCCTGCAAAGTGTGAATATTATGTGAATTAATCAAAAATCAAGGTCACAAATAATGGGTTACCTCCTATCTAGAGCTTGATTTAACGTCGCAGCTTGACACCCTTTTAACTATCATTGACTTCTCTATTTGAAAGATTTGATTCATCACCCAACATTCAATAAATATATCTTTGAGGTACTTGGGGTAACAGTAAGGGAGCAATGATACTACTTTTATCTCACCATTTTAAAGACTTGAACCTTTAACCCAACTTCACATCAAACTTTCAAATAGGCTCATTGGGTATTAGTGAGAACATAATTAAACCATTAGTAAAATATCATACTTTGAACTTTGTTCCCATCAAGTGAGGGGTGTCATTTTGCCCTTTCAAAATGACAAGCTCCAAAATCTATGAATTTTGTTCCTCATTTCCAATGTTCATCATTTGCTTGGGTGGTTCGAGTTCCATCATATCTACCAAGCATAATGTTGAAAATTTATTGGAATGAGGTTGTCTTCCAAATTTTAGAGTTGTATTCTTCTCAAAATTTTCACCCTGAAATGAACTAGAGCCTTCACAAAGGATTTGCTTGGGTTTTTTATACAACTCTAGTATCAGTTCCTCAATTTTAGCATCCTTCATTATATTTGGTTTGGTTGGTTGGTAAATCACCAATAATTCTTCAACATCAAGATCAATCTCATCTTTAATTGAATCCGTTTTAACACAATCATGTATATCCCTTTGACTTTGGGCATCACATGATTCAATTCTTGCATTAAATTTGGTTTTTAGTTTTTGAGTGGCTATTTCAAATTTAATCCATACTTGACATTGCTCAACATGAAATTTGAGGGCTTTGTCCACCAATAGTAACAGAATATCAATTTAACCCTTATGGACTTCAAGTTGTTGAGTTTGATTCATTAACGATGCTTGGCTTATGATTTCTTCCTTGTCAAATTTTTCTTCATTTTCACTTTCCTTTCCAACGAGGTGCATATCATCCTCCATTGTAGTCACCCAATCCAAAATATTTAGAAGTAATGCTTCAATGCTTTTTTTCTATCTCATTGTTCTTCCTTTATCACATCATGAGACCTATCAAACTCATATAAAGAACTAGTATTTTCATTAGAATAAATAAGGGAAGGGCATTTGGATGAGCACTCTAATGCCTATCTCGACCACCACATAAAGAACAATCAAACTCAAAATAAGATTGATATGGTGCACACACCACTTGTTTGGGAGCATATTTATAATTTTTTCAAAAGTGGGGTCCATTACAATAAGGACATGAATCATTAAGATAAGATTTAAAACCACCAAACTCACTTTCATTCCATAATGCCATAGTTAAAAGTAACAAAAATAAAATCTACCTAACACTAGAAATAAAATGAAATTCATAAAGAAATATTCACAGGTTTGAATCAAATCAAGTAAGCTAAAATTCCAAACTAACTCAATTTACCAAATCATTCCCCAACAACGGCGCCATTTTTTATAACGCTCAACTTACACCATTATTTTGTTGCAAGGCAGTCGTCGTCAATATATGTCCAACAAGAGTTACAGTTGAATCCATGAAGAACAATTTGAATGGTGATTGTGAAAGTTTGAAATGAAAGTTTCTTTCTAAATACAAATATGGGGATACAAGTATTTAGGGTTTTTGAATGTTTTTGAAAATATAAAAAATTTTGGGATCCTAGAAGACTAGCTCGAGGCTAAGAATAATTAGAGTATAATTAGTTAGGAATAGATCTTGGGGTCATGCCATTCTAGGTGCGAAATCATACATAGGTGGTTGAGAATTTATCCAAATTTAACTAGAGTTGTGGATAGGCTAGATGTAGAGGTATTAGTCTCAATCATTTAATAAAACACTAAATTTGATTCGTGGGTTATTATGATCACCTCGTGAATGTGGCAAAACAATCAATCCAATATCTCAATTAGCACTCTTATTTCTAAGATGGTACTATCAAATGAGTTAATTCAAACAACAGTATTATTTCTAAGATGATGCCACCCTACAAGATAACTCAAGTTATTATTCTCAAATACCCTTCACCCAATACCCTTCTTTCAAGGCTGATATGGGATCCAAGGTAATTGGAGTGTACACTCACAATTCTTAGTTCAAACATAGAGTAAAAGCAAATCCACAACAAATAGCTAATTAGATAGGTAAATAAACAACACCCATGCACTAATCATATTGTATTAAGCATAACCCCAAGAGGAATAATTAGTTACTCATATAGATAAAAAATAAATGTATACCAATATTTTCACCAAATTAATCCATGAAAAATAAAGAGAATATAAATCCAAACTTTAAATTCCAATAAATCTTTAATGAAAATTGTTAATCCTTCATATAGGAATTACTCTAATGTCTTCTTAGCTCAAGAGTAGTACAGTAGTGTTTCCCTAAATATGGAGGATAGATGATAGGTGGGTAGGTGGATAAAAGATGATGAGAAGATCCTCTTGTAAAAGGGTTTAACCCCTTATGATTTATGACTCAACTCTGTGAAATTAAAATCTTGCCTCTAAACTTTGTAAACCCCATCGCGATCGCCATTCCTTGACTGTGATCGCAATGGCACTTTCGCGACTGCACTCGAGTTGACTTGTAGATCTTTGTGATCGCGACCCTGATCATTGTAGAATTCATAAATTTGGATATAAATGAGTAAAAAGCTTTCCACTTATCATGTACCACCTCTCCCTACAGTACCACTCCCTCGGTTTCTACTAAGGCTTGTTTGATGATTAACTCGCCCGCAGATTGGATTAGTATTACCATTACCATTAACTCCACATGCTCTACCGATAGGAACCATAGCTTTAGCCTACTACAAGCCCTGTAACCCAACCTATATTTTAGGACACTTTCTCTTAAGTTAGACATAGCACTGCAAGTATGTAACATCACTCAAGAAAAGACCTTCAAGATAAAGAATAAGAAGCTACTTGGTTCTATAAACAGAGGTTTTTAGAATGAACCCTGACTGACCCGTTGTAGAAACTGACAAATCTAACTAAATAGGAAAAGCTGGATAGTCCTTATGACTATAACCGTTGGAATAAGAACCTGCAAAGTAACCTACATTCCAAGACTTCTTTTCTAACATATTTTCCTAAATAACTTGTCGGTCCCCTTCTACCATTTTCACATAATTTACCAAATCATTAAAGGCCTTTTCGGTAGAAGTCATATGAATAGACAAAACCTATAAGTTAGTGCTTAGACCCTTCAAAAACTATCAAATCTGGGCATTTTCTATACCAACAAACTGAGTAGCATAACAAGACAAAGCATGAAACTTTGTCTTATAGGCTACAACAGACATATTTCCTTGATCAAGGGACATGAATCATCTTTTTTGAAGTCTAGAAGAGCATAGTGCACATACTTCTCCACATAAGCCCTCCACTACTACTTTCCATCACCTTGCAGCTAGAAGGTAACAAATATAACTCCATGTTTCTCCATAATATGCATTTGATGCTGCATTTTGTAACAATCAACAATGAACTCAACTACATTCTCCATCTTAGAGCCATGAAAAGTAAAAGGTTTCATCTTACAGAATTTGGTCAACATGTCATGTTTAGTCTTTTTCCTGACAAGACCTAACACTAGGTAATGGAAAATCATAGTCCTCAAGCCTCCCTAATTTTAGGAGAAGTTATGGTAGTCATCTAAACACCGAACAATTGATGAGCAGACAAAGTAGTGGAAACCCCAGTATGAGCCAACCATTGAAATAAAAGTACCTACCAAATCATCTTAGAAGAAATCAGTGGAAAAATTACACCACCAACTAGCCCAACATCCCCAGCTCTACTATATTCTCTTTTATAACCTCAACCTTTTCAAAATAATCATAAAGTGGGGAGGTGTCACCGACCTCTGTTGGGCCTCATTAGCTATTTCTAGGGATTCACCCTAGATGAGTTTATTTGTCCCTCTTCCCCTTCCCATACCCATTCCTTGTCCTTGAGCACCTTATTCTATACCTGGAGTAGTTGGTACAGGGATTCTACTACATCTCCATTAGTTTTAGTGTTCACCATCTATGGATAAAAGAATAAATAGGGTCAGATACCAATAGGAATAAAGTTATAGCCTGAAAGAGGAAAGAAAATAATAGTTTTTGAAAGTCTTATAGCCTCTCAAAGTACAAACGTCCCCACATAGTTCCACAAGACTTTACTAGAATTGTTTTGCTAGAGCATGATCAACAAACCTAGGGATCTAATACCAACTTTATCATGACCCAAAACCATCGTGAGTGGTACCCATACTAACCCCGTATAGGAGAACCATCAGCCATTTCCTTAGAAAAAATTAGGCAACCAACTATTTTCTATTAATTAAACCAAATCTCGAGCATTCTAATAAAAATACTAAGTGTGGAATCAAACAACTGTCAAACAACCCTAGAATCTAAAAGTACTTGTACCAAAACACTACAAATATTAATTAAATAGGTTCAACCCAAAAATAAAGGAAACATCCATGTTCAAAACAATTAGATAGAAACAAAGTAAAGAACTCATATCATCTTGAAAGATTTATCGTATCATTGAGTCTGAATACGGTCTGATCTACAACTAAGGTCTTGAAAAAGTCACCAGAAGACAATCTGCACTCAATAAAAAAACAACACGTGTAGATCTGTACACAAGTAATAATACTGTAATAGTAGGATCATCAGCCAACCTAAAATGAGATATGCCAACAACCAACCATAACTTAATAACATATGTACAACTATGAACACCTACTATGTAACTGTATCTCAAGTTTGCGTTACTTAATCTTTTTCAACAACAAGCATAGAATTCAATCAAATAGTAGTTAGATTGAACAACAGCTTAATTCAAGAACAAGACTACCAATAACAATCCAAGTAAACAAATCATGACTCAACAACAATACTAATATTGTTACAAATACATAAGTAAACAGGCTTTTAAAGAGTTATGCACATCATTATTAATCTAACTCAAACCGCTCAAGGTTCCTTTCTAACAACTATTATGTCAATAATTATGAATCCTAGTTCATTCCAGAAGCCAATTAGAAGAAGTAAACACATAGCCTGATTCATTCAAGGAAGCAAATATAACAAGTAAACACATAATCCTTGTTCAGTTAAAGAACAACATAGTAAAGAAAAGTAAATATGTAAGTCTAGTCCACATAAGGAACTAATATAATCAAGAAAATACATAGTCCTAATTCACTATAGGAATTAGCATACGTACCTATACTTTATTCATATATGCTAAGGGTCCTATGGTCGCCCATAATCCATTACCTTTTGGGGATGAGCTTTTGTCCATATACTAAATCCCAGATATCAAGTACTTGACAACCTTATACTAACCAATCTTGTAAGGTTGTACAAATACTGATACCTTCCACAATAATCAATATGATATCACAACAATCACAACCAAGATAAAAATAGTAATCACCCTCATAAAACCAAAAAGATTTTAATCTGAGTTCATTGCATATAATTAACACTGATATCAAATAATAATTCACTTTTCTTAAACATATAGTGTAACAAGCATTCGAAGAGACAGTTATCATGCACACATAAATTAGTTGGATTTCAACTACATTAAACCTTTGCTTACCTTAATCCATACCCCAAAATGTTCAAACAAACTTGTCTTTCTTTTTTCATGCAATCTTGGTTTGATTGTTGTCTAAAAATATCAATATAACATATAATAAACCAAATGATTTACAAAATTAATGATTACAAAGTAATCTCAAAACCCAAGGACAACTTCATGATCATTCCCCCTATTCTAAGATTTTCTATGATCATTCCACCTTACTCCTACTAATTTCATGATTACAATGATGAATTATAGCCCTGCAAGAGTAATTTAATAACTTATTAATAAAAACCCAAGGGTTTTATTTCCAATTCACATTATTGATCTAGAAAAATCAATTAGGTCAAGTTAAATCCTCTCCATTAAACTAAAAACTAGTGATTCTAAGGATTAATAATGAAAAAAACTAGTTAATGAAAGTGTTTAACTTACTTTTACAAAGAGTTTTGATTAAAAAATAGATGGAATTCACCCTATATTTCCATATCTATGCCTAAAATAAGAGTGGAATAAAAATAATGTCTTTATGGTATTTTTTACATTAACTAGTGCATATACTACTAATGCAGCTCTATCCGACTATAGTGGCCTTGATATAGCGGGATCTGTCAGCTATGGTGGAACTAACTAAAGTTGACTCCTGCTATAACAAAAAAGTTTTTGCTATAGTAATGCAATTGTAGCAGCCTACCACTTGTAATAAAATGTTAGGAGACAGAAACATGTAGTTTCTTCTAGTTTTACCTTTTTCACAACACACCCTAAGATTTGACATCTGTAACCAACCCTTTATATCAAGTTTGATATCAGGAGTTCTACTCACCTAAATTCACCTTTGAATGATCCTATAGATTCTTTATCGTCTAGAATAACATAAAATTGCTTCAAATTAAATATTCTTTGGCTAATTTATTCTTAGATTTCCCTACTTCATACCATACTCGGATTTTATCCAAGACTACTCTAACTTGAAATTTCTAATTTTTGATTCAGGGATAACCTTAACCCAGATTTTGACATAATAGTCCTACCCATACCAACTAAAATATTCATAATAGAAGATTAGAGACCTAAGACATGGATCCTAGAGCAAAAATGATTATATGATAGTGTATGTAAAGTCTTTAGAGATTAACCAATCCAACGTTTAAAGTATGTATCATGTGTCACATTCACAATCTATAATTTGAGGAAGACAAAATTGACATGATTATCCAAAAATGGTTCCATTGATCAAGGATTGTTCTAGTGTCCAAAAATTAGTATAAGGTAGAATTCCAGCATCCCTAGTAAGGATTCTATGATGGACTTAGCAAATTAACGGAATGCAGATTATTATACTCTTTTTGATTTTGTGGGCAAGCAATTTGACAATTTTAGGAAAAATTTTGTAGGTAATTATAATAACTTTTTAGTAGGATTTTTTTATTAGGGAGTCACAATTTTTTATTGTTAGCAGAAATTCTTTCTCTAGTTACATAGTGTTGTAAAGTATGAAGACCAACATTCAATTCTTTCCATCTTTAATTCTAAGTCTGATTTATGACATTAATTTATTTTTTTGTGATTTTTCCTATATATGAGTAGTTAAATTCTCTACTATGCTTTTGAAATCAATGTAGATTTAACATTCATAAAGTTTTTGTGTTTTGCATTATTTTTGAATAATAAGGGTATCATAATATTTATTATTTTCCTCATTGGTTGGTGCTTACAAATATTATCTAAACCATACCATTCAAGATTTTTTTGAAAAGGCGGCTAAGAATTTGGTAGAATTAATTTGCTATAGTTCAATGCATTAATCCTTGTATGACAGATTCTATTAAAGATAGGTCAAATTTAATTGACTCAATGAATCACTCTTATCTATATATTGAGATAAATGTTTCAAATCTTGAGAAAGAGAAAGTCACATTGTAATTAGTATGTGCACATTTGGAGAATCCAAATATCTATAATAGCATGGAAATGGAGAATGTTGAAGTCCATTAAGGCGGACACAACCTTGGTTCCTTAGTAAATGTAGTTTAGAAATAAGTTTGTTACAACAATATTAGTTTTATAATCAAAACAAATATATTTTTACTTGCACGGGATATAAACTAGACTGTTAATCAAATAGACATCCAATTAGTATCTTTTATCGCTTATTGTGTATGTGATTCGACCACAACTTTATGTGGATTACAATACTTATTAAAATCACGAGACATCATATTTAGATATAACTTTGAGAACATCACTTACTAATAAATACAATAAATATTGCAACTAAGAACCTTATGAGGTCGTAGATGACTATTTATATTATTGTCAAAGCTATATGTCTTCTACCATTAGCCTTAAGATGAATGCATTTAAAAATATTGTATATTAACCAAGCAAGAAAAATAAAGTATATATCAATCATAGCTATAAATCTACTCTTTAAGGCTAAACGTTGAGATTCAGCTCTACACAATCTTATTAAAATTCTAAATTCCTACTTTTAAGTTCAATTCAGGATTCAGAGATGTATCCCGCTTTCATGACGAACTAAAACATGTTAAACGCAAAATGCAAAAATAAGCTCATGATATGAATCATAGAAACGTCACTCCAAATTATGTATCAACATTCATACAATTACCATAACTCTGGAATAAGGGATGTTAAATAATAACAACCATGAAAATGTTACAATCATAAAATAGGAAATGATGATATAAGAAAGACTAATGACCCATAACTTCATCAATGCTCCAATGTATACTCCTTCTGTCAAAATTTTACATGATTCAAAAATATATCTAGGGATATTTATAAGATTGGAAACGGACAACGCTAACTATCTAAACCCATAATTAATTCTATAAAATCTAGAATTCAAATGATCTTAGGCGCACCACATTGACCATCGTGCTCGACAAGGAATATGTTTCTTGAGCCATCGCATCCAATCACTTAGATAATTCTCATGAACTCTTCAATGTGATGATAAATGCATCATCAACCTACTTGTTCACTTGGTCTCTATAGATCTCGTATTTTATCCTTCATTATTTCTCATACTTAGTCTAATTTAGTTGCGGAATCAAACACTTAGGTGATTTTTCTCAACTTATTTTTTATATGATGGGTATCGATCCCCTTTTCAGATAGCTTTCACATGTTTTCATCATACATGTGTAACTTTCATTGATTCTAATTTTTTTCTTGACCTATTTTCTTATAAAAGATGCATTTTCATCCCCAACATACTTATATTTATAAGTCAAACTCCTATTAGTAAAAAAAAATCATAATCAACACAAATAGGGCATATTAAATGTTAAATAACACTAAAAAGATAGTAAAAATATGAGTAAAGAAATGCCTTCAAATATAAATTCACCTGATGTCAACAGAATTTGGTATCATAACCCGAATCATGGCCTTGGCTATGATAGGAATCCCAAACCAATGAAGGACCGAGATGAACCCATAGCATTATTTCATAAGTATAGTCATAAATAAAGGTGCAAAAATGACCCATAAGATAAGAAGTTAAACATTTGAACAAAGTAGTAGCTAAATCCTAAGAACAAAATTAAAAAGAATAATTCAACACTGTCTACGAAGCCTCTAACTTTAAGAATAACTCCGAAGTTTTGAAATGACTCTGACTATGCCATAAAAACCATAAAATGATGGACTAAAATATAAGAGAAATGAACAATTGCCTTTCAGATGATGAAAGATTCACCACTTATCACCAGTTGTACAACAGAGAATATATGTATCCTAAAGCTGAACAGAATAATGGAAAAATGCTTTTGAAATGACACCTGAATAATTTATCTTCCAGAGATGGTTAGTATGGCGAGTACTGGCATGCAATACAAGGAAAGGGATAAAACATAAGTTATCAAATGTTTTTTTATAAACTAGTCATAAAAATTATTTTTATCATTCATAATAATAATAATAAAGTATGGGACATGCGACAAGGAACATATAGACATGACCATTTATAATTTAATCTTGAACTATATATGTTTGCACCATCGTCTATTAACCCATGGGCTATATGAGTCTAGAACTTCTCAACCAGTGAGCCTTATTCCATGTTGGACGCATATACTGAGGATAAGAAAAAGTCACCCATAGACTAGAGCCACCATACATATTGTCCTTATGTTAAGGACTATCCTCATGTTAAGATCACTTGTTCCTTCAGTTAAGGTAAGACATCCCTATGCCGACAATCATAGGTTTCAGGCATTGATCACAAGGACTTGCAACTTCAGGGTTAAGCTATATAATTCCCTTTAGAGCCCAATTAAAATACTTTTTACATAACATTATCATGAAGTCATTGATTAAGGAATATTCATGTTGGTATCATCATACTAAGACTTGCAAGCCATTAATATCAAGGCAAGAAAATATTATCATAAAACATTATTGACTCCTAAACCCCATCATTCCAAATCACAATCATATTCATCATTAAAGTGCATAAAAATCTCAAAGTAAGTCATAATGCTCGACACTTTTGAAAATTCAAAAGATGGGGTAACATCATTGTTCTTTATATTAATTCAAAGCTTTTTCAAAGGACTTAAAAGTCATAACTTATATCATTTATAATATTCAGTACTTCAAAAATCATGTAATGAAATGCATCCTTTCAATTATTATGTACAAATCATCAAAAACCTTCAAAAGTGGTTAGTAATACCATGTAAAAAGGGAAAAATCAATATTTAATATGTGTAATGATAATTCTCAAACCCAACTCTAGAACATCATTAAAATAAGTAAAAATGATGCAAAATTTACACTTTAGATTACCAATTTAGGCTTGGAGTGTTCAACATGTCTTTTTAACGGATAAAATTTGAGAAGAACTTGTATGAAGCCTTGGAAGGTTGAATTTTTAATAAGAAACTTATTTGTTGCTCTTGAAAAATTAGGAGGAGAGAAATCATGTATTTAGTTTATGGAATGAGGAAAAACACATTAGAATTAGTTATAGGATGATTTAGTACGTAACTAACTAGTTTGCCCTCGAAAAACTAAAGAGAAACATAAGTTTTAGCGTCTCTGGGAACATGGGTGTACCACTCTCTTAATGCAGAGCACTCTCTTATCATGGAGAACACAGGCTGCCACGTTCTTATCATGATCCCTCACTAGTTCACTCGTGAAAATTCTCATAACTTCTCGCTCGGATATAGAATTAAGACAAAATAGGATTCATTGGAAAAAGACTCAATTATCTTTCATTTGGTGGGTCCTAAGCTCCAATAATCAATATACTATAAAATTTAAACATGTATAAAGTGGACCATTGTAGGATCAATTACCAAAATTTAGTCGATAACAAAAGTTCTCAACCCAACTTTGCTCTTTGTGTTTCCTATAAACATTCTTCACGTTGTAAGAACTTTACGCACTAGGTAAAGGATCATGAAACCTATATTTATGTAGAAATATTTGGGTTTGGGTTATACATGTAGGAAGATGGTTCGAATTCTAGCCCAAAAATATGGGTAGTTACATTATCTCCCCGTTAGAATCATTCATCCTTAAATGATGGGTAGGAACTTATTGAATTTCTAAAAGTACATAATAAAGAATGTAACATCATATTAGGATTTTTTCCTTAACACAACATACATATGCATCAAAAGAAAAGACCTTAATGACATCACAATGTAAATCATGTAAGCACAAAACATGAGATAATAAGACTTTACATAGACATGATCATTGGCATTAGTTCTATGAAACATAATCATAAAAACGTAATGCATGAATTGTTTCTTGTAATCCTCAGCCTAATTAAGATTGATACAACACATAAAATAAGATTGTTATAGGATACAAGGATAGAAACATTCTCTACTTCCAATGATACGTCTAATAGCCCCTTAAATTTAGCAATGCCTTTTAACCATGCTTACAACTACAAATACCATACTTCACCATTTACAATCTTATAATTCCCTCGCAAAACACATAACTACATGAACCTAAATTTGAATGCATACTTATTTCATGTTAAAGTGTAACCCAAAGTAAAAAGGTGTTAGCTTAAGCTATGGGACCCTATGATCTACATCCCTCAAAGAATATTACTTCATCTTATCACTACAACCAAACAACCTCAAGTCTAAATACAGGACTAGTAGCCATATAACACAATTATTTGTGTATCTGTCAATCACAACATTGAATCCTATCTTTACTACATCCACTTTTTGGATCTCCTCATCAAAATCCAGCTACTAAATTACTTTCATAATGATTTTCACCACATCCCCTCTTCCAAACTATTTCACTTAACAAAAGCTCATCTCATTCTTCCTGTTTCACTTATAACCTTAGCTTAAATTGTCATAAAAATTTTCACAATAAACGACATCTACTCTCTTATAGAAAATATTAGTATGCTTCCATAACCACTGTCATTCTAAAATGAGGAAGGTAATTTTTAGGACTTGAATACAAGCGTTACAAATGGTAGTAACACTATTCAATTATAACTTATATTTTTTGCACTACTCAAGGTGGGGCTTGAGATGTATGATATGACCCAATAGGCAAAAAAGGCTTCATATAACACATGCCTAGATCAAAAATAGAGGGTCAAATCATAGACATAGGTTGCATAGAGAACTCGTAAATTAGGCATGGAACAATTTCAATACATAGATATTGATAGAATATTTTATTAAATTAAAGTAGGAGGAATTTTCTAGGATAAGAATATTTTTACCAGTACTATTTGCTAAAGCTCGCCACCATGAAAAATTCAAGATCTACCTTAGCTCATAATCTCCTGCTTAGCTCAAAGGTTAATATCCTAGACTTGTGGACTTATCTTTCCATTAAATCTATAAGCGCAGCACTCTGCCCTATGGAGGTATCTCTATGCACATGAACACCAAACTCCCCTCTGACAACTTTAACATGAAGACACTAAATTCTTTCTAGAACATCCCCTTCAAGGATATTAATCTTAATTTTTGCTAGCTTCTATAGCCATCACCCTATTGTTTAAACACTCATGGTCTCACATATCTACATTCTCTAACACCTAACCATTCATTCTCCACTCATTTGTTTACTAACGTTAAACCTCCAATCACATAACCTCACAATTTACAAAAGCTTTAAAATTGTACCAAAGGCTTACATCATCTATCTATATTTCCCTTAATTTGGCTCTAAATAACACAATATAACTGCTCCCTATACTTCTCCATACTAAGGAATCCAAGAACATAAAATAGGTACACATAACACTTATAACTTAAGATCGAGTACACCTTATTTGTCATGAACCAATTTATTAGTCATGATGGCACCTACTCTATCCCTCCATTAGGTAAGCCAAATTGTAACCCAAAGCTAAAAACATTGGGTCAAATTGGTAGAAAATGCCAACAAAGTGAAAAGAATAAGTGCAACGTATAAATAATACATGGTATTAGGAATAGATAAAAAATTAGTCAATACATAGATACCATCCAATGACCTGGTAGAGCCAGTATTGGAGCAACTATAAATAAAACCCAAGTATCTAAAATAGTCAATACAATTTGTCTTGAAATGTTAACAACCCAAATTTTTTACCTGTAAAACTATTTTAGTTTTGATCTCACTGTCCAGGGTACGACTTTGGTAACAAGTCATGAGGACTCCGTACGAGTCGTATAGTATAATCTATAGCCAAAGCAGTAAAGGTTTCCTATGTTTTGTCCTAATCATGATTGATACATAATGAGTCATAATGATTCATTACGAGTCGTGGTGTGCAAGTCATTAGCAATCCATTATAAATGCCCAAAGCTACTATTGTGATGATGATAGGACTATACGAGTTATAAGGGGTGGTCATGAGTCGTAGTGTGTGAATTGTGACCAAACTAGTAAAGGTTGCCATAGAGTTAGCCCAAACTATGATTCCATGCTATAACTCATAACCAGTCTTTACGAGTCGTTATGTGCCCAGTAAGGACTACGCCTCTTTTTCTACACTTTTAAGTGAGGGCATTCTTTTTATTTCCCTCTTTCACTAATTAAAACCAACATCCATAAAACACCTTTAGGGTCCTATTATCACCCCTAAAACACATCAAACACACTTCTCTTTTCTCTTAAAAACCCCAAGCAAGAACACCTAGGCTTTTCTAAGGATTGATCACCTAGGCTTAAAGAGTAATTTCTTCTCCAAATTTCTTAGTATCTTAGGCATGTCCCTATTTCCATAAAAATTTTTGTCTAAAGGCATATGTTTCATGATTATTAATGTGAATTTACATATGGACTTTTGATCGGTTAAGGGTTTTAGGAATGATGGTTACTTGAATTTAATTTTCATGACTATAATACTTTTGGTTATTCTTGATTTATGTATTTTGAAACCCATTGGGATGCATGGGTAAGGTAACTGGGGTGGGGGTTGAGGCATTCCCCCGAATTAATGATTTTTGTTTTGAATTATTTTTTAAAATTGTGATCCCTCAACTCACTTTCATAATTAGCTTTGAAATATAAATAGTCACATGGTTAGACTTACTCTCCTAAACATTTCCTTGCATAAATAGTTAAATGGATAAAAATGGCTTTGAGGTCCTTATAGCCATGTTTTTTATTTTAAATAGAAAACTTGAGGGTCGAGGCATTCCCCCTAATCAATTTAATAAACAAAGGGGGTTGAGGCATTCCCCTAGATTAATTTAATGAACAAAGTGTGTCTGACATTCCTCGGGATGATGAAATTGAATTGGCATAATTATAAGCTTGCAAACATAATTGGTATGTTGATAACAACGGTATGTGCCTTAATGGATGTTCCTTGGTTTATTAAATGAAAATGTGCAAATATTTTAATTGGGATTAAAAAGGGTTTTGTAGTTAGTCATGAATGTGGAGGTTTCAGGGGGGACTAATACTGAAGATCTGCATTTCCCGATATGGGGATTGTCTTGATGACCCCTGCACAAATCACACTTTATTTATTTCTTTATATATATGTTGTATGGATGTAGGGTCTAGGAATTCGTTGGTCTTTCTTGATACCTCTAGTTCGTTCGGCTAACATACATTGAGGCTCTTCCGATAGGGGCAACCAAACACATATAGCTTACGAGTGACTTTTTATGATGGAGAAAGCTATAATGTGTAGGAGAATGTTTTAAATTTCATGCTAAACCTTGTTCCCTATATTAGTATGTTATATATATATGTATATGATTATGTGAATTTGATTTTGGAATGATTTAGGACAGATTTATCATGGAATTATTTTATCCCTTCCTTGAGTTACATATTGGCGCTTACCTAGTTAACCATCCCAGATATCGTATCCCTACATGATGCATGATCCAAAGATAAATTTGTTTCCATGAACAATGGTAAGTGATTTTGGATTATCCGTGAGTCATCTTTGAAGAGGTGAGCATCCATTCTCTAAAAGACCCTCATCATGGTCTTTCTTTATTTTTGTCTTAGACTATTTCGGTGGGTTTTTGTCTATGGTCGGGAGTATGTCCCGACCTTGGTTGATATTTTATTTTCAGAGGCTTTTGTGGACATGGTGTGGGTGGATTTGGTATTTGGATTCTTAAATCCTTTTTGGTTGATTTATCTATCTTGTTATATGTTCTAAACTCAGTTCTAGCTTGTTATATATTTGAAATTCATTCGTTCCAAGTTGTATTATATTATGGTTGGCTAAATTAATGGGGTATGGTCTCTGGTCCTTGGAAGAATTGAGATACCCATCATGGCTTGGCCTTGCTTTGATTCGTGAAAATCTTGATACCAAAGACTAGTTTCATACTTATTGGGTTTCCATAAAGCTGCAACAAGTTGATTCTCTATTATGGGTGTGTAGTGCACCACACTTATAAGGGAGAGGCTATGAGGCATTTAGGAATGTTTCCTCTTTTTTGGGATATATTTTTGGGATAAAGAGTCTAAGGCCTTCAAAACTCCTCTAATTCTATTTTTTTCGCTTTGCATATCATGCCACCTCGAAGATTTGATCCTTATAGAAACTCCTCTATCCCATTTTAGGAGAATATTGATGGAACTCGCTCTATTTATGAAGTTCAAACTCGGTATAGGGTTCGAGACCCTGATTGTAATGCCACTCATAGAGTCTCGTTGGTCCCTACCAGTCTTTCTTAAGTTTATGATGTTCATGCCCCACTGCCCCAAAGAGATATTTCCAATGTCTATTTCCATTGATCAATTCATCTGATAACCCAGTTGGTGACTTCTGAGTCTAGTTAATCTGACTGTGTTTATTTTATTACTCTATATTCTAAGGTTACTAAAGTTGGCCAGTTTATAAGGTTGAATCCTTTGACCTTTACTGGCACTAAGGTTAAGGAAGATCCATAAGGTTTTATGGATGAGATGGAGAAGATATTCATGGTGATTCACGCTACTGATCTCAAGGGTGTGAATTTTGTTGCATATTAGTTAAAGGATATAGCATATTAGAAGTGGTAGGAGGAGTGGGAGAAGTCGAGGGGTGATTATGCTGAGTTGGCTATGTGGAATAAGCTTAGTGGTGCCTTCTTTTATTGTTTCTTTCCTTAGAAATTGAGTAAAGCTAAGGAAGAGGAGCTTGTAAATATGATGCGGGGAGGATAAGCATGAAGGAGTGTGCTTTGAAATTTCACCAGTTGTCTCTCTATGCTCTAGAGTTGGTATCTAGCATGAGTTCTAGAATGAGGAAGTTTTCTTTAGTTTTGTCATGTGACTTGATATTGGAGTGCAAAGATGTTATGCTGAGCAATGATATGGACATCTGTAGGTTGGTGGTTTATATGTATCAAGTTGAGAATAGGAAGAGAAAGTAAGAAGAAATAGGAGAAAGACTGAATAATAAGATCATGTATTAAGAGTAAGGTAAAAGCCAGTAGCACAATGGTAAATATGGTAGGTAGTGAGGAAAAAGATGACTTAGAGAAACTCGATTTCATATTCTACAGCTAGTGTATCATATCCTAAGCCATCTGGTAATTGTCACTATCAGACTAACAGTGGGTTTAAGTCACACAATGCCTAGTCTTAGGCTAGTGGAGCCCAGTTAGCCCTACTTTATCCTCCTTATTGATTCAATAGATAGGTGCACCATGGTTTTGTGATGAGGGGAGTAACTTGTCATTTAAATTTGGCCAGTCTAGTCACATTCAGAGGAATTATCCTTCAGCTAATGTTGCTACTGAAGTTAATAAGGTTCTAGTTTCTAATTTTTTAGCTCCTACACCAAAGGGTGCTACTTCTATTGCCGACACTAGTCAGAACCATCTTTATATTTTTGCCACCCGTTAGGAATCTGAGGCATCTCCTGATGTCCTTATTAGTATGTTGAAACTTTTCTCCCATGATGAATATTTTCTCTTGATTTGGGTTCTACATTTAGTTATGTGACATCTTACGTAGCTGTTTATGTTTATTTTCATCTTGAGAGAATTTCCAATAACTTATCTATGTCCACCCCAAAGGGTGATTCTATGATGGATAAAAGATTCTACAGGGTTATCTGGTATCTATCTTTCATAGAAAAATATTGGTAAATTTGATAGAGTTGGAATGGTAGACTTTGATGTGATATTAGGGATGGATTAGATCTATTCGTGCTATGCTTCCTTAGATTGTAAGACCTTTAAGGTCAATTTCCAATTCTCGAATAAACACGTGATTGAGTGGGAGGGAAGTTCCTTAGTTCCTAATTGAAGATTTATTTCATATCTTAGAGTTTGAAAGTTAATTTCCAATGGGTGTCTATATCATTTATTTTGGGTTAATGATTGTAGTTCTGAAAGCACTTTTAAGCAATCTGTCTCGATGGTTAATGAATTTCTTGAAGTATTTCTTGATGATCTTTCTAGTATTCCTCCTAATAGGAGATAGACTTTCGGATTGATCTTCTATCAGATACCCATCCTATTTCTATCCCTTCATATTGAATGGCTCTAATTAAGTTGAAAAAAATTAAGAAGCAGTTAAAGGATCTTCTTGATAAGGGTTTCATCTTCCCCAGTGTCTTTATGGGGCGCTCATGTGCTTTTCGTGAGTAAGAAGGATGGGTATCTTTGGATGTGCATAGACTACTGACAGTTGAATAAGGTAACAATAAAGAATAAGTATCTTCTTCCTAGGATTGATGATCTCTTTGACCAGCTTCAAGGTACTAGGTGCTTCTATAAGATTGATCATCGGTCGAGTAATCATCAATTGAAGATTAGGGAGGAGGATATCCCTAAGACTGCTATTTGAACCTAATATGGTCTTTATAAGTTTGTACTATGTCTTTCAGGGTGATTAATTCTTTGGCTGAGCTTATGGATATTATGAATTGGGTATTCAGATAGTTCTTGGATTTGTTCATTGTCATGTTTATTAAAGATATCTTGGTGTACTCTAAGATTTAGGATGATCATGCCAATCACCTTTAAGTAGTGTTGCAGACACTTAAAGATCGACAATTGTATGCCAAGTTTCCAGAGTGTGAGTTTTGGTTGAATGTTGTGACCTTTATAGGATATGTTGTTTCCAATTAAGGGATCATGGTGGATCCATAAAAAGATGAGGTTGTTAAGAAGTGGCCTCGACCCATGACTCCAACCAATATTTGGAGCTTCTTGGGTTTAGCCGGGTATTGTATGAGGTTTGAGGCGAGTTTTTCTTTTATTGCTACTCCATTGACTAAATTGACTCAAAATAAGGTGAAGTTTCTATGGTTCGATGTTTGTGTGGGAAGCTTTGAGAAGTTGAAGAATAAGTTGACTTTCATGCTAATTTTGACCATGTCGAGGATATTGATAGTTTTGTAGTTTATAGTGATTTATCTCGAGTAGTAATAGGTGGTGTCTTGATATAGTATGGTAAGGTAATGGCTCATGATTCTCGACAATTTAAGGTTCATGAAAGAAATTATCCAACTTATGATCTAAAGTTGGCAGTTGTGGTGTTTGCATTCAAGATTTGGCATCACTACTTGTTTGGAGACCATGTTGATATATATTCAGACCATAAAATGTTGCAGTATGTGTACACCGAGAAAGAATTGAATCTCATGCAAATGAGATGGCTTGAGTTGCTCAAAGAGTATGATATGAGACTTTATTATCACCCTGGTAAAGCTAATTTTATTGTTGATGCTCTTATTAGGTTGTCTATGGGTAGCTTGTCTCATGTGTTTGAGGAGAAACAAGGATTGGTGAAGGATGTACACTATTTAGCTAATCTTTAAGTTCGACTTCTAAATTTTGAGGATCGAGGTGTGAATGTCAACAGGTGAAGTAATCTCTTGGTGTTGAATTGGAGGAGAAATAGGTTATGGATCCTATCTTGATGCAGATGAAGAATGATGTGGGCCAACAGAAGGTTATGGATTTTGAGATTGATGGTGATGGAAGTTGAGGTTTCCAGGCAGATTATGTGTCCTGATATGGATGGACTATGAGAAAGAATTTTGATTGAGGTTCATGAGTCGAGATATATAGTTCATCCTGGTTTGACAAAAATGTATCATAATTTGAATGAGATATATTGGTGGAACAACATGATGAGAGATATATCCAATTATGTGGCTAAATACAAGGTCTATCAATAAGTGAAGGTTGAGCACTAGAGGCCCGGTGGTATGTCTCAAGAAATTGACATGCCTATGTAGAAGTGGGAGATAATCAACGTGGATTTTATTACTGGTCTTTCGTGGTCTTGAAATTAGCATGACTCAATTTGGATTATCGTGGATAGGATTAATAAGTCTTCTCATTTTTCACCTGTGAGGACTACTTACTCCTGAGAGGATTATTTTAAATATTTTATTCAGAAGATCATCAAGTTGCATAGTGCTCCAGTTTCCATCATTTCTTATCGAGGTACAAAATTCTGTTCTTACTTTTGGTGTTTGGTTCAGAAAGGCTAAGGCACAAGGGTGAACCTTAGCAATGCACTCCACCCCCAGACGGATGGACAAAGAGAGAGAACCATTCAAACTTTGGAAGATATACTAAGGACATATGTGATTGATTCTTGAGGAAGTTGGGAAGATCATTTACATCTCATTGAGATTGCATATAATAACGGTTATCGCTATAGTTTTTCGAGCTCCTTTTGAAGCTCTTTATTGTAGAAGGTGTAGATCTCCTATTGGGTGGTTTGAGGTCGGTGAGACTAGATTGTTCGGTCCGGGATTGGTTCACCAAGCCATGGATAAGGTGAAATTGATTAGGGATCGGCTTAAAACATCTCATAAATGACAAAAGTCCTATGCGGGTGTGAGGCAAAGAGAGTTGGAGTTTGAGGTTGGATATTGGATGTTCTTGAAGGTATCTCCCATAATGGAAATGATAAGGTTTGGGAAAAGGTAAAGCTTAGCCTCCACTCTGATGGGCCGAACTTGATTTTGAGGAGAGAGAAAAATGTTGATTATGAGTTTGATTTGCCTTTTAGTTTGGGTTCCATTCACCTAATTTTCCATGTGTTGATGTTGAAGAAGTGCGTAGGTGATCCTTCTTTGATTATTCCTATTAAGAGTGTTGGTATTTTGGAAACCTTGTCTTATGAGGAAGTCCCTGTGGAGATTTTAGATAAACAAGTCCTTTGTCTGAAGAGTAAGGATGTAGCTTTGGTGAAGGTTCTATGGAGGAACCAAAAGGTTGAAGAAGCTACTTGGGTGGCCAAAGAGGACATGAGGTCCAAGTATCCGTTCTTTCTCCCCGGGTTGGATAATCGTGCTTCTGGTAGGAATTTCCCTACTCTTTTGGTTTTTTGACTTTGTTAAGGGTTTTGTGATTGCATTCCTATCTTACATTTGTGCAAACGGATGCCTTGACTCCTCATTCGAAGACGAATTATCCTGGATGGGGGGGCGGTACTGTAACACAACCGATTTTTTTCATATGAAATTTTTTGAGTTTTGAGCTCACTGCCAAGGGTATAACTTTAGTAATGAGTCATTATAACTCCATACCAGTCTTATAGTGTCATCCGTAGTAAAACCAATATAGGTTTCCTAAGTTTCTGTCCTTATCACAATTGGTACCAAATGAGTCTTAATGACTCATGGTTTGTAATTCATAGGCAATCCAGTATAAGTGCCCAAAGCTACTGCTGGGAAGAAGATAGGACTCTAGGAGTAGTAAGGACTAGTCACGAGTATTAGGGTATAACACGTGACCAATCCAGTGAATGGTACGAAAGAGTCTGCCCAGACTACGAGCCAAGGATAATAATCGTACCCAATCGTCATTAGTCATGATGTGGCTCATAACAACTTAGCATTTTTTTTTGTACTTTTAAGTAAGGTCATTCTTGTTATTTCCTTATTTCCCAAATTAAAATCCACGCACATAAAATATCTTTAGGATCCCATTATCACCCAAAAAACACATCAAACACACTTCTCTCTTCTTACAAATTCCCTAGTAAGAACAGCTAGGCTTTTCTAAGGATTGGTCATCTATGGCTCAAAGAGTGATTTCTTCTCCAAATTTATTGGTATCTCAGGGATGCACCTTTTCCCCTAAACTATTTTTGTGTAAAGAAATGTGTTTCATGATTATTAATGTGAATTTAAATATGGATTTTGGTTAGGTTGAGGGTTTCAGGAATGATGGTTACTTGAATTGAATTTTCATGACTATATTCCTTTTGGTTATGCTTTATTTGTGTATTTTTAAAACCGTTAGGGTGCACGGGGAAGGTGAAAGAGATGGGTCTCAAGGCACTCCCTTGAATTAATGATTTTTTGTTTGAAAATGGTTTTGTGAAATTGTGTTCCCTCAACTCCGCTTCATAATTGGCTTTGAAATATGAACAATTACATAGTTTGACCTACTCTCCTAAACTATTGTATTTCATAAATGGTTAAATGGATAAAAATGTCTTTAAGGACCTTCTTACCAAATTTTTTTTATTTTAAATTTGGAAGCTCAGGGTTGAGGCATTCCCTCAAATTGATTTAATAAACAAAGGAGGCCGAGGAATTCCCCAAAATTGATTTAATAAACGAAGGAGGTTGTGGAATTCTGGTGTTTCCCAAAACTAACCTCCAAAATAAGTATTCTATGGTTGATTCCAAAAATAGTAACCCAACTAGGTTAGGATCGAACACACAGGGAAGATGCTGAGCAATTGCTTGACTTGATGTAATCCACGAGCAGTGTAGAAAAGTAAATGGGGAATTTTGAAAGTAATTAGTTAGTAACTGAATCTTAAGTGCTTTTGAGTTGTAAACAATAGAAGACGAACACTAGGCTTGTGTTCCTCCTGGATTGTTAAATCCGTAAATTTTTCATGATCAACCAAACTACTCTGATGTTTTACATGTAAAGTCTACAAGATATGTATTATCAACTGTATTATAAACATGATGATAAATCTCACACTTTACCGGTTCAGTCTTAGGACGTCATCTTATTGATCCTTTTTACGATCTCAGTTCACTATCACCTTTTGAGTTCAAGTAATTAGATGAGATGGCAGGAATTATAAGGTAAAGGTAAATCTCAAATCACTGCCTTAATCTTATTTTCCTAATCACAAACTCCCCTGTGAAGATGTTTACAAATACAGTCTATCTCAAACTTCTGCAGTAACTATGAGATTAATTCTTGTGAAGAAGATTAAGATACATGCATAAACCATAGAATAGATGAATATCACACTTCCTCAACATAGCTAAACTGCAAGGGTTCCCACAACCCTAGTCAATGAGATTATCCGGTCATGTTAAAGCAAGAATCCATGATTATCAATAAAGAAGACATGTAATTCATTTCACAAGAATAAGATGAATAAGTTCCAAAGCTTTGAATTGAATAAAAACCCAAAATCTCAAGAATAATTTTAAGGTATGTGAAAAGTAATAAGAACAATTTCAAAGTACGTAACCTAATAAAGATAAATCCTAGGGTATTTATATTATCTCAAAATAACATAGAAATCCTAATAAAAATGGGAAACGTAAAGTTATGTCAGCACTTGGTACGACTCGGTCTTCAACTCATACGAACATCATACAAGTCGTACTTGTGCCTCTAGTATCTATCCTAATGTTCGATCTCCTAAGGCTTCAACTTTCTGTTCATCACACGACTTCTACTCACAAGTCATACATGATCATACGACTCAACTCCTTTACTCATATCCACTTAGGACTTCTGTCTTTCCATGCTTTGAACACTGGTTTTCTTATGGTTTCCCTATACGAGTCGTACTCATACTTTTGACTTGTATACTTCTGAGACGTCAACTTTGGATGGTAGGTTTATATTTTGTTATGCTTATGACTCTATGGTATGGCTCGTACCCTTGTTTACGACTCAGATGATCCAGTCGTATCTTGTCCATACTTAGATTCTCAATTTGGTATTGGGCTCTTTTGTGATTATGAGTCATCCTACGAGTCGTTGAGAGTGTTGAATACTCATGTGGTAACTCGTATCTTGATCAGAATGGGTCTTTCTAGGTCTTTTTCTTCTATTTTTATCCTACAACTATTGTAGACCTATTTTACTTGGAATAAACCCAAAAGTGCATCATACTACTAAAATAACCTAAGTACTCGCATAAATTCATGGTTTTAAGTATCAAAAATGTCATGTTTCGACGACACATCAACACCCTCAACTTAGGATTTTGAATGTCCTCAAGAAACAATAATTAAGTTCTATAAATCAACACGATTCTTAAGCAAGAAGATCATAAGGTACCAATGGCAGTGATTTTGAATTCAATTTTCTCATACATAGTTTCCCTCGTTATAATCTTACTTTTCAAAATCCAAACTGTGTATATCAATTCATCATATGGCAAAACACAAAGGAATTCGATGATGGCATTACATTAGTTACAAACAACCGGGCATCAACAAGACACATCAATAAAATAGATTAGCAACCTAACAACACAATCCCCATGTGCTCACAGTTAAAGAAATCCCATACTATCAGCCAAAATTAATCAATTAATTTAGGGATATAGCAAACAATGCTCGTGCTCACAAAGAAGTATCATCGGTGTATACAGAATACTATAGGATTTCTCATATGCTCTCTTCCTAAGTTTTCTAATAGTTATAATAGGATAACTAAAGAACTTTATCCGACATGTAACGTAGGTTAAGGGTTGGTATGGTATCTTTTTGGTCTTTATTTAGTAAGAATACCTCCTTGACACTATGCTAACTTTTGGGGCCCACGCTTACCTAATTTTTCACTTTAGTTCTACCTTTATTTCTCTTTTTTCACTTTCAAAGCACATTCTAAAATAGGCCAGGCATGGTTTTCTTGCTTTATTTTTTCTTGTCTTTCTCTTTTGTGTTCAATTTTATTCTCTTTTTCTATTGTTTTCAATTTTCTTACCCCACCTGCCCTCTTTCATTTATTTTTATACACTTCTATGTTCATTCTAGTTCTTCCTATGTACCCCTATAATAACCGCCCTAAACTTAGGTGATTTAATTTAGTTGAGGTACATAGTGTCCAAGGAGGAGCAGGGCCAAAATAGGTTCATTGAAGAAATAGAAAGGTGAAATCAGCGTATTAAATAAGAAAATAGTCACTTAAGGCTTAAATATTTGGATCAAAGGGATTCATAACTTATTTTGGTTGGGAATATATAGGATCAAGTGGAATTACAAAAAAAAGGTTCTATGATCATCTCCTACTTGACTATCTTAGACCTAAGTAAAAGAAACTGGGCAAGTTCTATATTCCTCCACAGCGGGAACTCATAATACCTTGCTCACACACAGGGTTGCATTACCAAGTACTACTTATTAAGTTATGCAACTGCTTACCCTAATTTTTCTATCCCTAATCCAAATGCAATTATAAGAGTCACAATAGTCTCACACATACACATATTACACAATTAACATAAATTTAGGAGGGATCTCAACTTGTTAACATAATTTCAGTAAACACAAATACTCTTTAGAATTATTGTTATAAATCCACAATTTAAGTTTCCAAAATCACAAATTATGTTCAAAACCATAATTCATTACTATTCAAAATAAAAATCTTTAAAAACCAATACAAAAATAAAAAATATCAGTCCTCTTCCATAGGTGTCAATTTTCTCCCTATTTCATCACCTTGTGAGCACCGAACCTACAAGTCATAACAGACTTATAGCTACTTGTATTTTCTAGCTACTCCCAGAAATTTGGAATCAGTTATATGCCCCCCCCCAACAACTAAAAATTCTTGCACTATCCCCAATGCAAAAAAATATAATGTAAAGCAAGGATGGAAGCCATACTGGGTGCTAATGGTGCCGGATCAACAACATCAGCATGTGCTCCCTCTAGTTGGGTCCCAGTCTCCTCAGAACTCATGACATCAGTGGGAACTGAATCAATAATAGTAGTCGGGGTCACAATATTATCCCCCTCAACATTAATAACTAGTGGTCTCGAACCACCTACACTAGCATTTATCTCTCAAACCCGTGTCTGCCAGTCCATCTCATCCTTTGTGTTATCTGCCTTGGCCTTTTTTTATCCTCCTTCTCTTTATGCATTCTTTTTTTTCTTGCCCTCTTTTCTTCTTGGATCTTTAGTGGGTTTGGGATTGACCGAATGTTAGGAATATGGACTATAGGCATGACTATCTTAATCACTGGCTCCAAAATCGCCATCTATCATATAGCTCCGCGACCATCCTCTTAATCTCAGCTACTTCTTATATAATCATAGTAATATCAGGTGTCTACTCGCTATTCAGTTGTTAAGTAATCGTTAATTCAAATACATCAATCCACCTTGGACTCGTTCATCCTAGTTTACGAACTGCATGACCTTCCAGGGTTTCACGCCAACTTTCATCTGACCGACCTTAGCCTCCAGTGTGGCTAATTTTATCATGGCCTCAATCCACATTTCCTTCAAAATCATGATAAGTCCAGAAGGCATACCTCATCACCTGGGTGGTACAAACTGGACTGGAGGAGGAACACTAGAAGTACTCATTGCATCTGTCTGCATAGTCTCACCTATCTTAGCTGACTTAGCAGTCTCAAACTGCCCGCTTTGCCGAAACATACCAGCAATTAAATTTGCTGCTTATGTTACCTATCGGGACAAAGGGTTGGTTGTATCTCTATTCAAGCCTAAGTCAATGGTGTTCATGGCCACTGACATCTCGTTGATACTCAGGAGTTCTTGTAATCCCGCACCCAGGCACAACTGTGTGATTATACAAGGGTATTCCAATAGAGAATTATCACCTTCTACAGCTCGATCTCTCAACTCTCGAGCTAAGAATTCACCAATATCAAACTCGCAACCGGCTATGAACCCGGCTATCATAGCTTCCTGGACTGGGCTCAGAACATTATCTCACATGGAAGGACAAAGCCTATGTCAGGCCAATGTTCACCAAGCCTTACCCTCAATGTTAAGGGTATTCTTCTCTATCTTCTGGGAGACCACCCCTGGGCCTCCTACTACCCACACAATGTTTTATCCATTTGAAGTTATTCGCTCTGCATTATATCTAAAAAAACTCCATCTTTTCCTAAGAACCCAGTGTCCTCCGAATTATCTTTCTCATTTCATCCACGATAATCTATCTCCTCTGTGTTTACCGGAGGCAAATATTCTGATTTGTACAATAACTGACCAATAGTACATAGGGAAATGTCTACCCATACTACCCAAATAGTAAGTAAAATAATAGGCTTACCACCTTTCCACAATTGACCTTATGGATTTTGTCTTTGAAGTTTTCCCTTATATACCACATAAAATTCTCGTCCTAGTACCTCACTATACTTTCAAAGTGCTCTCATCATCCATTCAAAACCATACTTCTGAAAGCGCTCCTCGAACCTAGGCATCTTCAACATCCTAGTAGTCATCAACATCCACTTCGGATATGACACCCATTTTATCTTTCCACCTCAAGGTCTACTCAACCCACTGTTAAAAGTCTCCTGTATATCGGATTACCCCCACCATCCAATGATGGTCACTGGATCAACGGTAAGTACAAGTGGAGGGTTCTATTGATCAATTGGGATAGAATCGACCTCCTCTGTATGGTGGATATCCTAAGAACTAGCTTCCCCATAATTCAGCATCATCATCACCACAAAAAGGTGGTGGTGTATGATAAGATAGGTAGTTGGATTCTTTTTTTCTTGGACCTTGTGGAGGAATTTCCTCCGGGGGTGCAACCTTCTTTCCCTTGTTAGCCTTTTTTCCCTTTGGGATAGCCTTTCCAATTTTTGTGCCTTCGTATAGGTCACCACTACTATTGGATGGAAGAAAGATCTCAGAGCCAGTTGATTTAAAACTTGTAGATGGGGCCTTTTTCTTGCCCTTTTTTGACACTTTCTTAGCAGCTGATGTGTTCTTATAAGGCATGGTACCTACAAGTACACATTAATTAGTAAATAAATAAAGAAAAAAAAGAAAAAATAAGAAACAAAAGTTCAGTGTGGATGTTCTGCTCAATGTATAAGGGATACAGATCGTATCAACTAGGTATGACTCGTATGAATGAGTCGTATCATACACAGTGCATGAAGAATTACTCATTGGTCTTCTTACGACTCCTCCTAACCAGTTGTACCAATAAGGTACGGCTCATTACCAAAAGTCATAATCAGTTCAGAAATATTTTTTATAAAATATTATTCTTCCCAGGTCAGTATGATTTAAGCATACGAGTCGTATGGATTAGGTACGACTCATTTAGGAAAGTTGTATCCATTCTTGAACATTAAATTTGTTAGAATTGCACAGTGTCAGTGGATACAAGTCCCATTATGACCCCGTTACTAGTAGGTACGAGTCGTAAGGAATCTCGTATCCACTACAATATAAAAGTCCAACTTTAAAGTTTGAATCCAAATCAAAATACCCATACTACCAATCTATTGTAGAGAATTTTTACCACATTTTCAGTCAAAACAACACACTATGACATGCCAAAATTTGAAATTCACTTCCAATTTACCAATTTCAGCCTAATTATAAAAACAAGAGTTTCAAAATTCAACAACGAAGTGAAGTCAATTCAAAACAAGTTCAAGAATTCTCACATTTTCTATTTTATGCACGATATCATGAATTTAGTTCAAAATACCTACTTGATTTGGTGAAATTAGAATTTCCTTCGAGTATTCACTTGTCCATCCTGAATTCATGATTATTTGGTGTGCAGTGAATAAATTGAGCAAAGTGATGTGTGATTTTGAGTGTTTTCGAGTGATTATGTGAGTTGAAAGCTTGAATTTCCTTCAGCAATAGATTTTGTTTGAATTTCTAGATTGGGTGCCCATCGAGTACCCTTTCTTTCTTTTTAACTCAAGAGTTGGGTCGGGTTAACTTGCAACCTTGACATGGTATGCTTGGGTAAGAGTTATGTGTACACCTCGTACCCAGGCTTATGAGTCTTTTCTTATACTCAAATAGGACTGGAACCTTACATGGATTTTGGATTCGATTGACTTAATATGATGAGTGTTAACATGAGGGTACGACTCATTTTGAGAATCGTATCCACTCTAAAAATGTTTACCTGAATCTATTTAGTCTTGTATTTCCATACGAATTCTACTCATGAGTTGTACCATCTAGATATGACTCGTAAAGAGTCCATATAACCCAACTTTTTTGAACTTTTCTGGGTATTTTCTACACTTTTTAGCCATGAACACTGACCAAACATATTACCCAATAAGTAAATAAGTACAAAAACATGGGTTGCCTTCCATGCAACACTTGATTTAATGTCGCAGCATGATAGGGCTAAGTAGGATACTTAGATTGCACCTAACTAGCCTCATGGATATCCTCCAATGCAGCACTTGATTCAACATCGGGGCACGATGTAGTTGCCTCGGTTACTTAGTCTTCACCAGGGTCAATTTAAAAAACCTCAAACAGTACTTCATAATATCCCATATAGTACCTTACTCTTTGCCCATTTACCTTAAATAGGACTTCACCATCCCTCTTTAGTTCTAAATCACCATAGGGATAAACTTTTATTACTATGAAAGGACCATACCATCTAGACCTCATGATGCAGTTTTATCTTTTCCTTTTAAGGTGCAGAACTTTAGCACGCTCGGAGTTGGAATTCATCCAACTCATTCGTACTCTTCATCTTTGACTTGTTGCATCTTACTACTCAAAATTTAGCTTCTTCAAATCCCAAAGTATTTTATGTTCAAGTTCATTAGGCAAATGACATGCCTTGCCATTCACTAACTGATATAGTAAAGCACCAATCGGGATATTGAATGTCATTTGGTATGACCATAATGCATCATCTAACTTTCGTGACCAATCAGTCTTATTGGCATTTACCATTTTATCCAAGATGGACTTAATTTCTCTATTGGACACCTCTACTTACCCATTAGTCTACGGATGATAAGGTGTTTCCACCTTGTGTTTCACTTCATACTTCTCAAGTAGACTTTTGAAAAAACGATTACAAAAATGTGATCCGTCGTCACAATGATAGCACGTGGGGTGGAAAATCGAGAAAATATATGCTTTTTCAAGAATGCAGTGATACTACGTGCTTCATTATTGGGAAGCAGAATTGATTCCACCCGTTTAGAAACATAATCCACAGCTACAAGTATATACTTCATAATAAACAAATTCATAAATGGCCTCATGAAGTCTATACCCCATATATCAAAAAATTCTAATTCTAATATAGGAGTCATCGGAAGTTCATGGCGTCTAGTGATGTTACCTTGTCATTGATATTGATCACAAGCAGGAGAAAAATCATGCACATCTTTGTATACCATTGGCCAATAATATCACCATTATAAAATTTTATGGGCAGTGCAGGTTCCTCCATGATGACCCCTAACTGGCAAAGAATGACAAGACTTATGTATACTCGTCATATCCACCTCAGGTATGAATCTATGAATAATCCTATTTGCACAAACTCTGAATAAATAAGGATCATCCCAAAAAAATTTCATTACCTTATGGATAAACTTCTCTCTCTGCTGAAAGGAAAGATCTTCTAGGATTAGATCACTTGCTAGATAATTTGCATAGTATGCAAACCATAGAATTATATCTTGGGAAACTGCTAATATCTGCTCATCTAGAAAACAGTCATCAATATCAAGCTCATCTTTAACTTCTACATAGCTTCATCTTCTAGTCTAGAAAAATAATTCGCAACTTGATTCTCAGTGCCTTTTTTGTCCCTGACCTTGAAATCAAATTCTTGCAGGAATAGAACCTACCTAATAAGTCTAGGCATCACATCCTTTTTTTCCATCAAGAACCGCAAAGGTATATGATTAGTGTGCACAATCATCTTAGTCCCAATCAAAAAAGACCTAAACTTCTCAATGGGAAAAACCACTTCCAACAACTTTTTTTCCATCATGGATTAGTTCTTTTGATATGGATTTAGTGCCTTGCTAGAATAGTAGATAGGATGAAGGATATTTTCTTTCCATTGACCTAGTACAGCTCCTAAAGTCAAACCACTAACGTCACACATAATTTCAAATAGAAAGGTCCAGTCTGGGGATACAATGATAGGAGCATTTATTAACTTCTCTTTAAGACATTCAAAATCATTCAAGAATGCTTCACTAAACTCAAATTTCACCTTTTTCTCAAGAAACCTACAAAAAGGGTTGGCAATGTTTGAGAAATCCTAGATGAAATGCCTATAAAACCCAGTATGTGCCAAAAAGCTATGAACACCCTTCACAGAAATTGGTGGAAGTAATTTATCTATCAATTTAATCTTCGCTCTATCTACCTCAATACCAATTTTTGAAATTTTATGCCCAAGCAATATACCTTTTTTGACCATAAAATGGCACTTTTCCTAATTAAGGACTATGTTGCATTCTTCACACTTTCTAATAGCATTACCAAGTGAACTAAGTAGTCATCAAAAGAATCACCAAAGACTGAAAAATCATCCATAAATACTTTGATGGTATCTTCTAACATGTCAGATAAAATTGACATCATAAATCTCTAAAACGTGGTTAGAGCATTACATAACCTAGATGGTAGATGTCTAAATGCGAAGGTCCCATAAGTACATGTAAAGTTGGTCTTCTCGTGATCTTCAGGTGCAATCGTAATTTGGTTATAACTTCAATACCCATCAAGAAAATAGTACCATCCTCTGCCCACTAACTTGTCTAATATTTGGTCTATGAAGGGCATAGAAAAACAGTCCTTCTGAGTCCATGCATTCAACTTTCTGTAATCTATGCATACTCTCTATCTTATGACTTGTCTCATTGGCATTAGCTTATTTTTCCCATTAGGCACAATAGTAATACCACCCTTTTTGTAACACATTATACCAGACTGACCCACTTACTATCAGCAATAGGATATAGTACACCAACTTCCAACCACTTGACTATCTCTTTCATTACCACCTTCTACATAAAAGGATTAAGTCGGTGTTGATGTTGTATACTTCGAATACAATCTGTCTCAAGTTTTATTTTGTGAGTACACAAATCAGGAAAAATACCAACAATATCAGCAATGAACCAGCCTATGGGCCTCTAGAATCTCTATAATACTAATAACAAAGCTTCTACTTTTGTTTCACTTAATTAAGTTGAAATAATTTCCAACGAAGTGTTGTCGGCTCCTAAAAATGCATATCACAAATAAAAAGGGAGAGCCTTCAACTCTATGATAGGTGGATCCTCAATATATGGATGAGCAGGTGGAGTAGTTCTATTCCTCAGATCCAAATTAAGTTTTTTTGGTGCATAAGTATATGACCCACTCCCACATAGTGCACACACAATCTCATCGTACTCATCAATACTACCACTATCAAAGTTCATGATCACAACAACAAGAGCTTCAACACTCAATGTCTCATCAATAGGAATAGTATCAGCAGCAGGATCCCAAACAGTCACTGAGTCAATATCATAGAATGAATCAATCACTTTATCGTACACATCAATCATAGATATCATTCTTAACTCATCTGGCTACTTCATAGATTTGAATACATTGAATATCACTTGTTCATAATTGAGTCTCAGCATCATATGTCCTTTCTCCAAATTAATAAACATCTTGCCTGTAGCCAAGAATGGTCTTCCAAAAATAATTAATACTTGAAAGTCCACTTCATAGTCTAATATCACAATATCAATAGGAAAAATGAAAGAAGCCACCCTCAAAAATACGTCATACAGAATACCAACTGGCTTCTTCACTGTCCTATCCGCCATAACTAGCCTCATGGTAGTTAGTTTTAGGGCTACCAACCCCAACTCTTTGAATACTGCAAAGGGCATGAGTTTGATGCTATCCCCTAAATCACAAAATGCTCGAGTGAAATTGAAAGATCCAATAGTAAAAGTAATGGTAAAAGCACCAAGATCCTCTTTTATCTCTACCAATGATCTAGTAACTCCAACACTATAATGATTAATATTGTCGACTGGCTCATAACTCACTAATATTTTCTTGGTAATTAAATATTTCATGAATTTAGCATATCCTGGCATTTTCTCCAATGCCTCTACAAGTGGTATGTTGACTGACAACTCATTTAACATAGATAAAAAAAAATTATACTTACCTTTTTCTTGTTTTTTCAGCCTTTGAGAAAAGGGAGGAAAAGGTCTTATAATAGGCTTCAACACAAGATCCTCAACCTGATCTTTTTCTTTATCCTTTTTACTACTACCCTCTACATCAATAGGATTATCATCATTTTTGTGCTCATCTATAGTGGGTACAGGTGGGTCTGTGGTGGTTTCACTACTTCAATTGGTAATGGCATGGAAATAAGCATCATTCTATAAATTTTGAATTTTATTACTATGGAGAGTGTAAGGTTGTCTCTGATTTACTATGGATGACATCTGGCAAAATTATTGCTCTAACTATTTGATTATTGTTGCATGTGATTCAACTTTCTAATTAAGACCTGATAAATCTTCCTTAATCTTCTTATGACATCGTTCATGACATACTTGTCCTTTGACTAATTTTTAAAAAAGTACCTCCATTCTGGATTATGATTCATGACCCCTAGGTGGAACATACTTATCACTCTTCTCCTTGCAGTCATCTTTCCAATTCCAATCACTATCTCTCTCTACTTCTATCTCTATATCTATCATTATAATAGTTTTAACCTTAATTCCCTTCCCCTTGGGCTCAAAAATATACCAAACTACAATCAATATACTTTGTTTTCTCTTCTAATTCAATCTCAAAAGTTTTCAAAGTAGATGACTGAGCCCCAACTGAATTTACTTTCTTAGCATCCATTGCAGCAAATTGCTTAATAAGATGCCTAATATCTGTCTGAAGTTCAACAACCTCTTGTGCAACCAAGTCATTATTCACTCCATAATCATCAGCTGCTCCAATATCATATATACCTAAAAAATATTCAGTATCTCTCTTATGCCACCTCTATTGTTCACTGAAATATCATCTAGCATCTTTTGTGCAACATTCTACCGAAGTCGCATAAATGCACCTCCTAAAATAGTATCTACCATTGCTCTCAAGTTGATATTTAGTGATCGGTAGAAGATCTCCAGCAAATTTGACCCTCTGATTATGTGATTAGGTATTATTCTCAGCTTCTATTTGAATTTATCCATGCCTCATACATGGATTCTGTAGGTAATGTTTGAAGTTATAAATTTCATCTTTCAACTATAACATCCTTGTGTAAGGTAAAATCTATTAAGAAAATATTTTTGCAACTCATTCCAAGAAGTTATTGAACCTCTCAGAAGTTTTCCCAACCATAGTGATGCTACTCTAGTAATCGAAAATGGGAACAACCTCAACCTCAAATCTTCTTGGTCTACCCATAGGATGGTATAAGATATGTAAATCCCAGTAAATTTAGTAGGAAGCATATTTACATCATCAGTTGTTGCTCCTACAAAGACACTCTTTAAGTTTAACAGCTGGATGATAGCACTAGTAATGTCAAACTTCATATTAGGGGTAAAGTTGTAGGAATCATCACTTCTGCCTTAGTCAGTTCAACATATCCCAAATCCTTGTCATCTTCCTCATATGGTTGCAGAGGATAATATGCAGGGACCACTTGAACTCTGCCTCTCTAAACTCTATCACCCACTTTTCTCGTCCTTACTAGTTCTCTATTCTGAGCTCTCCAAGCCTCTTCAGCTAACCTAGCCTCTTCAACTTCTTATCTTTCTTGCTCTAAAATTTTTGCATCTATATATATACAACATTCTAAGGATCAAGTAGAGCAAGTAGTATTGCCGCATTTGGATCAACAGGTGAAGGGTCTTGACCCCTAACAGGAACACCATCATAAACTTGTTTTGCCATCCTTTGTGGTGTTTGAAGAATTCTTTCTGGCTCTAGATCAAAAGAAAGTAAGGGATTACCTTTATCCTAGTGTTTGACATAAACCAGCGTATTCTAAATCAAAAATAGAAAATAAAACCCGTGAACTTTACCAAATTCAATCAACAAATTACACTATCTTCCCCAGTAATGGCACTAAAATTTGATTTTGCAAAAAACTAACCTCAAAAAGATGTATGCTATGGTTGATGCCAAATATAGTAACACAACTACGATTGGGTCAGACCTACGAGGAAGATACTGAATAGTTGCTTGACTTGATGTAATCCACGAGCAGTGCAAACAAGTAAATGAGGGATTTTAAAAGTAATCAGTAAGTAGTAACTGAATCGTGAGTGCTTTTGAGTTGTAAATGATATAAAATGAACACTAGGATTGTGTTCCCCCTGGATTCTTAAGTCCATAAATTTTTTGTGATAAACCAAAATATTTTGATGCTTTGCATATAAATTCTATAAAATATGTATTATCAACCGTCTTATGAACATGATGATAAATCTCACCTTTTACCAGTTTAGTCTCAGGGCATCGCCTTATTGATCATTGTTACGACCTCAATTCACCATCACTTTTTAAGTTTGAGTAATTAGATAAGATGGTAGGAATTATAAGGTGGAGGTGAATATAAAATTACTATCATAATCTTCTTTTCCTAACCCCAAACTCCCGTATGAACATGTTTCCAAATACAGGCTATCTCAAACTTCTGCAGCTATGAGATTAATTATTGTAAGAAAGATTAAAAAACATGCATAAACCCTAGAATAGATGAATATCACACTTACTCTACATAGCTAATCTACCAGGGTTCTAACAACCCTAGTCAAGGAGATTAGTCACTCATGTTTAAGCAAGAATCCATGATTATTAATGAAGAAGACATGTAATTAATTACACAAGAATAAGATGAATAAACTCTAAAGCCATAAATTTAATAAAAACCCAAAATCTCAAGAATTATTGTAAAGTATGTGAAAAGTAATACGAACAATGTAAAATTATGTAACCTAATAAAAGATAAACACTAGGGTATTTATAGTATCTCAATATAACATAGAAATCCAAAAAATATAGAAAAGGTAAAGTTATGTTGGTGCTTGGTATGCTCGGCCTTCAACTCGTACTGACATCATAAGAGTCACACTTGTGCCTCTCATATCCATTCCAGTTTTTGATCTCCAATGGCTTAAACTTTAAGTTCATAAGATGAATTCTGCTCATAAGTCATACATGATTGTACGACTCGTATCTTTTGCTCATATCTACTTGGGACTTCTGTCTTTCCAAGCTTTGAACACTGGTCTGCTTATGATTTCCCTGTGCAAGTCATACTCAAATTTTCGACTCGTATACTTTTGATACTTCAATATTAGACTGCATTTTTAGAATATATTATGATTACGACTCCATGGTATATCTTATACCCTAGCTTACGACTCAGATGCTCCAGTCGTATCCTATCTATACTTAGATTCTCAGTTTGGCTTTGGGTTTTGTTGTGGTAAAAAGTCATCCTATGAGTTGTATCGAGTGTTGATGAATCATGTGATAACTCTTATCTTGATTAGAATTGGTCTTTCTAGGTATTTTTCTTCTATTCTTATCCCAAGACTACTGTAGACCTATTTTACCTACATTAAACCCAAAAAGTGCATCAAATCTACTAAAAGCCTCTAAGTACCCACATAAATTCATGGTATTAAGCATCGTAAGTTTTGTGTTTCTACAACACATGACATTCTCCCAGGATGATGAAATTGGATTGACATAATTATAAGTTTGCAAGATTAATTGGTATGACGATACCAATGGTATTTTCCTTAATTAATGGTCCTCAGTTTAATGAATGGGAATGTGCCAATGTTTTAATTGGTCTTAAAGAGAGTTGTGTAGCTGACCGTGAAGGTGAAGGTCCCTTGGGGACCAATACTGGATGCTCGCATTTGCCAGTGTAGGGGTTGGTCTTGATGACCGTGTGCATAGATCACTGCTCTTTATTGATATCTCTATGTGTATCTTTGATAGATATATGGTCGGGGCATTCCCTTGTCTTCCTTAATACCCTTGATTCATGCAGTTAAACGCACTAGGGCCTTTCCAGTCGGGTGAGTCAGACCCATATTGCCCATGGGAACCTTTTTATAATGGATGATGCTACACAATCCAGGCTAATGTTTTATCTTCATTCTAATCCTTTTTCCCAATACCAACATAATATACAAAAGTATATGAATGTGTGCATATGGATTTGGAATATTTTTGACTGATTGATCATGGCATTATTTTATCCCTTTCCTTAGTTAAATAATAGCACTTACCCCGCTAACCGTCCTCAAACATTGTATCCCTACGCGATGCAGGGTTCGAAGAAACATTATTTTTCTTGTACGGTGGTAGGTGATTTTAGTATTATACAAGATTTAACTTTGAAGTAGTGAGCATCCATTCTCTGTAAGACCCTTACTTCAAGGTCTTTTATTTACTTATGTCTTAGACTATTTTAGTGGGTAATTTGCTAGGTCGGGGGAATTTCCCTACCTTGGTTGATGTTTGATTTCCTAGAGGCTTTTGTGGATAGGGTGTGGATGGATTTGGTATTGTGGATTCTTAGATCCTATTTAGTTGATTTATCTATCTTTTTAAATGTAAAGAGCTCAGTTCAATCTTTTTATGTGTTTGGAATTTATCCATTACTAGTTGCATCCTATTCTAGTTGGCTTGGTTAATAGGGTTGGTCTCTGGTCCTCAGCAAACTTGAGATATCCATCATGACTAGGCCCTAGTTTGAGTTGTGATAGAAATTAAAGACTAGATATAAGAAAGATAGAAGGAAATGGGTGACTCTGACTCTAAAAGCTCACCTTGTATCCAAAAATCAACATAGCATGAATGTCGATCAAGGGCGGCAACTAGTACTCTGATCAACATCAAAAAGGTACAGAAGTGTAGTATGAGTACCAAAACTGTGGTTACTCACTAGCATCATTGGCCCACTAAGCTAAATTAGATATAAGTTTGATAAAATGCAAGATAATTCAACTAAGTCATGATACAGTAGTGAACTTGATAACCAGTCATACATAGTTGTGCATAGACATGTAAGAAAACTAGAATACCAATATAATATAACATAAAGCATTAACACATGCATCATATTGATGAGTGGTAAATTTACCACTCATTCGCATTCAAAATTCGTGCACACTACTACGATTTGAATGCATGAATGAGACAAATTTGTGATTAAATGCACTAATTTCCATATTTTGTAGGCTTATAGATTATTAGAAAGAAAGATGTGGATTTGAGATAAAAAATGGGTCAAAAAAAGAGAAGTACAGCTGAAAGACCTAGAGAAGAATTTGGTCTCAGTTACCCCAATCGCGGTCTGAGAGCCACGATCGCAGCCAGTCAAGATTTGTCAAAGGTCCACGATCGTGGTACTCTTAGTGTGGTCACAACAGTCGCGATTGGGGGAAAACTAAAGTGATCATGGAAAGGTGGTTTTATGCCAGAAGCAATACTATCTTTTTGCTTAGCCGACCCTAAATCCCTTATATTGCTAAAGTTTTTTCCCATTTGGCATATCACAATTAGAACAATTAAATTTTGGCAATATTGTGACCCTACTAATTAGGGAAACTTGTTTGTTTGAATTTTCAATTGGATTTTGGTGAAATTGAGGTGTAAATTGAAGAATCTTTTCATTATCCATTATTATGGATGCTTTGAATAAACCTTATGGTATATTTCTTTCTCTTTACTTTATTATCATCTAAACTTTTCTTGTCTTGGGATTATGTTGAACTAAGGTGCAATTATGTGTGGGCTGTGATGTATTTGTGTAAATTCTATTTTGTTGATAGTGGGTTTCACTATTCCTTATTTTAATTAGTTGGGTTTGGTGGGTAAATATCCCAAATATCCAAAATGCATTTATGGGTGAAAACCCAAACTCTTGAAAACTCATATCATCCTTGAAAGGGGGATGTGTGTGATCTTTTAGAACCCATATGATCCTTGAAAAAGGGATATAGGTGAAAAATTAATAGTACACAATAATGGATGTAGTTCGCTATCTTTTCTCTATCATAAAAATAAGGGTGAATAGAGGGTTAGCTATGTCTTGGGAATCTTCCTAGAAATAGGAATGCCCAATTGAAGTATTAGGTGGTGTTAAGTGACACATTAGTTAGGTAATCAAAAGGGTCAATAATTTATATTCTTGAGGTTTTGTTGACAAGATAGCCTCAAGGATCTTCAACCTAGCTTACCAAATCATTAATTACTAGAATTTGCACAAAATCATTATGTTCCCATGCATGACTTGCCCTTAGGTAGACATAATATGAAGATCCTTCTCATATAGAATTTTCAATCATAAGTGTTGCCTTAGTTTGTCGATTTTATTAAACTTTGATTAATCCTTCTTCTAAATCAAACCCCCATTTTAAAACTTGTACTTATCTTTGTTTACATTATGTGTATCTTTTCAGTAACTATTAATACCCATACAACTAGAAATATAATTTTTAATCTCATAGATTCAACCTCAACCTAAGTAGAGCTATTGACAATGATCGTCCTTTACATATTTAAATGGTATAGGCAAGAGTTATCAAAGTGGCTCTATTGTCGGGGAGTGAAATTTAGCTTTCACTTGTGCGGTGTTGATTTTTACTTAGGGTATACCCATAGAGGTGTGTATTTATTTAGGTTGTTGTTTTGTTTCCTTTTAGGTGATCTTCATAATGTTCACAAAACTATGAGTGACAATGTAAGTATTGTCGAGTGCTTTGATGGTCCTCTTAATAATGAGGAGCAACTCAATGACATTGGGTGTATAAATGCCATATATATCCCACCAACTAATGGGAATGGGGTAATCCATGTTATGAGTGTCATGTTGCATATACTTCAAATTAAGGGACTTTTGGGGGAGCAAGCTTATGAGTACCCCAACTGGTATTTGAAAAACTTAATAGATGTGTGTGCACCCTTTGATATTGCACACATAACCCAAGAGTCAATTCAATTACACCTCTTCCCATTCTCTCTAATGGGAGAGGCGATATTGTGGATTTGATCTCTCTTGGTCAGGTCAATCACTTCATTGGATGAACTTACCGTTGCCTTCTTTGAACGGTATTTCCCACAATCGAAGATGCTCTAATTGCATAATGAAATCATCAAATTTAGGAAATTTATTAGAGAACCCCTGTAGGAGGTGTGGGAAATATTTAACGAAAAATTCATGCAATGTCCTAACCATGAAGTCCCAAAAAAGATTCTTCTCCAAATCTTCTACATAGCTCTTGATCCTCTCAACAAAATCGTGGTAGACAATGCGGTGGGGGGGCTCTCTTGTGAAGTTGACTTATTAAACGGATACAAATTGGAGTTCTTACTACCTCAAAATTGCAGAAAGTAACCAAACAAAACTGAAGGTGGTACACCTGTGATGCTGAGGTAGCAAAAGGATCTCCTACTACCTTCTTTGTTGACAAGGAACAAAAGAATAAATATTAAGAGAGAGAAGAAAAAATTGTAAAAATGATGACTCAATTGGCATTGCTAACGAAACATGTGATGGGTGCACCCACAAAATAGGTGAATGTCATGGAATCCAAGGCCTATGAAGAGTTTCGCCCCGCCTATCAAAGGAAAAATGGGAACCAAGGTTGGAATGAAAGAGATAGTTATCGTGACCGTGATTGGAGGGATAGAGACTATGACTATAATCGCAATGTGACCCTTCATGACTGGGTTAATAACAAAAAAGCAAATCCCATCGACCTTTAAAAATACAAAATAGAAGATGTCTTGGCAAGAATTTTGATAAAAGTCAACGGAACGGAAAAGATGGTCCGTGAATTGAAAAGCGACTTTTGCAAATCAACCAAACGGTTATGTCCCACACCACTTTGATTAATTAATTGGAAATAGAAATAGGCCAAATCTCTATCCAACACAAGGCTAGACAAAAGGGGGGCCTTTCTAGTGACACCATTATGAACCCAAAAAATGATGCTCAAGTGTTGGCAGTAGTCACTTGTAACACCCCGATTTGCTTAACCAGAATACTACACAGTTCTCATGACCCCGAGGGACCCCAAGCTAATCCATGACTGATATCTATACTTGTATACTGCAAATCATAGTATAATAATACAGAATACATGGTACTGTAAGGCCATAGGGTTCGACTGAATATAATCATGTGGGCAAAAATACCCAAAACAACTAAATCTTAATGTAAATCTGAAAGTAAATTCAAAAGCGTCTAAATTGTCTGAATAAGGAGTTGAAGGAACTTGTCTCCAACTAACTCCGTAAAATTTAACTAAAGAATAAATGAATGAATCAAATCATATTGTCCTCGAATCAATGAGGACTTACTGTGTCGCTGCGACTGGAACGCTACTGCTACTGCTGGGCTGGAGCTCGGGTCTCGGAACCTATGGTGTAACTTGAAAAGAAAGCACCATAGCACAAATGCATCAGTACAACTGGAGTACTGAGTATACGATGAAGGTAGGCTGAACATAAAGGGTTTCATGCCTAAACAACACTGACTGACTAATATGAACATGGGAGTACAAACACACATATATAGAAACTGGGACCATGAATACGTGATAGCATGACCTGTAAGCTAATACATGGTTTACTGATAACTGTCATGACTGATACTGAAATTGATAACATGGTCGACTGTATTTGACAGTCCTGTATATACTGAAATCTAAAGAACGCTCTGAGTTCTTTTACTGAGACTATTACTGAAACTGATAACATGGATGACTGTATCTAACAGTCCTGTGTATACTGAAATCTGAAGAACGCCCTAAGTTTTTTTACTGAGACTATTACTAAAATTGTGGGAGGTAGTGTTTAACCGACATGCCCTATGTATGCTATTATGGCTAAAATAGGGTCCAATCTCTGCCCCGATTGAAGGGGTGTCAATATCGTGCCACTGGTAAGGACAGTGGTGAGTGACCCTTATATGGCGGGTACTCAATGAGAATGGTAGGAACCCTAAACTGACTGGTTAATCCACCTCATCAACCTTAAGCTGACGGTTTAAGAATTCTCAACCTATGCTGGCTACGTAGTTCTGGAACACAAGGATTGCTACTACGAATCACACCCTAAACTGGCAGGTGAGTTCCCATCCTTGGGTTCACTCGGTGGTAACCTCTACTCCTATCTAGAGGGACTGGATATGAATAACTGATTGTATATGATGTAATCTTACTGAATTTCATTGACTGGAGGAATGTTACTGATATCTGACAACTGACTAAGATCATGAGGTTTTCCTGAGTCACATGACTGACTGAAGTCTATGGAATCATATCTTGAGTTTGGATATCGTGAAACATGACATGGATCTAGGTACACAGCTATAGTTTTCGAGTACAAGTACCCCCAGGACTCGATGGAAGGAAACTAACACACATAACTAACTTGATCATAAGAGTATAGTCCATAATATATAATATCATAAGTAGAGATCTCACACTAAGCATGGTTATCAACAATGTATTGAATGGAAAGGATTTCATATCACATTGAAGTACTTGCACAATCTTAATATCATGTTCGTCTCAGAATCATATTGGCAACACATACTAATAGCATGGAATTTCATGTGAATTGCATGGTTATCATACATCTTGTTCATAAGTAGGATTTGCAAGTAAACCTAGCATAATCTCATAAGAATAGTTCATGCGTATTCCAACAACATTTACAAGGCACATTAACAACATAGAAGTCATTGGAACAAAAGGGCATATCACGAATCCTTCACTTAGACACAATTTAGCTATATTGCATGATTTCTAGTTCCTTAGGCATTTTATCAAACACCTTACATGCACATCTTAAGAATAGGTGAATTCATCAAATTATACATCATGAACAACCAAATTTACATGTTTCCAACTCATATGATATCATGAATTCACAAAAACATATGAAGATTCCATCTTGGGAATCACCCAATATCAACAACATGATCATCAACACCCAACAATATAGAAATCATACTTTATAATGAAAAAGAGGAAAAAAATCAAGCATCAACATGGGTATGATCATATAACCAAAATCAACCAAGCTTTTGTATTTTAAATATGGATTCTTGAACTCTATGAATGAATAGAATCCATAGATGAACACTATGCATACCTTAGAAGGAAGATTCTTGATGATTGACGGAGTAATTTCCTTGAAATCGAATCTTCAAACTTAATTATGCAACCCTTTTTGTTTTTTTTATTTAGTGCTCTTGGATGATGAACTTTGAGATGAAAATAGGGTTGCAGTATTTTTCGAAGATATATATTTCGTAGGGTTAAGTTTAGGGACGTGTAAAGAGTATTTAAAGACTTAATTACCTTTAAAATAACTTAAGACGGAGTGTTTTTGACACCTAGAATTGGCTTAGGCGGCGCCCAAGTAATCACCTATGCTTGGGTTGGGCGGCGCCTAACCAATCACCTATGCTTGGGTTAGGCGGCGTCTAACCAATCGCCTATGCTTACTGTCTCTCACGAAAATGGGCATAACTTTTCGCTCGGGTATTAGATTAAGGCCAAATTGGTATCGTTGGAAAGCTAAGTCAATTCTCTACTATTTTGTGGGTCTAAATCAGTCAAAACACCACATTAACATTGATTTATACTAATTCAAATATGACCTTTGCAAAATCAAACACTAAATCTTGATAGATTCAAAAACTCTTTAGCTTGAATTACCTTAAGTGACTCATATGAACATGTTTAATGCATCATAAGCTATACTATCACTAGGATATTTATTGTAAGTCATGTACTCAAGTATGAATGACAAGATTAGAAATATGCGGGGTATTACAATATCTCACCCTTGGGAACATTCATCCTCGAATGAGAATTTACTGAGAAGGGATACAAGACGATAGAACCTGAACTAAACATGAAGAACTGAAACTTGATCTTATGACTGACATGCTAAACATACTGAACTCGTGCACATCTGATGCACAGACAACTGATACATGAATGCATGACTGAGTAGGAAACGGTTAATAGGTACCATGTTTATACTGGAAATATAAACGTGAAACTTAATAAGCTTAAGGAGAACTGTTACGTTTGATCTGAATTGGCGGGGAAAAGATGAGGATACTTGGTACGCATATCTGCTTCTGCTTCCCAAGTAGCTCCCTCATGAGACTGATTTCGCCAAAGAACATTGACTAGAGGGACTTCTTTGTTCCTCAATCTACGAGTCTAATAATCTAATATTTCGACTGGAATCTCTTTATAAGAGAGGCTGTTCTAAATGTCGATGCTCTAAATAGTGAAAACAACTGTTGAGTCACCTATGCACTTCTATAGAAATGAGACATGGAAGATAGGATGGACTGAGGCTAGATCTGAAGGCAACTCAAGCTCATAATCTACCTTGCCAAAGCGACAAAGAATTCTGAAAGGACCGATATACCGGGGACTGAGTTTCCCTTTCTTGACGAAACTCTTCACTCCCTTCATGGGAGAGATCTTAATATAGACATAGTCATTGACCTCGAACTCGAGATCCTTTCTACGAACATCTGCATAGGACTTCTGTCGGCTTTGAGCAGCCCAAAGTCTCTCTCTAATCAACTAAACTTTCTCTAAGGCGTCTAATACTAAGTCAGGACCTATAACTGAGGCCTCACTAACTTCGAACCAACCTATCAGAGATTTACATCTCCTACCATAAAAAGCTTTGAATGGAGCCATCTAAATACTAGAATGATAGCTATTGTTGTATGAAAACTCAATCAAAGGTAAGTAGTCGCCCTAACTTCCCTTGAATTCAATTGCACACGCCCTTAGCATATCTTCAAGATTCTGAATGGTCCTCTCTGCTTGACCATCTGTCTGAGGATGAAATGCTGTGCTGAGATAGACTTGGGTACCGAGACAATTTTAGAATGCTTCCAAAAAGTGAGAAGTGAACTGGGTACCTCTGTCTGAGATGATAGATAGTGGAACACCGTGTAATCTGACTAACTCCCTGATATAGAGTTTGGCATAATCCTTGCCAGAATAAGAAGTACGAACAGGAAGGAAATGAGCTAACTTGGTCATTCTATCTATAATGACCCAAACTGAATCATGTTGATGACGAGTTCTAGGCAAACCCATCACGAAGTCAATGTTAACTTTTTCCCAATTCGAAGTAGGAATGGTGAACTCTTGCATGGAACCACTAGGTTTCTGATGCTCTATCTTAACCTGCTGACATGTAGAGCACTTAGCCACAAACTCTGCAATATCTCATTTCATCCCACTCCACCAATATATCTCTGACATATCATGGTGCATCTTAGTGGCCCCTGTATGAATAGAGTATCGCGCACCATGCGCTTCTACAAGAATTCGCTGCCTCAATTCATCTACACCTGGAACACATAGACGACCCTGACAACTAAGAACACCATCTCCCCTATGGGAGAAAACCTTATCTTTCTGATTCTGAACTGACTCTTTGAGCTTGACAAGGCTAGGATCCCTATCTTGTTTCTCTTTAACCTTGGAAACTAGAGATGACTCTGAACTACTATGAACTCATACACCACCCTCTGAAGAATCGACTAAGCGAACGCCTAGTCTGGCAAGCTGATGGATCTCCTAAGCCATCTTTTTCTTACTATCCTCAACGTGAGAAATACTACCCAAGGAGAGTCGAATGAGAGCGTCGGCCATAACATTAGACTTCTCCGAATGATAAAGAACACTCATGGCATAATCCTTCAAGATCTCTAACCACCTTCTCTGGAGAAGATAGAGATTTTTCTAGGAAAAGACATACTAGAGGCTTTTATGGTCTGTGAAGACATCTACATGAACTCCATAGAGATAATGTCTCCGAATCTTCAAGGTAAAACTACCGCTGCTAACTCAAGATCATGTGTAGGATAATTTTTCTCACGTGGCTTTAACTGTCTTGAGGTATAGGCTATGACCTTACCATGCGGCATGAGGACACAACCTAAACCCACTCTGGATGTATCACAATAGACTATGAAACCGTATGAACCATCTGGAATAGCTAGAACTGGAGCAGAGGTGAGTCGAGTCTTCAACTCTTGAAAGCTCTTCTCGTATGAATCTGACCATTGAAACTTAATCTTCTTCTGAGTCAATCTAGACATGGGAGATGCAATAGAATAAAATCCCTCAACAAACCATCTGTAATAGCTAGCCAAACCCAAGAAACTCCTAATATCTGATGGAGATAAAGGTCTGGGCTAGTTTTTTACTGCCTCAATTTTCTGAGGATCTACTCTAATGCCATCACCGGAAACAACATGTCTAAGGAATGCTACTGATCTTAGCCAAAATTTTCACTTGCTAAACTTAGCGAATAATTGGTAATCCCTGAGAGTCTGAAGAACAATCCTAAGATGGTCTGCATGATCACGCTCTTTGTGAGAATAAACCAGAATATCATCTATAAAGACTATGACAAACATGTCCAAGTACTGCTTGAACACACGGTTCATCAAATCTATAAAAGTTTTTGGGGCACTGGTAAGACCAAAGGACATGACTAGAAATTCAAAATGACCATACCGAGTACGGAAAGTTGTCTTCGAAATGTCATATTCTCTAACTCTGAGTTGATGATAGCCTGATCTGAGGTCTATCTTGGAGAAGTAACTGGCACCCTTAAGTTGGTCAAATAGATAATTAATCCTGGGAAGAGGGTATTTGTTCTTGACCGTGACCTTATTGAGTTGACAATAATCAATACACATACTAAGAGAACCGTCTTTCTTGCGTACGAATAATACTGGTGCACCCCATGGGGAAACGCTGGGTCTGATGAAACCCTTATTTAAGAGATCCTTCAACTGATCTTTCAGTTCCTTGATTTCTGTTGGTGTCATTCTGTATGGTAGAATAGAAATAGGTTGATTATCTGGAATAAGGTCTATGCCGAAGTCTATTTCCCTTTTGAGAGAAATTCCTGGAAGATCTTCGGGAAACACATCTGAGTATTCATTAACAACAGAGACAGTTTTGAGGCTGGGGTATTCAAAACTAGAATCTTTAATATGCATGAAATGATACACACACCCCTTATAAGTTATTTTCCTTGCCCGAAGGTAGGAAATAAGTTGACCCCTGAACGCTGAAATACTACCCTTCCACTCTAGGACGGGATCATTCGGAAATTGAAATTGAACTATCCTATTTCTGCAGTTGACTGTGGCATAGAAGGAATGAAGCCAATCCATGCCAAGAATTATATCAAAATCATTTATATCTAACTACACTAAATCTATTGACGTGGATTTCTAAGATATCATAACTAGCTCTGCAAATTCCCTTGTGGTTCTTACCACAAGTCTGACAAAGGGGATTCGTTCGGGAACTGCTAACACTGCCCTGAGATTTAGAGCCTGGCACTTTGTTTCTATTTCCATCTCTGAACTTTGACACTGGAGCACTGGCAGAGGAAGGAGCTGGAACGGCTGACTTGAAGTGAAACTATGAACGATTTCCTCCATCTAACTTGGGGTGAGCAAAGTTGAAATTACCTAACCTTGCTCTCTGGTTCTGCCTCTCCCTAGTCTTAAACATCTGCTCTTCTCCTTGTTGGGCATGGGTCATGAGTCTTGCTAAGGTCATATTACCGATCAGCATCGCAGACCTACACTCATTCACCACGCTATCGTTGACCCCTAACACGAACTTGCTTATCTTAGCTCTATTGTCTGCAACCATATGAGGAGCATACCTGGATAGCTGAGTGAATTTGAGAGAATACTCCCTAACCGTCATATTCCCCTGCCAGAGGTTGATGAACTTAAGAACTTTTTCTTTCCTTAGCTCTTGGGGAAAGAATCTATTTAAGAAGGCCGTGATAAATTCCTCCCACTCGATAGGGCCTGTATCATCTAACCTCTTAGACTTCTACTATTTGTACCAATCATGGGCAACATCCTGTAACTGGTAGGCAGCTACCTCAGCACTCTCAATAGAAGTATCACCCATGATGTCATTGACCTTATGGACATGGTCAATGAACTCCTGAGGGTCATCATCAGACTTAGACGAATGGAAGGATAGAGGGTCCATCTGGGTGAAGTCCTGAACCCTAACTATTTCGGAAGTGGCCACTAGATTGGCTGAAATGACTGGTTGTGGTTTGTTCTGTACAGCCATGGACTGAGCAAGTGCGGTAAATGCTGATCTAAACTCCACATGGGAAACATGTTCGCCCAAAGGATCTTCGGGCTGAGGAGCTCGCTGGTTTCTTCTCTTTAGGGCCATGTTCTGGAATAAGAGAAGAATGGATTAGACTGAGAGTTTAACTTGTGATTATGCTCACTAGCATGACATGAATAATGAAGAAAGGGGACTGTTCCTAAAATATTTTATAGCCTCCCACACATAAATGTGGCGTGCAACACACCTATGTACAAGACTCTACTAGATGCGGCTTCCAGACTTCCTAGGACTCTATTGAACCTTAGGCTCTGATACCAAGTTTGTAACACCCCAATTTGCTAAACCGGAATGCTACATGGTGCTCATGACCCCGAGGGACCACAAGATAACCCATGACTGATATCTATACCTATATACTGCAAATCATAGTATAATAATGAAGAATACATGGAACTGTAAGGCCATAAGGTTTAACTAAATACAATCATGTGGGTGAAAATGCCCAAAACAACTAAATCTGAATGTAAATCTGAAAGTAAATCCAAAAGCCTCTAAACTGTCTGAATAAGGAGTTAAAGGAACATGTCTCCAACTAACTCCGTAAAACTGAACTGAAGAATAAATAAATGAATCAAATCATATTGTCCTCCAATCAATGAGGACTCACTGTGTTTCTGTGACTGGAACGCTACCGCTACTGCTGGGCTGGAGCTCGTGTCTCGAAACCTATAGTGTAACATGAAAAGAAAGAACAATAGCGCAAATGTGTTAGTACAACTGGAGTACTGAGTATACGATGAAGGTAGGCTAAACATAAAGGGTTTCATGCATGAACAATAATGACTAACTAATATGAATGTGGGAGTGCAAACACACATATATAAAAACTGGGACCATGAATACGTGATAGCATGACCTGCAAGCTAATACATGGTTTACTAATAACCATCACGACTGATACTGAAACTGATAACATAAGCGACTGTATCTGACAGTCCTGTATATACTGAAATTTGAAGAACGCTCTGAGCTCTTTTACTGAGACTATTAATAATACTGATAACATGGATGACTGTATCTGACAGTCCTGTATATACTAAAATCTAAAGAACTCCTTAAGTTCTTTTACTAAGACTGTTACTGAAATTGTGGGAGGTAGTGTTTAACGGACATGCCCTATGTATGCTGTTATGGCTAAACTGGGGTCCAATCTCTGCCCCAACTGAAGGGGTGTCAATATCGTGCCACTGGTAAGGACAGTGGTGAGTGGCCCTTACCTGGAAGGTACTCAATGAGAATGGTGGGAACGCTAAACTGACGGGTTATGCCACCTCATCAACCCTAAGCTAACGGATTAAGATGTCTCAATCTACGCTGGCTACGTAGTTCTGAACACAAGGATTGCTACAAAGAATAAGTGAATTCCTCAAATTATACATCATGAACAACCAAATTTACATGTTTCCAACTCATATGAAATCTTGAATTCCCAAAAACATATGAAGATTCCATCTTGGGAATCACCCAATATCAACAACATGATCATCAACACCCAACAATATAGAAATCATACTTTATAATGAAAAAAAGGAAAAACAATCAAGCATCAACATGGGTATGATCATATCACCACAATCAACCAAGCTTTTGTATTTTAAAGATGGATTCTTGAACTCTATCAATGAATTGAATCCATAGATTAACACAATGCAAACCTTAGAAGGAAGATTCTTGATGATTGACGGAGGAATTTCCTTTAAGTCGGATCTTCCAACTTAATTATGCAACCCTAGTTGTTTTTTTCCTTTAGTTCTCTTGGATGATGAGCTTTGAGATGAAAATAGGGTTGCAGTAGGTTCGAATATATATATTTCGTAGGGTTAAGTTTAAGGACGTGTAAGGAGTATTTAAAGACTTAATTACCTTTAAAATAACTTAAGACGGAGTGTTTTTCACACCTATAATTGGCATAGGCAGCGCCCAAATAATCGTCTATGCTTTGGTTGGGCAGCGCCTAACCAATCACCTATGCTTGGGTTAGGCGGCGCCTAAGCCTATGCTTACTATCTCTCACGAAAATGGGCATAACTTTTCGCTCGGGTATTAGATTAAGGCCAAATTGGTATCGTTGGAAAGCTAAGTCAATTCTCTACTATTTTGTGGGTCTAAATCAGCCAAAATACCACATTAACATTGATTTATACTCATTCAAAGATGACCCTTGCAAAATCAAACACTAAAACTTGATAGATTCAAAAACTCTTTAGCTTGAATTACCTTAAGTGACTCATATGAACATGCTTAATGCATCATAAGCTATACTATCACTAGGATATTTATTGTAAGTCATGTACTCAAGTATGAATCACAAGATTAGGAATATTCGGGGTATTACAATATCTCCCCCTTGGGAACATTCATCCTCGGATGATAATTTACTAAGAAGGGATACAAGACAATAGAACCAGAACTAAACATGAAGAACTGAAACTTGATCTCATGACTGGCATGCTAAACATACTGAACTCGTGCACATCTGATGCACGAAAAACTGACACATGAATGCATGACTAAGTATGAAACGGTTAATAGGTACCACATTTATACTGGAAACATAAATGTGAAACTTAATAAGCTTAAGGAGAATTATTACCTTTGATTTGAATTGGCGGGGAAATGGTGAGGATACTTGGTACGCATATCTGCTTCTGCTTCCCAAGTATCTCCCTCATGAGACTGATTTCGCGAAAGAACATTGACTAGAGGTACTTCTTTATTCCTCAATCTACGAGTCTGATAATCTATGATTTCTACTAGAATCTCTTTATAAGAGAGGCTATTCTAAATGTCGATGCTCTGAATAGTGATAACAACTGTTTAGTCACCTATGCACTTCTTTAGAAATGATACATGGAAGATAGGATGGACTTAGGCTAGATCTGAAGGCAACTCAAGCTCATAAGTTACCTTGCCGAAGTGAGAAAGAATTCTGAAAGGACCAATATACCGGGGACTGAGTTTCCCTTTCTTGACGAAACTCTTCATTCCCTTCATGGGAGAGATCTTAAGATAGACATAGTCATTGACTTCGAACTCGAGATCCTTTCTACGAACATCTGCATAGGACTTCTGTTGGCTTTGAGCATCCCGGAGTCTCTCTCTAATCAACTGAACTTTCTCTAAGGCATCGAATACTAAGTCAGGACCTATAACTGAGGCCTCACTAACTTCGAACCAACCAATCAGAGATTTACATCTCCTACCATAAAGATCTTTGAATGGAGCCATCTAAATACTAGAATGATAGCTATTGTTGTATGCAAACTCAATCAAAGCCAAGTGGTCGTCCTAACTTCCCTTGATTCAATTGAACACGCCCTTAGCATATCTTCAAGAGTCTGAATGGTACTCTCTGCTTGACCATCTGTCTAAGGATGAAATGTTGTGCTGAGATGGACTTGGGTACCAAGACAATTTTAGAATGCTTCCCAAAAGTGAGAAGTGAAGTGGGTACCTCTATCTGAGATGATAGATAGTGGAACACCGTGTAATCTGACTAACTCCCTGATATAGAGTTTGGCATAATCCTCAATGGAATAAGAAGTATGAATAGGAAGGAAATGATCTGACTTGGTCATTCTATCTATACTGACCCAAACTGAATCATGCTGATGACGAGTTCTAGGTAAACACATCACGAAGTCCATGTTAACTTCTTCCCAATTCCAAGTAGGAATGGTGAACTCTTGTATGGAACCACTAGGTTTCTGATGCTCTATCTTAACCTGCTGACATGTAGAGCACTTAGCCACAAACTCTGCAATATCTCATTTCATCCCACTCCACCAATATATCTCTGACATATCATGGTGCATCTTAGTGGCCCCTGTATGAATAGAGTATCGCGCACCATGCGCTTCTACAAGAATTCGCTGCCTCAATTCATCTACACCTGGAACACATAGACGACCCTGACAACTAAGAACACCATCTCCCCTATGGGAGAAAACCTTATCTTTCTGATTCTGAACTGACTCTTTGAGCTTGACAAGGCTAGGATCCCTATCTTGTTTCTCTTTAACCTTGGAAACTAGAGATGACTCTGAACTACTATGAACTCATACACCACCCTCTGAAGAATCGACTAAGCGAACGCCTTGTCTGGCAAGCTGATGGATCTCCTAAGCCATCTTTTTCTTACTATACTCAATGTGAGAAATACTACCCAAGGAGAGTAGACTGAGAGCGTCGGCCATAATATTGGCCTTTCCCAAATAATAAATAACACTCATGTTGTAATCCTTCAAGAGCTCTAACACCTTCTCTGGAGAAGATAGAGATTTTTTTGGGAAAAGATATACTAGAGGCTTTTATGGTCTGTGAAGACATCTACATGAACTCCATAGAGATAATGTCTCCGAATCTTCAAGGTAAAACTACCGCTGCTAACTCAAGATCATGAGTAGGATAATTTTTCTCACGTGGCTTTAACTGTCTTGAGGCATAGGCTATGACCTTACCATGCTGCATGAGGACACAACCTAAACCCACTCTAGATGTATCACAATAGACTATGAAACCGTATGAAACATCTGGAATAGCTAGAACTGGAGCAGAGGTGAGTCGAGTCTTCAACTCTTTAAAGCTCTTCTCGTATGAATCTGACCATTGAAACTTAATCTTCTTCTGAGTCAATCTGGCATGGGAGATGCAATAGAATAAAATCCCTCAACAAACCATCTGTAATAGCTAGCCAAACCCAAGAAACTCGTAATATCTGATGGAGATAAAGGTCTGGGCTAGTTTTTTACAGCCTCAATTTTCTGAGGATCTACTCTAATGCCATCACCAGAAACAACATGTCTAAGGAATTCTACTGATCTTAGCCAAAATTTTCACTTGCTAAACTTAGAGAATAATTGGTAATCCCTGAGAGTCTGAAGAACAATCCTAAGATGGTCTGCATGATCACGCTCTTTGTGAGAATAAACCGGAATATCATCTATAAAGACTATGACAAACATGTCCAAGTACTGCTTGAACACACGATTCATCAAATCTATAAAAGTTTTTGGGGCACTGGTAAGACCAAATGACATGACTAGAAATTCAAAATGACCATACCGAGTATGGAAAGTTGTCTTCGAAATGTCATATTCTCTAACTCTGAGTTGATGATAGCCTGATCTGAGGTCTATCTTGGAGAAGTAACTGGAACCCTTAAGTTGGTCGAATAGATAATTAATCCTGGGAAGAGTGTATTTGTTATTGACCGTGACCTTATTGAGTTGACAATAATCAATACACATACTAAGAGAACCGTCTTTCTTGCGTACGAATAATACTGGTGCACCCCATGGGGAAACACTGGGTCTGATGAAACCCTTATCTAAGAGATCCTTCAACTGATCTTTCAGTTCCTTAATTTCTGCTGGTGTTATTCTGTATGGTAGAATAGAAATAAGTTGATTATCTGGAATAAGGTCTATACCGAAGTCTATTTCCTTTTTGAGAGGAATTCCTGGAAGATCTTTGGGAAAGACATCTGAGTATTCATTAACAATAGAGACTGTTTCAAGGCTGCGGTATTCAAAACTAGAATCTTTAATATGCACGAGATGATACACACACCCCTTATAAATCATTTACCTTGCCCGAAGGTAGGATATAAGTTGACCCCTGATCGCTGAAATGCTACCCTTCCACTATAGGACGGGCTCATTTGGAAATAGAAACTGAACTATCCTATTTTAGTACTCGACTGTGGCATAGTAGGAATGAAGCCAATCAATTCCAAGAATTATATCAGAATCATTTATCTCCAACTCTACTAAATCTACTGACATGGATTTCTGAGATATCATAACCGGCTCTGCAAATTCCCTTGTGGTTCTTACCAAAAGTCTGACAAAGGGGATTCATTCGAGAACTGCTAACACTGCCCTGAGATTTAGAGCCTGGCACTTTGTTTCTATTTTCGTCTCTAAACTTTCACACTAGAGCGCTGGCAGAGGAAGGAGCTGGAATGGCTGACTTGGAGCAAAACTGTGAACGATTTTCTCCATCTGACTTGGGGTGAGCAAAATTAAAATTACCTGACCTTGCTCTATTGTTCTGCCTCTCCCTCATCTTAAACATCTGCTCTTCTCCTTGCTGGGCATGGGTCATGAGTCATGCTAGGGTCATATCACCGATCAGCATCGCAGACCTACACTCATTCACCACGTTATCGTTGACCCCTGACACGAACATGCTCATCTTAGCTCTATTCTCTGCAACAACATGAGGAGTATACCTGGATAGCTGAGTGAATCTGAGAGAATACTCCCTAACTGTCATATTCCCCTACCATAGGTTGATGAACTTAAGAACTTTGGCTTTCCTCAGCTCTTGGGGAAAGAATCTATTTAAGAAAGCTGTGATAAATTCCTCCCACTCGATAGGGCCCGTATCATCTAACCTCTTAGACTTCCACTATTTGTACCAATCATGGGCAACATCCTGTAACTGGTAGGCGGCTAACTCAGCACTCTCAATAGAAGTATCACCCATGATGTCAATGACCTTATGGACTTGGTCAATAAACTCCTGAGGCTCCTCATCAAACTTACACACATGGAAAGATAGAGGGTTCATCTGGGTGAAGTCCTAAACCCTAGCTACTTTGGGAGTGGTCACTGGATTGGCTGAAATGACTGGTGGCCATTTGTTCTGTGCAGCCATGGACTGAGCAAGTACGGTAAATGCTGCTCTAAACTCCACATGGGAAACATGTTCGCCCAAAGGATCTTCGGGCTAAGGAGCTGGCTAGTTTCTTCTCTTTGGGGACATGTTTTGAAATAAGAGAAGAATGGATTAGACTGAGAGTTTAACTTGTGATTATGCTCACTAGCATGACATGAATAATGAAGAAAGGGGACTGTTCCTAAAATATTTTATACCCTCCCGCACATAAATGTGGCGTGCAACACACCTATGTACAAGACTCTACTAGATGCGGCTTTCAGACTTCCTAGGACTCTATGGAACCTTAGGCTCTGATACCAAGTTCGTAACACCCCGATTTGCTAAACCGGAATGCTACATGGTGCTCATGACCCCGAGGGACCACAATCTAACCCATGACTGATATCTATACCTATATACTGCAAATCATAATATAATAATGCAGAATACATGGAACTGTAAGGCCATAAGGTTCAACTGAATACAATCATGTGGGCGAAAATGCCCAAAATAACTAAATCTGAACGTAAATCTGAAAGTAAATCCAAAAGCATCTAAACTGTCTGAATAAGGAGTTGAAGGAACATGTCTCCAACTAACTCCGTAAAACTGAACTGAAGAATAAATAAATGAATCAAATCATATTGTCCTCGAATCAATGAGGACTCACTGTGTCTTTGTGACTGGAACGCTACCGCTACTGCTGGGTTGGATCTCGTATCTCGAAACCTATGGTGTAATATGAAAAGAAAGAACAATAGCGCAAATGTGTTAGTACAACTGGAGTACTGAGTATACGAGGAAGGTAGGCTAAACATAAAGGGTTTCATGCATGAACAATAATGATTGACTAATATGAACGTGGGAGTGCGAACACACATATATAAAAACTGGGACCATAAATACGTGATAGCATGACCTGTAAGCTAATACATGGTTTACTAATAACTGTCATGACTGTTACTAAAACAGATAACATAAGCGACTGTATCTGACCGTCCTGTATATACTGAAATCTGAAGAACACTATGAGTTCTTTTACTGAGACTATTACTAAAACTGATAACATGGATGACAATATCTGATAGTCCTATGTATACTAATATCTAATGAATGCCTTAAGTTCTTTTACTGAGACTGTTACTAAAATTGTGGGAGGTAGTGTTTAATGGACATGCCCTATGTATGCCGTTATGGCTAAACTGGGGTCCAATCTCTGCCCCGACTGGAGGGGTGTCAATATCGTACCACTAGTAAGGACAGTGGTGAGTGACCCTTATCTGGCGGGTACTCAATGAGAATGGTGGGAACCCTAAACTGATGGGTTAAGCCACCTCATCAACCCTAAGCTGACGGGTTAAGATTTCTAACCTACGCTGGCTACATAGTTCTGGAACACAAGGATTGCTACTAAGAATCACACCCTAAACTGGTGGGTAAGTTCCCATCCTTGGGTTCACTCGATGCTAACCCTTACTCCCATCTGGAGGGACCGAACATGAATAACTAATTGTACATGATGTAATCTTACTGAATTCCGTTGACTGGTGGAATGTTACTGATAGCTAACAACTGACTAAGATCCTGAGGTTTTACTGAGTCACATGACTAACTGAAGTCTATGGAATCATAGCTTGAGTTTGGATATTGTGAAATATGACATGGATCTAGGCACAGAGCTATTGTTTTCGGGTAAAAGTACCCCCAGGAATCGATGGAAAGAAACTGATACACATGACTAACTTGATCATAAGAGTATAGTCCATAATATATAATATCATAAGTAGGGATCTCATACTAAGTATGGTTATCAACAATGTATTGAATGGAAAGTATTTCATATCACATGGAAGTACTTGCACAATCTTAATATCATGTTCGTCTCATAATCATATTGGCAACACATACTAATTGCATGGAAGTTCATGTGGATTGCATGGTTATCATACATCTTGTTCATAAGTAGGATTTGCAAGTAAACCTAGCATAATCTCATAAGAATAGTTCATGAGTATTCCAACAACATTTACAAGGAACATTAACAACATAGAAGTCATTGGAATATAAGGGCATATCATGAATCTCACTTAGTCACAATTTACATATATTGCATGATTTCTAGTTCAATAGGTATTTTATCAAACACCTTACATGCACATCTTAAGAATGGGTGAATTCATCAAATTATACATCATGAACAACCAAATTTACATGTTTCCAACTCATATGATATCATGAATTCACAAAAATATATAAAGATTCCATCTTGGGAATCTCCCAATATCAACAACATGATCATCAATACCCAACAATATAGAAATTATACTTTATAATGAAAAAGAGGAAAAACAATCAAGCAACAACATGGGTATGATTATATCAGCACAATCAACCAAGCTTTTGTATTTTAAAGATGGATTCTTCAACTCTATGAATGAATTGAATTCATAGATGAACACTACGCATACCTTAGAAGGAAGATTCTTGATGATTGACGAAGGAATTTCCTTGAAATTGGATCTTCAAACATAATTATGCAACCCTAGTTGTTTTTCTCCTTTAGTGCTCTTGGATGATGAGCTTTGAGATAAAAATAGGGTTGTAGTATGTTTAGAAGATATATATTTCGTAGGGTTAAGTTTAGGGACGTGTAAGGAGTATTTAAAGACTTAATTACCTTTAAAATAACTCAAGACGGAGTGTTTTTTGACACCTAGAATTAGCTTAGGCAGCACCCAAGTAATCGCCTATGCTTGGGTTGGGTGGCGCCTAACCAATCTCCTATGCTTGGGTTAGGTGGCGCCTAACCAATCGCCTATGCTTACTGTCTCTCACGAAAATAGGCATAACTTTTTACTTGGGTATTGGATTAAGGAGAAATTGGTATCGTTGGAAAGCTAATTAGATTCCCTACAATTTTGTGGGTCTAAATCAGCCAAAGTACCACATTAACATCGAGTTATACTTGTTCAAAGATGACCCTTGCAAAATCGAACACTAAAACTTGATGGATTCAAAAACTCTTAGCTTGCATTACCTTAAGTAACTCATATGAAAATGCTTAATTCATCATAAGCTATCCTATAACTAGGTTATTTATTGTAAGTCATGTACTCAAGTATGAATCACAAGATTAGAAACATGCGGGGTATTACATCACTAAGAGTGGAAAGACCGTTGGTCATTTGAAGGAAGTTGAATGAGATATGTGGGTGAAGAATATACCAAGATTAAACAAATGAATATGAAGAAATATCTTGTGGTTAAGTGAAAAGAAGAACTCCAAACTCTCTAGGATAGGGTGAGAAACAATAGATAGTGATCGATTAAAAGGTGGATGAATTTGATGAGTCATAAAGTGATGAATTTCCCAATATGCAAATTCTCCCTCTATTTTCACAAAGGCTTAATGAGAAATGGAAGAGTGATAAGCTAAAGAAATTCATGGCTAAGCTTAGCAACCTATCTATCAATATCCCATTACTTGAGGCAACCCCAGAGATTCTGGGGTATTCTAAGCTTATGAAAAAATTAATGTCGAAGAAGAATATTGTTGAAGGTGACACCATTGAAGTCACCCATGGGTGTACAACTAACATAAGTAGTGCAAGAGTGGGAAAAAAAGAAGACCCCGAGGCCTTTACAATTCCATGCACTATTGAGACACATAAGTTTGAAAAAGCTTTATGTAACCTTGGTGCGAGTATTAATCTTATGCACATTGAAATATATCATAGGCTTGGATTAAGTACCCCCACTCCAACATCAATGATGGTTTTAATGGCAGACCAGTCTATCAAGAAACTTGTTGGTTTTTTGTTTGATATGTAGGTGAAAGAGTATAGATGTATTATTCCGATGGATTTTGTGGTGCTCAATTGCAAGAAGGACCAAGAGTTTCCAATTATATTTGGTCAACCTTCCCTTGCTATCGGAAATGCCTTTGTCAGTTTAGAGCTTGGGGCAATAAGGTTTAGAGTTCATGATGGTAAGTATCTTTTTGGGTATACCAAACGACGAAACAACCCATGGAGCTTCAAGTGGTATTGGTTACAAATTTCAAAATGAGAAAGTAAATGATAGGTCCCTTGAGCATCCAACTTGAAAAAGATGAAGGACGTCATTCTACGATGAAAACTAAGGTGCTATGTGGGAGGAAACCCATAAATTCCATGAAAGTGACTCGTATCCTTTGTTTTTAATTTAGTAGCATAGATTTTAATTTTTTAATAAATTAATCCATCCATTTGTCACACTTTAGAGTGTTTTTGATTGAGTTGAGAAGGGGAATGTGTGAATTTTTTCCATGTTGAACTGAATAGAGGAAAGTACATAAAAATGGAGTAATAAGCTGAAAAGGGGAAAATAGAGGTGCAAAAATGCCCTGAGTTACCACAATTGAAAGACCTGTGCCCCTGAAATCGAGGTCACTGCCTTTTTATGATGACGGACCCCGAACCTTCATCGTGGTAAATTCTATTTAAATTGACCATTGGTCTACCATTTTCTCACACTCCCTCTCTAAATTCTCTCTCAAATATTACCACTCTTGGTCATATATTTGACATATATAATTATCCTTGTATCCATCCTGCATGATTCCTCCGATAAGTACTTTGAATGCGTACTTTATTTGTTAAAAATAGGACATAGAATGCATGAAATAGGAAAGACATAAAACTATGTCTTTTATTGCTAAATCTTCGATTGAATCAAATTTGTGTGGTGATTAGAAGCTAAAAATGGTGTACACATATGTGGGGAAGTCTTGAGTACCCACATTATGTTCAAAATTGATAGAAATATAGTGTGCAAACCAAGTTCTCAATCAAACACCCAAATGAAGCATAACTAGTTTCTTTCACATTCTAAGGGCATGATCGAATTCTTAGGAACCTTGTTCAATGTTTTTTAGTGATAACTTACTATTTTGGAACATAATTTGTCCCTAAAATTGGAATTTTGAATTATTGAAAAGTTAGCCTGGCATAGTATCAAATACCGCAATTACGGTCACTGGATAGCAATTGCGGCTAGTGACCCGCTATCACTATAGTTAAGGCTGAATTTCAGCCTGGGCCAAAAATCTTGCACTAACAATTCTTTTCCAAACACTACATAACCATCTTATGAGCTTTATTAGATGACATAGTCTAGTTTATGCATGAAAATATTTATGAAAAATGTTGTTGTGTTGTCCTCATGTTTTTCAGGTTTACATCATGGCAAATTATGACCAAGCTCAGTTCATGATGCTTGAGTGTCGTAACCAATACTATAATGATCTTCCAATGACAAAGCTGCATCTGAAGAGGGGTATATGTTTGGAGAAAGTTTCAGAAAATTTCTAGCATTTCATGATAGGCTCATAGCCACTGGGTGGAGATTTTTTACCTGGATCCTTTCCAGTCAAATAAGTAATGTGTACGGGAGTCATATCTATGAATATATTCACTATTGAGTCCTGGGTTTGGTTGACCATCATTTGTAGCCAGGTCTCCCCTTACACCTATATAACAGCAATTCTAAATTTGTGTGCTAGGATGGTTGCTTGCATATAAGATGGCATTCCTTTGAATGTTGGTTGACTTGTCATCTCAAGCATGAAGTTCTTCACGAACCATAGTGGTACGCATCTCTTATTTCCTTCTTTTATTACTAAGCTATTCAGGAGAACTGGGGTGGTCGAGTACCATGGAGATACTTGGTTATGCCGAGGAACCCCTATTTATCCTCTCAAAATTTGGTGTGAGGGAGCATTGGGAAAGAGAATAAATAGAAAGATAGACTTGGGAAAGTTGACATATGAGGATCCTGATTGTTGTAGGCCATCCATAATCGAGCCTCTTGAGGATATCAGTATTGATTTGAGGGCCATTAGGGATCTTGTGTTAGGATTACACCAAGGGCGAGGAGAGCCTTCCACCACCTGCCATTCATATATGTTTCAATCTGATTATGAGAAGTATCTAGAGGACAAGAGGATGCAGGGAGAGATACCATTGCTAGGCATGAGAGTTCCTGATCATCTTTGGGAGAGTCTCACATAAAGATCCAAATATCACATTAAAAATAGTAAAAAGGGATAAAAAGAGGGATAAATTCTTTAACAAGATGTGGAAGGGACTAAAGGCCCTCAAACACCGAGACAAATTACCTTTCTCAAAAGTGGAGAGTGATGATGATGCCCTAGATGAGTGATCCAATCCTGTGGATGCAGGAGATGATGTAGAGTCTGAGGGAAATAACAAATCTTCATGTGGTTTTAGGGAGCACCTTTTTCTCTTTTTGTACTTTATTGTTTATACAGTTAGATTACTGCAAGTTTCTTAGTTGGCGGTGCCTATCTCTATATTCACTTTATTTGGACCTGTATTATTTAGATATTTCTTGATGTTTTGATAGTATTTTGGATATTTTTTATTTTTTTGTTGGGTTTTAATATTTGGGCACTCTGATGGTGCCCATATTTTCATGGATTAGTCATTTTGTTTCATTTTTAGATTTTTATTTTATCTTTATTTTCTAATGGTCATATCGGAGGAGCCTTTTTCTATGATAGATTGAGTGACGACATTCTTAAGGGAAATTGTCATGATTGGGTTTGAGCCATAGATGCAGGGGAAGTATGAGTACCCATAGCATCGAAACTATAAATGCAGCGGATGTCTGAGTACCCGTAGAATTTTATATTTGGGATCGCACGTATGTCTATGGAAAAGTTTGAGTAGCCATATGGTTTTCCCATATGAAAGCCAAAATGTGAGCGTCGGCTTGGTTTTGTTCCATAATAGCAAATTGTACATGGTGTAAATTCAAAGCACACACCCCTCTATCCAATTTTTTTTGAAAATCAAGGGCACAGACATGAGCGACCTTATAACAATACTTTATCTCTTTTTGTGACTCCAAAATCTTGGCTTGTACGAATTGGTAGATACTCTATTTTTTCTTTAGTGTGAAGGAAAATTGAGCCCTTTTGAGTAGTTTGCATGCCGTACACGGTGATCATATTCGTCCAAATCACATGCATACTTGTACCATCTAAAACTTTCCCCGTTAGTCTCTCAAGGATAATTTTGATTATTATTTGTTGGTGAAAAGATCCTAGGCTATTTTTGTGAACATAGGAACCCACTTTAGCTTAAATAGCCTACCCATGCTTAGGATAGTACCCTTAGTCACCCAATTCATGACTTTAAGCCTTTCTTTCTTAATTCAAAGTTTTCCCTCTCTTTAACCCTAGCCTCCTTTAACATGAAGAATAAATATTGAGGCTAAATACCTAAGTGGGGGGTATGATAATTTGAAAGAGATGAGTTTGGGCCGTGGTAGTGTTAGTGGAGGCCTATGAGCTAAGAATTAAAAAAAAGTGTAAAATAAAGAATGATGAAAACAAGAAGGTGGCATAGATTGAAAAAGAAACAAGCAAATCAAAGATGCCTTTAAAAACTTAGGTAAATATAGGTAGCTAAAATAGGCATGAGTAAAGTGTGAAAACAAAAGAAGTGGCCCATGTCAAAAGTTTGATGGAATAGTTTGGACGTTCAAGGACGGTGTAACCATTTTGTTCCTAAATGATATCCTACCCTTCCCCGAACCTACGTTACAAGATTAAAAAGCACTTTAAGATCTCCAACCAAGTGTATTCATTATAGTGGTGATTTAAAATAAGGGCAAACCTATGACATGGTATTTGTTAGCTTCGGGAGTCTTTTTCAGATGGGGAGTTTTGTACTTAATCCCCTTGTTTCATATTAGATAATTTGGTGTGGGGGGTATCCTTCTTGTGAGAAGGAATGTGAACAACTTGAGGTGGGTGATATTGTCATCTCCCAAATAATGAGGGACAAAGAAGCATAGTGGAGTTGAGGTCAATAGAGAGTCACTTTTAGAGTGTTAGTGATTGTTTCATTTTTTCTCTTTAAAGACCTTTGAATCTTTGGGATTGTATTTCATGATGAAGGGTGTCGTGAGAATAGCTTTGTTCATGTTTGAATAGCTACTCGTTGTAGGAATCAAGTTTGAACTCATTGTGATCATTGGATTGTATAAATAGGCTTAAATTTTCATTGTCTCATTGAGTGAGAAGTAGTGTTGCTTGAGGACAAACAAAGGTTTAAGTTGGGGGTGTTGATGAGTGGTGAATTTACCTCTCATTTGCATTAAACATTCATGCACACTACTATGATTTGAACATATGAATGAGACAAATTTGTGATTGAATGCACTAATTTCCACATTTTCTAGGCTTACGGGTGATAAGAAAGAAAGATGTGGATTCGAGCCAAAAAGGATATAAAAAATAAAAGAGAAGTACAACTGGAAGACCTAGAGGCAGAATTTGGAATCAATTACCGCGATAGCGGTTTGAGAGTCGCAATCGTGGTCAATAAAGATTGGTCAAAGGTCCACAATTATGATATTCTTAGTGCGGTCGCGACTGTCGCAATCGCAGAAATCTACAGCGATCGCAGCTTGGCAATTTTATGCCCAGGGCAATTCTGTCTTTTTTCTCAGCTGACCCCAAATCCCTATTGCTAAAACCATTTCCCATTTGGCATATCATACTTTGAACAATTGAATTTTGGCAATATTGTAATCCAACTAATTGGGGAAACTTGTGTGTATGAATTTTCAATGTGATTTTGGAGAAATTGAGGTTTAAATTGAAGAATCTTTTCATTCTCTATTATTATGGTTGTTTTGAATGAACCTTGGGGTATATTTATTTCTCTTTACTTCATGAGTATCGAAGCATTCATTGTCTTGGGATTATGTTGAACTAAGGTGCAATTATATGTGGTTTGTGATGTATTTGTGTAAACTCTAGTTTGTTGATGATAGGTTTCACTATTGCTTGTTTGAATTAGTTATGGTTCGTGGGTAAAAATCCCAAACACCCAAAATAGGTTTGTAGGTGAAAACACTAAACTCTTGAAAGCTTACATTATCCTTGAAAGGGAGATGTGGGTGAACTTTTGGAACCCATACCATCCTTGAAAAAGGGATGTAGTGAACAATAATGGATATAGGTCGCTATATTTTCTGTATCTTAGAAATAAGCGTGAATAGAAGGTTAGTTATGTCTTGGGCATTTTCTTAAAAATAGGGATGGACAATTGAGGTATTTGGTGGTTTTAAGTGACACACTTGTTAGGTGCTCGAAAGGGTGAATAAGTGATATTCTTGAGCTTTTGTTGACAAGATAGCTTCAAGGACCTTCAACCTAGCCTACCATATCATTAATAACTAGAATTTTCACCAAATAATCATGTTCCCATGCATAACTTTCCCTTAGGTAGACATAATCCTAAGATCCTTCTCATATTGATTTTTCCATCACAAGTGTTGTCTTAGTTTGTTGATTCGATTAAACTTTGATTAATCCTTGTTCCAAATCAACCTCCCATTTTAAATCTTGTACTTTGCTTTGTTTACATTATGGGTATCTTTTTAGTAACTATTAACACCCTTAGGACTAGAAATCTAATTTTTCTCCTCGTGGGTTCGACCTCAACATAAGCTGAGCTATTGACAACGACTGTCCTCTACCAATTTAAATTGTATAGGTAAGTGTTATCACATATTTACAAACTTGGCCCCCACAATCGAATTTGAACGAAAAAGTGAAAAACCCATCGTAAGCCCCCATACCCCTGGAAGGTACAAACAAGATAGTACAACCTATCACCATCAGTTATCAATTCTCACAATGGAACTAGAATTCTTCCATGCCATGCCTCACCATATCCATTGATTATCCATTAGCCATCATTTATCAACTAACCACTAATTATCAACTAATCATTATTTAAAAACTAATCATCATTTATCAACTAAGCATGATATCACTATAATTCATTGGTATCATGCCACATTATGACCATTTCCTCATTTCCAAACTTAGTTAGAATCATTATTGTCAACTTCACTCCTCGATATCATCATATCATGATAAGTATATCATCATACTATAATGTGTATATCCGGACCCGAACCAGTAAGTATAATCAACAATATCATCATAAACATCATCATCTATGTTATTCTCTATATTATCACCAAGATCATTAATTATCATCATCAATATCATAGCCATCCTCTGGACTTACACCAGGCCTAATAATCGATATCATCATTATTATCCGAACTAAAATTGGTATTTGCGTAGTTCATAGAATAATCAATATCCAAACTTATACTGGTACCATATCATCAGTACCATGGCTAATAGCATAATCATTAGAGTATCCAATAGCATAGCTAGTTAGCATGATCACCAATCATAATCGAAGCGTGATATCTAGCATAATCGCCGATATAGTTAATAAGCATGATCTTTAGTATACACAATAGAATGATCGCTAATAAAACCACTAACTTGGTCAATGGAATACTCAATTACCGCATTAATAGCCTAATCAATCGTTTAATCAATATCATAATCAAGGGCTTATTCAATTGCATATTCAATATGTTATTCATAGTGTATTAATAAGAATTAGTCCCTATGGCAACCCATCATAACCATCATGTACTAAGAAAAGGTCTTCAACAACTAACAAAAGTAATTGCATAAGGTGAGTCAAAGAGCCCATTTCAAAATCCCAAAAATCCTTTACCAAGCAACATCTACCCGGACTAGTCTAAGGTATCTTAATTCACTATTAGATGTTGGATAATCCATAACTAGCCCTAGGATGGAAATTCCTCCTAATAGAGGGAAACTAAGTGAATTCCACCTAAGGTAATGACACTAGGGTAAGTTCAATCCTAAATTTATGTGACCAAAGCAATATCCTCATTAGTTGAGTAACCAAAGCATTCCCATCCTAAACAAGAGCCAACAAGGTCAACTTCACCTAAGGTATGGTTAACTAAGATAATTTTGCCCAAAAGAGATATCCAAAATAACTTAAATGGTCCAAGTAACCCCAATATTATAATATATCATAGTAATACATAAAACCCATCCCAAATCCAACACAATATAATAAACATACTATGAATTAGCTCAATCTAAAAAGGGGTAAAACCTAGCCACCCCGGATGCCGGAGAAAGCTCAAAAGATATGCTAAATCACCATTTTCCCCTTTCGAGAAGCTTTTGCAAGATGCCAAGCATTTAAAGTCACATTCTACTCAACAATACGAAAATAACAATACCCATATTGCACCATTGTGCTTTCGATAAAATATTATACCAAAATCCCATGTGGGTGCCACTTCCTGAAATACATTTTCACAACCAACCAAACATTTTCACATGCTCAAGAAGGCATTACCCCCAAAAATGGGTGAAATAAGAGGTAATATGGGGCTAAAATCAAGCCTTCAAGGTTTAGGGATTCTTAAACAAGAAATGAGAAAAATCTACCATGAAAAGGGTGAAATCTTAACAATAATTGAAAGATAATCACGTAAACAAGTGTTAGCCAAGTTCCCAAATCATCCACAAGCTTCAATTTCAAGCTATCTCGCAATATAGAGTTTTAGCTCTCTTAGAAATAGATGAATAATGTCAAAAATATGCTAAAAGAGGACTATTTATACACATCCCAAATGATCAGGTGTCTCTATCGCAACAATCACTTTTGAGACAATCGTTATTATGACTCTAATATCGTGATCAAAATTTAGCAAAGCTAAATCGCATCTCGCTATTGAAATTTACAACCATTTGCAATTGCAATCTACCAAGGCGTGAATCACATATAGTTATCGCAATTTACTATAATTGCGATCGCGATCGCACTAGCAAGCCTGATGCACTAGATTTTTTCTAAGTCTGGAATGGACCTTCACTGAATGCTCGGGATTCATTCAGGACCACATACGTGCAAACAAACTATTCTACCATATCGATTTTGATGCTTCGAACTCAATGGCACAGTCAAAGTTTCCATCCAAAGTCATTTGACATAATATGGGTCCCATACCCCATTTCCATTTTTTTAACTTTCCAATCAATAGGTTAAAATAAGTTTGAGTTCCACGGGACGTAAACCAAGAGTCCACCCAGCCTAAAATTAAAATTCCATAGCCACGGGAATAGTCAAAATTTGCATTTGAGGTTGTTTCACTGATGTTTTTTCTCGGTGTACATTTAGAACTAGAGAAGACTTCAAAATAGGGTATTGGCTCTAAAAAAACAAATGAACCTATCATAAATGACTTGGGGGCACTATAGGAAAGCTTTAACGGCAAATAAGTGGAAATATGGAAAATGACCCTTCACAATAAACACTGCTAAAGGAATTTTCAACTAGGAAAGTTAAGGATTAGGATGTACCCTAAGCCTCGAACAGGTGATCATACTGGGTCTGCATCTCATTCTCGATCTCATAAGTATCCTCCTCTACTAGGCGGTGCCTCCACTGAACTATAACTACAAGAATCTCCCTAGTGTGCAACCGCCTGACATCACTAGAAAAAATGAGCATAGGCTCCTCCACGAAGGCTAATCGCTCATCCAACTGAACTGAGTCCTATATAAGCACACGAGATGGATCAAGAATATATCATCGCAACATAGACACATTGAAAACTTGATGGATAGCAGCTAAATATGGAGGTAAAACTAACTCATAAGCCACTCATTAACTTTGCAAAGAATCTAGAAAGTTTCAATATATTTAAGGTTGAGCCTGACCTTCCTCTCGGACCTTATCACGCCCTTCATGGGAGACCCACATAAGAATAACCAATCACCAAATAAAAATTTCAAGGCGTGAAGCCTATGGTTTGTATAAGCCTTCTACCTACTCTAAGCTACTCTAAACTTGTCTTAAATCACCCTGACTCTATCCAATGATTCCTAAAGCAAATCAGTACTGCAGGGCCGAGTCTCAGAAGTGTCAAACTATCAAATAAGAGAATGGCATCGCCTACCATACAGGGCCTCAAATAAACTATCTCATGCACATTGATATTAAGAAATCTCTTGGCACTGAAAGACATATGAATAGGATGGAAATGTGTCAACTTGGTCAACCAATCCATAATTATCTAAATACCATCGGAAGTACAAGGAAATCCACTAATAAAATCCATGGTAATTCGCTCCCACTTCAACTTGAGAATAGGCAATCTCTAAATCAATCCACCTGGTCACTAATGCTCGGCTTTCACCTGTTGACAAAAAAGTCAACAAGGTACAAAGTCCTCCACATCTCTCAATATTCCACTCCACCAATAATGTTGTCTCAAATCTTTATACATCATAGCTACACCTAGATTAATAGAATATTAAGAGCTATGAGCCTTGTGCAAAATCAACTAAATCAAGTCATTAATCCTCAAAACACAAATACATCTATAAAACCTCAAAATGCCCTCAGAATCTATGGTGGTCCTCTAGGATTCACTACTAAACACCTGATCGCAAAGGAAGCAAAGCTTATTATCCTAAAACCGACGATCTCAAATTTGCTCAAAAAGTGAAGACCTCACCTCAACTCTAGAAAGAATCCTTCTATTGTCTGAAACATCAATGTGAACTATCAAGTTGGATTAGGACTGAATGTCTTGTGCCAAAGGCCTCTGAGAAACATAAATACAATCCAAACAAACCGCACTCAACTCCTTCTATCTCAAGACATCTGCTATTATATTTGCCTTGCCTAAATGATATAATTTAGAGATATCCTAATCCTTAAGCAACTTCATCCATCTATGATGTCTAGTATTAAGCTCTCTCTAGGTCATAAAATATTGAAGAGTACGATGATCAATGAAAATATCATAATGCACACCATAGAGATAATGCCTGCAAATCTTAAGTGTGAAAACTATCGCCACCAACTCCAAATAATAAGTGGGGTAGTTGCACTTATGTACCTTAAGTTACCTTGAAGCATAAGAAATAAGACGACCCTACTATACCAACACACAACACAAGCCAACACTGGAAGCATCATAATACACATTAAATCCCTCACCCTCTACAAAAAGATCTAGAATAGAAGTTGAAGTGAGAAAATCCTTAACATTTTCAAAATTTGACTCACACTCCTTGGACCATCTGAAAGGAACCTTCTTTTGAGTCAATTTGGTCATAAGTGTAGAAATAGTAGCAAAACCCTCGACAAATTGTCTATATTAATCGGCCAAATGAATAAAGCTACAAACCTAGGTCGGCAATATAGGCCTAGCCCAATCAAGAATAGCCTCAATCTTTGTATGGTCTACCATAATCCCATGCTCAGACACCACATGCCCAAGGAATGTCACCGACTCAAGCCAACACTCACACTTAGAGAATTTGGCAAAAAGCACTTGATCTATCATGGTCTAGAGCACAATTCTCAAATATTGCACGTGATCCTCTCCACTCCTCAAATACACAATGATGTCATCGATGAATACAATCATGAAAAAATTCAATTATGGTCTGAACACTCGGTTCATCAAATCCATAAAGTCATATGGGGCATTGTCAACCCAAAAGACATCACTAGGAACTCATAATGACCATAATGGTTCCTAAAAGCTGTCTTCAAGATATCCTCATCCTGAATCCTCAACTGCTGGTAATCAGATCTCAAATCAATCTTAGAAAACACCATTGCACTCTGAAGCTAGTCGAACAAGTCTTCAATGTGAGGCATAGGATTATGGTTCTTCACTGTCACCTTATTAAGCTGCCTATAATTTATACACATATGCATGGAGCCATCTTTCTTCTTCACAAACAACACAGGATCTCCCCAGGGAGACATACTTGGTACAGAGAAACCCTTACCATAAAGATCCTAAAGATGAGAATTCAGCTTCTTAAGCTCGGTAGAAGCCATAAGGTAAGGTGCAATAGAAATAGGTTAGGTGTCAAGATCAAGATTAATTTCAAACTTAATCTCACGAGTAGAGGGACGACCAGGCAGATCACTAGGTAAGATATCAGGAAACTCACAATCTAAAGTGCTGAGGCAAGTGACAAACTTTTCACGCTAACATCACAAATATAAGTGAGGTAAGAATCACAACCCCTCAAAATAAGTCTCCTAGCACACATATAAGAGAGAATCCCCATTGTCTCATGGCTAATAGGTCCCTGCTACACGACTAGGGGTATGCTGGGCAAGGCCAAGGTAATAGTCTTGGGAAAATAGTCCATGACCACATGATAGTGGGATAATCAATCCATGCCTAGAATCACATACAAATCCACCATATCTAACATAATAAGATCAAAATGAGTATCAACATCCTTAATAGTCATAATATAGAATCTGAACACTCAATCCACTACTAAAAAATCACCCATGGAGGTAGGTAAACTCAAGGGAATAGATAATAAATCCCAAGATAACTCTAATTGTGGACCATTATAAGTAGACGGATAATAATAAGTGGATCTTGAATCAAATAAAGCAAAGGTCAATTGACGGCATACAAAAATCATACCTGTAATAATAACATCCAAAGACTCAGTCTCGGTCCTAGTAAGTACCTCATATAACTAACCACATTCGGCACCTGGCTGGGGTCATAATTGATATCTTTTCCTACCTATGGAAGACCCAGCTCAAGCACCCTAGGGACCACTCCTACGACCTTGATAACCACTTTTAGCAGAGGGATGAACTACTCTAATAAGAGAAACACCCCAAGTTAAAGAAAAAATCACCCTACAACTAGGGCACTCTTATAAATAGTGACCAGGAGCTCCAGAACTATAGCATATACATAATATGAACTAGAACTAGAAGATTTAGTTGACCCAGAATAGCCATCACGCCTAGAGTAACAAAAAGATGAAACCTTCAAAGACTAACCGTCACCTTGACCAGGGCAATCACTGGCATTAGAGTGACCTCCATCAGTAATCTGAAGCATTGGTTGAATAGGTTTACTAGGATAACTCTAAGTCTTATATTGTGGATATGAAGGATATCTACCAGAAGAACTACTACCTCTGAATTAGGAACTACTATAGCTCTCACTAAAATCACCATGATACCTAGGCCTCTTAATGTTTCTCCCTCAGAACTGACGATGCATCTTTTCTATCACCTAAGCACCACTAGAAATCTCAGTAAAAGACCTACTCACAACAACTAAACTCTAAGTAGACATATAAAAAGGAAGTCTCAATCCTCACATAAAGAAATGAACCCTCACATATTCATTACCCAGAATAGAAGTGGCATGCCTAGACAACTCATAAAAATGAGCCTCATACTCCATAATAGTCATGTAGGCCTGCTCAAATCTAGAGAACTGATCCCTCAAACAATCCCTAAGGTTGCGAGGCATGTACTTCTCTAAGAATATCTTAAAGAACTGAGTTTATGTTAAAGGAGATGATCCAGCTGGCCTAGAATCAAGATAAACTCTCTGTCAATGTCGAGTAGCCAAGTTCAACTGATATATGGTGTAATCCACAACATGAGTCTCAACAAGGCCCAAATTATGAAGTTGATGCTCGCTAGAAATCAAAAACCCAAATGCATCCTCCCCCAAAGATCTAGAAAACCTAGGCGGAGCCAATCTCAAGAATCTACCCAACATATTTTGCTCTTCGGTAGAAATAAAAGGTTGGGAAAACACTAGTTCAGTAACTATAAACTGAGCAATCATTGGGGTAGAAGGGACCACCACTCTAAGAGCTATAAATAGAGGTTACATCCCTAACTCAGAACCATTTTCATCTTAGGCTATGCACCATCAGATGGCGTAGCACCAAAAAACCCTAGAAATTGAACCAAAACATCTCTGAGCACTGAAGAAGAAATAAATCTAGGTGGAGCCTGGTCCCATATCCTACTGATAAGAAATGAACATCATTATTTTGATCCACAGAACTTTACTAGACACTTACTCTGGTACCAAAAATATCGGTGAAACCTTGGCTCCGATACTAATTTGTAACAACCCAATTTATGATTTATGATGACACCTACTCTATCCCACCATTAGGTAAGCCAAACCATAACTCAGTGCTAAACAAAATAGGTTCACTTGGTAAAAAATGCCTACAAGGTGAGAAACAACAAGTGAGACTTATAAATAAAATAGGGTTTTAGGAATAGATAAAAGATAGTCAACACATAGATGCCATCCCATGACCTGATAGAGCCAGTATAAGAGCAACTATAAATACAGCCTAAGTATTTAAAATAGTCAATAAAATCTATTTTGAGACTAAATACTAGACATAAGCAAGATATAAGGAAATGGGTGACTCTGACTCTAAAAGCTCACTCTATCTCTAAAAATAAACACAACACGAACATCAATCAATGATAGAAATTGTACTCAGGTCTGCAACAAAAAGGTACAAAAGTGTAGTATGAGTACCAAAACAATGAGTACTCAGTAGGCATCATCAATCAATTGAGATAAATTATGATATAAATATGATAAAATACAATATAATGTAACTAAGTCATGATAGAAAGGCAAACCTGAGAACTAATCTAACATCGTTGTGCATAGTTAAGTAAGTAAACCAAAAAAACAGCACGACATAACATCAATCATCAACACATAGTGCAGAAAAGTAAATAAACCATCACAAGCCCCCATACGACTAGAAATTACAAGTAAGATATTAGCAATCACCACCATCATTTATAAACTCTCATGATGCAACTAGAATTCTTACATGCCATGCTACACCATATCCATCATTTACCTATTAGGCATCATTTATCAGCTAACCTTTAATTATCAACTAATCGCTAACATTATTTATCAACTAAAGACTATTTATCAAAAAATTCACTCATATCATTTCATGTCATAACCATTTTTTTATTTATAGACTTAGCTAGAATCACTATTGTCAATCTCATACCCCGATATCATCATATCATAATAAGTATAGCATCACAGTATAATATGTATATCCAAACTCAAACCAGTTAGTATAATCAAAAATATCATCATAAATATCATCATCGATATCATTTTCTCTATCATCACCAACCTCATGAATTATCATCATCAATATCATAGTCATCCTATAGACTTGCACCGGTATAATAATTGATATCATCATCATTATCGGAACTTGAACTGATATTTGCATAGTTCATAGAAAAATCAATACCTGGACATATACTGGTGTTACAATATGGGGTTTGAACCACACTATATGGCACCAGGTCCCTTAAAGTTAGTCATAGGCAATAACATAATAAAGTTATTGAAAATTTAAAACCTTGCAGGAATTTAAAACACAAGTATTTAACGTGAAAATCTCCGTGCTCAAGGGAGGAAAAACCAAAGTTTGCCCTCATAAGTAGTTCAACAATCAACTATAATCAACCTCTTAATTACAAACTATAAAGAATCTAACTCTAGGCTCCATTAGTTTGGAATAACTCTATTATAGACCTACCTTGGAAACTCTGCCAAGAACACACCTCAATACTAATTAACTCCTACCAATATTGAACTCATGTAACTCTACCTAAGTAAGAAAACAAGGAAAACATTACTCTTATAACCTGAGTAACTCAATTATAAACCAAGACTCCACTCAAGAACACACACACTCTCTCAGCATAAAAAGAGTGGAACTTGAACAACGTTGCAAAAATTCATTTTTGCCTTTTTCATTCTTTGAATATTAAGGATTGTGAAAACTTACCAATTGAGAAACATTCTTTTATTTTTATAGTGGAATAATGATTAGGGTATAAATATGATTTGGCCAAGTGTCTTGACAGGTACACATCTCACCCATATAGTTTATTATACTAGAATGACAAAACTATGCAATCCTTGTGACAGCTGTATATTTCTATGAAGACCTAGGGACCTGGTCCCTTGTTGTCAGCTAATCATCATCAAAAAAAGATATAACAATTTCCCCCATTTTGATGATGACAATCCATAGAACTTGGGGTATCAAATTTATTCACCTTGTTCAATCAGAGTGATTGCCACAACTGTCTTTGAATATTACCCCTATCATTATATATGATGTTTTACCCTATCAATATACCATAATGTTTGAGCAAAGTTCTTCTCTCTGTCACTATGTTATTCCATTAGGCTTCACTAACATTAAACGCATATGCACCAGGTACCTGATCCCTTACACATCATGAAACACATAGACCTGGTCCCTACCACATAAATTTAGTGTTCCTCCTTTTGGCATCATTTGAATATGATAACAGTAAACCAAGAGTAAAACTAGCATAAGTTTGTTAAATCATGGTCATTGGGGAAACACTAACATAAAGAACAACCTTAAAATTAAGGAAGAGTCAAATAAAACATACATACTGAGATTTATTCATACGTAAAAGGTAAGTATCATTACAGTGCATAATTTAAATATTCCAAAAAAAAGCCACAAGAATCAAGAAAGATTAATAGGTAAAGAACTTGAAAAGATGTTTTGGAGAAGTAGAACCATGTTATTATTCTATGTAGCATTACAGTGTAACAATTCCTTGGTTAGACGCCTTATCTCTGTATTCAAACTAAGAATATCATCAGTCAAAGTTGAAATTCTCTTCTTTAGTTTAACATTCTCAATTCTAAGCGCTTCAGAGACACTTGGATCCATTTTGGAAAAATGTTGAATTGTCACTTGTAATTTGTTGATCTCTCAATCCTTAGCAACTATGTTGAAGTTGAACTCCTCTATTATCTTGCTGATCTCACCTTGAAAGATGTCACCTGATATCAATTTCAGACACTCAGTTTAGACCAGAGTTTTCATACCAAATAGTTGTAGCACAATTCTAATAGTTCCATTCTCACAAATATTGCAAAAATGATCAAACACTTTGTTTAACCAATATCCATAAGGCATGGCATATTTTCCATTTTTCTCATGAACAACCTTATGTATGTGCTCCATCACTAAGGCAGGTAAACAAATGAAATCAAAATTGCTAATACACCTCATCATATACAAATCAGCAGGTGAAGCAATGTTCCTCTTTTGTGATCTAGGCAGAAACACTTTGTTAATAAAATCAAAGATAATTGGACTTTTGAGTGATTTTCTATTCACTATAGCCACAGACTTTTCTTTAACTTTTAATGTATTTTCCATTAACTCTATTAGTGGTTGTTGCTTTGAGATAGTCCTCATACCACAGATAAAAAATCTAATGTGGAATAGAATTCCTTGACTACCTTATTAAAACTTGTGGGAATAGGTCATTCCATAAGATGGATTCATCCTTGATATTTAACAAGCTCAAGTAATTTGATCATATCAGGTTTTGTTAACACACTTGGGTCAAAGATTCTCATAGATAGTACCTTTTGATTTTTCAAGAACCTGTTTCTCACTTCTATAGTTACAACCTTTCTTTCCTTTTCCAGTTTTCCCTTAAAAGCATTGATGGGCTCTTCCTCAATAATTTTCACTTCATAAAACTAACTCTTTCAGAAGTTTGTTGCTTCTCTTCCATCCTTCTAGACTTCTCTTTAGGATTTTTTGTTATCTAACAAACATTTTGTTCCTTAGGACCAAATATACTCTTTCTTGGTATATTCAATAGTAAGATGAGATTTTTGGCAACCTAGGTATCATCAATCAATAGACTACCAAAAATATTATGAGGTTTCAGGGATGAATCTTCACCAACGAGTTGAGTGAAGAAGGAATTTGTCTTTTTAAAAGTAGAAGAAGAAAAGTGTTTTTCAAGAGGATTTGAGAGAGAATTTTTATCTATGCTAACTTAGAGTCCTTTAAAAGACACAAGAATGGGGAATTTGTATCTATATGGAAATTCTTTTCATAGGAGGGATATTTTTTTACTAGATTATTCCTTTTGGTAAGAAGAGTGGGTACAACAAGATTTAAAGGAACAAATAAGAACAAGAAAGGGTTTTTTTTTAGAATGAGATATGACCAATTTGAATTTTGGGGTGACTCATCCTTTTTCTAGAATCGGATAATTTTTTGACAAAGAGAGAGAATGGACACAACCCTTTTAGACCCAAAAATACACATTCACGATACTAACTTGAGAGATGGGACCAGGTCCCTCTCCTTTTTAAGTGAATCCTCAACTTTGTGCATGTTACATTTATCCTAATCACATACTTAGTTAGACCAACAAGTACATACTTTACCAAGGTTACCTGTATCCTAATCATAACCATTTTTAGAAAGAACAACTGATTCATCTACTATGTCAAATTATTTTGACCAACCCCATCCTCATCCTATTTTTCACAAAATTGTTCCTTGTGAAAATCCTTAGTAATTATGTCAATTATTTGATATTTAGTCTTTAAAAAATTTATGCAAATAGCTTTCTTCTCTACATTGTATCTCAGAAAGTGATTTCTCACATCAATGTGCTGAGTCCTCTTATGCTACACCGGATTCTTGGCTTTGTTGAGAGCACTTGTGTTGTCACATATCATAGGGATAGTGTCTGGGACAATCCTAAAGTACTTTAGTTGTTATTTGATCCATAATAATTAAGCAAAATAAGAAGTTATAGCTACATACTCAGGTTTAGTCATAGATAAAGCAACTAAATTATACTTTATAGAACCCTAAGAGATTAGCAAAGAACCCAAAAATGAGCCATTCTTGGGGTACTTTTACTATCTACCAAATATCCAGCATAATCAACATCAGCACACCCTACTAGATAAAAACTATCTCTAGAAGGATAATACAGTACCAGGTCCCTTGTACCTTTTGGTACCTAATAATTGTTTTTGCAGCTTTCAAATGAGACTCTTTAGGATAGGCCTAAAATCTTGCACATATTCCCATACTAAACACAATATTTGGCCTACTGGCAGTGAGATATAGTAAGGGTCCAATAATCCCACTACACATGGTCTCATTAACTGAGGGACCAAATTCATCATTATCCATCTTGAAGATGGCTCCAATTGGAGTCTCAAAAGGCTTGGCATCTCCGATGTTGTATTTCTTCAGTAACTCCTTGATGTACTTCTCTTGATAGATCATAGTCCGTTAAGATATTTTCTTGATCTACAAGCCTAGGAAGAAACTCAATCCTCCAACCATGCTCATTTTAAATTCAGTCCCTATTAGATTTGCAAACTCTTCACACAGGGATTCAAAACTAGCTTCATAAATAATATCTTCAACTTATATCTGAACAATCAATAAGTTGCTACCTTTGGACTTTAAAAAGAAAGTATTGTAAATTTTTCCTCTTTTAAATGCATTTTCTAGAAGAATCTTTGAAAGTCTCTCATACCAAGACCTAGGAGCTTGCTTTAAACCATAAAGATCTTTGTCAAATTTTAGTACATGATGAGAAAAATCTGCATCTTCAAAACCTGGAGGTTGTTTGACATAGACTTTTTCATTCAAATTTACATTTCGAAATGCACTTTTGACATCCATTTGGAATAGTTTAAACCCCATATAGGAAACAAAGAATAAAAATACTGATTGCTACTATCCTTGCTACAGGAGCAAATGTCACATCATAATTAATTCTTGCCTCTTGGTTATACCCTTGAATCACCAACCTTGCTTTGTTTCTGCTGATAGTTCTTTGTTCATCCTGCTTGTTTATATACACCCACTTAGTCCCAATAATTCTTTTATCAATAGGTCTTGGGACCAGGTGCCAGACTTTACTTCTCTCAAATTGCTAAATCTCCTCCTACATTGCATTGATCAAGTCAATATCTTTTAGAGCTTCTTTCATATTTTTAAGCTCAATTTAGGATAGGAATGCTAAGAATTCCATGGAATTTTTAGCTTGAGCTCTTGTTTGGACTCCAAATTCTAAAATTTGTGGTCAAATTCTCAAGTGGATGGGAAGATTGGTGCCTCCAATTTGACCTTCAGAGATTAGTTCCACTATGACATGGTCCCTAAGGAATTTGACTAAATCATTTATGTTGTTCTTCAATTGAGCTGGATTACGTGACTAAGATCTATGATCACCATCACTTTCTACAATATCATATACATTATTTACCTCTTGCCTATTATCTTGAGCAATATCATCTCTTTGATCAAGAATGAGTTCTTTAATTTCTGATTCTTTACCATCACCTAGATTCATTAGCTTTCCTGACTCATCAAAGACCACATGCACACTTTCTTCAAAACACAGATTTCTTTTGTTGGAAAATTTGTATGATTTGCTTATTGAGGAATAGCCCACAAAAATCTTTTCATCACTTTTGGAGTCAAATTTTCCTAGATCATTTTTCCCATTGTTTAGAACAAAGTATTTACGCCCAAAAGGTCTGAAGTAGTCAAGCTTAGACTTTCTATTGAACACATGCTCCTATGGGGTCTTGTTCATGACTGATCTAATCAAGCACCTATTTGTCACATAGCAAGTTATGTTTGCAGCTTCAGTCCAAAAGTTCTTTGGAAGCCTACTATCAATTAGCATGGTCTTGGAAATCTCTATGAAGGTTCTGTTCTGACGTTCCACCACTCTATTTTTTTGAGAAGTCCTTGGAACAGAGAAGTTATGACTGATTCTATTTTTAGCACAGAATCCTACAACTTAGGAGTTCTCAAATCCAGTTCTGTGATCAAATGTAAACTAAGCAATCTTGTAATTCAGCTTCATTTGGATTTACTTGGCAAAGGTAACCAAAACCTTATAGTGTTTCATCTTTTTCTGTCAAGAACATTGTCCAGGTGAACCTTGAGTAGTCATCTACTATCACAAAAACATACTTCTTTTCTCCCCTACTTCAGACTTTAACAGGTCCACATAGATCTATATACAGAATCTCTAAGGGTCTAGAAGTGCTCACCTACTTCTTTAGCTTAAAGGAAGACCTGGTTTGCTTATCCTTAGCACATATATTACAAACCTTATTATCAGGAAAATTCAGATTTGGCATGCCACAAACTAGGTCCCTTGAAATCAACTTGTTCAGCAAAGAGAAACTTATATGTCCTAGCCTTTTGTACCATAAATAATCATCTTCACTTTGAACACTTAAGCAAGTTAGTTCCCAATCAGCCACAGACTTCAAATCAGCCATATACTTTTTTTTTGTTCTCTTGGCTTTGAGGATAACTTTCCAAGATTTCAAACTTGACACAATACATCCATCAGATGAAAATTTGACCTCATTACCTTAGTCACAGATTTGAGAAATAGTTAGATGACTGTACTTGAGGCCTTTCACATAGTACACATTTTCTATTAATTAATAAGATAATTTTCCAATATTTACCATGAATATAACTCTTTTTACCTTTTCCAAAAAAGACACCTCATCCTTGAGAGTAATAAAATAGTCAGTCCTCACTGTCATATGCTTTTAACATCCACTACCCATGAACTAGTTCTGTCTGCATTTCTCTTCTTATACCTACAAACATTGTCATTTATTAGATTTGGGAACTGACTTGAGGTTGAGTTCCCAATAGAATGCCTAATTTGTGACTACCATAAATTGGGCTTATAGCAAAGGACTTTTTGGTGATGGTTGCAAATTCATCCCCATAAATATGCTATTGCAACGCTTTTGACCATTGCCAAAAATAATAGTTCTATTAGCACTATGATTGTTGCTATTAAAAATAAACCATTGCAATAGGTGTATATATAGCAATGTGTTTTTGAACCTTCTTCATAGAAGCATCTATGGCAACACTCAATGGGAAAAAATCATCTATTGCATCACTTATTATTAATTCCCTCTATAGTATTTCATTTAATACCACCAAAACAAAACATTTTTCTCTCTCTTTCTTTCTCATAAAAGTATCAAAACTCTTAGTATGTTTTTCTCTTTCTTTTTCTTTCTCCTAAAAAAGACCTTTTCTCAGGTAAATCAAAAATTATTACTCAGATATTTGATTTTTGAAGCGTTTGTGTAGAAACCATTACTCAAGAAGGAAATTATATTAGCTGTGATAGAGAAATTAAATTTTGAAGGTGAAACTGGAAATTAGGGAATAAAGAAATAGAAGCTTGTTGGGACACTACTGAAGCTGGTGATTAAGCTTGTTAAATGATTGGTGTACATCTAATTTTTTTTTTTAATTTTCTTGTCATTTTCTATTTACTAATTTGAAGAAAAAAAGATATAAGGTAGGAGTAATACAGTATAAACATGTCTTGTATCTCCCTACCTTGAATTGAGATGATAGCTTTCATCTTGAAGTGAAAATTTTAGAGGGTATCAGTGTTCCGATAAATTTACCTTAAGAGTTGGCAGTAAATTTAGTCTTGTCAGCTTTTATGGAGTCTTTTAAAATTGTCAAATATATATCTATTATTTTGTATAATGTTGTCCTGGGAATGAGGATTCATATAGTTAACCCAACTTGTTTGGGATTGATGCATAGTAGTTAATAGAAATTTCTATATGTTTTTTTCTATATAAATGGAGATCAATACTTGGGTTTTTCCTTTGTCTCTTCCAAAAACTCGTGATGCTGGCTAGAACCAGACATTACTTCAGAGAACGCGAATACGGTGCTTTACTCACCCTTCCCTAAAAGCTCCTGGCTCTTTTTCTCTTTTTCTCTGGTGTGTTGCATACCAGCGAAGCTAAGGTCTTATGTTTTCCCCAAGTATGTGCCAGAATGAATGCTTTAATGGTTGACAAGGGAAGTTTTGGTCATCCATTACTGATCTTTTGGTTAAATAGAAAGAAATGTTGCAGGTTGAGGGAAATAGAGACAAAAATAGAGGGGCTTAGAAGAGATATAGGATTTTGCTTCAAGTAAAACTAATTAATTTTTCGATTGCTGGATATGATTAAGAAACCTCATTTATCAAATATAATCTTGAATTTTAGATCTCCCATAGGACACATGGAAAATTACTTGAAGGCTTTCTTGAATTGTCTCCACATGCGAAAAAAATTCTTGAGAAGTTTACTTCTGTTGTAAGACAACTACTTTTCCCTTTTTACCCATTTTTTCTTTGAAAATGAAAATAATAGTATACTTCTTATCAACCATGCAGTTTTTTCTGATTTTGTTTCTTCCCGATGTTGTATTCTTATCTTTATGATTATAATGTGCATGAGCTTCTTTTAATTACCTTTTTATGAATGAACAGGATCCTTATGATAAACCTTCAAAAATACATAATTTAAATGAAAGAATACTGGACATGTCATTTGTCTTCATAGATTATGAGGAAAATAATGTTGACTTGAAAACCAATTAGACAAAAGATGGTAAACTGGATAGAGTGAACTCCAATAGCACCGAGTAATGCTGCTCGTATTAGTTGGGCCTCTTTAACTGCATTAATCCTTAATTGACAATGTCTTTAAGGTAATTGTAATGTAAAAACCATTTTACTATAATATAGACTCACAAAAAAGTTTTTCCTCATTGAATGAGTTCATATTCTTTTTCACTTGAATTGTAGTAAAATAACACTATGATATTGTAATTGGTTGAATGTAATATAATGTTGTTTGATTTCATAAACTCCCATTTATAAACATATGCATATTCTTTATGTCTTTGGGAAAAAGTTGTTTCCTTCGTTATCAAATCACCACATTAACCGTGTGGTAAGTATCGGAGTACCACTACACATTAGGCATAGTAGTTAACCAGGCTTGTTTGGGATTAGCTCAATCTCCCTTTTCTATTTTCTCTAATTTCCGATAGACATTAGAAGAGTACCCAGTTTTGGAAATTTTAGAATGTGTTGAAAGCTATTATTGTCCTTAAATTAGGATATCGAGCTTGATATTTTTGTATTTTGTACATACAATTCTCCAACCTGGGATCTAATTGTCATGTTGCAGTGTCTCTCTCTTTTGACTTTTAAAATTGTTCCTTCTTCTATCTGAAAGCCTAGTAGCTTACATCCTTTTGTAAAAGTGTGCCTACTCAAAAACTGAGTGACAGCATGGAGCATGCTAGCATCAAATCATTATTCATTGTTATGGATTTTTCCATGTTCTCAAATTTGTGATCAAGTATGTATCAAAGGTGAAATTTGTTTGTTGTGTCATCCTATATTCATACCAACATCTTATTCTTTGTTTATATAAATCTTTTTAAATTACAAGTAATAGTTTTAAGTTATCTTCTTTTTGTTGTTTATTGGCTTGTTTCAGTTAGCATGTTTTCTACATACAAACCAAATTAATGAATGTATTATTTGTAGTGGTTTTATGGTAATCCCTCTATGATACGCTTGGTGTTTTTTTGCATATATTGCTTGGCGTTTTACATTATTTCTTTAGGAAGGAAAGGAGTTGATTGACAAAAAGAAGAAAGGTTTTCTTAATGTTTTGAGCAATAAAGAATTAAGAATGCACACATTGTTATGTAAAAACATATCCTTATTATCTACTAAATATAGTGTATTGAGATCATATGTAAATTTCAACAATGCCTTGCTCCAACCTAGGATCTAGTTGTCATGTTGCAGTGTCTCTCTTTTTTGACTTTTTAAAATAATTCCTTCTTTTATCTGAAAGCATAGCAGCTGTCATTCTTTTGAAAAAGTGTGCCTACTCCCATTGTGTTCTTAGATGGAATTCCTCTTTATAGTTTTTAGCCATCTAGATCAATATCCTATATTGTTTTTCTTTTTTTGGGTTTTTTGAAGAAAAAAAATTATCTAGGCTTGTTTCGATAGAGAAAGGTTATACATGTTTTTTTGGCTTTTTAAAATATTTTTCTACCCGATATTTAGTATAAAAGCCATATCGATATATTGATCCTCAAGATAATCAGAATCTTGTAGAAGACATAAATAGCAAATGAAAAAAAGTTTTTTTTGGTTTTTTGAAAGGGGAGGAGGAGATTGGAGAGATTGATGAAAGTTACATGCTTGAGAGGTTTTTGATAATTATGTGACTAAGGAATACTAGAAGTGAAATTATCCAACTTAACTATGGACTTATAAGATGATGCAAATATAAACTCCACTATTATCATCATCACCAGCAACACCAGGTACACCGACTCCACAATCCTCATCATCACAAAGAGTGGATTAAATGGGATAATATGATAGAAAGTCAATGCCTTGATGAAATTTGTTGCCTTTGGATGCACCACATACTTGTCTCACTGGCTTTGTTGAGTTGCAGTAGATAATATAACTGCCCTGCTAGTAGTATTTCTTGTGCTGGCAGTGGTTTCTTGAAAAGATCATGGCTTTTGAATCTATCACGTTCGGGGAATTCTTCAGTGATGAACTCCACTATAACGGGAGCTACAAACTCCATAATGTTGTGATATATTATCTTTGTTGTTGTTTATGTTGCCAATTTTGTACATTTGCTAATGTTGTAATTTTGTTTTGCTAGTATTTTTTTCGTCATATCTTGGTTACTTGATCAGGTCCCTTAATAGTTTTTTCCCTTTTGGTATTAAACTTTAAGAGGTCATTACAAGTAGAGATATTTTGTTTCAAGTGAGACTATACAGATGTGGGGTTACCAAGTGTCTTTTGAAACAAAAAGCAAGTGATTCTGGACCTTCTTCAAATAATGTTGATGAAGTGGTACAGAAGAGATTGGATGAACTGGCAAAGAGGAAACAACAAAGAATGCAGAAAAAATTCAATGCTCAAAGAGATGTCATTGAACGAGACGTTACAATGAATATCATTGCACAACTGTAGTGTTTAAATCTAGGATTAACACTTGATCTTAAGATGCTAAGATTCAATGTTCATTCATCAGGAGAAGGGTCTGCTATTCAACCAATAAATCATCTATCTATTGGTAGTAACAGTCAAGGTTAGTCTTCATTTTTTTTCTTTTCGTCCCTTTTTCTTCTTTTTTATTGGCTGCATCTATTGATGTGATAGCTCCTTTTGAGAGCACTTTCATTAGTATATTGGCCAGTTTTGTTGGAGAAATTAATTTAATATTAGGGGAACAAGTATATGGGTTTTTATTAATAAATGGACTAAATTTTTCTATTTTCGTGAATAATTTATTGATTAACATGTACGCAAAATGTTCCTACTTATGCATGGTGGAGAAAATGTTTTAGGATATTCTTATTAAGGATGTTGTGTCGTGGAATACCCTAGTTGGTGCAATAGTGAAGATTGAAAGAGAAAATAGAATGTTTTTTGTTTTTAGAAATATATTTAAGTGGTGTATTTCCTAATGATATGACTTATGTGAGTGCCCTAAACTGCTGCAGTAGCCCGCACTTTCTATTTCTTAGGAAGTCCATTCATGCAAAAGTGATTCATAGAAAATTTGAATCTGATGTATATGTCGGTAGTGCTATACTTGACTTTTATGTTACGTGTGATAAATTGCATGATGATTCTTCACTAGTATGACAGAATAAACTTGAAAGCCTTCAGATTTACTTTACAATAGCCAAACTCCGTTAGATACCACTTACTTTGCCTTTAATCAAACCTTACCAGTTACCATCAAACTTTCCATCTGTCTTAGGCTTTTTCCCTGGAATTACAATCAATTTTAGCCTATTTTTTTTGATAAAATATCAGCGAAGAATATAGTTTCTTGGAATACTTTGATGTTGGGTTATTCCAGTAACATAGCTAGGTAATATCTATGTTTAACACTTTTCATAATTAGTTAAATTTGGTCAAGTTAAACTAACATCCATGTTTAACACTTTCCATTCATTTTTATTTATTTTTACATGAAATAGATGTGCTCTGTTTACTTATTCCCGAAGTGATGACTGTTTGCTTAATCTAGAGATCTCAAAGTAGAGTTCCTACTATACATTTAGTTTGAGTCCTTTACCTGCGAGTTAAGTTGTAGTTTCCAAAATATTGTCTATTTTCCAGTATTAAGTACATAAGATAGACTAGAGAATGAATTAGCATTTTATTCTAGCAATAGAACAAAAGCCAACAATATAAGAAAAACTAATCTTATCCTATAAAGCGTGAATCTATCTGAGTCTTTTGAGTTGTTTGATAGTTATTTATTCTTTTTCTGTTGGCGTACAAAATGAAGAAAGAAATGAAGAAAGTGATGAAGACATTAACCTTACTTAAGAATATTTGAGATTGTTGATAGGTGCTCTATTATCAATATTTTTGATATTGAATTTCTTGAAACTTATCGCGACTCAAACTTGATACTATGTAAAAATATAATATAAATATTTGGGTACTTAATTATTATGTGATTATTAATGAATTTTTTATTTTGCGATGTGTATATAATTATTTTGTAAATAATTTATTATGTATGCAATTTATTACAACATGTGGCAACAACCATTATAATAGATCAACAAATCGTTGTGATAGTATTAGAAATTGTTGCAATAGATAGTCAAAAATCGTTGAAAAAGGCCACCAAAACCGTTGCAGTAGGCTATAAAAATAGTTGCAATATATGAGAAAAAAATCATCGCAATAGAATTATAAAACCGTCGCAATAGCTTCTATTGCAACCGTTTATCATCGTTGCAGTAGAGTCAATTGCAATGGTTATGAACCAACATTATATGTTAAAAGAGGTGTCCCAATAAGATAAAAAAAAATTGTTGCTATAGGTTGGTCCATGGCGACTTTTTCTACCAATCGTTGCATCAACCATTGCGATAATTCTATTGCAACACTACATGTAGGACGGTTGTTTAATCATAGCAGTAGATCTATGGTGATGGCTATTATACATATTGCAATGGTTTTTGAACCGTCATCATATGGATATTATACATATTGCAATGGTTTTGGAACCATCATCATATAGTTTTTGAACCGTCATCATATGGAAAATTTTGAACCGTCTGAGCTAACTGAGAATATCTGAATATAATCTCTGAAAAAAATACTACACTCAAGAGTTTGATTAATCAATACTGAAAATATGAATCATAATCTATCAGTCTGACAAGTCTCTACTACTAATTCTAAAGAGTCACTGGGACAAACCCCAAGCTAACTCAAACTATCTGAAAATACTGAATTATCTATACTAAAAATATGAAAAACTAAAAGACTAGGTCCCCAAACTATAAGGACTCACCAACTACTGGAAAGCAGATAGAGATGCTCAAAATCACTCACACTGCTAAAACTGAGCACTTGAACCTACATTATTAGACAATGTAGCTCATAGATATATGTATGGATCAGTACTTTGAGAATGTACTGAGTATATAGGGTTGAATGCATAAGTAAAATAATATCTCAACATCATGATAATTTATAAAGTAATGCATGCTAAATGTAAATGACTCATATAAGCTCGAATATCTAAAAATTGTAGAACACAATCAAGAATGGCAAATCATATTGCATAAATCTAGTGAGTCATAACATTTAGTTTCTAGAAGCTGCACTGGTATTCTGTCTTTAAATCATACTGTCTAAGTGTAGCAATGACTCACTTTTGTATCTCTAAACTAAAATCTAAAATCCCATTGCTAAAGCCATATGTAAAGCAATAACGGGATAAAACTGTGAGCCTTTACACTTATTTTATAAAAGTTGTTCTTTTAAAAATATTCTATTCTATAAGGTTTTACTAGTAGGGAAATAATTTTTAAGAAAAAAATAAACTATTCTGAAAGATTTTAATATTAGGTTGTAGGGGATTCGTTTAAAAGCTTTCTGTAAGGGAGGATCTTCTAACCGACATAAACCATGTGAGCTATCATGGAGCCCAACCTCTAGTTCTTTTATGGGAAAACCTCACGTTGGGAAGATATGTCATACTCTTTTCAAGGATTATAAACTAATCTAAGTGATACCAACTGTATATACCATCTATATAGAAATGGGAATAATCTGATAATCTGATTCTATGTTGGCTTGTAGTTTTATGGAATAAGAACATAACTAACTCGGTGCTAGATACTACTCCCTTTAATTTGTATGCTCATTCTATTGAAAATCCACTTTAAAATCTAGTATAATGGTTAATTACGAAAACCAACTGTATATTTGTTAAGTTAAACTGTAGTCTGAAATAGAAAAGTGGATTTCATATCTAAGCTGAGATCAAAAGATCAAATCTTTATCGAAAATCTAAAAATACTCTAGTCATAGGGTGCTCATAGCATAATCAATCTTGAAATAGCAATATTCAACTAGGGCTTAATACTCATGCATCAAATTCATGTCAAAATATAATAATATTCATGCTTGATAATAAAGGTATTGATAATTCAACTCAAAATCTCGAAATTTCTGCAATACGTATGAAAATACGAAAGTAAACATGAAATTTATCATCTAACTCACTTCAAAGCTCAAAATCCTTCAATTAGCAATATTAGGTATGAACCCTAATTTGAAATTCATGAATAATAATACAAAATCACGTAAATTTATAATTAAAACTAGTTTGGGCATAAGGATGAAAAAGTATCCTTGCTCATAAACCCCATATACCTTAATTGATGGAATTACTAAGAAAGCTTGAACTTGAATCCCTATTTGTTCCCTTGAAGATGAATTCTTAAATATCTTGAATTGGGAATCCTTAATTTTGAGCTATCTTGGAAAAAGAATGGCAGAAATTTGATTTCTTGGAGGTTAAGTTTTGAGATTCTAGGATTTTCTTAACAAAGAATAGATGAAAAATGAGCATAGAATGCTTATAATAGGTTTAATTCTGTGTTATTCACGACTTGGGGGCTTGGGATTTGACTAAACCGCCCTTTTAAAATTTAACTCAAAAACTAGAAAAATATTGATTTGCTAGAAAAAGGGATGAGCCATATTTTTTCCATCAAAGCGACGCGGGGGCTATCGCGTTGGGCTAATGGAAAAGGGGTGAGTCCCATTTTGGCCATCATCGCGATGCACTGAAATTCCTTCGCCTCAGTGGAAAAAGGATGAGTGGGAACTGGACTTTCACCTCAATCCAAAGTAATCGCAGTGCTACACTAGATTTTGAAAATTGAGAAATCGTCCTTCACCTCGACGCAGTGCCTATCAAAATGACATACTGTTTTACTAAAAATGCCATAACTTCTCAACCGAGTATCAGATTAAGGTAAAATTGGTATCATTGGAAAGCTGAATCAATTATGTACAAAATGGTGGGCCTATAACTTGAAAATTCTAAATGTATGAAGAGTTATTCATTTTCAAATCTAACCCTAGACATTCTAGGAGCTAAACTGATCTAGGAAAAAGTATGGGGTATTACAATATTTCCCCCTTGGGAACATTTGTCCTTGAATGTGGCTATTTAAACTGGAAATACTGAGGAACTGAGGCTATATGATTACATGCATAACTGAACAAATAGCATGACTAAATCTAAAAATGCTGAGCTACTAAATTACTCTGCGAGTGCATGAATTTACATGAAGATAACTATATGGTTGTATTTGATATTGGAAAAAGAATTGAATTAAGAAAGATTGCTACCTTCGGCTAAATCTGAGTTCTTGGGGAAAAGGTGAGGATACTTGGTATCCATGTCTTCCTCTGCTTCCCCAAGTAGCACCCTCAACGGACTGATTTTGCCACAGAAATTTGATTTAGGGAACTTCTTTGTTCCTTAGTCTATGAATCTGATGATCAATAATCTCTACTAAAACTTCTTTATGTTAGAGGCTATTCTGAATATCTGTACTTTATAGAGGGATAATAATAGATGAATCATCCATGAACTTATTTAATAAGGATACATGGAACACTGGATGAACTGATGACAAATCTGCGGGTAGCTCAAGCTCATACGCTACCTTTCCAACATGATTCAAAATCCTATAGGGGACTACATATCGGGGACTAAGCTTCCCCTTTTTGCCAAATCTCTTCACCCCCGTTATGGGTTAAACCTTCAGGACAAAATAGATGAAAAAACCTCAACAAAATATCTATAATAGCCAGCTAAACTCAAGAACTTCTAATGTCTAATGGAGAAATAGGTCAAGGCTAATTCCTTACTACTTTTGACTTTTGGGGATCAACCCTAATACCATTACTGGAAATAATATGACCGAGGAAAGCTATTGATCTTAGCCAAAATTCATATTTGCTAAACTTGGCGAACAACTGGTGATCTTTAAGATTTTGCAACACAATCCTAAGGTAGTCTGCATGATAATCCTCACTACAAGAATAGATAAGAATATTGTCTAAAAGACTATGACAAACTTAGCCAAATACTATTTGAACACTCTATTCATCAACTCCATGAAGTCTTTGGGGCATTGGTAAGACCAAATAACATGACTAGAAACTTGAAATGACCATAACAGGTTTTGAAAGCTGCCTTTGGAATGTCTCATTCCCTTACACTAAGCTGATGATAGCTGGATCTAAGGTCTATCTTGGAGAAATAACTTGCATCTTGGAGCTAATCAAATAAGTCATCAATCCTGGGAACAGGATATTTGTTTTTTACTGTGACTTTATTCAGCTGACGATAGTCAATGCACATTCAAAAAGAACCATCTTTCTTTTGCAAGAATAGGACGGGAATGCCCCATGGAGAAATACTGGGCCTTATGAAACCTTTATCTAAAAGGTCCTTAAGCTGCTATTTTAACTCTTTAAGCTTGGTTGGAGCCATACTATATGGATAATGGAGATAGGCTGAGTATCTGAAAGAAGGTCAATACCAAGTTCTATTCCCTATCGGGAGGTACCCCTGGCATATCTTTGAGAAAAACATTAGAAAACTCATTGACTACACTGACTAACTGAACTGTTGGCGTCTCTGACTTAGTGTCTTTGACACTAACTAGATGATAGATACACCCCTTTGAGATCAACCTTCTGGCTTTAAGATAGCATACAAAATGACTCTTACGAGACATTGAATTTCCTTCCAACTCAAAGACTTACTCATTTTGAAATTGAAACTTTACCACTCGGGTGCGACAATCTATGGATGCATAACAAGAATGGAGTTAATCCATACCAATAATAAGGTCAAAGTCGATCATATCTAACTCTATTAAATCAGCTAATATGATTTTATGAAGAACAGTGATAGGACATTTTCTATAGATCTGTTTGGAAATAACAGACTCACCCACTGAGGTAGAAACTAAGAAGGTCTCAAGGATCTTTTCATAGACTATTTCAAAATTCACTGTGAATAATGGGTTCATATAAGAGAAACCCAAACCAGGGTCTAAGAACATATAAACATCAAGATGAAGGATGTGACGCATATCAGCGACAACATCTGGTGAATCCTCCTGCTCCTAATGGGATGGTAAAGCATAAAATTGATTCTTGCACTGACCGCCACTGGTACTAGATAATGTGTGCTGTAGAGGGACTGAAAAACCTAGAAGAGATGGTGTGCTAGTAGCTTAAGTATAGGGACAAACATCCCTGTTTCCCTGCTTAGCATATGGACACTCTTTGATTTTGTGCCCCAACTTAACACCACCATAACAACCTTTCTGTCCCAACAAGCACTCACCGGGATGATTTTACTACACTTATCATATAGAGGATAACTGGGCTTTCAACTCACACTATTCTGAGATCTGGACACAGAAGTCTTACCCCGATGCTCTTTTATAGCTCTGGGAGTAGGAGCACTAGCTGAAGATGGCACTTGCATAGATGAAAAATTATGAAATTATGAATAATTTCCCCCTCCATACTTTGTCTAGCCATACTTAAACTGCCCTGTTCTAGCCTTCTTATTTCCCCTGTCTTTTCCCTTCAACTTTTCTACCTTAATCTATTAGACATGAATCATAAATCTAGAAAGATCCATATCCCCAATAAGCATGGCAGTTCTACACTCCTTGACTATCAAACCAGATACTCCAGTAACAAACTTACTCATACTTGCCCTAGGTTCATCCATCGTATCAGGGGCATACTTAGACAACTGGTTAAACTTAATGTATTACTCTTTCACTTTCATCGAGCCCTGCCTTAGGCTCACAAACACTTGTACTTTAGCTTTTTTCATTTCACATGGAAATAACCTTTTTAGAAATGTATCCTGAAACACCTGGTAACTCATAGGAGCTATATTCTCACCTCTACCATTTATCCACATAACCACCTAATCATGCACTATATCTTTTAATCTATAGGATACAACTCTACACTCTCCTTCTCAGAGATATGTATAATCTGGGTGATCTTTTTCACCTCATCTAAATAAAGTTGTGGGTCATCACCTACTTTTGACCCAAAAAACTCTGGAGGATTCATTCTCATGAAGTCTCTGATTCTGGCTGCTGTTAAATCCCCATTCTGTTAAAGTGGGACTACCCCCTGATAGTTTCCCTGAACATTAGTAGTCACAGCTTGGGCTAACACCTGAAAGGTAGCCCGAAATTCAGCATGGAATACATTCTCATTCAGATGGCCGATAGGCTGGGTGGGTGGTTATCATTTCTGAGGGCGTTAGCTCGATGAAGAGGCATATTCAACTTTCATGTAAGAACATGAGTTAAAAAAGATAGATTCTATAAGCATTATAGATTATGAAAGAAAGAGATGATTTCCTAAAACATCCCGCAGCCTCTTGCTAAAAAAAGTGGCACACTTTACACCCATGATCAAGACTCTACGAAACACGGCTTGTCTGACTCCCTAGGACTCTTATAACCTTAGGCTCTGATACCAAGTTTGTAAATCGCCAAAAATGGGTCTTGAGATATCACATGGTGCTAAAAAATACAAGTAACCTTAAGCTAACCCTGCTGCCTTCTACTGCGTCTGAATCTCATAATAAGGAAATATAGATATAACATCAAAACTGGAATGCAGAAATCTATCTAAGCTAACTAAAAATATCTGAATATAATCTCTGAAAAAAAAATACTAGACTCAAGAGTTTGATCAACCAATACTGAAATCTGAATCATAATCTAGTAGTCTGACAAACCTCGACTACTAATGCTAAAGAGTCACTGGGACAAACCCCAAGCTGACTCAAACTATCTGAAAATACTGAATTATCTATACTTAAAAGATGAAAAATTGAAAGACTAGGTCCCCAAACTATAAGGACTCACCAACTGTCGGGAAGCAGATGGAGATGCTCGAAATCACTCACACTGCTGAAACTGAGCACTTAAACCTACATTATTAGACAATGTAGCACATAGAAATATATATGGATCAGTACTTTGAGAATGTATTGAGTATATGGGGTTTAATTCATAAGTAAAATAATATCTCAACGTCATTACAATTTATAAAATAATGCATGCTAAATGTAAATGACTCACATAAGCTGGAATATCTAAAAACTGTAAATCATAATCAAGAATGGAAAAACATGTTGCATAAATCTAGTGAGTCATAATATTTAGTTTCTAGAAGTTATAATGGTATTCCGTCTTTAAATCATATTGTCTAAGTGTAGAAAGGATTCACTTCTGTATCTAAAAACAAAAATCTAAAATCTCATAGCTAAAGCCATATGTAAAGCAATATCTGATTAAAACTATGAGCCTTTACACTTATTTTCTAAAATTTGTTCTATTAAAATTATTCTGTTCTGTAAGGTTTTACTAGTAGGGAAATATTTTTTAAGAAAAAATTAAACTATTCTAAAAGTCTTTACTATTAGGTTGTAGGGAATTCTTTTAAAAGCTTTTTGTTATGGAGCTTTTTCTAACTGACATAAGCCATGTGAGCTATCATGGAGTCCAACATCTAGTTTCCTTATGGGAAAACCACACGTTGGGGAGAGGTGTCATACTTTTGCCAAGGAGTATAACCTAATCTAAGTGATCACATTTGTATCTGTCATCCATATAGAAATGGGAATAATCTAACAATCTGTTCCTATGTTGGCTCATAGTTCTGGGGCATGAGAACATACCCAACTCGGTGCTAACTACTACTCCCTTTAATTCGTATGCTCATTCTGTTGGAAATCCACTTTAAAATCTAGTATAATGGTTAATTACGAAAACCAACTGTATATTTGTAAAGTTAAACTGTAGTCTGAAACTAAAAATTGAATTTCACATCTAAGCTGAGATCAAAAGATCAAATATTTATCGAAAATCTAAAAATACTTTATTCATAAGGTGCTCATAGTATAATCAACATTGAAATAGCAATATTCAACTAGGGCTTAATACCCATGCATCAAATTCAAGTCAAAATATAATAATATTAATGCTTGATAATGAAGGTATTGATAATTCAACTCAAAATCTGGAAATTTCTGCAATACGCATGAAAATACAAAAGTAAACATGAAATTCATCATCTAACTCACTTCAAAGCTCAAAATCCTTTAATTAGCAATATTGGGTATGAACCCTAATTTGAAATTCATGAATAATCATATAAAATCATGTAAATTTGTAATTAAAACTAGTTTTGGGCACAAGGATGAAAGAGGATCCTTGTTCATGAACCCCACATACCTTAATTGATACAATTACTAAGAAAGCTTGAACTTGAATCCCTATTTGTGCCCTTGAAGATGAATTATTGAATCTCTTGAATTAGGAATCCTTAATTTTGAGCTATCTTGAAAAAATAATGGAGGAAATTTGATTTCTTGGATGATGCATTTTGAGGTTCTAAGGTTTTCTTGAGAGAGAATTGATGAAAAGTGATCATAGAATGCTTAGAATAGGTTTAATTCTGCGTTATTCATGACTTGGGGGCTTGGGAATTGACAAAATTGTCCTTTTAAAATTCAACTCAGAAATTAGAAAATCCCAATTTGGCCACCCACCGTGACGCGCCACTATCGCTGTGGCTCACTGGAAAAAGAATGAGCCCAGTTTTGCCAATCGATATGATGCGGGGCTATCACGTTGTGCTACTGAAAAAGGGGCGAGTCCTATTTTGGTCATCGTCAGGACGCTCTGAAATTGTGTCGCCTCACTGAAAAAGGACGAGTGGGAACTGGACTTTCATTGCGATCCAATGTAATCGTGGTGCTCCACTGAATTTTGACAATTGTGAAGTTGTGCTTGACCGTGATGCGGTGCCTATTAAAATGTCATACTATTTTACTAAAAATGCCCTAACTTTTCAATCGAGTATCGGATTAAGGAAAAATTGGTATTGTTGGAAAGTTGAACCAATTATCTACACATTGGTGGGTATAGAACTTGAAAATTCTACATGTAGCAAGAGTCGTTCATTTCAATGCTAACCCTTAACATTCTAGGAACAAAACTGAGCTAGGAAAAAGTATGGGGTATTACACATCATGACTCGTGAATCGGGTCGTGATAGAATCCCATTTTTGAAAATTATATTTTTGAAACCAACCCAATGTTCCCGCATGCTCAAGGAGTCATTAGACCCAAAAATAGGTGAAGTCTGAGATAATTTGGGGCTAAAATCAAGCCTCCAAGGTTTAGAGATTTTTGAACACAAAATGAGAAAAACCTACCATGAGAAGGGTGAAATTTTACCACATATTGGAAGATAATCGCGAAACAAGTGTTAGCCAAGCTCCCAAATCACCCACATGATTCAATTTCAATTTATCTCACTATCTTGGGTTTTAGATCTCTTAGAAATGGATGGATAATGTCAAAAATAGTCTAAAAGGGACTATTTATACCCATCCTAGTTGCTTGGGTGTCGCTACTGTGATTGAGTAGTCATTATTGCGACAACCGCTTTTGAGACAATCGTTATCGCGACTTTGATATCAAGATTGCGATCTGGCAAAGGTAAATCGTGTCTGACGATCGCAATTTACGAACTTTTTTATCAAAGTCTTCCAAGGAATAAATCACATATGGCGATCGCGATTTACTACTATTGCAATCGCGATTACTCCAACAAGCCTGATGCTCCAAATTTTTGCAAAGTTCGGAATGAACTTCTACCAGGTACTTGGAATTCATTCAAAACCTCGTGTGTGTAAAAAAAAACTATGCTACCATACCAATTTCAATGTTCTGGACTCAATGGCGTTGTCAAAATTTCCTTTTGAGATCGTTTTGACAAAAAGTGGATCCCATACTCAATTGTCATTTTCTTAACTTTTCAAACAATAGGTCAAAATAAGTCTGAGTACCTCGATACCCAAACCAAGAATCAACATAGACTAAGATCAATACTCTAAAGATGGTGGAATAGTCAGAATTTGCATCTGAGATCGTTTGACTGAAGTTTTTATCCGGTGTCCATTTGGAACTAGCAAAGACTTCAAAATAGGAAATTGGCTCTAAAAAATAAACAACTGCCCAGTAACCGAACTGTCAGTTCCAGCAAGTCGCAAATGACTTGGGGTAGCTATAGGAAAGCTCTAATGGCAAAAATAAGCAGAAATATGAAAAATAACCTGAAGGGTCATTACATTATTATTATAACTTAAAGTTCTTATCGATCTAATGGTTTAGCCATAATTTTTCTACTTTACCACTAGACCTCATGTGTATATCACAATTTCTCACTCCAATATTTCAGAAGTTATTAACCTAAGCTCTTTCACACATCAAATCAAGCCTACTAATTTACTCCCACAAATCTCACATCATTATCCTCGATTAACATTCTTATTTCCATAATCAACATCTAAAGTTCAAACTTAGTGTCTAGAATCAATAATCTACCACCGATATTTAATAAAATATCCCATATAATATATTAGTCCATCAAATATAGAAATCAACCTAAATTCCTTATTTCACTTAAGTACGGTCTATATTTACATCTTCTCCACAACATTACTAATACACCTTAAAATTTACTACCTATCTTCTCACCAACTAAATTGTCTTATATCTACTAGATAAAAAAAATAAAGAGACACTCAGTGTAGTAAATAAACATAGTAATAATAGTAAATTTTAATCTTATAACATAACCCATTTTGTCCTATAGAATATTCACCTCCTCGGATCATATCCACTTACCCATGCATACATCCCAACTCTCTTTAGAATTCTATATACATCACTGAGTTCCCCTTTCTAAGATCACCCCAAGTGAATGCTAAAGTTATAATTAGACAAGATATTCTTCCATTTACAACCTATGAATAATTTTACTGCTACAATAACTAGTCATCATGCCTTTCCTATTTCAATTAAATGCTCAAATATTTTAACTAACCACTCTTTTCACCTTAACCAAAACTATAAGGGCATAACACCCTCAACACTCACTTAAAGGTTACCCCAAATAAAACTAACCTTTTTAACTGAAAAGTTACCCTCACTTTGACTTCAAAATTTAGGATTTCATATCACTAACCTTGGGATCATCTTACTATTCATAGGTCATGACAACCCAATTTATATTATCTGTAGGATAGAAATATTATCACAATATTTAGATACATATTGTTCCCCTTAAGGGAGATATCTGTAATAATGTTTCTGAAGGGACTGAATGCACATCTTACCTTGGGCTAAAAAGCACGATTCATGAAGATAGAGGTATACACTTTGAATCAATACACTTTGATGCACTAATGGACTCCTTCTAAATCCTTGTGTTATTTTATAACCTTTTAATGACTTAGTTAGAAAGGATCATGTCGTTAGAAATCTAAGCCTTTGCACTTATATCACCTCAATAATGACACATAGCTAAAAAAAATTAGAGCAAGCAAGGAATTGGGATAACTTTCATATGGAAAAAACTATTGTACAATCTAGAGTATTAAAGAATGAGAAAAATTTACTAAATGTATGGTAGCCTCCTGATTATAAGTGTGGTACACAACACATCCATAAGAAAGACTCTACTAGACATGGCTTCATAGAAATCTTTAGACCCTGAACCATGCTCTGATATGAAGTTTTTCATGACCCAAACTGTTGCCTTGGCTGTGATGGGCATCCAAAACCAATGAAGGCCTGAGATGATCCCTTATCATTATATCATTAGCATAGTTATAAATAAAGTTGCAAAAATGACACATAAGATAAGAAGTTAAATATTTGAAAAGAAGTAGTAGCTAAATCCTAAGGATAAAATTCAAAACAAAAATCCAACACCATCTACAAAGCTGCTAATTTTAAGAATAACTCCTAGTCAAGAAATGGCTCTGACTATGCAATAAAAAACATAAAATGATGGACAAAAAATATAAGAGAAATGAACAATTGCCTTTTGGATGATGGAGGGTTCACTACAATCACCAGCTGTCTAAAAGAGAATATGAGCGTCCTAAAGTTGCACAAAACAATGAAAAATGCCTCCTAACCTATATCATGAAATGATGTAGCATTCAGAGACAGTCCGTACGCTGAGTACTGGCATGCAACCCAGAGAAAGTGACAAAATATTATTTTATCAAATTCTTATTTCTAAAACAGCTCATATAGCTTATTTTCATCATTCATAATAATAAACAAAAATAAAGTACGGGATAGAGGAAAAGGAACATAAGGACATGGTCCTTTAAAATTTAATCCTAAACTATGTAGCATTTTACTGTCATCTAGTAACCCACAGGATATATGATTCCAAAATTCCCCAACTGATGGGCCTCAGTCCATGTTGGCGACACGTATTGAGGTTAGGCAAAAGGCACAAATAGACTAGACCCACCATACATATTGTCCTTATGTTAAGGACCCTATCAGGTTGTCTAGTTAAGGTATGACATTCCTATATCATCAAACAAAGGTTTTGAGCATTAGTCACGAGGGCTTATTCCTTCTTGGTAAATCTTTATAATTCTCTTTAGAGCCCAAGTAAAATACTTTTCACATAACATTATCACGAGTCATTCATTAAGGCATATTTATGTTGGTATCGTCATACCAAGACTTGCAAGGCATTCATATCATGTCAAGAAAATATAATCATAAGACAATAATAACTCCTTAACCCCATCATTCAAAATCGCAATCTTATTAATGATTAAAGTTCATAAATATCAAAGCAAGTCACAATGCTCAACAATTTTGACAATTGAAAAGATGGGGTATCATATCTGGTCATCATCTTAATTCAACGCTTTTTCAAAGGACTTAAAAGTCATAACTTAAATCATTCATAATTTTAAATACTTCAAAATTCAAGTAATGAAATGCATCTTTTCAATAATTATGTTCAAATCATCAAAAACCTTCACAAGTGGTTAAAAATAACATGTAAAAAGAGAAAAAAATTAATATTTAATACGTGTAATGAAAATTCTCAAATACAACATTAGAACATCAATAAAATAGGTAAGAAGATGAAAATTTCACACTTTAGAATAATAATTTAAGTAGGAATTATTTAACATGTCTTTTTGACGAAAGGAATTTGAGAAGAACTTTATATTGAAGTCTTAGAAGATTGAATTTTGGAGAAGAACCTTATTTGGTGTTCTTGAGAATTTGAGAGGAGAGAAATCGTGTATTTGGGTTATGGTAGGAGGAAAAACACATTAGTATTAGTTATAGGATGATTTAGGACGTAATTAACTAGTTTATCCTTGAAAAAATAAAGAGAAACATGAGCTTTAGTGTCTCTGGGAACATGGGTATGCTATGCCCTTAATGTGGTTCCCAAAGGGCGTGACACCCTCTTATCATGAAGTACACAGGTCATTCCATCTCTTTATCACGGACCCTCATTGGTTTGCTCTCACAAATGCTCATAACTTCTTGCTCATTTATCAGATTAAGGAAAAATTAGATGTGTTGGAAAGATGACTCAATCATATTTTATTTGATGGTTCTTGAGCTCCAAAACTCAATATATTCTAAAATTTAAACACATATAAAGTTGACCCTTGTAGGATCGAATATCAAAATTCAGTCGACAACAAAAGTTCTCAACTCAACTTTGCTGTAAGTGTTTCCTATGAACATTCTTCACATCTAAAGCGCTTTACACACTAGGTAAATAACAATTACACTTATACTTACTTAAAAATCTTTAGGTTCGGGTTGATAGATGTAGGAATGACGGTTCGAATTCAAGCTCAAAAAGGTGGGGTTTTACATGTGAAATATTTGCATCTTATTGAATTCAATATTTAAGTTTGCTTACTTGCTTATTTCAAATTTCATAGTCCTTTTAATTAATGAAAATCACTTTGAGAAGTCACTTGAATAAATAATTAGCATTACTTTAAGTTAGTACGTTGTTGTTCATAATTATTTGTTGAACATTTATTTTAAGTCCAAGATATCCATAGTCCATTTTATTAATTAAAAGTTGAAGATTGGCCCGTTACCAAAAGTCCATAACCTGATCAGTATCAAATCAACAAAAATAAATATTCTCTCCGTTTAAAAAAGAATGACCTACTTTGACTTGACACAAAGTTTAAGAAAATAAAGAAGACTTTTGAATCTTGTAGCCTTAAATTAAAGTAGTGTCAAATCTACCAAAATGTCCTTTAATCTTGTGGTCATAAACATGGCATGTGGAAAGTTGAAATTAAAGTATTATCAAAAAAGGAAAGGAATCATTCTTTTTTAAACGGATTAAAAAAAAAAAGTACGTCATTCTTTCTTAGATGGAGGGAGTAGAATAAATAATATAAATATCAATCTTTTAGAAGTAATTATACACTCTCACATTTTTTTAATTATTTTACTCTCTCTCCTATTAATATACATAATATAGTCGATATATACATAGCATTCTATGTATATGTTGAAATTTTTGTAATATATTTAAGGAATTGAGATTTTTTGTAATATTGAAAAAATAAGTTGTGTATTTGTATAATTTTTAAAAATAAATATCTAGTCAAAAATAGAAATAAAATGAGAAATCTAGAAGCTAAGCTAAACATTAAGAGGTTGTTTGGTATATAGTGATAAAAAAAAATTTATGCTTGCATTAGCTCTTATGTACTATTAATATCTTGTTTGGTATTTCTTTTAACCTATGTATAACTAATCCAAGTATTAGTTATACACTTTATTGTGTATTATGCTACGCACAACTAATACCACCACTTTTCTATATATTAGTAATACATAGCTTTCAACACATGCATTATCTAATTAAATGACAAATTTACCCTTCAACTTTTCCCCAATTCCTTTTCCATTCTTGTCCCAAAAGTATCTCATTTCACTGGAAATTTGGTACAGCTTCAATGTTCATTCTGGCAACTTTTCGCCGGTTTCGTAGTCAAAATTTTTTATTTTGATAAAGTGATAATTAAGTTTCTTTCTACAATAGCTACAATTGCTCCCAATTAGAGACTTTCATTGTGGCCATATGCAGAAATTGCTAGAGAAGAAATCTTAGCATATGGGATATTGCTTGTAGATAAGTGAAGAAACGTTTTGGCCATCAATACAAATTGCTAGAGAAGAAATCTTAGCATATGTGATTACTGCTTGTAGATAAGTGAAGAAAAGTTTTTGTTTCTAACAGAAGATTGGAAATAGAGTATAAAATGTTAATTAAAAAGTATTTTAGTAAATAAATATTATTTGATAAAAATTATATTTTATATTTTTTTTAATAAATCAAATCAAACAATGTGTAATAAATATCGTATGCATAACTAATACCAACATAACTAATACAAGCACTACTAATGCAAGCATTATTAACACACTATTTTACATTATTCTTATACACTCTATCAAACGATCTCTAAAAATGAAAAGAGTAGCCATACCCATCGTCTCTTCATTTCCAGTGATTCATGGTGTAGCACAGCTTAGTGAAGGTGGACATTAATTAGCCTCTTCTTTGCTCTTCGGAATGAAGATCTGCAAGGGAGATGAGTTATGGATGACTTCAATGTCTCACAAGCACTATGAAAGCATTCCTCATGAAGACTTCTTCTTCTCCGATCTAAACTTACAGATTAAGATAAATATTAATCTCCCTAAATCACCAAATTAATATATCTAAAAATTAATAAATCTATCTATCTTTAATTTCTTGATAGATCGATATTAATGAAGAGCTAATACCACTGCCTAAGAAAATCAAGTCCAAGATTTCACTATCAGCCTTATCCCCAAGGTGTTATCTACATGTGTGCCCCAAAAATTAATGACTCACTTATTTATCGTGTCCCTTCTGATTTGCATTCTTGTATTGATATAACCAATCATTTTGTACAATGAACCAAGCAAATGTGCCAAGTACTTTTACTTCTCAAATCCTCAAAAATTGTCTTTGTTTCTTTTGAATTATGACGCCATATTAGCCATCCTTGTTGTGGCGGATGCCCTGCATTGTTAATATTCCACTAATTTACAGTTGATCATCTATTTCTGTGTTTTCTATTATCCTTGTATTCATTGTTGTCATTGTCTATCCTTGTCAATATTTATTCATTGTGTATGTCTCTCCTTATTATTAAAAGTTTTATTTGGAAACTTTTTAACTCTAAGGTTTGGTACTTGACCTTTATCAATATTTAAAATTAGTTTGCTTCTTTTGAAATCTGATGAATAGTTAGATAATTTATTCTAAAAGAAAACACATGATTAGCAAGAAAATCTACAAGGCCATTGCCTTCTCCGTATGTGTACTCCACTATCACAGTTATCCCCTTCATTAAGGACTTAATCTTTCTTATTTCTGCATAAACACACCAAGGATCCTGCAAAATACCATTCAATATCCTCTTCAATGTCAAAGAATCAATTTCCAGAATAAAGAAAAAATTGTTATAAAACAAGAAAGAATAAAGAATAAGAGTAGAGAGAATAAAGAGAGTGGTTCCTATTTCTTCTCTTAAGGGATAAGAGATCATCAGATTGTAAATACAATGAACAAAACCCCTCTATTTATAGGGGAAATTTACTCCTAGTCTGAGTAAAAGACGGATACTTCAAATCCTAATAGATATCAAAGTAGATCTTGATAGATCTTGATAGACATTCACTATAATGTAAATACACTTATAACACTTCCCCTTGAATGTCTAATTGGTAGATAATGTGCCTCGTTAAAACCTTACTAGAAAAAACCCAGTAGGAAAAAAAATCTAGTTAAGGAAAAAGAGTACACATCTCTAATAATACGCATTTCGGTTGCCTCATTAAAAACCTTACAGGAAAACCAGTGGGACAAAACCTCATAAGGGAAAAAGAGTATAGCGCATATTAACTCCCCTAATGAGAACATCCTTGAACATTTGCATCCCGATCTTGTGTAGCATCTTTTTGAAAGTTGCAATTGTAGAAGATTTGGTGAATAAATCAATCACATTGTCAGTTGAACGAATCTGTTGCATGTTAATATCATCATTCTTTTGTAGCTCATGTATGTAGAAAAGCTTTGGTAAAACATGCTTCGTTCTATCTCCATTTATGAATCCTCCCTTAAGATGTGCTATGTATACTGAATTATCTCTGTATAAAATTGTGGGTAGATTGTCATATTTCACACTATAATTTTCTCGAATGACATGTATCATGGACCTCAACCATACACATTCTCGGCTTGCTTCATGAATAGCCATTATCTCAGCATGATTTGATGAAGTGGCTATGATAGACTGTTTTGTATATCTCCAAGATATAGCAGTACCACCATATATGACACATAGACTATTTGAGACCGAGCTTTATACGGGTCAGATAAGAACCCAACATCAGCATGGCCAATAATTTCAGGACTACAATTTTTAGAATAAAATAAACTCATGTATCTTATCTCATTTCGATGTCTCCTAGTAGGAGTAGAAATATACCTTGATAACAAATTGAGCGAAAGGCTATATTGGGTCTTGTAGTTTTTTACAAGATATATAAGTGCACCAATTGTACTAAGATATGATACTTCATAACCAATCCAAATTTGTTTATTTCTCATTTCAGCAAATAATCTTATTGCTTTTGAAAACTGTCCAAGAGTTTCAATAATTTTCAACCTATAAGCTTATATAATATAAGGATTATCAATAATTTTCCTAGAAACTTTTATATTTTGAATCCTTAAAGAAGTTTTCATACAAATTTTGTGAAGTGACAATATTCAACATTTTATGTGTGACATCTTCAAGTGTCTGGACTGCAAATCAAATAAGTTTTCACTTACTAAGATGCACCCTTTCATATCACTTGATAAAATTTTCTACATCAGCATGCTTAAATAAACATAGAATTCAGATCCTCATAATCTTTCACAATATTGCGTCAATATTGTGTCAAAGATATTGATGATATATCATTTCGTATCGGTTCACAATGCGACATAACATTTTGAGATCTCATCACTTCATTATTTTCAGGTACATAAACCTCTCATAAAGTTTCATAAAGTGTTATGTCATAGGCTCTTCAAGCATATATTACCTTCTTATTATGATTATTTGCTCCTTACTCTATACAAGTACTATTTCATTTGGAATCGATTGGTCTATCACGCTTCACGTATGCATAGACTTTGTCCTTTAGAGACATAAAATAGGAGCACTTGCAGCTTAAATATGAGATGCGTTCGGCATTTGACTTGAATTATCTTTTGAATGAGGATCTGATGATAATTCCTAACATACTTCATAGCTGCTTATAATCTCCCCCTTATGTTAGGAAAGCTAACATACATCCTCTATCTTCTTTGATGGATCCATCTTTGTGTATCATGGTACATTTATTAATCGTATACCGCATATCAAAACTATTAGATGGAATAGTTGGTTCATGACCTTGAACCAATTGAGGGGAAGAAATAATCATAATTTATTGGTCTAATGCATACAAATGCTATTGCAATATATCATATTTCAGACCAATACATTAAGTTTTGTTCTCATTAACAATGGTTTAGATATTTATCGAAGACATTCAATGCTAAACGATCATCATCAAGATGCATTATCTTGATTACACAATCTGAAAATTATGCTCAATTTATATTGAACAAGTAACTTTATGAATGTCAAACGTAGGTTGACCATGAATGTACATGTGATCATCTTATTGATGCATCTTTTCAACATATCACATGATAGGTGAATGGGCCCTTATTCACCTTTTATAATTTTCAGATTTGAAGGGATCCAATCCCAAAATTAGTTGGTCCAACCAACTTGTCATGAGAACAAATGACATAAACAATTCTTGAAGCATCTTCTAGTTCTTCAATACATGCACATCTTCGAGATGTCACAATCGTTCATATCAATTTATGAACTTTTATTCTAGTAAACTCTAAGTTTACCATGACATGTGCTCTTTCTATAGTAAATTTGAGATTTACTATTACATGAATAAATTTTAGATTTACTACTTCAGAAGTAGATTTCAAAATTATTCAACCTCTTTCGGAGGTGAGTTGTGATACAATCACAATCAAGTGCACGTTTGCATTAATAAGTTTTTCATTTCCCAGGAATAAAATAAAATTGTGCCTTAAGCCTATCAAATTATGATAGCTTATAACCTCTTTCAAGATTTTGCTACTTCAGAAAAAAATCGAGGCATGCATATGATGTAGAGAATTTTTCTCTAGCATATCTTATAATCATATAAGCGTGTGAAAATATCATTACTTTTGATGATCATTATTATATTCGTGCATTCAATCACTTGTCTTCTTTCAGACATATTATGCACTGCTACCACATACACCTCAAGAATGAAGTAAGTTGTCATATTTCAGACTTATCATATATTGTTACCATATTTACTTCACGGAATGGAGCATATTCAATGGGTCGAATTTCATGACTTTTCACCCAATACCCATTATTTTGCTTTAGCCATCACAATATCATCAATATGGTGTATTGAGATTTAAACTCAATATTTTATCCATATAAAGGAATCTTAGGCATAAATCGATGGGACTTGAACCCAAATATTATCATCCCTTTGATAATATTGTTCTTGAGGAATGAATTTAAAACATAAATGGTTCCAAATCAATTATTTTTCCAATACAAATAACATAAGGAATTACTAACCTTGACCTTTAGATTTATAAGCTCACCTTATTTGGCAGAGTCTCGTGCTGATAACGTGTTATAAAACAAGAAAGAATAAGAGTAGAGAGAATAGAGAGAGTGGTTCTTATTTCTTCTTGAGGGATGAGAGATCATCAGATTATAAATACAATGAACAAAACCCCTCTATTTATAGGGGAAATTTACTTCTAGTTTGAATAAAAGATGGATGCTTCAAATCCTAATAAATATCAAAGTAGATCTTGATAGACATTCACTATAATGTAAATACATTTATAACAAAAATAATTAACTCAATATTCTAACCCAAATCTCAAAGCTAGCACTTATGAAATCAAATTAGTAGTGTACCCCAACCTTCTAATATCAACATAAATCAAATTACATCCATCATTACTAATGAAAAATGCTCTTGAACTTGGTTCTGGATTACCTTTAGAAGCTTTATAAGAATTACACTTGAAGTAGCCCAAGTCCTGCATTTTCTAGTACACCACCTTACAATCAATTCTTGCAATATAATCTTCTAAGACTTTTACCAATTCTGGCCAAAGGAAGGCAACCTGCACATCCAACAGTAAATACACCTAGCCATAAACACCAAATTTCTGCTTATTTTCATTCCCATACTAATAAAAGAAATTCTACCTCTATGTTTAATAGAATTTCTTCTCTTCCAAATCTGCTAGGGAATAAACATAAGAACAACTCTGAATAAAAGCTTGATCTTTGGGGTTGTTTTAGTGTTCCACTTGAGCTTAAGCTTTGGGGTAGTTTTAGATCTAACTTGAAAAAAAGGCCCATCCAACCCAACTACTACTGCAAAGTACCGACAAGTATTCTTAGAAGTAGTACAATTCATGAATAAGTGTTTAATGGACACTGGTACCCAATGACCACTGCAACAACATAAATATAATAAATAATCCTGCTCCTTACAAGAACTTTCTCAATATGTAGTCTCTTCTTCAACAACCTCTAATAAAAAGATACCTAAAAGGGAACTCGTTTTACCTAAATTGTCTTGAGTCTTACTCAACGCTTCTTTGTCTCTAATTCTCCCAAGTAGATCCAACAACAAATTTCCCTGAACTATTCAATATTTATCATGGCCTATCCCACTCATATCCCACCTCTTCATAATTAACATTATCTAGAATGTGGGTTCAAAACTCTTCAGTGAATGTTTGCTATAACAACTCAACCTTCCATCTTTCATTTATAAAGAGCTGACTTACCTCCTCCATATGATTATCATTCAAATAATAAATGGGTAGAATATAGTGAAGAGAACCCAATTGTGTCTAGCTATCATACAAAATACTAGAGTAACCATACTTGGGCTTCTAGCAAATTTCTTGATTAAATCTGTCTCTGGCTTCTAACCTATACTTCCAAGTAAGTGATTTTCCATTCAACCATCCGAAGCCTCACCCTTTTACAATACTTTCTTTATATAAAATTAGTCCACAATGATATTTGTATTCTAAAATTCCATCACAATTTGGTGAACAAAGCTTTAAAGATATTAAATAAGGATCTAAAATCCAAACCTCTTTCATTCAAAATATCAACCTAAGATACTTAATGTTTATTTCTCTCTACCTCATTAAAATTTCACAGAAATCCTGCAAAGATTTTGTGCAAGTCATATATAACACACATAAAAGAATGTATGATAAATAATAAATAAATTAGGATATTATTCAAAATATTATTGATTAATACAGTCTTACCCCCAAATGACATTATCTTTCCTTCACAACTAGTAATTTATCATCCATATTCTTTAACAAACTTGAAAAGTAAAGCATTCTCTTCTTTTCATGACCAATTAGACACTCTAATATATTAGAGGAAAATTTTATTTAATAAAATTGGTGCACTCTTCCACATCCTTGATAAGAGCCTGAACAGTTTTGTGATATATCAAGAATACTCTTCTCCTTATTAATCAACTGACTAGATAATGCCTCATAATTTCTGAGAGTATCCATTACAATCTACAGTATTTTTACTAGCAGAGACAAAACAATTAGTATAATCAACATAGGATAAGTGAGTAATACTATCAGTCCACTTAGGCAGACCAAAGCTTTTAATCTCATTATCAGAGAACAAAGAATTTAAGCTCTAGTTAACACTTCAGCTAATAAGATGATTAATATTGAAGATATAGGATCTCCTTTCTTTACCCCTCTTGTATAATGGAAAAATCTACGAGTCTAACCATTAATAACAATAGTGCACTAATTATTAGAAATTACTCAACAAATCCTATGCATTACACCATTATCAAATCTCATCCTTTATAACACTTTAATTAGAAATATCCAGTTGACTCGATTATAAGCCTTTGCCATATTTAGAATTATCACCACATTTGCAAGTTTTTTTCTTATTCTGATATTAGATATAATCTCTTATTCTAACAACATATTTTATGTATTGCTCTTGTCATTGCAAACCCTGATTGGTTTTTTAAAATAAGGATAGTTAACAAGTTTTCCATCATATTATGCAACACTCTACATATCACTTTATTCAAAAAAATTACTCAAGCTTATTGGCCTCATGTCTGAAAATAATTGTACAGAATCCTTCATAAGAAGTAAGACCAAATTAGAGTGAGTAGTTTACTTGGGAAGAGTCAACTCCTCAAAGAAAGAATTTACTCCCTTGAATACATCATCACCTACTATAACCCAACATTTTTGAAAGAAATACCCAGTAAATCTATTAGGACCATTAACACTGTCACTTTTAAGTTCAAGGACCACTTTTTGACATACTCATTTGAAGGATTAATATTATTAGCCCTATTTATTTCTTCAATTATCAAGGTTGGAATATGTTGTAGAAAGTAGAGTTCCACCTTATTACTACTACTAATAAATTGCCTTTGGTAAAAAAGAAATTGCCTATGCAGCAACCTAATCTTCCCATTTAGGTCATAATCCATTTGTTTTGAAAATTTTATTCACAAATAATCTCTTCCTTTTTCCATTCACTAGATAAGAAAAGAACTTAGTATTTTTCTCTCCTTTAGTATACTACTAAATTCTTACCTTTTTCCTCTAGAATTCTACCTCAGAGTAAGTATACTACTTCAATTCAGCCTAAGCCTATTGAAATATTATTTAATTCTCTGCAGATAGGATTTTTTAAAAAATGTCCTCCTTGAGTCTGACAATCTCCTCCCTAATAAATAGTTGCTTGAGTGTATCTCCAAAATTTTCTCCACTCCAATAAGATAAAAAAAATTAGTCTTCTTCACCCTCTCCTTTAGACTTATGAAAATATCTAGGTTATTAGATACCCAGTTTGTTCTCACCACATTTTGAAAATTCTTCATTTTAGTTCAAAATCTAAGAATCTAAAAGGTCTTCTATTGATGTTGACTGATTTTCACAAGATAGTAATAAAGAAGCATGATCACACCCTGTCCTATCTAAATAGTCTATTTTAACAAGACCACTCATCCCCAAAAATACTTGATTTACTATCAATCTATCTAATCTTTTAACTATGTATTCTCTATTAGCTTTTCCACTCCACTATGTAAAATAATTGACTTTGAAATTGATGTCTAAAAGATCACAAGAATTAACACAAAATACAAAATCTTCATACTCTTGAGAATAAACATAAAGGCCGCTAATCTTTTTTGCATCACTCAAATTGACATTAAAATCACCCCATCAACCAAGGCAATCTCATGATCATACTAAGATTATAAATATCATTCCAAAGACTTAGCCTCTCTTAAGCATCACATATTGCATGCACCATTGTAAGGAACATTAGTTGAACTATTTCATGAAACATCAATTGTAATGTCAGCTGTTGTTCTAAATTTTCTAGGATGCCCACCTATATATGTTCTTGAATAAGAACTTATATCCTTACATTCTAATTGTAATTGGCATATTGAATCTCAGACTTCTTTTATGCCTGTGAATTTATCTCATACCTTGAAAAAAGTTTCATTAGAAAAATTATGAAGAAGTTATGGCTTTTGTGAAGCATTTGTATTCTATGGAATGAATTTTGAGATCTATTTCTGGAATAAAGCCTCCATCTTCATTTAGAACTTTATTTTACACTCCTCGTAGGGTTTACCCTAGTAGGCTTCTGCTCTACCTTGTTTCTGTCCTCGTTGAATTTAATCAATAATTGTGGTGATATCCTTACAATGTTTAATACTTGTATCTCATTTTGCTTATTCTATTCTTCTTCTTCATCATCGTTTAGAGTATATGTTAGTTGTGCAACCCTAGAATAAATACCACCACACTAAACTTGATGTAATATCAAATTGTGATGAGTTTTAACAGGTGATTCTCTTTTATTGGTATCTATAACATTAGGTACCACTGCCACTTCTCTTCATTATGCTGCTGAAGCATCAAAATATTTTTTATTGTTTCACTTTTTTCTCTACATCAATAAAAGCAAGTATCTGTAACTTTCGGTACCATTGTCACTTCTCTTCGAGTTTGCTGCTCAAGCATCTAAATATTTTTTTGTTCTATTCACTGTTTTCTCTATATCACTAAAATCTCTTAAATTGTCTATCTACAGAGGTTCTTGATATGGTGGCTTTATTTATTCCCGAGTCATTTTATGTTCTCCTTGACTGATACCTTTATTTCTACTACTAATTATAGTTCTTTTCATAGGTGTCTGTTTCACCTTCACAATGTTATGTTGCATAATCTAAAGATCTCCTCCCATACTGCATAGTGATTTACTTGAGGCCTCCTTGATATTTTATGAGGTTTCGTCAGCACACTCATGTTGTGCAAGACTAGTCTCTGTTTGCTTACGGTTCATGGTTGATGTAGTAATTTTATCCTACATTTTACCATCATTTGCAGTGACATAGTACATATTTTTTGACATCATATTTACAAAATCTCCATCAAATTAAACGTCATCGAAATATATCTATTTCTTAGAAATCCAATTTTGCAATCTCCTTTTACTTTGCAGTGCTTTAGTATTTGAATTCTCAGTTCTATAGCTCTGGCCAGCTATAAGAAAATTGTTTGATTGCTGCAAGTTGTAAAGCCTTCTAGAACATTCATCTTTTGTAGTCTTCTATCTATGTCACTCTTGACACTCCCTTGTTGTATTCCACGGGTTAATCGCTATTATATCTAGAATGGACTTTTTACTTATTGAGAATTGTTGGAAGGCCTCATTAAAACCACAAATTTTATGTTATTCGTGTTTGTTTTATCATCATTCACCGCAACGTTAGGCAAAACAGTAGGCTCGGTAGGCAAATTAGCTATTTTAAATGAGTTTGGGTTACATAATAGAAAATTGGAGGGTGATGTGAGTAGGAGTTGCTGGCCAACCCATTGAGGCTGAACAGTGGTCGGGCCAGCCATGCCGGTGATTGTTTGGCTAGGAAATAAGAAAATTTTTAGAGCCGGTGGTGTTTTTTCCGTGAAAGTTCTCCAGATTTTTGATGATAATCAATATTATCACTTTATTATTTGTTGACTACATATACTTGTGTGTGTGCTTTAGGAGCAACACGTCTATCCAATATATGATCCCAATTCCTTTATTTCAATATACCTATATAATTGCCTCCAAAGTTAAAAAATACGAATGGTCATATGCATGCCATTTACTTAGAAATCTTGCTTATGCTTTATTTTTTAGGATCAAATCTTTTTTTCCCTTTTTACCTGTTAGTCATCATAGTTAACATCTATAAATAATATCTTATCCTAATCTATGTGATGTCAAACCACGATGTACTAAAGTAACTAATTTGGTTATCTAGTGGAGTAATGTAATAAAGGTATATAGAGTTCTGGACCTTAGATTTAAATTATTTTTCAATTTTTTCATTTACGTGAAAAAAGAAATCTACATAACAAAGGACAGGCAACTTACTCCATACAAAATCTTCATAGTCTGATGACATTGTCCAGTCTTTCTATAATCGTTAAAAGATGATTAATCATCGCCACATTGTCATTCCATTTAATTAAAATTAATTGGTAATTAATCCACTACGACGCGTGAATAATCACTTTTTCTTTGGACAAAAGCCACCACCTTCTTATTTAACATTTGGTTTAAAGAGGTTAAAGTTAAAAATATTCCTAACAAACAAACATATGATGCCAAATTAGGTTATTATATAATACTAACAAGAAGATATGGCCCGATGCCTCAATTTCCATATCAAATTTCATAGACAACTTTTCACATGCCCAGAAGAAACTTATTGCTTTTGTTGGCCATGTTTGGTTATTTACATAATAAAAGTGATCAAAATTCTGAATTTTAGGAGACAATGAGGGCCCATGATATGTAGATTGTTAGCCCATATGTTATTGGGCCTTTAGTTTATGGACCTTTAGGTTATTGGCTATGTATATATAGCCTACTTTTGGTTTAGTCAGTTTTTATGCTTTTCAGATTAAATGGTAAACCTTAGCCTTTCTTTCTTTCAATAAAGTTCTATTAATATGGTATCAAAGCAAGTTCGATCCATGTCCTTTGATTTGTTGGTTGAAGATTTTGTAGCATGCACCTACTGCTGCTGTATTCGTTTGCTGTTTTCGTTGGATTGATTCGTTGCTGTCTTCGTTTGCTGTCTGGTATTGTTCGTCTTTCGTTCTTTTGCTTGCTGCCATTGTTGTTCGTTCGGAATTGTTCAACCTAGGGTTTTGCATCTTTTTATTTTTTTTTTGAATTATTTGTGTGTTGCTGTGTTTACAATGACTGGAAAGGATGATTCTCTCCAGTCCATTAGTACTCAATTAGATGGTAAGAACTATGCCTATTGGAGTTATGTCATGAAGAATTTTCTTCGTGGGAAGAATATGTGGGGTTATATCACTGGAGTAAAACCAAGACCTATCGATGATACAACTGACCTCAGTATTCAAGATTTTTATGCTGCCATGTCGGATTTGTGGGATCAATTGGCACTTACTGAATCTGCAGAGTTAAAAGGTTTTGGGCCGTACATTGCTAGACGGGAAGAGCAACGCTTGGTTCAGTTTTTGATGGCACTACGTTCTGACTTTGAGGGCCTACGTGGAACAATCCTTCATCGATCTCCCCTCCCTACTGTTGATTCTGTGGTTCATGAACTGATTGCAGAGGAGACTCGTATCAATTCTCAAGTGGTTCAAGGGTCTAAAGTAACTACTACTCCTGTCGTGTTTGCTGCTTCAACTGATCAGTCTAGGCCACCACGTACTCAGACTCGACAATCTCCTAAAGTTGCATTTGATGAGTGTGCATTCTGCAAACAGAAAAATCATTGGAAGGCTCAGTGTCCGTTGTTACTTAACAAGGTCAAACAGCCTCAATCTGGGCAACAACAGAAATATGGGCAGCAAAAGTCTCCGTCACGCTCCTCTGGTGCTCCTCCATGGTCATCTCGTCCTCCACAGTTCGCTGCTGCTGCACCATCTGTAGATGTTGAGTCTGTTAGCACTATGCCACCTTCTGCGTTGGATCCCCAGGTTTTCGAACAGTTCAGACAGTTCTTCGTTTCTAATCCTACGGCCATGTCAGCATCTATGTCTCATTCGGGTTCAGTTTCTTCTAGTACCTCAGGTATTCCTTCCCCCTTGTGGATATTGGATTCTGGTGCGTCTCATCACATGTCCCCTCATTTGTCATCGTTTGGTTTTTTGTCACCCATTTCACCAATTTCTGTTATGTCCGCGAGTGCTGTACCTATGTCAGTCGAGGGTGTTGGTTCTGTTACTACCCCTCACATTGTCCTCTCTGATGTTTATTACATTCCCAAACTTGCTTTAAATCTTGTTTCGGTCAGTCAGTTGTGTAAGGCTGGTAATTGGGTGTTTTTTTCTGAATCTGTTTGTGTTATACAGGACCAACACACTCAGAGGGTGATTGGGACCGGCCGTAGGTTGGGGGAACTCTATGTCTTGGAGAATCTCAAAGTGTCTGCAGTTGCTGCCTCTAGTATAGATTTATCTTCTTTTCGTTTGAGTCCTTTGTCTTCTCCGTTTTATCTTTGGCATTCCAGATTAGGACATGTGTCAGTTTCACGTTTACGTTTTTTGGTCTCTAGTGGTGCTTTGGGTCATGTGAACACTAGTGATATTTCAGATTGTAGTGGTTGTAAACTGGCAAAATTTTCTGCCTTACCGTTTAATAAAAGTGTGTCTTATTCTGTTGCTCCTTTTGATATTATTCATTCTGATGTATGGGGACCAGCGCCAGTTTCCACTAAGGGTGGATCGACCTATTATGTTTCGTTTATAGATGACTATACTCGTTATACCTGGGTGTATCTTATGAAACGCAGATCTGATTTCTTTGGCATTTACAACAACTTTAGAGCCCTTGTTAAAACACAACATTCGGCTGTGATAAAGTGTTTCAGGTGTGACTTAGGGGGTGAATATACCTCTAATGACTTCACTCAGTTACTTGCCTCTGATGGTACCATACACCAGTCATCTTGTACCGACACTCCTGAGCAGAACGGTCTGGCAGAAAGAAAACATCGTCATATTGTTGAGACAGCACGCTCTTTACTTTTGTCTGCAGAGGTTCCTAGTATTTTTTGGGGAGAAGCAGTCCTAACTGCTGTATATGTGATTAATCGTATTCCTACTGCATTGACTTCAGGGATGTCTCCGTTTGAGAAACTATATGGTCACCCGCCGAATTATTCTGCATTACGAGTTTTTGGATGTACTTGCTTTGTTCTTCGTCCTCATGTTGAACGAAATAAGTTAGGGTCAAAATCAGCTATATGTGTGTTTTTGGGGTATGGTATTGGACAAAAAGGATATCGTTGCTATGATCCTGTAAGTCAGAAATTATATGTTTCACGACATGTCACTTTTTTGGAACATATTCCTTTTTATTCCATTCCAGCTAAAACCCATGATGTGACAAAGTCAGATATTCGGCTTATTGATCCCTTTGGGATTGACATAGAGGTTCCAGTTCCGGACTCATCCATGCCATCTGGTGTGCCACCTGATAGTGCTTCAGCCTCGCCTGTGCCTGAGTCTGCTCCTTCGACTGTTGAGACTGGAGACCCACCACCTCTGAGGCGGTCTACTCGACCTTGTAAGTCCACCAAACTGCCAGATTTTTCCTATTCTACATATTCAGCCTCATTTGCTTCCTTTATTGCAAACATACATCATTTGTCTGAACCTGAGTCGTATAGAGAGGCTGTGTCTGATCCTCTTTGGCAGAATGCTATGGCTGAGGAACTTGCTGCTCTTCATCATACACATACATGGGATTTGGTTACTCTCCCACCTGGTAAGCATGCGGTTGGTTGTCGATGGGTGTATAAGATAAAAACAAAATCTGATGGGTCTGTTGAGCGATACAAGGCGAGACTTGTGGCAAAAGGGTACTCACAACAATATGGTATGGATTATGAGGAGACTTTTTCCCCCGTAGCAAAGATGACGACTGTTCGCACTATGATTGCTGTTGCATCCGTTCGACAGTGGAAGATATTTCAGATGGATGTCAAGAATGCTTTTCTGAACGGTGATCTCCACGAGGAAGTTTATATGACTCCTCCCCCAGGTATTGACCACCAGCCAGGTGAAGTTTGTCGGCTTCGAAAAGCTTTATATGGTCTCAAACAAGCCCCTCGTGCTTGGTTTGAGAAATTCTCCACTGTTATTACTTCCCTTGGATTTGTCCCGAGTAACCATGATTCAGCATTGTTTGTTAGATATACAAGTGCAGGGCGAATTCTATTGTCCTTATATGTAGATGATATGATTATTACTGGTGATGATCATAGTGGTATTGAGTTATTGAAGCATGATTTGGCTCATCGATTTGCAATGAAGGACTTGGGCTTGCTGCGTTATTTTCTGGGTATTGAGGTGGCTCAGTCTAAGAAAGGGTATCTTCTTTCTCAGACTAAGTATATATCTGACTTGTTTACACGGGCGCGTCTTTCTGACAACAGGACTGTAGATACTCCCCTTGAAACCAATGCACGTTACTCTCCTAGTGATGGTGTTCCATTATCAGATCCGAGTCTTTATCGGACTATTGTGGGTAGTTTGGTTTATCTTACGGTTACTCGTCCAGATATAGCACATGCAGTTCATGTTGTTAGCCAGTTTGTTACTGCTCCTACTTCTGTGCACTGGGGAGCTGTACTTCGTATTCTAAGGTATCTTCGTGGCACTCAGTTTCAGAATCTCTTGTTTCCCTCGACGTCATCTCTCGAGTTGCGAGCCTATAGTGATGCTGATTGGGATGGAGATCGCAATGATCGTAAATCCACCACTGGTTTTTGTGTGTTTCTTGGAGACTCTTTAATCTCGTGGAAGAGCAAGAAACAAGATGTTGTCTCTAGATCTTCCACGGAGGCTGAGTATCGTGCCATGGCTGTGACTACATGTGAGATTATTTGGTTACGTTGGCTTCTTGCAGATATGGGGGTTCACATTTCTATGCCTACTCCCCTGCATTGTGATAACAAAAGTGCGGTACAAATTGCAAAGAATTCTGTCTTCCATGAGCGTACGAAGCACATTGAGATTGATTGTCACTTCACCCGTCATCATTTGCAGCTCGGGACCATATCGCTTCCTTTTGTTCCATCGTCTTTGCAGATTTCTGACCTTTTTACGAAGGCTCAGTCGGCGTCTCGATTTCGTTTTTTGTGTGACAAACTCTCAATGCTTATTGCTGTTGCATTGTGAGTTTGAGGGGGGATGTTAGCCCATATGTTATTGGGCCTTTAGTTTATGGACCTTTAGGTTATTGGCTATGTATATATAGCCTACTTTTGGTTTAGTCAGTTTTTATGCTTTTCAGATTAAATGGTAAACCTTAGCCTTTCTTTCTTTCAATAAAGATGATTAATCATCGCCACATTGTCATTCCATTTAATTAAAATTAATTGGTAATTAATCCACTACGACGCGTGAATAATCACTTTTTCTTTGGACAAAAGCCACCACCTTCTTATTTAACATTTGGTTTAAAGAGGTTAAAGTTAAAAATATTCCTAACAAACAAACATATGATGCCAAATTAGGTTATTATATAATACTAACAAGAAGATATGGCCCGATGCCTCAATTTCCATATCAAATTTCATAGACAACTTTTCACATGCCCAGAAGAAACTTATTGCTTTTGTTGGCCATGTTTGGTTATTTACATAATAAAAGTGATCAAAATTCTGAATTTTAGGAGACAATGAGGGCCCATGATATGTAGATTCTCCTAGAAGACCCGTCAAGAAGAAGCATCACCTTTACATATTGAATAAATGAATAATACTAATCTTTGGAATGTTTTCTTCAAAAAGATCAGCTGTAATACTCCTTCCATTACTAACCTTAATAGTGATAAATTCCTGAAAATTGTTAGGGACTGGGCTGGCAACAAGATGACGGATCAATACATCAGCCTTCAACCTCTAATCATGTTTTTCTTATGGGAAATCTGGAGGTGCAGGAATGATAATCTGTTTAACAATTTAAATGCTTCTCCCTTTTTCAAGAATGCTTATGCAAATAGTGTTGAATACTCTTTCCTTATGCCTTCACCCTCTTCCCTTTACCAGGAAGCCACTATTCATGTTCGTTGGCTTCCCCCTACGAACACCCTTACAAGCTCAACACTGACGGAGCGTGCCTCAGTAATCCGGGTATAGGAGGTATAGGAGGTTGTATTAGAAATCATAATGGTGATTGGATTATTGGCTTCGTTAAGGGCTTTCCCAATGCAATCAATAACCAAATGGAGCTTTAAGCACTTCTTGAAGGTCTAAAATTGGCGGAGAACCAAAATCTTTTCCCTATTGAGATAAATATGGACTCAACGGAGGTAATTCTTATGTTAAAAGTTGGGAACATGCATTATAATCCTATTCTTGAATCTTGCAGGTGCCTGCTAAGAAAGGTGGGGCATCCACCAGTGACCCACGTTTTTAGAGAGCAAAACTATGTTGCAGACTGCCTAGCTAAAGAAGAAGCAGCAAGGAATCTTTTTGGCACAATAAAATTTTTGGCAGTTCCTCCGGTGTATGCACAAAAACATCTATGGGCAGACATTCTAGGAACTGAGTTTACTAGGAAAGTCAATCAATGTACTAATTATCAGAATGTTGATACTCATATTTTTGTACTCATATTTTTGTACCTGACTAACAAGTCAGCAATTTGTAACAAACTCCACTTTGAGTTTCTAATATATCTCCTCGTTACCAAAATAAAAAATGAATAATACTAATCACAAATAAATCATCAGCCCAAATACTCAATCGATCATTGATAATGAAGTCTTGGAAGTGACACCTTACATAAAATCAACATGATTAATTAACCAATATTTAAATTGCAATTAAACTGTACAAATACCATTTAAATCCATAGGTGGACGTCATTTATATTTGAGAGGTTCAATTGAACTCACTAATTTTAAACTGCGGAATACAAATCTCTTTATGTGAAAAATTACTACTAAATTTCTAAATATTAAATTCTAAAATCATAATTTCAAAAGTAAAATATGTTTGTTCTTGAGGTCTGGATGCTCAATTGCAATCTTCCTAGAAGAGGGCAACGACACCAGATGCTCTTAGTATGTATAATTTGTTGGGCTCTAGTAATGCATTCACAGTTTATTACCAAAAAAAAAAAATATGTTTGTTGTAACTTCTGAACTTTATGTTGTTGACTTATTGAATTTAAATCCTAAATCCATGTCCCTAAAAACTTTTGAACAATTCTAGAGTTTAAACAACAAATGCACGATATATAACATGCAATTTTAGTTGTGGAAAATTAAATAAAACTTAGAAGAGCATAAGAAGTAGTATATGTTCCCGCAACAGTGATATTCCAGAAAGACAGTCAAAACACAAAAGCATATAAATATTTTTTCCAATCCAATTGAGGGTAGGTGGAGGGGAAACTGATGAGGGAATTACAAGGTGAAGAATCAAACTTTCATAAAAAATGAATAAAAGTTTAGGCAACTAAGCAACTGAGTTACTAAGATTTTTCCGATCAAAATCATTTAATAATGGAAATGGGCACACTCCAAATCATTTCAAATATCCTGAATGTGTCCATTGCATTAAGAACATTTTAAAAGCTGGTGGATCACAAAGGTATTATCAAAAGTAGAATATTATTGTAGAAGATTTAGTACTACTAAGTTCTTTATTTTATGATAATAAATACTAAAAGATGATAATGTTGCTAACTTTTTATGTGTATTTATTCAGGAGTAGGGTCGGAAAGAGGAAAAAGTTTAAGAAAATCCTAAGCTAAAACTATATATATAACTCCTAAAGAATGCTTAGCACGAAGCATAAAGCAATTAGTTCCTTTATTCAGGTTGTTTACTCAGTTATAATAATCATAGTGTTTAGTTAAAGGTTATTACATGATGAAAGTGGTAAATATGTTATTACAAAAATTTAGACAAGTTGGTGGAATTTACTTTTAATTTAAATAAAGAAAGTAGTACTATGTCATAGAGAGATTAATTTGGTCCACCTAATATGCTTTATAATCAATCACTTGTACTCCCTAAGGTTCTTCTTCCTGGAAATAGCCACAAAGATGATGAATTTTCAATTTAACTTAACATAAAATAGATAGAGGGAAAATATTCCTCTTTACCTAAATATAGAAAGTAAAAACGATTTCGGACTAACCTGGAGTTTATAATTTACCCATGGTAACAAGTGATACAAATTTTTTGAAACATTGTCGATGTTTTGCCAAATGCAACGAAGATAGACGCTAACAGTATTGAAGATATTCAAATGAAGACTCAAAATTAGTTTGAAAAAAAAAAAAAAAAACAGTAGTATTTAGAGCCCGTTTGGGATTGCTGTTACAAAATAGTTTGTGTTTGATAAATTTATTTAAAAAGTGTTTTTAATAATCCAATTGTGTTTGGATAATCTTTTTCAAAAAATGTTTTTTTGAGGCAAATGACCAAAAAGGACATCTATCAATAGACTTTTATTACCAAAATCAATTTATAGAGAAAAATTATTTTAAATATCTATTATAATATTTTTAATTATTTTTAAAAATTTAATTAAAAAGTACACACTCTAAAATTTTCAATCAATATTTATATACATAAATACATTAAAAAAAATTAAATAGCGATATATTACTTAAATAATTTAAATATTACTTAAAAAATCAAACAAAAATGAATACAGAAGTTATTTCATAAATTAAATCAGTATATATGAAAAAATTAACGACAAAAATAATTAGTCCTTCATACATCACAAAAATTCTCAATTTGACTTTTTCATAATTTTTTTCGGTTTTAGCATTGAATCTTGTCACCAAATTAGTCCATCCAGCTTTGTTGAAGTGGGTACCAGAGCGATTTCCAGCGATAACTTCATCCACACATAAATTTAAAAATAACTCTACGTTTACTGTACTCCATTTAGCCTTTTCAAGATTACCCATTTTCTATGCATTAGAGATATATGATTAATAATAATAACTTTACACAAAATAGTGAAATAAAAATATTATTGTTAAAATAAAAATTTAACAAAATCTAAGAATGTTATAGACAACGATATTATCACATATGCTCCTATATGGATGCACATAAAAAATCTAATTATATCATGATAATTATTAAACAAACACACCTTAAAATAAAAAAGCAATTTTGATTTAAAAAATAACTTATTAATAATACAGATGACTTTATATTTTGGAGAACAGTAAGGTATATGTATATATGAGAAAAATTATTTGTATTTATAGATGAAGGAGAAGGCGTGCAATACGATAAACTCGTTGAATGAATAGAAGGTTTGAAGAAAAGGTCAAACAAAATTAATTAGAATCTATCTTTTATTTGTTACCTTATTTTTTGAATACATTTTACTGGATCAAATTTATTAAAATTTAGCAAACACTATATTCATGCTTATAGCTATCTAAATGAGATAATATTTGTTATTTGTTACCTTTTCTTTTGGATATGTTTTTACCATTTCAATTCTAAAACTAATCAAATTCATATACGTATACTACCTGATGACAAATATTTAAAATAAAATTCTATCTGTTATTTGTTATCTTTTTTAATATATTTTTACGGCGTCAAAATTTACTATGAATAAGCAGTCATCATATTCATATATATATATACACTATATTTTAACAAATATGTCACTTTTCATTAATTATTTATTTAAAATTAAATATTTGAGAAAATATTTATATGTGATTTCAAAATACAATCTTGTAACGTGATTTATCTGTCAATTGTTATCATTAATAATAATAAAATAATTTATATATTTTGTAGTCATCATCATCAATGATATTTTCAAATTTATTTAAAGAAAATGAATGAAAATAAAATAATAATATATAAATCATAAAAAATTATGATGTAAATATGAAATATAAATTCTTAAAAATTAAACGTTAATCAAACTTTTAAGATATGTTAATTAATTAATAAGGTATATATATATATATATATATATATATATTTGTGTGTGATAGGGATATTTTTATTATAAAAAAATAATTTTCTGCTTCTGCTTATGCTTATTTTTTGAGAAGCAGAATTTTTTTGCTTCATCCCAGAAGAAGAAAAAATTTTTGATTTTTAAAAACAATTTTGCAAGTTTACCAAACACCCTTCTTTAAAGAAAAAAAAAGTTTTTTCTTAAAATAAGTGCTTATTTTAGAAAATAAGCAATCCCTAACAGGCTATTAATTTAGATGGAATCCAAGCCTTTAAAATATTAATTGTGCATGTGGCATTAATTCAGATATGCATTGAGCATTACTGGAGGATTCCTTAGTGGAGGGGATCCCATCCCATAATTTATGTGGGTTTAAACGTGAAGTATGTCACACCCCTTTTTGCACGCGTACTCCAAAACATGGAATATTTTTAAGTTTGAAAGGGTTTAATTATTTTAAGTGACAAGAAATAAAAATTTGCTTCGAAAAAGAGATTTTTTGCATTTTTTATTCAGAGTCGCCACTTGACATAATCCGGTGTGTCAAGTCACCTTTGGAAAATCCTTTTCGAAACCATTTGACTCTTAAACCAGTTTGCGTACAGAGATTCCGGGTAAGGAATTCTATTAACCGAGGGGAAGGTGTTAGGCACCCCTCGATCCCGTGGTTCGACCACGGTCGCTTGGTGGATTGTATCGACTATTTTGGCATTATGGAATGTATAAATCACATAAAAGAACACAAAATAATAAAATAAGACAGTCCAAAAATATAAAATTCCAGTCCAATTATACAGTCCGAAAAATAGAAAAATACGAAAATATAAATTCTAATCTAAAACTAAATCTAAGCTCCAATGTCCTACCCGACGCCGCGGGCCTTCATCACGATCATTTTTTGTCAACATGATACGTCGGGGCATTCCCCGGTAAATAAATACAAGTGATCTCGGGACATTCCCCGGCTAAATAAATACATCTAAATTAGATACGACAGAGTAGGAAGAAACATTCACATGCACATTCTAACATTCAACAAAACACTTATTCCTAAATTTTGCCTACCCGAACCTACGATTGCCTACCCGTTTGACTTACCATGATACTATCACGAAATTGATAATTACACGTGAAAGTAACAATAACGACGAATCAAAAACAACAACAAATCAAAATTAATCCTAATTCACTTTAATGATTTTTTTTTATTATTATTATTATTTTTCCGCGCCTCGAATTCCATTTAAACTACATAATTAATGCATGCTTGATTTTTTAATCACATCTCATAATCCGAAATCCAACATCAAACATAACACAAATAACGAGGATTCAAACCAAACACACGACAAATAAATCATTCACATCCACAACATCAATAAGAAGTCAAAATAAATTAAAGATTCGGTTAGAAGAAATGGACCTCGATGAAATTAATCCTTGTCGATAATAAAGAAATCCGAAGACCAAAATACTCGATCGGAGAACCTCACCACGAGCAAACCAAACTTGGTGTTAGAATAATAAACCGGACAACTCCAAAACGTAGATCGGGATCCGAGGAGTTCCGGTGATAGAAAAACGGGCGGAGAACCGCGACTGGTTGCGGCGGCTGGCGGTGGTCCAGCTAGCCGGATCTGGTCGGACGGCAGCGGATCTGGCAGTGGTTCGGAGAGGGCGTCGGCCGAAGCTCCGGTCAATCGCCGCAGATTCTTTTTTTTTTTTTTTTTTTTTTTTTAGTTTTGGGGAGAGAGAGTTGATAGAGAGAAGGAAAATATGGTGGTGTTGTGGTGGTAGGTCCCCGACCGGCGGCGAAGCGGTGGTGGAAGTTCAAATTTTTATTTTTTATTTTTTAAGAGAGGAAGAGGGAGAGTGAGTTTTTGAGAGAGAGTTTTTTGAGAGAGTGTTGAGAGATTGTTGAGAGATGAGAGATTTTCTTTCTTTTTTTTTTTGGTTTCTTGTTCTTGTTATGTGTTGTTTGTGGTGTGTGTGTATTATTGTTGTTGTTCTTTGTTGTGTGTGGTGTTTTTCTTGGTGAAGAAGATGATGATGTTGAGAGTGGGTGGTTTTGGAGATGAGAATAAGAGAGTGGGGGGTGGGGTAAATATGGGGTAGTGGGTAGTGGGGAATATGATGATTATGTTGGGATTGAGTGGTTGGGTAGTGGTGAGTATGATAATTATGTTGGGAGTGGGTGGGTATGATGATGATGTTGGGATTGGGTGGTTGGGTAGTGGGTATATTTTATTGGATAGGAGGTAGGAGGGAAAGGTAAAAATGAGTAGAAATTAATATTTGGGCGGACAAAATTACGTGTCTACAGCATGCCCCCTTTGAATGTAAACACGCAGTGTTTTCAGGCAAAGAAGTAGACAACGAGACAGAATTTTGTCCCGACCATTATTCAAAGAAGAAACAGAAGAAAGAAAGACTATCGGGTCTTGTATTTGGACAGCCTACCCACCCAAGTTATGAGGAAATCAAGTCACGGGTATTTCAAAGGCTTGGAAGAGGAGTGGACTATACCGAGTTGGAGAGTCGAGTGAGGTTCCGTCGAGGTTCCGATCTGCAGCTCTGTTATTACATCAAAATGAAAATTAAAAGCTAAAACATAAAGGAAATTACAAAAATCCTATCTATACAGCTTTTGTTGGCTCTTGACTCGACTTTTATCACCCTATTCTTCAGGCGGGCTCCTGACTTGCAATTTCTTCCAACTTGTTGCTTGACTTTCGTTTCTTCACCCTATTCTCCAGGCGGGCTCCTGACTTGTTATTTCATCACCGTGTTCTTCAGGCGGGCTCCTGACTTGCTATTTCATCACTTTGTAGCTATGTTTTCAACTTCTTCACCCTGTTCTGCAGGCGGGCTCCTGAAATCACATCAAAACTAAAAAGAAAATTATCCCAAACAAATATTATTATAAAGAGGTTTTATTTGCCAGAAAAGTAAAATTTCAAAAACAGAAATTGAATTTTTGCCCCAGTTTATCATCAGAAGACTTTTTGGAAAAGTCACATCATACCTACTTGCATGTTGTAATGATGAATCAAGACTCTGACTAAGAAATGCATCTCTTAAGAGTAAAATTAAATAACCAAGACTAGGAAGTGCATCTCCTAAGAATTAAAGTCAGGGATTCTAATTAGAAAGTGCGTCTTCTAGAGATACGAGTTTAGTTAAAAGTGTGTCACCTAAAAAAAAATAAAAACTAGCAAGGAAGTACATCTTCTAAGAATTGAGTGCAACAACTCAACTAGAAAGTGCATCTTCTAGGAATCAAGACTTAAGTTAGAAAGTGCATCACCTAAAAAGCAAAATTCGAATTACCCAATCAAGGAAGTGAATCTCCTTGCCAATGTTGCTTGAATTATTAAAATAAGAAAGTGTGTTTTCTTACCAATGCTGCTTGAATTACCAAAACAAGGAAGTGCGTTTCCTTACCCATGCCGCTTGAATTACTCAAATAAGGAAGTGCGTCTCCTTACAAATGTTGCTTGGATTACCCGAATAAGAAAGTGCGTCTCCTTACCCAGATTACTTGGATTGTCAAAGCAAGGAAGCGTGTCTCCTTACAAATGCTTCTTGAATTACTCAAACAAGGAAGTGCGTCTCCTTACAAATGTTGCTGGATTTACCAAATAAGGAAGTGCGTCTCCTTACAAATGTTGCTGGGATTACCCGAATAAGGAAGTGCGTCTCCTTACAAATGTTGCTGGAATTACCCAAATAAAGAAGTAAAATCACTGAACAGAAAAATAAAATCCCATTTTGCAGGAGGGTCCTGAACAGAAAGTAAAATCCCATTTTCCAGGAGGGTCCTGAACATAAAATAAAGTCCCATTTTCCAGGAGGGTCCTGAACATAAAATAAAAATCCCATTTTCCAGGAGGGTCCTGAACATAAAATAAAGTCCCATTTTCCAGGAGGGTCCTGAACATAAAATAAATTCCCATTTTCCAGGAGGGTCCTGAACAGAAAGTAAAATCCCATTTTCCAGGAGGGTCCTAAACATAAAATAAAGTCCCATTTTCCAGGAGGGTCCTGAACAGAAAGTAAAATCCCATTTTCCAGGAGGGTCCTGAACATAAAATAAAAATCCCATTTTTCAGGAGGGTCCTGAACAGAAAGTAAAATCCCATTTTCCAGGAGGGTCCTGAACATAAAATAAAATCCCATTTTCCAGGAAGGTCCTGAACATAAAATAAAATAAATAAAATCCCATTTTCCAAGAGGGTCCTGAACAGAAAGTAAAGTCCCATTTTCCCGGAGGGTCCTGAACAGAAAGTAAAATCCCATTTTCCAGGAGGGTCCTGAACAGAAAATAAAGTCCCATTTTCCAGGAGGGTCCTGAACAGAAAATAAAGTCCCATTTTTCAGGAGGGTCCTGAACAGAAAATAAAATCCCATTTTCCAGGAGGGTCCTGAACATAAAATAAAATCCCATTTTCCAGGAGGGTCCTGAACATAAAATAAAAATCCCATTTTCCAGGAGGGTCCTGAACAGAAAGTAAAATCCCATTTTCCAGGAGGGTCCTCAACATAAAATAAAATCCCATTTTCCAGGAGGGTCCTGAACAGAAAATAAAGTCCCATTTTCCAGGAGGGTCCTGAACAGAAAATAAAGTCCCATTTTCCAGGAGGGTCCTGAACAGAAAAATAAAATCTCATTTTCCAGGAGGGTCCTGAACAGAAAAATAAAATCCCATTTTTCAGGAGGGTCCTGAACATAAAAATAAAATCCCATTTTCCAGGAGGGTCCTGAACATAAAATAAAGTCCCATTTTCCAGGAGGGTCCTGAACATAAAATAAAATTCCATTTTCCCGGAGGGTGCTGAACAGAAAATAAAGTCCCATTTTCCAGGAGGGTCCTGAACATAAAATAAAATCCCATTTTCCAGGAGGGTCCTGAACAGAAAGTAAAATCCCATTTTCCAGGAGGGTCCTGAACATAAAATAAAAATCCCATTTTCCAGAAGGGTCCTGAACAGAAAGTAAAATCCCATTTCCCAGGAGGGTCCTGAACATAAAATAAAATCCCATTTTCCAGGAGGGTCCTGAACATAAAATAAAATCCCATTTTCCAGGAGGGTCCTGAACAGAAAATAAAGTCCCATTTTCCAGGAGGGTCCTGAACATAAAATAAAATCCCATTTTCCAGGAGGGTCCTGAACAGAAAGTAAAGTCCCATTTTCCAGGAGGGTCCTGAACAGAAAGTAAAATCCCATTTTGCAGGAGGGTCCTGAACAGAAAATAAAGTCCCATTTTCCAGGAGGGTCCTGAACAGAAAATAAAGTCCCATTTTTCAGGAGGGTCCTGAACAGAAAATAAAATCCCATTTTCCAGGAGGGTCCTGAACATAAAATAAAATCCCATTTTCCAGGAGGGTCCTGAACATAAAATAAAAATCCCATTTTCCAGGAGGGTCCTGAACATAAAATAAAATCTCATTTTCCAGGAGGGTCCTGAACAGAAAATAAAGTTCCATTTTCCAGGAGGGTCCTGAACAGAAAATAAAGTCCCATTTTTCAGGAGGGTCCTGAACAGAAAGTAAAGTCCCATGGATGTGCATCTCCAATGGTAGCTGAATTAAGTGAAACGAATTTGCCCCTGTTTCAATAAAGAAAATTTGTCAGTTAAAAACTTAGTGGTAGTTTGCAGCATTTGGCTTTCCAGGCATTTGCTCCAGTGTTCATTCCCTTCAGTTTGTTTCAGATTGCTGACACTTGCCCCTGCTTTGTCGTGTCATTGACCCAAACTCAGATCATTGGGAGTGACTCCAAAATAACCACAATATCTCTGCTTTGTCATGCTTCTCAGATAAATCCTTCAAACCTTGGTATTTCATAAGTTCACAATTATGTCTCTTTCATATGCTGACTTTGTCTTGCATTGTGCAATTGAAGAAGTTGGTGGCCAGTTTTGAAATCTTTTCTCACTTTTTGATATGGACTTGACTCAAAAACAAAAGAAAAATGACAATGACTTTTATTTTGACCACTGACTCAAGAAAACAAAATAAAATAAAGAGAAGAAAGAAAAGACAATGAGTGTCCCCATTTCAAACAAAGAAATGACAAATTTTCTAAAAATGACAGTCAACTCTAATAATTATGCCATGCCTTTTGGATTAGGCTACCTGATCTTTCCATCCAATCTCTCTACCAATTATGGGTGAGTTAATGGCCTTGAAACTGAGTTGTTTCCTTAGACCAATTGCATTCAGACCTCATTCGGCTAGTGACATTTTGAAGGGTCTTTTCCTTAGCTCAGCCTTGTCTTATGGCGTCTGTGAGGGTTTTTACAAATGAGACTCTCTTATTTTCATTTCTCCCAACTCACAATCGTCTCACGGTGCCTATGAGGGTTTTCACCAATAAGACTCTCTCTCTCTTTTTTTTATCTCTCTCAACTTACTATCGTCTTACGGTGCCCATGAGGGTTTTCACCAATAAGACTCTCTCATTTTTATTTCTCTCTTGATTCCTTGGGCTGAGGAAGGCAGGTAGTTCCCAAATACATCAGCATATCCCTTGCATGCTTGCCTTAACATCCCCAAAGATTGATCTGAAGGTCTTTTCTTTGGTTGTAACTTGGCTTTTGGATAGGGTTAGAAGAAAGGATGGCGTGAGGCCTAAACGACACTTGAAGTGGGTTAGGACTTACAACTTTTGGAATCGACTCAAACAATGAGGATTAACTCATGCCCCAGTTTTTTTGACTGGATGATTCTAAATTATTTATTTGGTTGGACCGAGCCCTTAGTAGGGCAGCCTACGTATCTCACCCCCGAGAGAGGACAATCAGGTCATGCGTAGTTCTGGTAGCTTGTCCTTTTGCTTTGACCTGATTTTTCTCTTTTTTTTTCTTTTATTCGCTCTTTCACTTTGCGATTCTTTTTTTTTCTACCTCTATTTTTCTTGACACTTTTTTTTTGGAAACATTTTTGTCTTTTTTTTTTTTTTTGCAACTTCTGACTTTATCTTTTTTCTTGACACTATTCTTTGAACTTTGCGTACTCTATCTTGATTCCAAAAGAGGGGTATGAAAGAAAATAACACTAAGGTTCAAATGGGGTAAACAAAGGATGACACAGTGTTTGGATAGCAGAATGAAATGCCTTCATCATATCAATCCTTGAGAATGCAAGTATATAGCATGCAATGTGAGAGTACAAGACTAATATCACTTATGACATGCTTTACAACACTAACTTGCCTCGAACATGTGTTTCACCTCTTTTTATATACCTGTCAAAGATACAACTCTATCTTTGCTATGCATCCCTCACATCGAGTGATTATGCTTCTGTGGAGCTGATTATTTTCTTGTTAACCTTGACATAGGGATCACACATCCACCATTTGACCTAGTTGGGACTTGACTTTTGATCGATGACCAAGTTGTTCTTGTGATTCTCAAAATAATTGCCTTAACTTGTCACCAAATGTCTCAGCACTCTATCTATTTTCTCATATGCTCTTTTTTTCTAACTTTAACCCTCTGATTCAATGTTCATGCTTAAACTGGATTTCAAGATCTGGCTGAAAATTCCACTGTATGTCATATCACTAGAGTTAACACAAAATGTACTATGTAAAGAAAACAAACAAACAACATATATTTAAAACATAAAGAAAAATAGGACATTTCATTTAGTTGAAACAAAAGATAGAAGGATTTGAATATATAAAAAAAAAACAAAAGGACAAAACAAGATAAATCCCGAACTACAACCCTGAGATAGTTCGGATAGCAGAAAATAAAACAAAACAAGCTACCAAACCTCTTCCTAGTAGGGAGAGGGGTGACTTCTCAATTGCTCAGCCCGACATCTTAGCCACTGGTTTGCATATCAGCATGGCTAGAGCTTTCCTCACTGTCAGATCTGTACCATGTTTGATTTATCTTGAATCATCTTTTCAATTTCTCTTTTTAAAGCATGACAATCTTCAATACTCTGACCCTGAACATCAGAACGATATGCACATCGTACATTAGGATCAAAACTTCTTGAATGTGGGTCGAGAGTATACCCGAGGAGAAGAGTGATCATGTCTGTTGTACCAACCTCTGGAATAAACTTACATGCGACTCTCCAATGGGTGTGAAGTTATCTTTCGCCTTCTGTCTCATTTCATTATTTAGCTTCAATTAAAAACAAGACCTAGAAGGGCTTCGGTATGTACGTGGAGTTGGAAGATGACTCGGCAGAGTTGGCGCACGCCAGTGTGGGTAAGATGAAGGTTGAACATAAGGTTGCCAATTATACACTTGATATTGAGGTGGGGGAATGGGATATAATGGATATTGGTAAAGATCCAGTAGATCTTGGACATAAACTTGGGTTTGAGCCCATGGATAACGATGGTGTGGTTCTCTTGCCCATGGCTGTTGTCCAACTGCAATGGCAGATAGATCTTTCACATTCTCATTCCCCAAACTCCCTATCTGATTAGTGACAACTAACTCGGTATCCTTGTTGGCCATAACTTCCTCTGTGACTTGGAGCAATATGGAGGATCAGCCAAAATGCCACAAACCAACCACAACAATTTTTTTTTCAAAAGATCACCGAACCCAAGAAGGGCGCCTACGTATCTCACCCCCGAGAGAGGAGAATCAGGTGTGCGTAGTTCGCGTAGTCGTGCCAAAATGGCCAATTGAACTCTCTTTCTTTCTTTTTTTTTTTTTGAAACTTTAAGAAGAAAAGAAAATAACAAATTGTCAAAGAGAACTGACGAACATTTTTTTTGCATTTTTTGGCTTAACATCCTTGTACAAAATGAAAACTATGATTAACAAGGAAAATAAAAAAATCTTTTGATTTGATTTTTTTTTGAATTTCATAGGAACATGAAACTGGAAACTATCAAAGAAAAATCTTTTTGTAGTTTTTTTTTTTTAGAGATGTATATGAAACACCTACTCTAAATGAAGAGTGAAGAAAATCTTTTTTTTTTTTGAATTTTCAGATTTCTGTACAAAATGAAATCTATGATTACAGAAAAAATATTTTTGGATTTTTTTTTATTTTGAATTTTATGCGAAAAATGAAACCTGAACCTATTAAAAGAAAATATTTTTTGTTGTTGTTTTCTTTTAAAGACGTATATGAAACGCCTACTCTAAATGGAGAGTGAAGAAAATCTTTTTGGATTTTTAAAATAAGATCAACCAAAAATGAACCTTAGGACTATTGAGGAAAGTCATTTTTTTTTTAAGATGTGTATGAAACACCTACTCTAAATAAAGAGTGAAGAAAATCATTTTTTTTTTGAAATTTTTAAATAAGATCCCCGAACCAACAATAGGCTGCCTACGTATCTCACATCCCGAAAGAGGAGAATCAGGGGTGCGTAGTTCGTCCGAATTGGACAATTAACGATTAACTAATAAATTGACCCTAACTGAAACACAATAAAAAACTTTATTATTATTTTTTTTCAACCAGACGCTTTAACCAAGATTGACACCACCAATTATACAAAAAATCTTTTTGACATTTTTGTTTTTGACAAAATAAAAAAAAGCATGCAAAACCCTTCTTTTTTTTTTTTTTTTTTTTTTAACTTACGGACTTTAAAAACGTAAAATATTATTTTTTTTGAATTTCTGAATTGTGCAAAACAAAAGCCATAACGAATTCTAAAATAAACCACGAAATTCCTCTCCCTATTTTCTTTTCGACTAATTTTTCTATTTTTTTTTTTTTTTTTATTCTTGCCTACACACCTTACTCCTAAATTTTTATTATTATTTTATTTTATTTTTTTCAAAAATCAATCCGCCAAATGACCACGTTATCCTCAAATATGCAACAATTAGCACGTATGGATGCTTTAAAGGTGAGTCTCCTAGAAAGGACCATGTAGGCCCCACTAGGTCTCAATATGATGCACATAAAAATGACCTATAGGCTGACCTACGTTGTGGTTTACTAACAAGGCCGTTCGGGGGAGCATATGGTCGATAGTGGCTGCTTTGCTTTCCACCTACTCCATACATCCAACGGCTCCCCCCCTAAAATAAAGGTGACTCAACTAGAATTCGTGCGCACGACGTGCGCTCCGAGACTTGTTGCAGAAAGAAGGCCGGGGTGTGGACTCATGATGACAGATATAAAGCGGTAACATATAGGATAAATAATATAAACAAAGAGCACGAAAAAGCACAAAAAGTGAAAATAAGATAAACAATAACCACAAATAATGTTTACACACTCGCAATGCCAAACAAAGTCGATACGACTCCAAAAATAGCTCGAATTCTGAAAACTTATTTTTTTTTTAAGTCCCCAGCAGAGTAGCCAGAGATGTCACACCCCTTTTTGCACGCGTACTCCAAAACATGGAATATTTTTAAGTTTGAAAGGGTTTAATTATTTTAAGTGACAAGAAATAAAAATTTACTTCGAAAAAGGGATTATTTGCATTTTTTATTCAGAGTCGCCACTTGACATAATCCGGTGTGTCAAGTCACCTTTGGAAAATCCTTTTCGAAACCATTTGACTCTTAAACCAGTTTGCGTACAGAGATTCCGGGTAAGGAATTCTGTTAACCGAGGGGAAGGTGTTAGGCACCCCTCGATCCCGTGGTTCGACCACGGTCGCTTGGTGGATTGTATCGACTATTTTGGCATTATGGAATGTATAAATCACATAAAAGAACAAAAAATAATAAAATAAGACAGTCCAAAAATGTAAAATTCCAGTCCAATTATACAGTCCGAAAAATAGAAAAATACGAAAATATAAATTCTAATCTAAAACTAAATCTAAGCTCCAATGTCCTACCCGACGCCGCGGGCCTTCATCACGATTATTTTTTGTCAACATGATACGTCGGGGCATTCCCCGGTAAATAAATACAAGTGATCTCGGGACATTCCCCGGCTAAATAAATACATCTAAATTAGATACGACAGACTAGGAAGAAACATTCACATGCACATTCTAACATTCAACAAAACACTTATTCCTAAATTTTGCCTACCCGAACCTACGATTGCCTACCCGTTTGACTTACCATGATACTATCACGAAATTGATAATTACACGTGAAAGTAACAATAACGACGAATCAAAAACAACAACAAATCAAAATTAATCCTAATTCACTTTAATGATTTTTTTTTATTATTATTATTATTTTTCCGCGCCTCGAATTCCATTTAAACTACATAATTAATGCATGCTTGATTTTTTAATCACATCTCATAATCCGAAATCCAACATCAAACATAACACAAATAACGAGGATTCAAACCAAACACACGACAAATAAATCATTCACATCCACAACATCAATAAGAAGTCAAAATAAATTAAAGATTCGGTTAGAAGAAATGGACCTCGATGAAATTAATCCTTGTCGATAATAAAGAAATCCGAAGACCAAAATACTCGACCGGAGAACCTCACCACGAGCAAACCAAACTTGGTGTTAGAATAATAAATCGGACAACTCCAAAACGTAGATCGGGATCCGAGGAGTTCCGGTGACAGAAAAACGGGCGGAGAATCGCGACTGGTTGCGGCGGCTGGCGGTGGTCCAGCTAGCCGGATCTGGTCGGACGGCAGCGGATCTGGCAGTGGTTCGGAGATGGCGTCGGCCAGAGCTCTGGTCAATCGCCGCGGATTCTTTTTTTTTTTTTTTTAAGTTTTGGGGAAAGAGAGTTGATAGAGAGAAGGAAAATATGGTGGTGTTGTGGTGGTCGGTCCCCGACCGGCGGCGAAGCGGTGGTGGAAGTTCAAATTTTTATTTTTTATTTTTTAAGAGAGGAAGAGAGAGAGTGAGTTTTTGAGAGAGAGTTTTTTGAGAGAGTGTTGAGAGATTGTTGAGAGATGAGAGATTTTCTTTCTTTTTTTTTTTGGTTTCTTGTTCTTGTTATGTGTTGTTTGTGGTGTGTGTGTATTATTGTTGTTGTTCTTTGTTGTGTGTGGTGTTTTTCTTGGTGAAGAAGATGATGATGTTGGGAGTGGGTGGTTTTGGAGATGAGAATAAGAGAGTGGGGGTGGGGTAAATATGGGGTAGTGGGTAGTGGGGAATATGATGATTATGTTGGGATTGGGTGGTTGGGTAGTGGTGAGTATGATAATTATGTTGGGAGTGGGTGGGTATGATGATGATGTTGGGATTGGGTGGTTGGGTAGTGGGTATATTTTATTGGATAGGAGGTAGGAGGGAAAGGTAAAAATGAGTAGAAATTAATATTTTGGCGGACAAAATTACGTGTCTACAAAGTAGTTTCTAAGTTAATGGTAATATGTACTTCACAAATAGATCAAGCTAAAAGGTGCACTAACCCTAAATTCCAGGACAAAATATAAATTAGTGTTTGGTGTGTGAGTGTTTGCGGGGGAGGGGGGCGTCGAAGGTGCAAATATTTAGATGTGCTCTTATTAAAGTTTAAACCACCAGACAACTTTGATGTAATCAGTTCACCGACCCATGTAAAATAAATAAGTCAAACCCATTTATTTCCAACATTATTTAACTGTTAGAACTACCAAAGATTAAAAAATGTGTAACAATATGCTGGTTCATCAAAAATTGAAAATAGATCACAGAATACAACGTAAATAATTACGTTAAAAAGTATAGTTTTATTTTTCTTTAACCATTCTACATTTAAAAACTAGTTAGGCCATAAGTTGGAATAGGTTAGAATTCTTGGGAGTTGTCTGCTGTGAGAATAAAGCATAACTTATTCGAGATTAATTTTAACTTGAGTTTATCATATGTTTATTTGGGATAAAATCAAAGGATAACTTATATGAAGATTAGTTATTCTGAAATGCAGTGTTACTTTTAATCCACAAGGAGGATGAGATAACAATTTCAAATAACTAATTTTAGGATAATTAATCCCAAAATAACTTGTTTTAATTTCCAACCAAATGAGTCCTTCTATTTTGTGCCATCTTCTAGGTTCACGGTATTGTGTTTCTACCTTGTTCTATTTGCCGGCATGACAAGAGCACGAACGAGGAGAAACGACAACAAAGCAGATTTTGGGATCCTTAGACGTGGTGAAATTAGGGGTGACAAATGGACGGATAAAAATTGGGTCATATAAAAATGAATAAAATATTCGACCCGACCCCTATTTGATATGAATAAAATGGGTAACCCAATAGAGAATATGAATATCCATACTTCTTATTATGCAAAGAAAAAATTACTCCTATATCACAAACATATTTTCTTCTTTTTCTCCTTTAGGGTATGTTTGGTTTGAAAGAAAATATTGTGTTTTATTAAAAAATATTTTCTAAAAAATAAGTGATCTTAAATTGGGGTTGTGAATAGACTTTTGGGTCGTAGTCAGAATTCGAATCTTGAATCTAGTTGGAAGTTTGATTTTGATTGTGGACTAGGTCTTGAGTTGGGGTTGTGATTTGACTCTTGAGTCTCAAATTTGTGTCGATATTTGGTTTTCGAGTTGGTGTCTGTAGTTAGGTTTGGTGTCTGTAGTTAGGTCTCGATACGAGTTCAGGTATTCGATTTCAAAATGTGAGTCTGGGTCTCGAATCTGGGTCATAGTTGTGTCTCGAACTGGGGTAATAGTGGATTTGAATTTCGATTTTGGGGTCAGTATCTAGATTTGGATCTCAAGTCAGTGTCAAAAGTTGGGTCGTCAGATAGATTTGGGAGTTTGCTCTCAAATCGAGAGTTGGGGTCACGGGTCGTAGTTGTGTCTCGAGTAGGGCTCATAGTCAAGAGTTGAATCCTTGGTCGGGGTTATAGTTGGGTCTCAAATTGGGTCAAATGTCCCAATTCTGGATCTCGGATCTAAAATCGAGTCCCAGCTCTGATCTTGTTTTATGTATCAGGATAAAAAAATAATTTAACAATAAAAAAAGTCAATTATTTTCTTAAAAAACAGTTAATGTTTTTAAAAAAAAATTAAGAAAATAAAAATTTTTAAAAATAAATAATATTTTCCTTTTTTAAAAAAAATGAAAATATTTTTCTTCATTCCAAACACACCCTTATTAAGTATACTTTAGAGGGTACTATATTTTCAAACGCGTCATACTTTAAGGAGAGCGCAATTCCCATGGATTATTTATATTTTAGAATGAATGACAAGAGTTGACCCACTTTTAAATGAATTGAAAATCCAACTCATTTTAAATGAACGAAACTAATGAATAACCATATGTTTTATCCATTTTATCACCCTCCTAGGTGGAATCTATTAAGAACAATGTTATAATCCAAAATCTGGCACCTAGACTATGACGGTCACCCACAGATCCACTACTTATAAGGTGAACACTTTTAAGTTGTTTAAGACAAACCGTGTAATTAGTTTGCAATCCATATTTCAATTACTTAGGATTAGTCAAGTTAGTCTGTAACTTACTATATAATCTTGTTTATAGTGTAATCCTGATCAGATCATTGAAAATAAAGTTCAACTTCTCTCTTGCTTCATGTTCATTCTTATTCTACCCTCGATTAGGTTTCATCAATTCTGCATTTCGTATTACAAGAGCATGAGAATTACAGAGAAATAAAGAAGAAAATACTTATTTATCGTTGATTTGGAATATTTAAATTTGTAGGTGGGTAAAATGATCGCGGCATAACTTAGCTTCAAATTAGTAGTGAGAGTTTGAAAAAATAAAAAGCAAAGGTAAAAGATATATAATCCCAACAAGATATAGTAAATAGTTAACACAAGCAACAAACAAGCTAAGGTTAGAGAATTGTTGCGCCCAAGTGATCATGGGTGTATTTATACGACCAAGTGCATATTCTTACCATAAATGTACTTGTTCTAGGAGCTAAAGATGGCAAAATGTCTTGTGTTTGAGTTAAATTTGTATTCTTGAGCCAATGGATATGATTAAGTATTGCAGGGCTTAAATGTGATGAAATTAAACGTAACGAAACATGAATTCAAAGCTTATGGATCATGGAAGCACTTGGAGTAACATGCTGAGCATTAAAAAAGTGGAACAAGGTTCGAAAACCATGGGACAAGGTCCAGAAGCAAGAGAATATACAAGAAGCTAAAAATGGAGAAATAAATATGCCAGCGTGCCAAGAACTCTAGCTTCCGCGATAAGGGCTTGACACGTTGGTGGGATGAAAGATGATGGAAATTTTCAGTGAGCATGCACAATATTGGCATGTCATGGACCTTATCCTCCGCAATAAGGTCATGGCATGGAGGCTGCGTCAAAGTAGAAAGGTGAATTCCAGTATGCTTTCGTGATACTAGTGTGCCACGCCACTTATCCTTCGCGATAAGGGTGTGTCACGTTGATGGGTTAAAAATGAGTAGTTCAACCTACTATAAAAGGAACAGTTATAATTATTGAGGACATTTTTTCATATGGAATAACAAGGAAAAAAACACTTGCCAGTGCTTTGTTAGGGTTCTTTTATTATTTAATTTTCTACTTTGAATTTGGTATGATTATTTATATTTCGTGGATATTGATTTTGAATATGAGTGGCTAAACACCCTTGCTCTGGGGTTAAGTCCAAACACATGATTGTAGTTCGATATTCTTAGAGTTGGTTAAACGTTGGTTTATCGCATGGGTTGTTCTTACTCTTTTGCCCTTGCTATTTTAATGATTGGCCTTCATTGAAATACATGTTTTAATCCTCTTGTGAATGCGGAAGGAGGATCACTACGGTAGATCGACGAGTTTAAGGAACAAGTTCTTATTTCATTACAGAACAAAGGATTTTAATTAGCGGCTAGGATAGAAATACACCTAGAATGCCTTACTTGGTTCAATTGCAGGACGATAACTTAAAACATCTAAAATGGACAATCGCATCCCCCTCAGTGATGTAGTTGTGATGTACTTTTTGTTAGAAGATTAAAGGCTCAGAAGACCATTATCGTAATCTTAACCCTATGAATCAACACTCCTTAACCAACACATCCAGGATAAGGATAAAGATTTACATGATTGATAAGAGTGCCTTAACCCTGAAATTCTCTCTCTTATTGTTTACATTCTTGATTACGTTGCTATTGACACATTTTATTATCTTCTTAGTAGTTAATTAGTTACTAATTGTTACAAACATTTTGATACTCTGAAACACTTGAATATAATTTTTTCGAAACTAAAATTAAGTAAATTTTTAATCAAATAGTCCCTGTGGGTTCGACATCTAATTATTTTGAGTCACTATACTACTTATACGATCACATACACTTGCCTATGCAATCGACCATAATAAGTTTTTGGAATCATTACCGGGGACTCAAATAATTAGTAATTTTCTAAATTTTTTATTGTTGATGATAAAATTTAAGTGTTAACAACTTGATCTTAGTGGCTGACATTTGTAGGTAGTTTGATGTACTAGACTGGCAAGAGTAGGAGAGTTGGTTGAGCCGTATTTAGAACCTGAGTGAGTATTTCATCGGCGGTGGGGGTAAGCAACACTCTAATATCCAATTTAGCAACTTCAAATAGCAGATTCAACAAGTGTTGTTCCTGCGAATAGAGCATCAGCTAGACCTTTTCTCGAAGTGTCAATCCTACTTACGAACAATGTTACTAATAGCAACCGCAAGTCAGCTGCGGATGGTCAGTTTGAATGAAAACAAAATATGGTGCAACTCTTGCATACGAGTAGGCAATTCATAGGCTTATTTCATGAGGACCCACAACAACATATGCATAACTTCCTCAAAATTAGTGATACTCATATTCCCACTAGAGTATCTACTGATTATGTCAGACTGACTCTCTTCTCTATTACTTTATTGGGGGAAGCAAAGAGGTGGTTAAGCACTGAACCACTGAACTCCATCACTTTTTGGGATGATTTGGCTTAGAAATTCCTTATTCAATTCTTTCCATCTGGGAAAACAACACGGTTGAGAAGTGAAATTCTCAGATTCAGGCAGGAAGATGGAGAGAATCTATACCAAGCTTGGGAAATATTTAAGTCTATACTCCAAAATTGCCCTCATCATCGTTAGACTAATGAAGTGTTGGTGCATACTTTTATTGAGGATATCAATCCAAACATAAGGATTGTTATGGATTCAGCAGGAGGTGGATATGTATTAGAGAAGACTTATAATGAATTGTACACAATGTTGAACAAAATTTTATAAGGGAATCCTGAATGGAATACAGATGCAATAAGAAATGCTGTAAATAAGGTTGCAAGGGTGCTAGAGGTTGACCAGTTTAAGGCTATATCAGCGTAAATTGTTTTACTACATAATTAGATAACTACAAATTTCAATAATATGAATTTGGAAATCACACCATCAACAACAAATACAATACATCACGATTAGACTTGGTATGAGGTTTATGGTAATAGTGACCATGCAACAGATACTTGTGCAGCAAACCCAGAGTCTGTTAATTATGTGTGTAACTCAAATTGCCAAGGGAATCAAAATTATGGAAATACTTATAATAATGCTAACTAGCGAATCACCCCAACTTCTTACGGGGTGGAAATCAGGGATAAAATACATATTAATATCATGGTCCAGTAGATCCAAATCAGTAGTAGCATGCTTTAGGAAATCAAGCCACTGCTTAGTCAAGTAATATTGAGGAGATGTTGAAATAGATTATGGCAAGTCAAGTAATATTGAGGAGATGTTGAAACAGATTATGGCAACTCAATCACGATTGGTAGAAGATATGAAGAATCAATAGATGGTTACAAAGAACTTGGAGGTTCAAATGGGTCAGATTGCAGGGACACAAAATACTAGACCTCATAGAGGTTTACCTAGTGATACTAAGCCAAATAAAAAACAAGTGAATGTAGTTTCTACTCGAAATGGGCTACAATTGAAGGAGTTGGGACCAAAAAAGATGACTCGTAAAGATGTTCCTGAAGATAAAGAAAAGAATAAGAAAGATAAAGTTGAAGGCACTAAAGATAAAAGGGAAATGTCAGGCCACCTCCACCTTTCCCACAGAGGCTGCGAACGCATAAAGAGAAAGCATGTTACCAAAAGTGTATTGATATTTTAAAATAGGTTCACATTAAACTTCTTTTTGTTTATGTTTTGCAGAGAGTCCCGAAATATACTAAGTACATCAAAGATATTGTGGAAAATAAGAACTGGATGACTGAATATACAACTGTTGCACTTACTGAGGAGTGCACATCAAAGATTCAGAACAAGTGGCCTTCAAAGATGCAGGATCCAAGAAGTTTCATGATTCAGATCATAATTGAGAAATCTATAAGTTCTCGAGGATTATGTGATCTTGGGGTGAGTGCAAATCTTATTCCCACACCATTTTACAGAAAGATAGGGTTAGGCAGCCTAAGGCCCACCAAAGTCATTTTGTAGTTGGCTGACTATTCACTTGCTAGACCCGATGGAATAGTAAAAGATGTATTGGTGCAAGTGGATTCTCTCATCTTCCCAGTGGATTTTACTATTCTTGATTTTGATGCCTATCCAAAAATTTTATTTATTTTGAGGACGTCTCTTTCTAGCAACTGGGCGCCCATTAATTGATGTTATTGTAGAAAAGTTGAATTTGCGAGCTCATGATAAGGTCGGGGTGTTTGACGTGTATAAGGCAATAAAGCTTCCAATAATATATGAAGAATTTTTTACCATTAGAGTCTAAGTTTCATCTTATTATATCCAAGGACCCAATGGAGTGAGCTTTATGGAATTAATATTTTTTATGATATTGAAGCATTTAAAATTTGTCAGGTCCTGGATATGGTGGGTGTTATTACTTGAAAGTGTGAATTTGAGTGGTTGAATAGGCCTCTCGGTCCTTCTCCCAGGGGATCTATTGAAGAAGCACCAAAGTTGGAGCTTAAGGCTTTACCATCCCATCTTAAATACTCTTTCATTAGTGATAATGATACTTTACCTGTGATTATATCTATAAGTCTATGCGATTTATAGGTTAAGGAAGCATTAACAGTACTTAAGAGAAGAAAGAAGGTTATTGGATGGAAAATGTCAAATATACACGGAATCAACCTTGCTTTTTACATGCACAAAATATTCATAATGGAAGGTTACAAAGATAGTGTATAGCACCATGGAAGAATGAATCCTATCATAAAGGAGGTAGTCAGAAAAGATATTATCAAGTGTCTTGATGCTAGGATAGTTTATCCCATCTCAGATAGCAAATGGGTTAGTCTTGTGTAGTGTGTTCCAAATAAGGGGAATTACTGTTGTGACAAATGAGAATAATGAGTTGATCCCAACTCGTATAATGATACTAGGTAGAGGATTTGTATAGACTATAGAAAGTTGAATGATTCCACTAGGAAGGATCACTGCCTATCCTTTTTATTGATCAAATTCTTGACACGCTAATAGGACAAGAATATTATTTCTTCCTTGATGGATATTCTAGCTATAATCAGATAGCCATATCACCAAAAGACCAGGAGAAGACAATATTCACCTATCCATATGGAACTTATGCTTTCAAAGATATGCCTTTTGGACTATGTAATGCATTTCGCTACTTTCCACAGGTATATGACGGTCAACTTTTATGACTTGGTGAAGGATTTTGTCGTGGTATTTATGGATGATTTTTTTGTATTTGGTAACTCATTTGATGTGTATTTTAAGAACTTAGATGGGGTCCTGGCCTCAGTGAGAGAACACTAATTTAGTCTTGAATTGGGAGAAATGCCACTTTGTGGTCAAAGAAGGTATCTTTCTTGGTCATAAGGTGTCACATAGAGGACTAGAGATGGATAGAGCAAAAGTGGAGGTTATTGAGAAGTTACCATATCTTATGTCAGTACAAGGCATGAGATGTTTCCTTGGACATGCAGGTTTTTATAGATGGTTTATAAAAGAATTCTCAAAGATAGTAAGTCCTATGTGCAAGCTATTGAATAAATAGGTAAAATTCAAATTTGGGGTCGAGTGTCAAAAAGCATGTGCTTACTTAAACCAATGATTGACAGAGGCACCTATACTAATTGCTCTCGACTGGGGACTACTATTCGAGTTGATGTGTGATGTAAGCGATGTGTCTGTAGATAAATTATGCAACTAAGACTTTAGATGCAACCTAAATCAATTATATCATCATAGATAAAGAGATGTTGGCCCTTGTCTATACATTTGACAAATTCAGAGCATACTTGGTGGGCATAAAGTTGATTGTTCATATGGATCATGCTACCATCTGATATCAATTCAACAAGAAAGATGTGAGGCTAAGGCTGACAAGATAGATTCTTCTGCTACAGGAATTTAATTTGGATATACATGATAGAAAAGAGGCTGAAATAAAGTGGTTGGCCAATTATCGAGGCTAGAAAGTTGGGCACCTATTTCTAATGATACCTTATGTATAAAGAAATAATTTTAGTCCCATGGTATACTGATATAGTGAACTTACTAGTCAGTGGAATTTATCCTCCGGATGCTACTAGTCAGCAAAAGAAGAAGCTTTTCTGTGATTCTCGCTCATATATATATAGGATGATCCTTATTTATTCAAACAAGGTGCTGATATTATAATGAGAAGATGTATTTCAGAAGCTGAATCCAAATAGGTGCTTGAAAGTTTCCATTCATCACCTTTTTGAGATTATCATAGAGGTGACCGGACAACACGAAAGGTATTGTAGTCTATTTTCTTTTGGAATAAACTATTCAAAGATTCTATTGCTTATGTAAGAGAATAAACACTATCTTAAGGCACCATGAAATGGCCCTAAATAATACCCTTGAAGTAGAGATTTTTGATGTGTGAGGGATAGATTTTATGGTCCTATTTCCACCATTAAATGGTAATCTGTACATTTTAGTGGCTCTAGATTATGTGTCTAAGTGGGTAAAGGCTACAACACTTCCCACTAATGGTTCTAGAGTGGTGATGAAATTTGTCAAGAAGAATATATTCTCTCATATTTGCATACCTAGAGCAATCATTAGTGATGGAGAAACTCATTTCGTAAATCATTGGTTTAAGAACCTGCTAGCAAAATATGGGGTTAGACACAAGGTGACCACAGTGTACCACTCACAGAAGAGTTCCCAAGTAGAGGTATCTAATTAGGAAATCAAACAGATTCTGTAGAAAATAGTCAATGATCAGTGTAAGGATTGGTTAGTTAAGCTGGATAACATATTATGGACATATAAGATAGCCTATAAAACACCTATTGGGACCTTCCCTTATTGCTTGGTGTATGGAAAAACATGTCACTTGCCCGTTGATCTTAAGCATCAAGCTTATTGTGCAGTGAAGAAATTAAATCTTGATCTGGTTATTTCAAGAAAAAAGAGAATGCTACAATTGTGTGAGCTTGATGCGTTTCTTTTATGTGTCTAAAAAATACAAAGTTGTACAAGGAGAAAACCAAAAAATAGCATCATAAGCAGATCTTGACTCAAGTTTTTAACTGGGATAGAAAGTTTTGCTATTCAATTCCAGGCTGAAGCTATTTTTGGGTAAGCTGAGGTCTAAGTGGTCTGGGCCCTTTGAAGTTGTGAGAATGACCTCTCATGAGGTAGTTTAGCTTTGACGAGAGGACAAAAATGCCATATTATCTAGTGAATAGGCAGAGATTCAAGCACTATTAGAAAGATCACGTGGATATACATAAGACATTTATTATATTTGAAAAAGAGTGATAATGAGATTGGTCATGCCACGATGCTAGATAAGGCACTGCGTGGGAGGAAACCCACGAATGTAACCTAATAGTGTAGTTGCTTCCCTTTTATTTTTTATTTTAATTGAAAAAATAGAAAATAAAACAAAAATTACAAAAATATATGTCATGCCATGACCAAAACTATGGCGCTAGGTTGGAAGAAACCCACCCTTTCTTACTTGTTTTATTTTTTTGATGAAATTGTAGTAATGAGAAACCTCGTAGCATAGGGAAGAAATCAAGTGAGTAAATTATGTTTATGGAAGGCTATTAGGTATGAAAATGTTACTTGATGCAAGAAAAAATAAAGGCAAGCAAAGAGGGGTACAAAAATTCCCCCAAGTGTCAAAACAGTGTCCATCCGCGATATGAACATGCTACGTAATAGATCCTCTACGATAAGGTTGTGGAACACAAAGAGAAAAATTTTGTGGTGGCCATTCTAGTAAGCCTCCATGATTTTGATGTGCCACGGACCCTATCCTTCGCGATAAGGCTGTGGCATAGAAGGGGTAAATTTTTGGGTTATCTAATTTAATAGTCAGGTTTTACCCAATCAGTACCTATTTAAACTCAAATTTACCTTTTTGAAAACCCCTTAAGTCTCCAATTCCCCTTGTCATTTCTCAACCCTAATGTATCACTCTCCTAAAGTCTCATAATTTCAAAGTATGTCACGCCAATGAATTCTCATCCCTCTCCTTTGCCACTTCGATTAGGGTAAGTTCTTCTACTTTATCTTTACTTGCATGTTGTAGTTGAAACTTACACTTTGAATTAATTGATATTGTTTGACAGAGTTCGTGGTGGGTTAAGTTATGGGTTCACAGTTAAATACCATAATATGCAACTCTATGTTCTTTAGCTAATTCCGCTTCGATTAAACTGTGATGATGATTTGTGCACAAATACATGAATATAACATGGTGACTTGTGCATCAAAATTTAATTCTAAATTATATTTAGTGCGTGTGCATGTGTTGGGTTATGTTACTATGAACGACTTTAAGTTGACTTGTTAGAATACAAATCATGGTAACTATGTGTAGATTGGGTATGTATTGCTAGCCTTCTAGAGACTTTGTTAGTAATGTGAGTTGTATTTGGGGATATGATTTGAAATTCTTTGTACCTTGGGTGTGTGACTTTATGTTCATTTACAAGTGTGTGTGAGTTAAATGACACTGTCAAAATTGATGAACTCTTGAGCAAGGGACTGTGCTTGCCGTTAGGTCTTGACAGTTTGTGGTTGGATAATATTGTTCGCTCATGGTGTTTTCTAGAGGATATATGATTCATACATTGATTTAATTACATTTGTGGTTTTACTTGGTGTCCTTTTTATCTTCAAAGCATTCATAAGTGTGTTAACTGAAAACGGTTACACATCCGAACTCAAGTAGTCATATTGGAATCTATGCTTAAACTGTAGTCAAAGTGTTATTATGTTCCAAACTAAAGAAACATAATGGTCTTGTATGAAGTGATCATTTGTGACTACTTTGTGTGCAAAGTGTGGTGTGTGCTTGAAGTCAAAGTAAAGAAGTGTCACCACAGGATGACAAATCTTGTACTCAATAACTAAACACCTAAGCTAGAAGTCTATTTTCTTAGGTCTGTGACAATAAGATTGTAAATTGGAACAAGGGAAGTCAAAGTATCCTAGTTTCGAACTTCAAACACCTATGTTAGTAACTAAGTGTGGGGTGGCCCCTAAATCCTCCCATACTTGGCATTTTCTAGCCTAAATTGGTGTTATTTTGACATGACAGTTATGTGTTATGGCTGATAGGTTCAATGGAAAGAAAACCTCAAAAAGAAAATATATTATTGGGCCGTCTGAGCCATCAAAGAAGAGAAATCAACCCACAGGTCGGGTACTTATCACTCCTGCTATCCTCATGGTCAGACACGTAAGTACAAGACTAGGTGGATGGAAGAAGCTGGAAAGAAGTGGTATACCAAGAATATGGAGGCTAACTATACCCAGGACGAGTTCATTAAACGGGAGAGCTTACAGAGTGAGTACCTAAGCATGGTTTGGAGATTGAAAGAGCTGCATATGAATTTCATTTTTGAGCAGACCACTGAGTGCAACCTACACCTAATCAAGGAGTTTTATGCTAACTGGGACCCCAGGGATCGTAATTCCAAAAGGAAGAGTCACGGGCAGGTAGTAACCTTCACTGCACATGTCTTGAATGCCATTTTAGGCACTCCTGAGGTGGACACACTTTAGATGAGGCATCTGAATATCACTCCACCATACATTGATATCAGATATCTGCTATGCGACAACAGATCTACGTCTAGGTAGATTCGCCATTGAGATAGCAGCCATCATATGACATTCCTTTATGCACAAATAAGCATAGAGGAAAGAATATAGTTGAAGATTATCTGTCATTGCCTTATTTTGGGGAAGCATATGATAGTAGTTACTAAGGACAGAGTTTGCTTGATTTATGCACTAATGTAGGAGGGTTTTGAAATAAATATAGGTGCAGTAATTATTTCGGCAATAAAGAAAACGCGCTTCCATCAGGGACATAAATATGATCTTAGTAGATTGATGACTCATTTTCTACAGAGTCATGAGGTTGAGTTGGAGGCCTTGGATTATATACTGGTAGTATACATGCATCCGGTGGATGTGACCCAGATGCGGGGCCTTTATGTTTCTCATGGACTGATTCTGATATTTCTCAAGCATCATGCTCGGGATGATGAGATTATTGCCCATATGTACGGGTTGCGAATGCTTTAGCTGAGAGTGGGCGATAGAGTAGCTACAAGAGAGGATATACGTGTTGTGGAGCTTGACTACCCACTTGGTCACCATGCCAGTACCCTTTTGAGGATAGTTCTAGTCTTCGTAGAGCCTGTAAATAATAATGTTCCTATTGATGAGGAGAGGCAGCTGTGGGATTCAGATATTAAGTCTGAGGAGGATAATTGTTGAAACGTGTGAGGTTACACCACACTATAAGGGACCATGTCCCTTAGAGTTAGACAAAGGCAATCAAATAATAAAGCAGTAGGTCACTTAGAGTCAGACAAAGGCAATCAAATAATAAAGCAGTTGGAAACTAAAAATTTGCTAGAAATTAAAGAACACAAAGATTTAACGTGGAAACCTCCTTGCTCAAGGCAGGAAAAACAATGTCTTTCCATCACAAGCACTCAATAATCCATTATAATCAAAATCTTGATTATAGACTCTAATGCAACCTAACTCTAGGCTCAACTAGTTGGCAATAACTCTATTAAAAACTCTCCTTGACAACTGTGTCAATATCTCTCCTTGAAATTGATTAACTCTAACTAATATCAAACTTAGGTAACTCCACCTAAAAACTTTCAAGAACAAAGTAAGGCACATTATTCTTGTCACATCATTATTTCAATTATAAACCATGAATTGACTTAAGAACACTCACTTATTTAGTACATACAGAAATTAAGAACTTGTGCAATGTTGCAAAGTTGAGTTTTTACCTTTTTTCCACTTGTATATTTAGATTTGCAAGAACTGGATCATTAAGAAGTATTCCTTTCAATTTATAAAGGAATAATGGTTACGACAAAAATCTTATTGGGCCAGGTGTTTGAACTGGTACACAGCTCACCTGCGCAGTTTGTTAAACTAGAATATAAAACTTTGTTGGACAGTGAAAGATTTAGTGAATGCAGGATAACCTAAGGACCTGGTCCCTTATTGTCAGCTGATCATCATCAAAATAACAACAACAAACCCAGTGTATTCCCACCTAGTGGGGTCTGGGGGGGGGGGGGAAGATGTACGAAGTCCATACCTCTACCTCTAAGGAAGTAGAAAGGCTGTTTCCGATATACCCCCGGCTCAAGACACGAGATACCACACAAATACATAAGATTTAGCAATTTTCCCTCTTTTTGATGATGACAAACCACAAAACTTGACCACAAAACTTGGAGCATCAAATTCATTCACCTTATTTAGTCATAGTGATTACTACTACTGTCGATGGATATTCCCTTATTATTATGCACCATGCTTTCCCCAGTCAATATACCATCCAACTTAGAGACCTAGTCTGTTGTTGTCAATTGGTATCAAAATTCATTCACAATGTTTCAATGTTCCCCCTGTAAATATACCTACACTTATCAATGTTCATTTAGTTGATTTTCCACCTATCATATGCACCATCAACATTCAACATTCTTCCTCTATCAATATTTCATCATACTTCACCAGCATCGCATTCAATATATATACACCTTGTATCTGATCCCTACCACATAAATTTAATATTCCATCTTTTGGCATCACTGAAAAGTGATAACAGTAAATCGAGAGAAAAATAAGAACAAGTTAGTTAACACATGGTCACTGGAAACACATCATGAAGAATAACTTTATAAATAAAGAGGAGATAGATAAAGTATGAACACAAACTAGGATTCCATTAATAAGAGTTAGGTTAAGTACGATTATATTATACCAGAAAACATAAAACATCTAGCTTTAAATAGCCACATAGGGAACAAGGATAGGAAACAAACATAAAGAAGACTAAAGGGTAAGAGAGATGGGGCTTAGGTCGGAGGAGGTTTAGGGAAGAAGGTTTGTTGAAGCATCTCCATTCTTCCACTTGGAGCATACGAGAATCCAATAATTATTTAGTTAGGTCCTTCACTTCAAAATTTAGACTCTGAACCTCTACAGTATGTGATAAAACCTTTTTCTTCAAATCCACATTTTCTGAACTCAGTGCTTTATTAGCACCTGCTCCCTCTGAAGATAGTTGCTGAACTTTCAATTTTAGAGTAAGGATTTCAGCATCTTTACCAGAATTAGCAACTCCGATTTCCTCCAATTCATTTCTCAACTTCTCTTGAACTTCCAATAATTTCGATACCCAGGATATGGTCCCAGTTTTTCCTTCAACACACTCACTAATTTTCCACTAAGTTAGTTAAAGTGAACATTTAATTTTCTGTTCCTGGAGTTCCCTTTTCACAGACTACCTTAAAGTAATTAAACACCATATTCAAAAGGTATCCATAAGGCATACCATGCCTTCCATCCTTTTCATGCATTACTTTATATATATGTTGAATCATTAGGGCAGACAGATTTACCAGTTCAAACTTGCTAAGACACTCCATTATATATAGGTCTACACTAGAAGAAATCATTCCTTCCTCTGATCTTGGCCGCATTACCTTGTTGATAAACTTAAACACTAATTCAAATTCTCCCTCGAGAAACTTCTTCCTTACTCCAGCCATAGAAGTTCCTCTTACCTTTGACACATCAATCATAAATTTAGTTAAGGGTTGTTGCATTGAAACAACTCTCACACCCATAATGGGAACATGTAGAATCTTCCCAAGTATCTCTTCATCAAACTTAATTTTCTTTCCTTACACCATTGTAGTCAGGCTTTGTCTATCATTAACAAATTTGACAGTGTAGAAGAACTCTCTTACTTCATCTTCATATATAGAGAGAGCTGGTCCCTCTACAAGATGCAACCATACTTGATGTTACAAATACGCTACAAGCTAAGCCATTCCAGGTTTTTTCAAGAATCTTGGGATCAAATACTCTTCTAATCTACACTTTTTGAGACTCCCATATTTCATTTCTCTCTTCTCTGGATATTACTTTTCTTCCTCATCTTTCTTTCTTCTTTTTGAACCACTGTTTGCTTTCTTTTCTCTGGCTTTTCTCCTCTTGGGACAAGGTCCCTCAGAGACTTTTCTTTTCCTTTTAATAGTAATATGTTTTAGTTTAAACCTCGCAGATCTTCCAGACTTTAAAGTCAAGGACCTATTTCTTTCTTCAACATAGACTTCTTTTCTTCTCTTTTTAGTTGCAACCACAATATCAGTATCAATATCCTCTCCCCATCCAATATCCACAACATTCATATTTTTATCCTTTGCAACACTAGCTTTCTTAAGTCTTCTTTTTTCTAGTAATATAACATTTGCTAGCCTTCATAGCATCCCCCATGATTTTCTTTTCAAAATTCCTAGAAGAGTATACTCTGATAACCTTCATACCATATTCCATCACCTTCTCTTTGCTCTTAATACCCCTCTGCTTTTAATCTGACCACCTTAGAGGTAACTCCTTATCATCCACTTCATCCTCCTTATTTGGAGGTTGCACAAATTCTTCTTTCTTTGAGACATCATTCTTTTCACTTACTATCTATTCTTCCGCACCAAGATGTTCACTTGCAAGTATAAGTAAGTTTTTAGCTACCTAATTCTTACTACTGCAAAGATCAGATCATTTTACAGGTATTTTTTATGGCATAATTGAGAAAAAATAGGGTTTGACTTTGAGGGAGTAGTGGAACCAGGTACTTTTAATGATTTAGAAATTTCAGTCGATTTTGATTTTTTTGAGGATGGAGGGATTTCAGGTTGATAGACTTCATGCTTAATGAGTGAACCAAATCCCTAATTTAAATCCATCACCATGGATGACTTAACAAGGGCTTCCATGGCATTTGGGGTTTCTTCTAAAATAGGTTTATTTAGGATGTTTGGAATTTCATGAGAGGGCGTAGTGGGTAAAAGACTTCAGATGGAGAGATGATGTTTGATGAATTTTTTATTCTTCAGTGTGGCTTGAGGGAGTAGAAATTTTATCCATTTGGAAGCTTTCTGTGCGAGAGAGAATGAGAGAGGCTTGATTTTGAGAGAATGGGTGAATTGAGGAAGAAAACGCGCTAACTTGGAAGCAAATAAATTTAGAGAATTTTAATTTTTTTATTTAAGGAAAGTGACCATTGTCACTTAGATGTCTTTTAAATGAAATGACATGTCTTGTGCTACTTGGTGTGACTCTTCATCTCACTAGAGAATTGACAACTTTACTCAGAAAAGGTAAGACACATGGCTTTTTAGACAAAATTTTATGATTTTTGAAGTACTCATTTTTGGCACTAACTTGAGAAATAGGACCAGGTCCCTCTTTTCCTTGAGAGTATCCTAAAATTTGTGGAATTAACATCTATCCTCTTCCAAACCTGTTCCTATGGGTGTATACCTACAAAGGTATGGTACTGAGTTATACCAATATGCACCTACTTTACCAAGGATAACTGTCTCCTGATAATAGCCAATTTTAGGGAGAAAAATTGATTCCTCTCGTAGGTCAGGTTAATTTGACCAATTCTAGCCTCAACTTGTTTGTGTCAGTACACCACTTCATTCCAAAAATTGTTTTGACAATAGGTTTGGGGACAAAGACCCAAACTTAACTTCTTTTAAATTGCTGAAGCTCCTCCTTTATTAATTTAATCTAGTCAATATTTTTTTGATATTCTTTCATGTTTGGGCTCAACTTGAGATAAGAAAGCTGAGAATTTCATAAAATTTCTTATTTAAGCTCTTGTTTGGATTCCAATCTCTAGAGGTGAAGTTAGATTATCAGGGGAGAGAAAATTTGTTCCTCCAGTTTGACCTTCTGAGATGAGTTTCACTAGGACTAGGTCCATGAATTTTTTGACTAGACTTTTCTTGTAGTTCTTCCACTAGAGTTGGTTCTGTAACTGAGACCCTGGATCACCATCACCTTCATTATTCTCATCTGCATCATCCTGTCCTTGACCATTATTCTTCAGCTATATCATCCTTTTGAATAGGAATGAGTTCTTCAAATTCTGAATCTTCATCATCACCTTGATTCACCATCTTTACTGACTCATAAAGGACCATAGGCATATTCTTTTCAATATGTATTTCTTTTTGTTTGAAACTATGTATGCTTTAGTTTTTGATGAGTAATCCACTATTAATCAGCATAGTCTTGATAATCTCTATGAGGGTCCTTGTTCTTTCTTTCAATAACTGTATTTTTTTGAGGAGTCCTAAGGGCAGAAAAGTTATGGATGATTCTATTTTCTACACTGAATCCTTCAACTTGGGAGTTCTCAGATTCAGTTCCATGATCAGATCTGAATACAATAATCTTGCAATTTTGCTTCATTTGAACTTGCATGGCAAAAGTAACCAGAACATCATAGGTTTCATCCTTTGTTCTCAAGAACATTTTCTAGATTAACGTTAAGTAGTCATTCAAAATCACAAACACATTGTCCAGGTTAACCTTAAGTAGTCGTTCACAATAAAAAATACATACTTCTTGCATCCTCTACTTTGGACTTGAATAGGTCCATATAGATCTATATGTAGCATCTTAAGGGGTTTAGAAGTACTCACCTACTTCTTCAACTTAAAGCAGACCTGGTTTATTTTCCCTTAACATAAGCATTACAAATGTTGTTGTCTGGAAATTTCAGCTTTTCCATACCATGGACCAGGTCCTTTGAAATCAACTTGTTTAGCAAGGAGGAACTTACATGTCCCAGTCTTATATACCATAAATCAACATTCTCACTTTGAGCACTTAAGATTGTTTATTCCCCATCTTTTATAGACTCTAAATCAGCTACATACATAACCTTGAACCTTTTTTCTTTAAGAATAACTATTCTAGACTTACGGCTAGACATAGTACACCCATCAGATAAGAATTTTACTTCATTAACTTTGTTACAGATTTGAGACACTTAGAAGACTATACTTGATACCATTCACATAGTACATATCTTCTATTGCATGTCCAGGTGATTTTCCAATATTTCCAATACTATGAAAACAACCTTTTTATCATTTCCTATTAAGACATCTCCACCCTAAAGTATCTTATGAGAGATAAAACAGTTAGTCCTTCTAGTAATATACTTTGAACATCCACCATACATAAATCAATTCTAACTTCATTCCCCTTCTTTTTCCTACAAACATAGTCATTTTCTATATTTGGGAACCACCTAAGTTTGAGTTCCCAGAAGAAATACAAGGGTGTGATCAAATATTTCATAGCCGATCTAGGTAGAGAGTTCTTCTTCATATTTTTCAAGGGCATGAAATGCTTAGGATGATAATTTTCCTACAGGATGTATTTAGTACTACTCAATCTAGCTCTAAGCCAATACTGGTTATTTTCCTTCAAGTGTTCATCTCTTCCATAATGAGTACATAGAGGTTTGTGGACCCAATTTCTACTTCCATGAATAGCTTTACCATGAGAATGAAGTAATTTGGTTTTGTATTGATATCTAAGCCATTTACCATTATTTGCACTCTAACCAGTTAAATTAGAAAGGATTTGTGAGGATGTGGTCCATTTTAGTAATTTGTTAAGTTCTTCCCTTAGATGGACCAGGTCCCTTTATAATTCTTTATTCTTATGAAGTGCAGTCATAAGATGATTTTTTAGAATCCCTCAACTTTTCTTAAAGATCAATTTGAAGAATTGAAGTTTCGTTCTTCCCTTTACCATCAGAATTAATTACGTTTTCCAGTTGACTCATTAAATATAGATTCATAGATTTTAACTTTATAAACAATTCTTTTATTTAATATATATAAAGAGTTAAAGAAATTAATTCAAGCTCTTAACATTCTAATTTTATATTATAGAGCATTTTTCTCAACTGTCAATTCACATTCAAAATCAATCAGCACATTTGCAAGATTCTTTATCTTCCTAGAAGAGTAGTTATCTAAGTTTTCCTTAATATTGAAGAGAGTTACCTCATTTTATTTTTCATCTTCAATGTTTTCCATAAGATAAAATAAAGGAATCATAGATAAAATCACAATCTTCCACAACTAACATAGCCACATCTTTAGACTTTTCATCTTTATTAGATTCACTGGAGGAATCTCCCAAGACTGCTAGGGCCGCTTCACTGCATAATCTGCTGAAACCTTTCTTCTTGATTTTATAAGGACCTGGTTCCTGTTCTTTCCTTTATCACCTTTAATTTTAAGATATTCTTGATAATCCATTTTCTGCAATGAACAATCCTTAATAAAAATCTTAGGACTTCCACATTTGTGACAAACCTCAATAGTGCCTCCCTTTTGCTGTTACTTCCTCTTCTATTAAACTGACCCCTCTTCTTTATTTCTTTAATAGTTATTTTTGCCAAATAGGCAATATCGGTGTCTTCTACACTTGAATCTTACTTAGAAGCCTTCAATTCCATATATTTTCCTTTTTAACTTCCTTCTTTTCTTTCCTTTTCTTATTCTTGAGTTCATGTATATTTAGATTACCAAAAAGTTCATCTGTAGTGAGAGTTTTCAAGTTCTTTGCCTGAGTGATAGCATCCACTTTGATTTCCCATTATTTAGTTTTAACCCTCAAAATTTTTCTTACCTATTTGTACAAAGGTATTACTCCTCCTAAGTAGTGGAACTCATTGTTGATTGAAGTGAATTTGGTATGCATCTTTTGGATAGTTTCTCCTTCTTTTATGGTGAAGATTTCATACTAAGTAGTCAACATATCAAATTTTGCATCTTTCACATCAGTAGTGGTTCCTTTATGCTTAGTTTTCAAGTAATCCCATATTTCCTTAGCATTTTCACAGGTAGAAATCATGTTGTATTCATCAGGTCTTATGCCACAAACTAGCAATTTCTTGGCCTTGTAAGTCTTCTCAACTTCTTTCTATCTACATCATCATACTCTCTCCTACTTTTAACAACCATTCTAGTTAAGTTTCTTTCTTTGACCTCTCTAACTATCACATGAGGACCATAAAGTATCATATCCATCAACTCACTGTCCTTACCCATAATAAAGTCATATATCCTTATTTTCCACCACCCATAGAACTTCCCATTAAAGCGGGGTGTTCTAGTGGTAGATTGCCCTTCTTTCGGATTATGTGGAGAAGCCATGATAACCAAATCACTCTAGGTGTGGCCCTTTTGAAGTTAATGTCTATGATACCCATTATTGAAATATAGGGGTCGCACCACACTATGAGGGACCAGATCCCTTAGATTCAGACAAAGGAAATCAAACAATAAGGAAGTAGGAAACTAAAACTTTTCTGGAAATTAAAGAACACAAAGATTTAATATGGAAACCTCCTTGCTCAAGGGAGGAAAAAACGGCATGCCCCCACATGTCGGGAGATAGTGATCTAACTGATATGCCCCAAATAAGCTATTATAGACAAGTTGGGGGTCCAATCTATAACCCCAATTAGAAGGGTGTTAATACCGCACCACTGGTAAGGACAAGTTGTGAGTGACCCTCATCTGGTAATGTCCTCAAATAAGAACGGTGGGACCCTTATCTGGTAGTGTTGATCCACCTCATCGACCCTCAACTGATAGTGTTGATGTCTCTACCTATGCTGGCTACATTGTTTTGGAATGCAAGGATTGCTTCTAAGGGTCACAACCTCTACTGTTAGTGTGTACCCTTGTCCTTGGGTTCGCTCGGTGCTGAATCCTACTTCCAATTGATTAGACACTGAACTGATTATACTGAGATAAACTGAACTAAGTTTATTGAGTTCCGTGGACTGATGAAATATTAGTAAATCCTATTAACTGATTGAGTTCATGAGATTACTGAGTTTTCCTAAGTCATGTAACTAATTTAATTCTACTGATCATAGCATGACTGAGATTATCATGAAACTAACACTGGCTCTAGGCACACAACTAAATTGTTGGGTATAAATTCCCCCAGGACTCGATAGCATAAAAGTAATTCACGGTACAAGTTCGAAAGCACAATAATGGCTACACATATATCCATAATTCATTGACTAAGATATTTTATCAAACACTTGACATTCATTAACTTGTACAGGAATGGGGATTTCATACTATTATACTATAATGATACTTTTTCCTTCTCATAGGCATTTAATCAAACATATGGGGAGCATACTTTGCTTGTACCCTCATCAAAGCATCTAATTATTATGGTTGAATAAATAATTTGCAATTTAAAGGGTTTATCATTAATATTATGCAAATCATCACATATTAGGATCAATCATTGGAATATGTAAGTTAAAACATGAATCAAAACCCAACAACGACATGGACATGAATTTCAATTCAACTAAATCATGAACATTCGTAAATACACAATCTTTGGAATTTAAAAAGAGATTATTGAGCTTCATGGGTGAAAGAGACCCATGAATCAACACTTGACATACCTGGGTAGATGATTTCTTGAAGATTGATGGAGGAAAGTTTGATTTCTTGACTTAGAATTAAACACCTAGGGTTTTTTATTCTTGCGAATTGATATTTAAGAGAAACCCTAATTTAGTGTTGTGGATGAATAATAAAGTTATGATCCCTGGTTGATATAATTAGGTGTTAAAAAGGGTGAAAAAGACCCAAACACCCTTAATCAGATTTAAATTTCTGGACGAGATCTGCGATGGCATGGGTGATGGTCCATTGCTGTCTCGATGGCCCATTGACCTTCCCGTCTTATTAGGATAGAATATAATCTTTCTTCCTTAGTTGCGATGGTCTGGGCGACTCGATGGTCCTTCAGCCATTCCATTATGCCTGGCCAGAAGGTCAACTCACTGCCTCTACTACGACAGTTTAGGCGATGGCTCATCTCTAAATCGACGGTCCGTTGGCCCTTTCAGTCTCCCCTGAGCGGTTCAGATTACTTTCTGTATTTCGACCATAACTTTCTACTCAGATATTGGATTTAGGTGAATTTGGTATTGCTGGAAAGATTATTCAATTTCCCACACAATAGAAAGTCAAAATATTGAAAATTCCACATATATGAACGTGGATTCATCCTTTAAAGCAAGTCTTTAAAATTTTTAGTATAATTTTTAAGCTAGGTAGAAGTATGAGGTATTACAAGGACAGTGACAGCTGGACTGAATGAATGAAGACCTTGAAACCTGGTCCTTTATTGTCAGTTGATCATTATCAAAACAAGATTCAAAAACGATGTTGTAGACCCAAACTTGGGTGAGGAGGCTTATGGTCAAAATATTAGTGATGAAATAGATGAGGCTTGACTAGGGAGTGTTTGCACTATCTCATTACTTTATTTTGAATGTAAACATTGGGGATAGTACTATATTTTAAGTGTGAGGTGGTGGTTCTCATTTTTTGTACTTCTATTTTTGTTATTCTGACTGTTTGTTATTGTGGATAATATTTTGTTGGATATTATTATTAGTGTTAATGATGGTCTTAGATAGACATTCTAACTATTGGTCTATAGTAGTTAGTAATTATTCCACTTTCTCAATTTGTAGTTAGTAGTTTCCTTATTTCACTATTCTTAGTTCATAATTTTAGTTGCTTAGTTATTTTTTAAATTGATCTTTGGAGTAATTTTTTTTCCTTTTAGGGTGATTTCAATAATTCATTATAGTTAGGTGCCTTCCTCGATGATTGATGGTTGACGATCGTCTTAAGGGGAATTCATCTTAGGGTGTGAATAAGTGAGAACCAGATCACTAATCTAGTGTAATGTACTTTGTGCTGGGCCATATGACTACATGACATGAGAAATATTTTTTTAGAAAGAATCATTAATGTAAAAAGAAGGGTTGTAGTTTTGAGATGCCTAAGCTCAATTATGTGACTCTTTGTTGTTGTTGGCTTAGTTTTTAATTTGTGCAATTACTAGGTCAAGATTATATAGGGATCTTACTTGAATCTAGCATGCACCATGTGCGAGTGAGGTTCTATATTTATTCTACATGCATAGTGATGTATAGAACTTGCTTGGTGTGTTTACAAAGCGAAATAAAGAGTGTTGGATTTAGGAGCTGATATAGACATTTTTTTGATAGCCATGTTTTAATCTTTTTTTACCTACCCCTATACATACGCCTAGTTAGCTCTGTTCAGCCTTTAGCCTTTTTTCTTTGGCAACCTTATAAGTAGCCTATACCCCTTCTTTGTTTTAACTTTAATTTGATCCAAAGCTCCTAAGAGCTTTACTAAAAATTAATTAAGTAAAATAATTGAAAGACAAGTAGGGAAATGTGAGTGAAGCCCTAAAAACATTGTTATTGGTGTTAAGAATTGATGTGTACTGAGGTAGGGAGTTATATAAGGAAATGAATAAAGATGGTTCAAAAAAATTGAATAATGTAGTGAATAAAATACTCTCTTCCATAGTGTATATGAATTGGCTTAATGAGATGGGGAAAAACTAAAGAGGTGTATGAAGATAGATGACGGTAAAAAAAATTAGTTAGTAATTGATTGATCCTAATATTCATGTGATGTATTAAAGCACTTAGGGAAGTTTGTCACTATATTTAGCCAAATTGTTTCTACTAGTCGTTATCCTATATTACAACCTTTAAAGACCTATTTGATCCTATGTCTTAAAAGTCTGATATTTGTGGAATATTTCACTAAGGGCAAGCATATGGTTCATCATATATCAAGTGTGAATTCTTTGGGAGAGTGAGTAAAAATTGTTCTTTGTCTTGTCTACCTATTCTTACGATGTATTGCATGATAATGAGTAAATATGGGTAAAGGTCTTGTTGTAAGGGTGCATGTAGTGGATGGTTAGGTGACCTGTATGATTTCTTGGTTGAATAATGTGTATAAGTTTGCCAATATATTAGAGTCAATTTTGGAGGTTAGGAAGTCCAAAAATAGTGACCCTATGTTTTCAAATTGTAATATGACATGCTGGGATGAAAATTTGACAAGTCATGTGTAGCTAGTGTATGCCCAACACAAATGTCTTACTAAGATAGTGATAGGATGGATAAGTGTTTAAGAATAGATGAACAGGCTTGTTTGAGAGACAACAAGACTCTAAGTGTAGGGTGGTGATCCTGGGCATATTTATATGTCCAAGTGCTAATTATTACCCATATATGTACTTGTTCTAGGAGATAAAAATGAAATAATGTATTTTGTTTGTGTTAAATTTGTATTCTCAATCAAATGGATATGACTAAGTGTTGTCGAGCTTGAATGCGATGAAAATGAACTTAACGAAGCGTGAACTTAAAGCCTATGGATCATCGAAGAACTTGGTGTTACATGTTGAGTATGGAGATAATGGAACAAGGTTCGGAAAGCATGGGACAAAGTCCAAAAGCAAGAGAACATACAAGAAGCTAGAAATAGAGAAATTAATAGGACAGCATGCCACGGAACCTAGCTTCCATGATAAGGGCATGGAATATTGGAGGGATGAAAGCTGACGATAATTTCCCATTAGCATATGTGATATTGGCATTCCATGGACCTTATCCTCTATGATAAGGCTATGGAACGGAGGCATCATTAAAGTGGAAAGGTGAATTCCAGTATGTTTCCGCGATACTGGTGTGTGACGCCACTTATCCTACACGATAAGGGTGTGGCATGTTGATTGGTTAAAAATGTGTAGTCCAGCCTACTATAAAAGAAACACTTATAATAATTGAGAACATCTTTGGCATACGGAATAGCATGGAAAAAAAATACTTACTACAGCTTTGTTAGGGTTCTTTTATTATTCAACTTTCTACTTTTATTTTTGTATGATTATTTATATTTTGTGGATGTTGATTTTGAACATGAGTGGCTAAACACTCTTGTTCTGGGGTTAAGAACAAACACATGATTTTATTTTGATATTCTTAGAGTTGGTTAAATGTTGGTTTATCTTATGGATTGTTCTTACCATCTTGCCCTTACTATTTTAATGATTGGTCACCACTGAAATACATGTTTTCATCCTCTTATGAACCTGGAAAGATGATCATTAGGATTGATTGAAGAGTTTAAGGAAAAAGTTCTTATTCCTTTACAAAACAAAGGATTTGAATTAGCAGCTAGGATAGGAATATAGCTAGAATGCCTTCTTTGGTACAATTGAAGGATGATAACTTAAAGCATATAAAATGAAAAATCGCATCCCCGCTCAATGATGTAGTTGTGATATCCTTTTATGTAGAATATTAGATTCTTGGAAGATCATGATCATAATCTTAACCATGCGAATCAACAACCGATAACCAACACAACCACGATAAGGATATAGATTTTACATGATTTCTATGAGTGCCTTAACCCGAGAATTCTCTCTTGTATTGTGTACATTCTTACTTACGTTGCTATTGCCATATTTTATTATATGCTTAGTATTTATTTAGTTATAAAATTTTCACAAACATTTTGATACTCTAAAATACTTGAATATAATATTGTCGAAACAAAAATTAAGTAAATTACTAATCAAGTAGTACGATCTAATTCTTTTGAGTAACTATACTACATGTACGATCATGTACACTTGCGTGTGCGATAGATTGCAACACCAAGTGCACACGCAAGTGTACGTGGGTCACCCAAGTAATATAGTGTCCTTATTAAAAGCCAAGTATCGATCCCACGGGACTAGTGTTAAACAATTATTTTGTTCCAATATCATTTTGAAGATTAAACAAGTCCTAAAGTAACCATAAATTTTGGGAAGTTAAAACTAAACATAAACTTAAACAATAAAGTAAATTAAAAATTTCTTGGATAATAATGGGGAAAGAACAATGTTAAGGCACTAGGAACAATCATACTAAGCTATGTAACTTTGTTGGTTATGTGAAACACCTTGGTTGTAGGTCCACGGGGTCGATTTAATGACTATGGCCTTCCAAATCTCTCATCAATTGACTAACTTAGTCCCACAACTACATCATTGTGAGAGGATGTGAGAACTAAGTTAAATTAATTCATATTCATTCCCATAAATGAACCAAATAGGGCCTTTAGGTATATTCCTATCCTAAATGCTAATCATAACATTATTCTACTAAGATTACGATCCTATTCTATCTATCTCATGTTCTATCCTAGAGTTCCTCCTTCAAGGCTCATAATAGAATTAAGCATGTATTCTAAGAGTCACGAATCCTTAAAGTTATGATAAGAAGTATAAATAAACAATCAAAAATGATACACAATCATAACCAAGTCAATTCATAACAAGAGTAATCATGTTTTTGGCCTTAACCTTGGAAAAGGATGTTTAGCTGCTCATGGACATACACGTAATAACAATAGATGAATCCATATTATAATTCATAAAAACTAAATTAAAGGAATAAAAATACTAATTGAATCCTTATCCATCATATTTCAATGCCCCAAGGCCTTCCAAGGTGTTAACACAAGAGTTTAAGTGTCGTATTTATACTAGGACCAGGCTGCCCGTTATTAACATAGCACTGTGCCAAACCCTTATCGCATGTCATAGGTTCGTGGCACATTTATATTGAATAGTCACACAGTTTTGTGACATTTTAAAATGCAACCATGGATGCTCCACACCCTTATCATGCCATCTAGGCAGTGTGGTATGCTAATGTGTCCAAAAATATTAGATTTCATCAAGCTTAGTCTATTGCATTTGCCTTCAAGTTCAAGCTTTGTGATGCCTTTTCCTATTGATTTATAGATTGTTTATCATTCTTAAATTATATTTATCAAATCACCGAGCTTCCTATAACAATACACACCACTAATTAGAGCTCAAAACCACATAGAATCTAACACGATCAACTAGAATTGAATATAGCTCAAGCTAAGAGTACTATTTTCATGTTTGAACTTTAAATTGGTGTTTTTACTCAAAAATCATTTTCAAAACACATAAATAAACACTTACATGGACATTTATACAAATATTACATTATTACACACTAGAGAACTCTTAAAAATAAGGCTAAACAAGGCCAGATAACAACACTGAGGTGCATAAATCCACCTCAGATCATCACCCCACACTTAATGCTTTGTTTATCCTCAAACAACTCTTTACCTTAAGCATCATATCAAGGAAGACTCTATATTATTTCTGCAAGCATGACATTGAATCTAGCACTACAATGACTACATAGATAGCATGTTTTCCACTAAGTATGTTAAATACATATGGTAGCTCAAGAACACTACTTTGAAACATATTAGACTCAATAATTGACTCACCAAGTTGGAAAACTCATGCATATTACTCAATCATAGAAATAATACAAATCACCAAACTATCATCAAACATGTTCCCTCACAACAAGAGAGTTTCCCATATTAACTCACATAAATGCAAATTTATCATAAAAATAGGTATAGAAATAAAATTACACTCACTCTCCTAAATAATTCACAAGTTACATAAAGTGAACCATAGGCTTTCCCTTAGTGTAGTAATCCACTAATATCAAATATAAAGGTTTATGATAACGTAGGACTTAAAGGGTTGTAATGTAGGCTAAGCTATTGGTAGAAATTATTTTGGCCAAGAATAGTGACGATCTTCCCTACGCGCTTTAATAAATCACATGAACATTAAGATCTCTCTATTAACAACCAATTTTTCTCCACTTCAATATATACACATCTTTTGTTTTTCCCCATCTCATTAATATAATTCAAAATTATTATGGAGGAAGTATTCTGTATCAACTCATGATCAAATTCTAGGACAATATCTCTCTTTTTTATTACCAAACTCCCAAAAACCACACATAACTTTTTTAACACCAATTGATAATATCTTGGGGCTTCAATTTTAAATGTCCCCTTCTTATTTTTTGTACTCCTTAATGATTTCGCCAAAACTATACCCTCTATGAATATACAATACGGTCGCTATCATATTATAGTAGCCTAACTAGGTTGGGGTCAATCCTACAGGGAATAGGTCAAATCTATCTCTCAAACTTGCTGAAGTATCTAGAAAAGCAGAAAAGTAAATGGGGAATTTATAGTAAATAATAAAAAGTAATAGGTTGTGAATTCTTTTGGTTGTAAGTAATCTAAGATGACCACTAAGATTGTGTTCCCTATAGATTCCTAACTATGTAGGATTCTCGTGCTCAATCCAACTATCTCACTGCCACACATGCTGAATCTCATGAGATAGGTATTACTAACCCTTTTATGAATGCATTGATAAATCTGACCCTGCACCTTGTGAGTATCGGGGTATCTTCTATCTAAACCTTGTCATTGATTCTTGTTTAACTATCACCTTATGAATATCAAGTTATTAGATGAATAATCTTGACTCACTATTGTAATCTTCTTTTTTCCCACGCTCAATCTGTCTTGTGAAGACGATATCGAATACAAGCGGGTTCTTAGCTTTAGCAACTAGTAAGAAAACAATTAAACTAAAGAATATCACAATGTAAGTGTAAACAATAATACAGAAGAATCTTATACTTCTCCTACATAGTAATTCTACCACAGTTCCCACAACCCTAAATAAAGGAATTAGCTGCTCATAGTTACGAAATAATACAAGGTATTCAATAAAGAAAACATATGAATAATATCACAATAATTGACAAAGAAAATCCAGAGTCTCAAAATAATTATTCAACCAAAAACCAAGAACAAAGAGATTCCCATATAAAAAGTCAATATTAGAATCAAATAAATTTTTGTGAATAATAAGAGTGCTTAAACTGACTAAAAAACATCAAGAAAGTATTTATAGGTTACATCAAAACCCTAATAAGCTAAACCACAAAAAAACATGGAAACTAGAGTCAGTGGCCACTAATGTTGGGTGTATTTATGCACTCTAGTGTCACTATTCTACCTTATTTAAGCCTTGTTTTGAGGACAATTCGTGTACTTTATGTATTAATATGATATAAATTAGCATGTAAGTGTCCAATTACATATTTACAATGTTCAACGTGTTTTTCAAATAAGTTTGTGTTTAATTGAGTCATTTAGAGTTCAACCCAGAAAACTAGTGTTACTAGCTTGAGCTAAGTGTGTGTCTAGTTGGTTTCGTTGTATTCTATTGTGTTTAAAAGGTTTCGATTTGTTTTAATAGTGTATTTATATGTGGAACAACTTATTGGGAATGTGCAAGGTTCAATTTGATTAAGTTAAGAGTCAAAATAACAAGTGAAGATCATTGTGAATTAGCCTTATCTTAGCTCGTATTTTGATTTGACGTTGAGGATATTATGTTGTTATGATCTATAATTTGTGGTGTGTGATGATGTAGGAAGCTTTGTGAGATGAATATGGTGATATATTGATGATAAAAAGGATTGAAATTTATTGAAAATACATTACAAAAGGCATGGAAAAAAGATAGGATGTTCAACACTTAGAATTAATTTTGGAGGCTAATTCCAGTGGGCCATCTAGATAGCAAAATGATGCACTAGTACAACAATGCTATGATTGATGCACCGCTTCGGGGTGACCAACTCTATGGGCAACACGCTGTATCAAGAAAACTAATGAGATGAGCAGCGTATTGCAATGGGTTTTCCATGCACGACCAAAAAGGAAATTCCTTGCCGACAAGGCTTGGGATTTGTCCTAATAAGAATATAATATATTTCCCATGTGGGAATTTTGTGGGAATATCTTGGATCATGTGACATTAGACTATTCCTAGTAGGTTAGGTATTTGTCCACCACATATATATTAAATTGTACTACTCCTACATGGATTAGGTATAAGTCTACTATAAGTATATATTACATTGTACACTTTATAAGGGAATTCTGGGACACTTGGGAACGTAGTGGACAACAAAGAGGAGGCTGCTTCACGTTTTAGGTTTTAATTTTCATTCTTCAATTAGCTTGTTAATAATTCATATCATGTATTTAATTATTTGGATCATGATTATGAATATTATCCGCTAAAACACTTTTTTTGAGGTTAAAGCCAAGAACATGACTACTATTATTTTTGATTAATTTCGTTGGATTTTCTTATCATTATTGGTTGTTTTATTTATTCTTGATTTAATTATTTGATGGATTGATTACCCGAAAAATATATCAATTGTCAAACTTATGATCTTGGGAGAGGGAATAGGGAGATAGAACATGAAAATAAACAAAGTTTGGATTTTTATTTTTTATGAAATAAAGAATTGAACTTAGTGATGAGTGGTGAGTTTACCACTCATTCACACTCATTATTCGTGCATATTACCTTGTTTTGAATGAATAAATAAGACAAAATCTATGGATAGATACTCTAATATCCACTCTTTGTTGGAATAAAGTTGAGGATACCAAAAAATATGGATAGGAGCTGAAAAATGATAAAAAAGGAGCAAAAGGAGTGTAGTTAAAGAACTGGATTAGAACATGACCTCAGTTATCCCAATTGTGAGCGTTATCCCACGATTACGGCGAGTCAAGCAGGTCAAAGTACCGCAATCGCGTGGAATTTTCCACGATCGCTATACCGCAGTTGCATTAAAGACACCGCGATCGTGGCCTAGAGGGATTTTAACCCAAGGCAAAACTATAAATGCACAAAGCTATCCCAAATTTGCCCAACAAAAAAAGACTCAAACCCTAATCCAATCAAATTTTCCAAAACCTTACCTCCCATCTTTAGTCTAGGGTTTCTGTAATTTTCTTGAAGCTTGGAGTTTAAATTTGTACTAATTTGAGCTTATAAGACATTAGAGTAACTTCCAAGTGTAGATTTGGCTTTATCTATTGAAGATTCATTTGAGTCTAAAGTGTGGTTTGCCCTCTCTTTATTCTTCCGATGAATAGCTTTAATAGACATCTTGGTTTATTTGTGTTTATTATCATTATGAGTTGCTAAATCTATCTGTTGGGATTATGCTTGATTCGGGTGCAATTGTATGTGGCTTGTGATATTTTTGTGTAGATTTGAGTTTGTTTAAGATGGGTTCTATTAGTCCTTGATTAAATTGCTTGGGATTTGATGGGTGAAAGCCCCAAATAACCAAATGGGTTTGATGGGTGAAAACTCCAAACTCTATAAAGCTCAAGGCCATCTTTAAAAAAAAGGGTTATGGGTGAACTTTAGGAATTCATATTATCCTTGAAAGAGGGATATGGAAACCAAAGAAATGATAGACAATTATGTGTATAGTTTACTAATCTATCACTATCTTTGACATAAGGGAGGTTGTGAAGTCAACTATAACATGGGTATCATCCTAAAAGTAGGAATGCCTTGATTGAGGTATTGGGTGTTTTTGATTGACACGCTTGTTAGGTGCTCGAAAGAGCCAATGGGTGCAAACCTTGTGGCTTTGTTGAAAAACTAGCTTTAAGGATATTAGAGATAGCCTACCATATCATCAATGACTAGAATTTGCATCGAATTATCATGTTCCCATGCATATTTTGCCCCTAGGAAAGTATAATCCCAATATCCGTTCTAATTGATTTCACACTAATTGTTCTTAGTATCAAATTAGTCTATTAGAAGCTCGAGATTTGCATTCACATTAGACACGATTGAAAACCCCCAAACCATCTTGTACAATAGGTTTGAATTTTAGCAAGCACTTGATATTGAATTTACTCAATCGCCAATCACGTTGTTCCTCATTGATTCGACCCCGACTCTTGTTGGGTAATTATATTGACAACGACCGCCTTGCACTAAATTAACGTATAAGTTGAGCATTATCACTTAGAACCTAGGGCAGGGATGTACTTAGGAGCCTTACTTGATTCAAACGTAGGATGATAACTTTAATAACTTAATTTGATTATAACATCCCCACTAAACTATGTAGTTGTAAAGTCCAAATTAGGTAAATAGTTAGAGGTTAGGAGACCATTATCATGTAATTATCCCTATGAATCAAGAACCAAGATAAGCAAGTTAGATTCAGTAACATAGTGTGATTGTTCAAAGTGCTTTAGCCCAGGGCTTTACTCCATTGATTGTTCCAAGACCTTATTTTACGCATTATTTACTTTTCTTTAGTTTACAAATTACAAAATCTTATTTTGGTTACCTTTGCATCAAATTAATCTTAAAAGTTAAACTAGAATTTAATAGTTGTTAGAGAAAGTCCCTGTGGGATCAATACTTGGCTCTTTTTAAGGTCACTTTACTACTTGGTAGACATGTACACTTGCGTGTGTGCTTGGGCGCTGTCAAGTTTTTTGTGCCGTTGCCAGGAACTTGTAATTTGACAACTGTTTATTTTAGTTTTACTTTTAGATTTATTTGATGTTTTTACTCTTGACCTTAGTTGTGTTTTTGCAAGAAATAGGTTTACAAAAGCTGGCAAGGGACCAAGACTTGGTTGAACCAAGCGCCAAACCTGAGCAACTTCTCCATCAATGTAGGATAAAGCAAACCTTCTCCCCTAAATTTTGCAAATCCAAGAAGACTAAGAGAATCCTGCCATCTGGCTGATGAACAGGCAGCTCACAAGACAGTCAGAGAAGTGGCAATCTCCCTTCCAACCAATTTGACCTCCCCATTTTAGAAGCTTGTAGCTGGAGGCAATTTTGAGCTTAACTAGAATATGGTACAACTTCTAATTAGTAGTGGACATTTCACCGGGCTTTCACATAACGATCCATAGGTCCACTTACAAAATTTTTTGGAATTCAGTGACACATTTATTCCTACAAGTGTGAATGCAGATTATGTGAGGATGATTTTGTTCCTCTTTTCACTAATTTGGGAAGCAAAAAAGTTGTTGAATGCGGAACTGGTAAACTCAATCACCTCATGGGATGACATGGCAATAAAATTCCTTATTTGGTTCTTCCCATCTAGTAAGACTTTGAGTTTGCAGTGAGATAGTGTGCTTCAAGTAGAAGCCAAATAAGAATCTCTATCATGCTTAGGTGTAGTTCAACGCTTTTCTTGGAGATTGTCCACATCACCAATAGTCTAATGAGGTATTTGTTCATACTTTTGTAGAAGTACTTGATCACAATACAAAGATTTTGCTAGATTCAGCCGCAGGTGGTCAAGAATTAGAGATAACTTCTGATGAGCTGTATACCTTATTGTATAGCATCGTATAAGGAAATTTAGAATGATATTCAGATTCTATAAGTGCCACAAAAGAATTGCAGGTATATTTGAGGTGGACTAATTTACAGCTTTATCAGCTCAGGTTTCTGCATTACAAAATTTGACAAACACTCAGTTCAGCACCATGAAGTTGGGAGTAGCACAACCTACAACAACAATCAATGCAATCCAATAAGCTATAGGTTGGTGTGAAGTTTGCAGAAATAGTGGCCATTCTGCGGCCATGTGTTCTTTGAATATGAAATCGGTAATGTATGTAGGCAAAGATTAAAGGAAAAATTATGGTAATTTCTACAGCATAAAGTGGAAGACTCAGCCTTGAAATGCTCAACAATGACAAATTCATCAACCACAGGCTTAAGCAAATCAGTCAACTAGCAACTTGGAAGAGATGATGAAGCAGGTTCTTGCCAATCAGACACACTTAGCTGTAGATGTAAAAAAAATCAGCAAGCATTGAATACTAGACCTTAAGGTGGTTTTCCAGGAGATATAGAAAATCCAAAACAGGTTATGGAAATTACTTTGAGGAGTGGTAAAGATCTTCAAGGAGAACCTTCCTTGGCAACAAAGGAGGTAGATGCTGAGGTAGTGACTCCCCCATAGGTAAATGACAAAGTTGCTAAAAAGTCAAAGAAGTATGAGTACTCGAAAGAAAAAATTATTGAACCATAGAAAAAGAAGATGCCACCACTTTTTTTTTCTCATAGGCAAATAAAGGTGAAGGAGAATGCTATATTTACGAAGTTCTTTGACCCATTCAGAGAGCTTCACATTAACTTTCCTTTGTTACATGTTTTGTAGGGTATTGATGTTAGGCAAATTTACACGCCTAAAGTACCATAATGTACCCATATTTTAGCTGAGTTTTGAGGACAAATTATATAATTCATGCACTTTTAGTCCTTTTTCCTGTAAGTGAGCTAACAAACATGATTAGCAAGTTTTCAGGTACAAATGATGCAGATTCCAGCATTTTATGGATAACTTGACGCCAAAGGAAGCTTCACAAAACAAGGAAGGGAAAGCTTGGACGCCAAGGACCAAAAGTGACGCATGGGAAACCTATCCCGGGTAAAAACAACAGTTTCTAAGACTTTGGGGATCAGCAGTAACTTATTAGGATTAGGATAATAATGCAGTAATTTATTAGGATTAGGATAAGTACGCAGTAGCCTAGTAGGAATAGGATATGGGTATTATAAATACCCTATTTTGCTGAAGCTTTTAGGCATTCTGATACGCATCATTATTCTTCAATTAGACATTCTACTTCTAATTCTTCCATTAATTCTACTTTTTATTCTTCTTCTATTCATCTAGTCAATTCTTAATTTCCACAACAAGAGAAACGTTACTCAGCAAGGAATTCACGCCATTCTTACCCCTATACTTATCGTGAGATTATTTTGGTATGATGATAATTGCTATTGTGTTTTCCGTTGCAATCATGAGTAGCTAAACTTCTCTGTTGGGGTTATGGAAGCCGTATGAGATACTATCTATTGCTATGAGTTTGTGAATTCGCGACACGTATGCTGCTTATATCATTATTCTCTTCATCTTAATGCAAATTCTTGTGGTTGCAAACGCATAGAATACGCCAGTATAGCATTAACTTGTTCGAAAGAAAAGTTATATGTCTAGAAAAGAGATAATGTCAAGGTAATAGGGCACCAACCCCTGTTAAAAAGTTAGTGCCATAACTGGATTAACCTTTTGGAGAATTTGTACCGTTAGATACGCTTTAAGCTCGAAAGAGTTAAAGTGAAATAGTCCTTGTTAGGTCGAAAGATGCTTTGATTTACCATAGAATACAATTCTCTATAAGCACATGCATGTCTTAATTCCGCATAACTCATAGCCAATAGAGACGTATAACTCATAAGGTGGACATAACCCCAACTCTCAATTCTCATTGTTTAACGTCTTACTAAAAAATTCTTTCTTTTTAATTTGCTATTGTCTGTTTTCATTCTATTATTTTGTTTAAATCAATTGCACGTTACAATCCCCCATCTTTTAAGAGACTTGCACCAACAGTCTAATAATCATTACTTACTTGTTGACCGGCTATTCTCTGTGGGATCGATACCCAACCCAGTTGGGTTATATATTTGACAACGACCGCTTTACACTCTTACAAGAGCTGTAGATTGAGCGTTATCAAAAATTGGCGCCGTTGCCGGGGAATACGGTTGTCAACTAAGTTTGTGATAATTACTATACCCTTTGGTCAAAGATTCTCGTACTTTTACTTTTAGTTTTTGTTTTTGTTTTTTGCAAGTTTTATTCAGTGCATGCCCCATACTCGAAGTTCTAGTCAACCGTTATTACCTATTAATCCTGAACAACAACGTATTGGCAGAATGGAGGCACAACACGTAATTGAAAGGATGGCTGATCAACAGGAACAGGCGAGACTAGCTGCTCTAGCAGCCGCTCAAGTGCATCAACAGAATATTTATAACCCCGGGTGAACAATAAATCCTGACGACGAGGACCTAGGTGATGACGAGTTACTAAACCCTAGGCATGCCGCTGAGATCGCAACACCTGCTAACAGAAGAGATCGTCAAGTTAGGTTTAGGCATGAACACCGACCCGTGCAACCAGCATTCGACGATGATGATGATGATCTAGACGGAGCCGGAGCCACAGGAGCCATTATTCCTCCACCATTGGCACCCGGAGCCAAGTTTAACATCACAAGCACCATGATTTAGTTATTGCAACTCAAGGGATTATTTGGTGGACTAGCAGGCGATGATCCGAATATGCACTTGATCAACTTTATTTCTACATGCAAGTCGTTTGACAATCCTGGTGTTTGTCAGAATGCAATACGATTACGCTTATTTCCATTGTCTCTATCTAGGGAGGCAACTCTATGGTTGAATTGGCTGACTCCTGATTCTATTACAAATTGGAGGCAATTGAAAGATGCTTTCCTAGAAAGATTCTTTCCACCATCCAAAAGAGCACAATTGAGAGATAAAATCAGCAATTTTTGATAGCTTCCAACCAAAGATTTTCATAAAATATGGGAGAGGTTCAAGACGAAGCTTATGCGGTGCCCAAACCATCATATGACCAATGTTCACCTAATGGAGATACTATACAGATCTTTGAATTCAATAACTAAACCAGTGGTGGATAATGCAGCTGGAGTATCATTTATGGATCTCACCTTTGGTCAGGCAAGCAATATGCTAGATTGAATGACGAAGCAAAGTAGAGCTTGGCATACCAGGGATTCTGAGGTAGCAAGCCCCACTTTATCTATTGGCATGACTGTAGACCAAAGGAGAAGAGAAGAAGAACGTGATCAAGATATGGCGCACCTGAAAACACAAGTGGATCTTCTTACAAAACATCTATTATCAGGGAAGACCGAAAAAGTCAAAGCTATTGCGTCAAAAGGAAGAGACGAATCTGATTCAAAAGAAGAGGCCAACTACTTAAAAAATTGGGGGGGTTTCCAAGGTAATACCCAAGGAAACCAAGGTCGGAACTATTATGATAAATCTGGAAACAAGGACCAAGGTAGTTGGAAGAACAAGAATGACAAGAGTGGTTTGTATGTTCCCCCAGGAAGACGTGACGCCATTACATTTGGTTCTAGAAATATGGAAGATGTGATGGCTAAACTGTTAAAAGGAGTGGAAGCAACCAGCGCAGGAGTAACGGAGGTAATAAATGATTTGTCCTCAATGAATAAATTGGTTGACTCACATTCCACTTCAATAAAGCAAATAGAGCAGCAATTGAGCCAACTTTCTGCAACACTCAATCAAAGAAAGGCTGGCACTTTACCTAGCGACACTGTGCAAAATCCAAGGAATGATGAATCATGCATGGCTATTACTACTCGAAGTGGTAAGGTGCTGGAAACTTCATCTAAAGGCAAGCAAGTGGTCGATGATGTAGCGGACAACGATGGTAAGGCTAATGGAGAAAACACAGTAGAAGCCAACTACGACGTCCATGACGTCACACCAAGTATATTGCAGCCTGAAAAGACTGAAATACGGAAGCAAGAGGAGAAGAAAACCGTGGAGAAAACAATCCCACTTCCACCACCACCTTTTCCCCAAAGATTGAAGAAGACTTCGGATAATACAAGGTTCAGCAAATTCATGACGATGTTAAAGCAGCTGAACATTAATGTTCCACTAGTGTAGGCACTAGAACAAATGCCTGGGTATGCGAAATTTATGAAAGATCTTTTGACAAAGAAGCGGGCAGCAAGCTATGAGTTGAAAGATACTGTGCATCATTGCAGTGCAATTGCTACCCGATCATTAGTTCAGAAGAAGGCCAACCCCGGTGCTTTCACTATTCCATGCACAGTTGGTTCTTTAAATTTTGCCAAGGCATTATGCGATTTAGGAGACAGCATCAATTTGATGCCATTATCTATTTACAAAAAGTTGGGGTTGGGTGATCCTACTCCAACCAATATGAAGCTCGTAATGGCGGATAGGTCGGTAAAATGACCTGTTGGTATTCTATGTGATGTATTGGTAAAGGTTTCTTCATTCATCTTTCCAGCAGACTTTATTATTTTGGATTGTGAGGCAGATTCAGAAGTTCCCATAATCTTGGGGAGCCCTTTTCTTGCAACAGGAAATGTGCTTATCGATTTAAGAGCTAATGAGCTTTTATTCCGGATAAATGACGAAGTAGTTTGCTTTGATGTGTGTAAATCAATGAAGCAACCCAAAGAGCTAAACGTATTCTCAGTGGTTGATGTTTACTTTGATAATGAGAAAGAATTACTTGAAGAGGAACAAATTATTGATGACCCATTGGCGGTTGTGCTCATGAATGTTGAGCATAAGGATGCTGAAAATTATGAAGAGACTATTGATGCTCTAACAGGATTTGGATCATATCCTCACGCTCCCAAAAAGCTGGACCTTGATCTCAAAAATCGAGCCACACCACCAGCTAAACCATCTATTGAAGAGCCACCCACGTTAGAATTGAAAGAGCTGCCTAGCCATTTAAAGTATGCATTCTTAGGAAACGGAAACACACTTCCAGTCATTGTGGCGGTAGATTTGGCTGAGCAGCAAGTTGCAGCTCTCATTGCTATTCTACGGAAGTATATAAGAGCCATTGGTTGGACCATCGCTGATATTATTGGTATCCCACCTGGGATTTGTACACACAAGATTCAGCTTGAAGAAAATTGCACACCCACTATTGAGCATCAAAGGCGTCTAAATCCACCTATGCAAGAAGTGGTGAAGAAAAAAATTATTAAGTGGTTAGATGCGGGGGTAGTGTATCCAATCTCTGATAGTACATGGGTAAGCCCGGTACAATGTGTTCCCAAGAAAGGAGGCATGACGGTAGTAGCGAATGAGAAGAATAAGCTTATTCCACTCAGACCCGTCACCGGATGGAGAGTATGCATGGACTACCGAAAGCTGAATTCATGGACGCTCAAAGATCACATCCCAATGCCATTCATGGACCAAATGCTCGATCGATTAGCGGGAAAAAGCTGGTTTTGTTTCTTAGATGGTTATTCTGGCTATAATCATATTTGTATTGCCCCCGAATACCAAGAGAAGACAACGTTCACATGCCCATATGGTACGTTTTCCTTTAAACGTATGCCATTCGGGCTATGTAACGCACCAGCCACCTTTCAGCATTGTATGATGTCCATCTTTTCTGATATGGTTGAAGATACTTTGGAGGTATTCATGGACGATTTTTCAGTTATGGGCGAGTCGTTTGAATCGTGTTTGGTAAACCTGAGTATGGCGTTGCAAAGATATGTACAATTCAACCTAGTGCTGAATTGGGAGAAGTGCCACTTTATGGTTAAGGAAGGCATCGTTCTTGGGCACAAAATCTCCGAAAAAGGAATTGAGGTTGATCGAGCTAAAATTGAAGTAATCGAGAAGCTACCATCTCCAATTTCCGTAAAGCGAGTTCGTACTTTCCTCGGGCACGCAGGTTTCTATCGGCGGTTCATCAAAGACTTCTCCAAAGTGGCTAGTCCATTATGCAAACTTCTGGAGAAAGATGCAAAGTTTGACTTCAATGAAGATTGTTTGAAGGCATTCGAATGCCTCAAAGGGAAGCTAATTGAATCTCCTATCATGGTAGCTCCAGATTGGTCCCTACCGTTTGAAGTCATGTGTGACGCCAGTGGGGTAGCTTTGGGCGCTGTACTGGGACAGAGAAGGGAAAAGTTATTCCATCCTATCTATTATGCGAGCAAGGTCCTAAACGAAGCCCAAAAGAACTATACTGTCACAGAACAAGAGCTCCTAGCGGTTGTGTATGCTTTTGAGAAGTTTTGTGCTTACTTGTTGGGAACCGAAGTGATCGTTCATACAGACCATGCAGCTCTGAGATACCTAATGATGAAGAAGGACGCAAAGCCAAGGCTAATTCGATGGGTATTGTTGCTGCAAGAATTTGATTTCGAGGTAAGAGATAGAAGGGGTTGCGAGAACCAAGTGGCTGACCATCTATCTAGACTTGAGAATGAGCATATGGCGCAGCCTGAAATCGAGATTGATGATGCATTCCCTGATGAGGAGATCTTAGCCACGATAATGGAAAAGTTACCATGGTATGCCGACTTTGCGAATTTTGTGGTGAGTAATGTCATACCTGTAAATTTATCTTTCCATCAAAAGAGGAAGTTTATGCATGATGTAAAACACTACTTTTGGGATGAGCCATATTTGTTTCGACGATGTGCGGATGGTGTCATCCGGCGATGCATATCCCATGTAGAGGTGCCTAATATATTGGAAGAATGTCACACTTCCCAAGTTGGAGGACATCACGCAGGTAATCGGACAGCAAGAAAGGTATTGCAAAGTGGATATTATTGGCCATCGATATTTAGAGATGCCTACGAATTTGTGAGAAGATGCGACCAATGTCAGAGACAAGGTGCGATTTCAAAACACCACGAGATGCCCATGTCGAAAATTCTTGAAGTCGAGCTCTTTGATGTATGGGGTATTGATTTCATGGGTCCATTCGTAAATTCGTTCGAAATGAAATACATCCTAGTCGCTGTAGATTATGTTTCAAAATAGGTTGAAGAAGTAGCATTGGCCGACAATGAGGGAAAGCACGTTGTAACATTCTTGAATAAGAATATCTTCTCCCGCTTTGGAGTACCATGTACTATCATAAGCGACGGAGGATCTCATTTTTGCAACAAGCTATTCAAATCCGTGTTGGCAAAATATGGTGTCAAGCAACATAAGGTAGCCACACCTTATCACCCACAAACTAGTGGGCAGGTAGAGGTTTCCAATCGAGAGATTAAGCAAATCCTTGCAAAGACGGTAAATGCTAATAGAAAAGATTGGTCTCGGAAGTTGGACGCTGCACTATGGGCTTATAGGACTGCATTCAAAACGCCAATTGGCATGTCCCCGTACCAACTAGTTTATGGGAAGGCTTGTCACTTACCCATTGAGCTCGAGCATAAAGTATTATGGGCATTGAAGCAATTGAATTTGAATTGGGATGATGCAATGAATCTAAGATCGGAGCAGCTGAACGAGATGGATGAATTTCGTCTACATGCTTATGAAAGATCAGACCTATACAAGGAGCGGATGAAAAAGTATCATGATCAGCGGATTGTTCAACAAAACTTTCAAAAGGATGATATGGTACTCCTCTTCAATTCCAGATTGAAGCTATTCCCAGGTAAGTTGAAGTCCAAGTGGTCTGGTCCGTACAAAGTTAACCAAGTCTACTCGTCTGGAGTAGTTGAGTTGAAAGACAATAATGGTGTTGTTTTCAAGGTGAATGGCCAATGAGTAAAACCTTATATCGGTCCTCTCGACTCAATAAATTATATGGCCATCACTTATCTGGATGAAGTCTAAGTACTCGAGGTAACTATGTCGTGCCGCGACAATAAATCAAGCGCTAGATGGGAGGCAACCCATCGTTTTACATGTTTTTCTTTCTTTCGTTCTATTTCGTGTTTGCCTTTGATAAATAAAAGTCCAAAAAAGAAGAGTTGTGCCACGACCAAAACTAAGGCGCTTGATGGGAGGCAACCCATCGTTCTAATCGTGTTTGTTGTCTTTGAGCAAGTGTAGGTACAAGAGGCGTAAACAAGGAGATTGGTTCCAAATTTTGATTTGGTCATATTGCATGTTGAAGTTGGTAAGTTAGTAATGAAGAAGCAAAAGGCTATGGATTAGGCATTGCTTATGAAAATATAGGCAACAAACAAGGCTAGGCCTATGTAAAACTAGGCCACGAACAAGGCAAGGCCTATGCTATGGCCTAAGCTCTCGGAATCTTGTGTGCCATAGCATAGGCGCCGCCCATGCCCAAGTATGCCATAGCATAGGCGCCACCTATGCCAATGCCTTTTGTCTCTGAATCTCATATGCGATGCAAAAGGCGCCGCCTATGCCTAACAATGCCATGGCATAGGCGCCGCCTATGCTCAACAATGCTTTGCAAAAGGCGCCGCCTATGCCAAGCATAGGCAAAGCAAAAGGCGCCGCCTATGGTCACTTTTGGTCTCCAAATCCGATTTTAAATGGGTCAAAACCCGAACCAAGCTTGCCCTATAAATAAGAGACTTAGTCTTAGACCAAAAATACATTGCAAACCTAGCATAAGCGCCGCCTACCTCTCCAAATCCTCTCAAAAATTTTCCTTTTGCTCTTTTACTTTGCAAGAACATCATCCAAGGTCATCAACCAAGTAAGTACTTCTTTGTTCTTCATTTATATTCCGTAAGTACTACACTACTACGCTTATTATGAATTGTTAAATCTTGAAGTAGTATTGGTGATTTGAATGTGGTTGATGTGTTGTGATACAACTAAGTGAGTGAAAGAATACGTAAGAATGATCTTCACATGTTTCCAACTTGAATCTGATTTTGATGCACTGTCATACTTTTGCGGAATTAATATGGTCAAGAAAATTGCATAATATTGTCAATAGCAATCTTACATGTTGGAATGACTTGTTCATCGAGATAAGAATTATGGTTGACTACCACATATGAGGTTGTGATTATTCCTAGATGCTATACGTTGATTCAATCACTATGTAGTAAGTCTTGATACATCAAACATGCAAGTATTGCCAAGGTCACAAGAAGTATGACTACACTGATTTTATTGCTGGAATATAGCGCCTAAAACGTATGTCGATGAAGTCTGAGCAATCGACAAACTTTCACTTCACTAGTTGATGCCAACAAACTAAGTGTGGGGTGGTGCCACAATTGCCTGTTTATTGATTGTATCCACCGAGATGATGCTAACTTGACTATCGTTATAATCTCAGGTACAATGGCACCCAAAGCAAGACAAGGCAAAGATAAAGCAACCACTTCACAAAAAGTCAAGAAAAGAGGACGAAAAGAGCAAGGAGAATCATCCTCGATGCAAGTACCACGCCGCATGTTCGGAATTAAATGGGTCCTTGAGGAGGAAGCAAAGGAGTGGTATAGGAACAATAAAGAGAGAAAATATGTTCATATGGACCTGATACACAAAGAAAGCCTAGCAAAGAAAGAACCACGCATGTTGGCCAAGATAATGGCGTTACATCTTGATTTCATCTTCCGAGATATGGGAGGGTAAAATCTCGATTTAACACGAGAATTGTATGCCAACTGGTCATCGAAAACCACAGGGAATGAAGTCAAGATTCGGGGCCAAGTTTCACAACTAAATGCGGATTTCTTCAACTCCTTTCTAAGTTTGCCTTCAGTTGATCCATCACCACTCAAGGAGCTGCACAATAGACCTCCAGACAGGGCCATTCAACACACACTTTGTGGAATAAGATCTATGACAAATTGGAGTAGACACAAGGACACCGGTCGGCACAACACCTTCCCATATGCTCCTTTGAATAGGGAAGCAAGGATATGGTTGCGCATAGTCAACTCTTGCCTAATTCCAGGGACCCAGTACACCAAGATAACACGAGATAGAGTGTGCTTGGTATACGCATTGATGACGAATGTCCCTATCAACATTGGGGAAATTATTCGATCTACAATGCAGAAAGCTAGGCTACACAAGAGGTCCCACTTTAGTTTTGGCAACCTATTGACTTCAATATTGTGGAAGGAGGACATCGAAGAGGAACCGGCTGGTCATAAGCTTCCACACAACCCGAAGAAGGTTGACCTCACAAAGGTTAAAGATGCTGAATCTACTCATGGCGTCAACCTTACTACTGCTGAGAGACATGCTCGGGATGAGAGTTTCTTACGCCATATTTGTGGCATGACTCGATTTACCATGATGAGCGGAGGTCATGTTCCAACTGCTGCAGAGCTCCAACAGCTGGATTATGACTACCCAATGAATAAGCATGCAAGACAAATGTGTGGAGTAGGTGTGTACTTTGAGAAATCTCTTGATGACGATATGCCAACCGATGATGATCGATGAATGCTAGACTCCGACGTGGAGGAGAATTCTGATGACGACGACTCCAATGATGATTCCAACGAAGGGGGCATGACCCCAGACATAGAGGAGGAGTCCGACTAACCAGGTTCTTCTTATTTATTTTCCACTTAGGGCAGTGTGTCCCGTTTAAGTGTGGGGTGCTGGTATTTGCATGCTATACTTCCTTATCTGCATTTGCTTATTTATGTGTGTTTTGCTTAGTTAGGAATTTTTTTTTTGTTACAAACTTTGCATAAAATTGTTCTGATAGGCAGCATGGTATTATGACAAGCATCTGTGATAAAATCATTACTATTGAGATGTTTAGGCTCTAAGTGTGACTCACTGTGATAATTGTGTGGTTTAATTCCTTCATTCGTTGGGTCAAGAGTCTATACTGCTGTCAATAAAGTCAACCATGTGCCTTGTGTGTGTGAGATGATAGTATATTCTATGTTTGTGGCTGATGCTAGAACTTGCCTGGTATGTATGTAAAGCGAAATAAAAAGTGTGAGTTTAGGAGATGATTTAGGCATTTCTTTGGAAACCTATGATTGTTTAACTTCATTTTATCTACCCATGGACATCATCCTAGATAACCCCCTTTGAGCCTTAAGCCTATTTTCTTTGACAGCCTCATATGTAAGCCTAATCCATTTTTTTAAGAGCATAATTTGATCCAAAGTCCTAAGTGCTTTAAATTGTAAAGTCATGTGACAAAATAAGAGGAAATTGGATGAGTGTGATGCCTTAGAATGTATTGGTGCTTGAATTCGTTATGAAAAAGAATTGCTATCATAGAGGTGTATTATGAAAAGAAAAATGAGAAAAACAAAAAGATAAATTCTGTTCAAAATTGAATTACAAAAGAGGTGAGAAGGGGTGGTAGATTAAAAGAAAGTAGAAAGGTTGTTTGAAAGAAAGTGTGAATGGCATAATGTGATGTATTAAAGCGCTTAGGAACATAGTCACTATTTTTGGCCAAAATAGTCCTACCCGTCCCTTAGCCTACATTACAACCAGCAAAAGACCTATTTGATCCTAAGCTTAGCATTCTGATATTTAGTGGAGCATTACACTAAGGGCAAGCCTATGGTCATCAGTTGCAGTATATGAATTCTTTGTGAGAGCGAGAGCAAGGATACTCGTATACCCATGTTTCGATAAATATACTATACTTGTGAGTGATTACGGGTAATATATTGTGAGACACACATGGTTGATGAGTTTTGGGTAGTTTTATATGATTCCTTGTGCCTTAACTTTTGAATATGAGTTGACCACCATCACGAGTCTATACTAGAGGTTAAACTGTTTCTACTAATAATCAGAAAACTACTCTCTGTTAATGATTGTCGTGCCTGCCTTGATGAATATTTTGTGTTGTTACTGTGGAACCCTAAGTAGATGTTTAGATGGACATGATATTTTGTTCGAGGACGAACAAAGCTTTAATTGTGGGGTGTTGATGTTAGGCGAATTTACACGCCTAAAGTACCATAATGTACCCATATTTTAGCTGAGTTTTGAGGACAAATTATATAATTCATGTACTTTTAGTCCTTTTTCCTATAAGTGAGCTAAAAAACATGATTAACAAGTTTTCAGGTACAAATGATGCAGATTCCAGCAATTTATGGATAACTTGACGCCAAAGGAAGCTTCACAAAAGAAGGAAGGGAAATCTTGGACGCCAAGGACAAAAGTGACGCATGGGAAACTTGTCCCAGGCAAAAACAGGAGTTTCCAAGACTTTGGGGATCAGCAGTAACTTATTAGGATTAGGATAATGATGCAGTAATTTATTAGGATTAGGATAAGTACGCAGTAGCCTAGTAGAAATAGGATATGGGTATTATAAATACCCTATTTTGTTGAAGCTTTTAGGCATTCTGATACACATCATTATTCTTCAATTAGACATTCTACTTCTAATTCTTCCATTAATTCTACTTTTTATTCTTCTTCTATTCATCTAGTCAATTCTTAATTTCCACAACAAGAGAAACGTTACTCAGCAAGGAATTCACGCCATTCTTACCCCTATACTTATCGTGAGATTATTTTGGTATGATGATAATTGCTATTGTGTTTTCCGTTGCAATCATGAGTAGCTAAACTTCTCTGTTGGGGTTATGGAAGCCGTATGAGATACTATCTATTGCTATGAGTTTGTGAATTCGCGACACGTATGCTGCTTATATCATTATTCTCTTCATCTTAATGCAAATTCTTGTGGTTGCAAACGCATAGAATACGCCAGTATAGCATTAACTTGTTCGAAAGAAACGTTATATGTCTGGAAAAGAGACAATCTCAAGGTAATAGGGCACCAACCCCTGTTAAAAAGTTAGTGCCGTAACTGGATTAACCTCTTGGAGAATTTGTACCGTTAGATACGCTTTAAGCTCGAAATAGTTAAAGTGAAATAGTCCTTGTTAGGTCCGAAGATGCTTGGATTTACCATGGAATACAATTCTCTATAAGCACATGCATTTTTGAATTCCGCATAACTCATAGCCAATAGAGACGTATAACTCATAAGGTGGACATAACCCCAACTCTCAATTCTCATTGTTTAACGTCTTACTAAAACATTCTTTCTTTTTACTTTGCTATTGTCTGTTTTCATTCTATTATTTTGTTTACATCAATTGCACGTTACAATCCCCCCTTTTTTACGAGACTTGCACCAACAGTCTAATAATCATTACTTACTTGTTGACCGGCTATTCTCTGTGGGATCGATACCCAACCCAGTTGGGTTATATATTTGACAATGATCGCTTTACACTCTTACAAGAGCTGTAGATTGAGCGTTATAAGGTATGCCTAAGTACGCTAAGTATTTGAGGGATATGGTTGCGAATAAGGTTCAATTGTAGGATGTGGACACGGTAGCACTCACTGAAGAGTGTAGCACTATGATGATACAAAAGATGCCAAAAAAGCATAAGGACCCTGGGAAGTTTACTCTCCCCATCTAGATTGGAAACAATAAGGTAGTTCAGGCACTTAGTGATTTAGGGGCAAGTATCAACTTGATGCCCATATCTCTGTTTAATACATTAGGTTTGGGTGAGCCCAGACCATGCACTGTGCATCTACAGCTGGCAGACAGATCCATAGCCTAGCCAAAAGAAATCATTGAGGATGTCCTCATAAAGGTTGATAAAATTATTATTCCTGCTGACTTTATTATTCTAGACTTTTAGGAAGATGAACAAACACCTATCATCTTGGGGCATCCATTCTTAACAACTGGAGAAACATTGATTGATGTTAGATAAGGCATGCTCATGATGAGTTTGGAGGATAAAGAGACGGTATTTAAAGTTTACAAAGCACTCAACATAACATCCCAATATACAGAATTATTTATGATTAATGTTATTAAATGAGATAACTGTGGGGTAGATAGTTCGCTAAAGGCCCCTTTTGACACCCTCATTGAGCAGCCAAAGCCTCCAATACTGCAACCTGACATAATGCAAGTTGTTGAGACTCAAAAGGCTAATGTTATTGAAAAATATACTATCCTTAAAAATTCACATCCAAGAGGGGTTAAAAGAATAAGAAGATGGAGACCAAGCGTAAGAAAGAGAATGACTAAGTCGTTAGTTGGGTCGTGCCGCGACACTAAATCATGCGCTTCTTGGGAGGCAACCCAAGTTAAGTTGGTATGTTTTATTTTAAGTTTTTAGTTTTTATTTCATGTAGTTTTTTTTAAATGAGTCGCAGGTTATTGGAAAGTCTGGGTACCAAAAACCTAAGCTAAGGAGCATGGCAAAAACTGAGTGTAGGTTTCCCCGAATTCTATAAATGCAAGAGATTTGACTAACTAGGCTTAGAGGTTTCAAGGAGCATTTCTATCTCTTACTTTTAAGTTCACTTAGGGAAAAAGTAGATTTTTAAGTATGGGGTAGGGAAATTCCCAATTTCTGGCTTAATTTTAAAATTTTTTTGTGTAACATATTCTTGTGGTGCTATTTTTTATTACATAGAGCAAGTGTTTTAGTTATATAAGCGTGTTGAATTGTACGAATTACTATGTTTGATACTCTTAGGCTCAAATTTTTGACTCTTGTTCTAGTTGGCTTAAATTTGAATTCATTCTATTGTTTGGTTGAGAGTCTATGATGATCCTATGTTAGTCAAACATGTACCACGTGTGATTTGCGGTATTTTATATATTCCTTGTTCTATACGATGTCTAGAACTTTCTTGGTGTGTGTGCAAAGAAAAATAAAGAATGTGAGTTTAGGAGATGATATAGGCATTTCTTTGATAGCCTTGTTTAATACCTTCTTTTTGACTACCCTTGTGCATTATCCTAGTAAGCCCCTTTGAGCCTTTAACTTTTTCTTTGGTAGTCTCATTTGTAGCCTAATCCCTTCTTTGTAAAACCTTAATTTGATCTAAAAGCCCTTAGGCACTTTAATAAAAAATCAATTGAGTGAGTTTGAGAAATAAGATGGAAAAGGTGAAATCGAAGCCCTTAAGAGAGTTATTGGTGCTTAAAATCTTACCACCATAGTGTATATGAATGAGCTTAATGATATGGGGTGAAAAATAAATGCATGAGTTAGATAAAAGTGGTGTGAATTGGTTGTTGGAGATTAGTTTTAATTGTAAAAAGTGATTTGTTAAAGCACTTAGGGAAGATAGTTACTATTCATCAAAAATAGTTCCTACCTGTCTCTTAGCCTACATTACAATCCGAAAAGACCTATTTTATCCTAATTTCATTATTCCAATATTAGTGGAGAACTACACTAGGGACAATTCTATGGTTCATTATGTGAATACTTTGTGAAAGTGAGCGTAATTTGATTCATGTACCCATTGTGATAAATTGCATTATGGTGAGTTATTATGGATAAATCTCTTATTTTGAGAGACAAATGTTTGATTAGTGTGGGTGATTTTATGTTGTCCTTGGTTGATCAATATGCATGAGTTTGCCACTTGGTGAGTCAATTCTTGAGGCTAGGATGTTTCGGAGTAGTCTTTATGAACTTTCAATCGTGTTTGTAACATGCTTTGTGTAGAAATTTGCACTCCATGTAGTCACTGTAGTACTAGATTGAGTGTCTCTCATGTCGTAGAAGTGTTGAGTCTCCTCAGCTTATAATGCTTAGATTTAAAAGTTGTTTGAGGACAAAAAAAGATTTAAGTTTGGGGTGTGATGTTGGGTGTATTTATGCACTCTAGTGTTACTATTCTAGCATATTAAAGCCTTGTTTTGAGGAAAATTCATGTTCTTTATGTGTTAATATTATATAAATTAGCATGTAAGTGTCCAAATATGTATTTACAATGTTCAACATATTTTTCAAACAAGTTTGTGTTTAATTGAGTCATTTAGAGTTCAACCCGAAAAACTAGTATTACTAGCTTGAGCTAGATGTGTTTTTAGTTGATTTCGTTGGATTCTATTGTGTTTAAAAGGTTCCAAATTTTATTAATGGTGTAATTATATGTGGAAAAACTTGTTTAGAATGTTCAAGGTTCAATTTGCTTAAGTTAAGAGTTAGAATAATAAGTGAAGATCATTGTGAATAAGCCTTATCTGAGCTTGTGTTTTGATTCGTTGTTGAGGATATTATGTAGTTATGATCTCTAATTTGTAGTGTGTGATGATGTAGGAAGCTTTTTGATCTGAATATGGTGATATATTGATGATGAAAAGGCTTGAAATTCATTGGAAGTACACTACAAAAGATATGGGAAAAAGATGGAATGTTCAATACTTAGAATTAATTTTGGAGGCTAATTCCAGTGAGACAACACGATAGCAACACGACACACCAGTCCAGCAATGCTATGACTGACACACTGCATTGGGGTGACCAAATCTATGGGCAATGCGCCGCATCGACAAAGCCAACAAGATGAGTAACACGTCGCGATGGGTTGTGCACGGCCAAAAAAGAAATTCTTTGCCGACAAGGCTTGGGCTTTTTCCTAATAAGACTATAATATATTTCCCATGTGGGAATCTTTTGGGAATGTCTTGGATTATGTGACATTGGACTATTCCTAGTAGGTTAAGTATTTGTCCACCATATATATATTGAATTCTAATACTCCTATATGGATTAGGTATAAGTCCACTATAAGTATATATTACATTGTACACGTTGGGAGGGAATTCTGGGAAACCTGGGAACGTAGTAGACAACAAAGAGGAGTCTACTTCACGTTTTAGTTTTTAATTTTCATTCTTTAATTAGCTTGTTAATAATTCATATTATGTATTTAGTTATTTGAATCATGATTATGAATATTATCGGCTATAAACTTTTTTTCCAGGATTAAAGCCAAGAACATTATTATTATTTTGGATTAAAACCCCTAATTGAAGCCTTCTTCAGCGTATTTCAAAGCCCCAAGGTCGTCCAAGTTGTTAACATAAGAGCGTAAGTGTCCTATTTATACTAGGACCAAGCTGCCTATTTTTAACATAACATCATGTCACACACTTATCGTGTGGCCTAGGGTCCGTAGAATAATGCTATTGTTAAGGAACACTATTTTTTGTAATTTGACAATAAAACCAAGGGCCTGTCATTCCCTTACCATGTAATCTAGGCTGCATGGCACGGCGATGTGTCAAAAAATTCAAGATTTCATCAAGCTTAATCCATTGCATTTGTCCTTCAAGTCAAAGCATTTCGGTGCCTTTACTATTTATTTCAATATTGTTTATCAACCATACATCATATTTATCAACTCACAAATATTCCTATAACAATAAACAACATGAATTAGAGCTCAAAACCACATAGCTTCCAACATGATAAACTTGAAATGAATATAGCTCAGGCTAAGAGTACTAGTTCTTGCGTTTGAACTTTAAATTTATGTGTTGACTTAGAACTTATTTTGAACACACTTTAAAACTATAAATAGATAAATAAGCACTTAGATGCTGATTTATACAAACATTACATCAATACGCACAAGAGAACACAAGGCTAAACAAGGCCGGATAACAACACTGAGGTAAATAAATCCACCTCAGATCTAGAAAAAATCTAAGGCTCGGCGTATAGAGTATAGTCAAGATTTTCACCAACCATGCTCCTACTGTGATTGAAATACAAGACTATGTTAAGTAACTAGTAAAGTAACACAAAGATAGAAGAAGAGATTTAGAGAAAAATCTAAATATGTTTACTGCTTATAGGAAGATATAAGACATTAGTTGATGCTTTAAAATAGGGAGGGGCATCTAGTTATATTATACAAGGTTGGTTTAAACTAATGAGAAAGTACCATTTGAACTCTATTATACAATGACCTATGATCAAACTCGACTTGTCAATGAACTGTTGGGGAATGCCAGTTAAAATTCAGCATCTTGCATAGACCTACCAAGGATAGTCGTACATCTAAGAGATCTAACACATTGATACCTCATCTGCCCTATTGGGCCCACTCACTATCGCTAGAAGCCTTTTTATATTTTTCCTAGACCAAGAGGGTGTTCCTCAACTCGTATCATTCTCAGGGTGATGCAATCATGGGTTATCTCAAATGTTACTTGACTTGGGATGACTCATATTTCCTAACCTTATTTTACCCCAAATAGATACTCTATTCATGGTTGGGCAAAACTCTCAGTTTTGCAATAAGAAAATGGAAACAAGCTCAAGAAAACCTTGGATTGTTAAATCGAGGATCTTCATACCTAAACCTTCATGTCATTCCATTTCTCCTTTAAAGTTATTTGTCACCTCCTTAATGAGATGTACTTGAGGATTTTAGTTGCTACTCATTTAACTTTCTTGAGCTTTTGTATGATTTCATATAATATCTACTGACTAACAGTGAATAGAATCCCCATCGACATGTTAATTGTTAGGCCCCAAAATTTTCAATAATTTACTTCAATAGTACCTTGATGTTACAATGTGATTTTTAAGTTGATTAATGATATGGGATGTTAACAGAACTATTAGAAAATGTATCAAAATTTTTTGAATGTGCTTTAGGATATTTTGAGATACCAAGATAGTAAGGTCCTGTATTAAGAGTATGCTACAGAGGCATGGAAAAACCTATCACAAAAACTAGTGGAGGCCATGATAAGGGAGGCCACACTGGCTAGTAACCATGATAAGGGCATGCCATGCCCAAGGGCATAGAAACACCAAATTTCAAAATTTTTTCTTAAATTGTCAAGGGATTTTGGTGTTTTACATCCAAATTAATCCTAGAACAAGTATTACTTCTTTTTCCACACCCTAACAAGACAAACTTATAATTTATCTCCTCCCAAATTCACAAGAACACTAATAATGTTCCTTCTCCAAATTATAACCTTCCAATTCAAGTTTCTCTCATAAAAGGGGTTCAACACAATATTCCTGTGTGTATTCTTTGTCCACCAATATTGCCTTCAAACCTTTAACTGTTCCATCAGTTTTTGGTTGACTTTATAGACCTACTTGTAGCCAATGGCTTCTTTACCTTAAGAAAGAGAGACTTAATCCAAAGTAGCAAACCATATATCTCTGGATTCAATCAAAGCAAAAGCCGCAATAAAAGAGCACTTAAACTCAATTTTGGTTTGTTACAAAATTCATTGATTTAAGTTAAGAGCTCATAAATTTCTATTGACAATGGCTTTTATCAATTGTATCCAATTTTTGTTCAAATTCTTGGCAATCAGTATTTGGAAGAAAGTATGAATCTTATTTAGTTGAATGCTCTCTTTAGAAAGTTCATCAAGTTCAGGTATGTGGGGCTTAAATAAGGATAACCTTTCATCCGTCTACCCAAAAGTTAAGTTTTACATGAAGTTTTAAAGATTTGATGGCTAGGTTTCATACCCATTTAGCATGTTTTCAAATTATGACATTATCATATTATTTAAAGTTCAGTTATAAAAATATCTACTTTAGTCATATTTTTACTTATGTGATTGTTATTATTAGATGAATTTTAGTATTTTGACATAAAGATCCATGAGTTGATTTATATGATTTTACAATGATTCAATAAGTTTACAAGTAAAAGTTTGTGATTTTTGTATGATTCTCTTAGTTTACAAGAAGTTTAGACTTACTATTTCAGCTTTTAGATTACTACATTCCAATTCATATTTCAGTTTGGATCTTATGATCTAAGGCATGATATGATATTCACTTATATAAGTATGATTTATTGACAGAAGCATGATGAGTTTTCAGATTTATAAACTCATATGCTTAACTTAAGGTAAATTTCATATATTATGAGCACCAGTATATATTTTTGGAGTAGTATTTAGCACCAAGAGGGGAATGTGGGTTCATCACATCCTATTGTCAAAAAACTATGTGCCACCATATGTTTAAGGAGCCTCGCCAGAGAGGTGATAACGCTCAATCTACAGCTCTCGTAGGAGTGTAAAGCAGTCGCTAGAAAATATAGAACCCAACTGGGTTGGGTATCGATCCCATGGGGAATAGCTTGGTCAACAAGTAAGCAAGAATTACTAGACTTTTAGTGCAAGTCTCGTAAAAAGGGGGGATTATAATGTGTAACCACAATATTAAAGTAAAAACTGAAAAAAGCAACGTAAAAAGAAAGAAAGTTTAGTAGGTTGTAAAACAATGAGAATTGAAGCATTGGGGTTATGTCCACCTTCTGAGTCATACGTCTCTATTGGCTATGAGTGTGTTGAATCCAGACATGCATGTGCTTATAGAGAATTGTATTTGATGGTAATTCCAGGCGTCTTTCGACCTATTCGAGGATTATTTCACTTTAACTCTTTCGAGCTTAAAGCGTGTCTAACGGTACGAATTCTCCAAGAGGTTAATCCAGTTACGACACTAACTTTTTAATAGGGGATGGGACCCTACTACCTTGACATTATCTCTTTTCCAGACAGATAACCTTTCTTTCGAACAAGTTAAATGTTATACTGGCGTATTCTTGCGTTTGCAACCACAAAGAATTTAGATTAAGATGAAGAGAATAGTGATATAAGCAGCATACGTGTCACGAACTCACAAACTCACAGCAATAGATAGTATCTCATTCGATTTCCATAACCACAACAGAAAAGTTTAGTTACCCATGAATGCGAAGGAGCTCACGGTTGACATTGTTATTATACCACAATACTGATTAATTTCGTGTAGCACAGGTGGTAGGCGTTTAGGCGTGAATTCCTAGGCAAAGTAATGATTCTCTTGTTGCGTAATTTAAGAATAGATGAATAGAAGAAATAAGAATTAATAAAAAGCAATTTGTTTAGAGTTGTAGATGAATGAGTGGATGGATGGGAATTGATGGGTGGATGGATGAATGGGTGAATGAATAAAAATCTCTAGCAAAATAGGGTATTTATAACACCCATATCCTATTCCTACTAAGCTAATGCATTACTTAACCCAATCCTACTAAGCTAATGAAATACTTAACCCAATTGTACTAGGTTAATGTAACATTATCCAAATCCAAATAGACTAATGAAATACTTAACCCAATTGTACTAGGTTAATGTATTATTATCCTAATCCAAATAAGTTATTGCAAGTCCCCAAAGTCTTTAGAAATGTTGTTTTAGCCCGGGACAGATTTTCCATGCATCACTTTTGGTCCTTAGGCGTCCAAGCTTCCTTTTCTCCTTCCATAAAGCTTTCTTTGGCGTCAAGTAATCCATAAAATGCTGAATTCTGCATCATTTACACCTGAAACTTTGCTAATCATGTACGTTAGCTCACTTACAGGAAAAAAGGACTAAAAGTGCATGAAATATATAATTTGTTCTCGAAACATGGCACAAATATGGGCAAAATATATTGATATAGGCGCGTAATATCGCCTATCATAAACACCCCATACTTGAAGCTTTGTTCGTACTCAAACAAAATATCATGTCCGTCTAAACATTAACTTAAGGTTTCACAGCAACAACACAAAATATTCGTCAAGACAAGCACAACAATTATCAACAAAGAGTAGTTTTCTGATTATTAGTAGAAACAGTTTAACCTCTAGTATAGACTCGTGATGGTGGTCAACTCATATTCAAAAGTTAAGGCACAAGGAATCATATACAACTACCCAAAACTCATCAACCATGTGTGTCTCATAATATATTACCCATAATCACTCACAAGTATAGCATATTTTTTCAAACATGGGTATCAAAATATCTTTGCTCTCGCTCTCACAAAGAATTCATATGCAGAAACTGATTACCATAGGCTTGCCCTTAGTGTAATGCTCCACTAAATGTCAGAATACTAAGCTTAGGATCAAATAGGTCTTTTACAGGTTGTAATGTAGGCTAAGGGACGGGTAGGACTATTTTGGCCAGAAATAGTGACTAAGTTCCTAAGCACTTTAATACATCACATTGTATCATCAACATTTTTCTTTCAACCTTTCCTCTTTCTTTTATTCTACCACCCTTGTTCTCCTCTTTTGTTTTTCAATTTTAAGCATAACTCACTTTTCAGCTTTCTTTTCCTTTTTTCTTTTCATAACATACCTCTTATGATAGCACTTTCTTTTTCATAATGCATTCAAGCACCACTGCAATTTAAAACATCATACTCACCCAATTTCCTCTTATTTCGTCGCATGACTTTATACGTTAAAGCACTTAGGAATTTGGATCAAATTACGGTTTTGAAAAAAATGAATTAGGCTTACATATGAGGTTGTCAAAGAAATAGGCTAAAGGCTCAAAAGGGTTTAACTAGGATGCTGTCCATGGGTAGGTAAAATGAAGGTAAACAATTACAGGTTGCCAAAGAAATACCTAAATCATCTCCTAAACTTACACTCCTTATTTTCGCTTTGCATACATACCAAGCAAGTTCTACCATCAGCCACAAACATAGAATATACTATTATTTCACACACACAAGGCACATGGTCGACTTTATTGGGAGTAATATAGACTCTTGACCCAACAAGTGAAGGAATTGAACCACACAATATCACATAATGAGTCACAATTAGAGCCTAAACGTCTTAATAGTCATGATTGTAGCACATACTCTTGTTATAATCTCATGCTGCCTATTAGAATAATTTCGTGCGAAGCTAAGTAAAAAAAAATTACTACCAAAAAAAACATAACTTAAACAAAAAAAATGAAACATACACAAAAAAAATGAAACAAATAAAACAAAGTAAACAAAGTGAACAAACATAGATGCGGTAGAGAAGTATAGCATGCAATACCGCCACCCCACACTTAAACGGGACACTGCCCTCAGTGGAAAGTAAATACGAAGAACCTGGTCAGTCGAACTCTTCCTCAATGTCGGGGGTCATACCCCCTTCGTTGGAATCATCATAAGAGTCGTCATCAGAGTTCTCCTCCACGTCGAAATCTGGCAAGCGTCGATCATCATCGGTCGGCACATCATCGTCTAGAGGTTCCTCAAAGTATGTGCCTACTCCACACATCTCCCGTGCATGCATATTCATTGGATAGTCATGGTCCAGATGTTGGATCTCTACAACAGTTGGAACACGACCTCCACTCATCATTGTGAACCGTGTCATGCCATAAAGATGACAGAAGAAACTCTCATCTCGAGCATGTCTCTCTGCAGTAGTAAGGTTGACACCAGGTGTTGTTTCAGCATCTTTGACCTTTGTGAGGTCAACCTTCTTCGGGTTATGTGGGAGTTTGTGATCAGATGGTTCCTCTTCGATATCCTCTTTCCGCAAGATTGCTGTCAACAGATTACCAAAATTGAAGTGGGACCTCTTGTGTAGTCTGACCTTCCGCATTGTAGAGCGAATGATTTCCCCAATGTTGATAGGGACATTCGTCATCAATGCATAGACCAGACACACTCTATCTCTTGTTATTTTGGTGTATTGAGTCCCAGGAATAAGGCATGAGTTGACGATGCGCAACCAAATTCTGGCTTCCCTATTCAAAGGAGCATAGGGGAAGGTGTTGTGTCGCCCGGTGTCTTGGTGTCTGCTCCACCTTGCCATGGATCTACTTCCACAAAGTGTGTGTCGAATTTCTCTATAAGGAGGTCTTCTGTACAGCTCTTTGAATGGTGCTGGATCGACCGAAGGTAAGCCAAGAAAGGAGTTGATCAAATCCGCGTTGAGCTGTAAAACTTGGCCCCGAATCTTGACTTCACTGCCCGTGGTTTTCGGCGACCAGTTGGCGTAAAATTCTCTTGTCAAGTCAAGATTACATTCTCCCATGTCGCGGAAGATGAAATCCAGATTCAATGCCATGATTTTCGCCAACATACGCGGTTCCTTCTTCGCTAGGCTGTCTTTGTTGATCAAGTCGATATGAACATATTTGCTTTCCTTGTTGTTCCTATACCATTCTTTGGCTTCCTCCTCAAGTACCCATTTTATTACAAACATTCGGCGGGGTAATTGCATTGAGGATGATTCTCCTTGGTCCTTGCGACCTCTCTTCTTGCCCTTTCGGGATGTGGTAACCTTATCTTGTCTCGCTTTAGGTGCCATTTTTCCTGAGATTTAAACGATATTTCATGTTAGCATCAACTCAATGGAAACAATTTATACACAAGCCATCGGGGTACCACCCCACACTAAGGTTCGTTGATACAAATCAGTGAAGTGAAGGTGGTCGATTACTTAGATTTCGTCGACATATGTTTTAGGAGCTATATTCCGACAAGAAAATCAATGATGTATCACTTCTTGCAACCTTTGCAATACTTTCATGATAGGTAAAATAAGACTACTACATAGGGGTTTCATCATGGTATAGTTGCTATCAACAATTACAACCTCCTATGTCGGTAGGTAACTATAAGTCTTATCCCGATGAACGGGATAGCCTAACATGTAGGTATACAAGTGACAAGACTATGCAATGTTCATAGCCATAGCAATTCCGCAAAGAGTATGACAATGCAATTAAAATCAAATTCAAGTCGGAAACAAGTTAAGAATATCCTAACGTACATGTTCACTCACATGGTTTTGCATCAACAATTCAAACACTTTAACATCACCAATATTTCTTCAAGATGTAGCAATTCATGATAGCCATAGCAACGTAGTACTTATGATAAATAGATGAAGAATGAAAGAGTACTTACGTGATTGAAGCCTTTGGAGATGTTTTTTGTGAATTGAAATAGCAAAAAGAAAAATTTTGAGATGATTTGGAGTGGATGTGCGACGCCTTTAGATCAAGTTTCAATGTGTTTATGTTTCAAGACTAAGTCCCCTTTATATAGGAAAAGAATGGGTCGGTTTTTGACCCATTTAAAATCGGTTTTGGAGACAAAAAAGGACCATAGGCGGCGCCTTTAGCTTTTCCTATGCATGGTATAGGCGGCGCCTAATGCAAAGCATAAGCTAGCATAGGCGGCGCCTAGTGTAATGCCTAGATGGACCATAGGCGGCGCCTAGTGCATGGCATATGAGATACTGAGACCAAATGCTTTAGCATAGGCGGCGCCTATGCTATAGCATACCTGAGCATGGGCGGCGCCTATGTCTTTGCACACTAGATTTCGAGACCTTAGGCTATAGTATAGGTTTTGCATTGTTCGTGGCCTAGTTTTACCTAGGCCTAGCCTTGCTCGATGCCTATTTTGTCATGAGCAATGCTCAATCCATAGACTTATGCATCTTTATTCCTAACTTACCACCTTTACCATGCAATACATCCAAATCGTTATTTGAAACCAATCTCCTCGTTGAATACCTCTTACACCTATATTTGCTCAAAACCAATGAAAAAAATTAGTACGATGGGTTGCCTCCCACCAAGCGCCTTGGTTTTGGTCGTGGCACGACTCTTATTTTTGGATTTTCTTTTATCAAAAGCAAAACAAGTACTTCGAACGAAAGAAAGACAAAAACGATAAACGACAAACAATAAATGATGGGTTGCCTCCCATCTAGCGCCTTATTTATTGTCGTGGCTCGACATAGTTACCTCGAGTACTTAGACTTCGTCGAGATAAGTGATGGCCAGATAATTCATCGAGTCAAGAGGACCGACATAACGTTTAACACGTTGGCCATTCACCTTGAAGACAACACCATTATTGTCTTCCAATTCAACTACTCCAGACGAGTAGACTTGGAGAACTTTGTATGGACCAGACCACTTAGACTTTAACTTACCTGGGAAGAGCTTCAATCTTGAGTTGAAGAGAAGTACGGTATCATCCTTTTGGAAGTTTCGTCGAACAATCCGCTGATCATGATACTTTTTCATCCGCTCCTTGTATAGGTCTGACCTTTCATATGCATGGAGACGGAACTCATCTAATTCGTTCAGCTGCTCCAACCTCAGATTCATTGCATCACCCAAATTCAAGTTCAATTACTTCAATGCCCACAATGCCTTATGCTTGAGCTCGATGGGTAAGTGACAAGCCTTCCCATAAACTAGTTGATAAGGAGACATGCCAATGGGTGTTTTGAATGCAGTCCTATATGCCCATAGTGCATCATCTAGCTTTCGAGACCAATCCTTCTTATTAGCATTGACCGTCTTCGCAAGGATTTGCTTGATCTCCCAATTGAAAACCTCTACTTGTCCACTAGTTTGTGGGTGATAAGGCGTGGCTACCTTATGTTGCTTGACACCATACTTGGCCAACACGGATTTGAATAGCTTATTGCAAAAGTGAGATCCTCCATCACTTATGATAGTACGTGGTACTCCAAAGTGAGAGAAGATATTCCTCTTTAAGAACGCTACAACACGCTTTCCTTCGTTGTCAGCCAATACTACAGCTTCAACCCATTTCGAGACGTAATCTACAACAACTAAGATGTACTTCATTCCAAACGAATTCACGAATGGACCCATGAAATCAATACCCCATACATCAAAGAGTTCTACCTCAAGAATTTTGGACATGGGCATCTCATGGTGTTTCGAAATAGCACCTTGACGCTCGCATTGGTCGCACCTTCTAACATAGTCATAGGCATCTCTAAATATCAAAGGCCAATAGTAACCACTTTGCAATACTTTTCTTGCCGTCCGATTGCCTGCATGATGTCCTCCAACTCGGGAAGTTTGGCATGCTTCCAAAATATTAGGCACCTCTACATGGGATATACATCGTCGAATAATACCATCCGCACATCGTCGAAACAAATATGGCTCATCCCAATAGTAGTGTTGTACGTCATGCATAAACTTCCTCCTTTGGTGGTAAGATATATTGGCAGGTATCACATTACTCACCACGAAATTTGCAAAGTCGGCATACCATGGTAATTTTTCCATTATTGTCACTAATATCTCCTCGTCAGGGAATGCATCATCAATCTGAATTTCAGGTTGCGCCACATGCTCATTCTCGAGTCTAGATAGGTGGTCGGCCACTTGCTTTTCACAACCTCTTCTATCTTTGACCTCAAAATCGAACTCTTGCAGCAGCAATACCCATCGAATTAATCTTAGTTTTGCATCCTTCTTTGTCATTAGATACCTAAGAGCTGCATGGTCTGTATGAACGATCACCTTAGTACCCAATAGATAGGCACAAAACTTCTCAAACGTATACACAACCGCTAGGAGCTCTTGTTCTGTCACAGTGTAGTTCCTTTGGGCTTCATTTAGGACCTTACTTGCATAGTAGATAGGATGAAATAATTTCTCCTTTCTCTGACCAAGCACAGCTCCAACGGCTACACCACTAGCATCACACATAACTTCGAACGGGAGAGACCAATCTGGTACTACCATGATAGGGGCTTCAATGATTTTTCCTTTGAGGTATTCGAATGCCTTTAAGCAATCTTCATTAAAGTCAAACTTCGTATCTTTCTCCAAGAGTTTGCACAATGGACTAGCAATTTTGGAGAAGTCTTTGATGAACCGACAATAGAAACCTGCATGGCCGAGAAAACTACGAACTCCCTTCACCGAAATTGGAGGCGGTAGCTTCTCAATAACCTCTATTTTTGCTTGATCAACCTCAATCCCTCTTTCGGAGATCTTGTGCCCAAGAACGATACCTTCTTTTACCATGAAGTGGCACTTCTCCCAATTCAGCACTAGGTTGAATTCTACACATCTTTGCAATACCATGCTTAGGTTTTCCAAGCACGCTTCAAAAGACTCACCAACAACTGAAAAATCATCCGTGAATACCTCCAAAGTGTCTTCAACCATATCAGAAAAAATAGACATCATACAGCGTTGAAAGGTGGCTGGTGCGTTACATAACCCGAATGGCATACGTTTGAAGGCAAACGTACCATATGAGCATGTAAACGTTGACTTCTCTTGGTCTTCGGGGGCAATGCAAATCTGATTGTAGCCTGAATAACCGTCCAAGAAACAAAACCATCCTTTCCCCGCTAATCGATCTAGCATTTGGTCCATGAATGGCATTGGGAAGTGATCTTTGAGTGTCCAAGAATTTAGCTTTCGGTAGTCTATGCATACTCTCCATCCAGTGACGGGTCTGAGTGGAATAAGCTCATTCTTCACATTTGCGACCACCATCATACCTCCTTTCTTGGGAACACATTGAACTGGGCTTACCCATGTACTATCAAATATTGGATATACAACTCCTGCGTCTAACCACTTGATAATTTCTTTCTTCACCACTTCTTGCATAGGTGGGTTTAGACGTCTCTGATGCTCAATGGTGGGTGTGCAATTTTCTTGAAGCTGAATCTTATGTGTACAAATCCCAGGTGGAATACCAATAATATCCGCAATGGTCCATCCAATGGCCCTAATATACTTGCGTAGAATAGCAACAAGAGCTGCAACTTGTTGCTCACCCAAATCGGCTGCCACAATAACTGGAAGTGTGTTTCCGCTTCCTAAGAATGCATACTTTAAATGACTTGGCAACTCCTTCAATTCTAACGTGGGTGGCTCTTCAACAGATGGCTTAGCTGGTGGTGTGGGTCGATTTTTGAGATCAAGGTCCAGCTTTTTGGGAGCATAGCGATATGTCCCTAATCCTGATAGAGCACAAATAACTTCTTCACAATTTTCAGCATCCTCATTCTCACCATTCATGAGCACAACCGCTAAAGGGTCATCAATAATTTGCTCTTCTTCAAGTAATTCTTTCTCATCATCAAAGAAAACATCAGCCACCAAAAATGCACTCAGATCTTTGGGTTGCTTCATTGATTTGCACACATCAAAGCGAACCACTTTGTCATTTATTCGGAATGAAAGCTCATTAGCTCTCAAATCAATGAGCACACTTCCTGTAGCAAGGAAAGGGCGTCCCAAGATTATGGGAACTTCTGAGTCTGCCTCACAATCCAAAATAACAAAGTTTGCCGGAAAGATGAATGAAGAAACCTTTACCAATACATCACATAGAATACCAATAGGTCGTTTTACCGACCTATCCGCCATGACAAGCCTCATGTTGGTTGGAGTAGGATCACCCAACCCCAACTTCTTATAGATTGATAATGGCATCAAATTGATGCTGGCTCCTAGATCACATAATGCTTTGGCAAAATTCAAAGATCCAACAGTGCAAGGAATAGTGAAAGCTCCGGGGTCGGCCTTCTTCTGAACTATCGATCGGGTAGCGATTGCGCTGCAATGATGAACATATAATTTCAACTCATAACTTTCTTCCCACTTCTTTGCCAAAAGATCCTTCATAAATTTTGCATACCCAGGCATTTATTCAAGTGCCTCCACCAATGGAACATTAATGGTCAGCTGCTTTAACATAATCATGAATTTGCTGAACTTTGTATCATCCGCCACCTTCTTTAATCTTCGGGAAAAAGGTGGTGGTGGGTATGGAAGTGTTCTCTCCATGGCTTTTTTCTCCTCTTGCTTCCATTTTTCCACTTTTTCAGGTTGTACATTACTGGGTGTGACGTCCTTGATGTCTTCTGCGGACTCCTCTCCTATTGCATTGTCATCCATGTCCGCAGCTTTGTCAACCACTTTCTTGACTTTTGCTGAAGTTTCCAGCACCTTACCACTTCTGGTAGTGATGGCCATGCATGACCCATCATTCTTTGGGTTTTACACAGTATCGCTAGGTAAAGTGCCGGCTTTTCTTTGATTGAGTGCTACTGAAAGTTGGCTCAATTGCTGCTCTATTTGCTTGATTGAAGTGTAATGTGAATCAACTAATTGTTTCATGGAGGACAAATCATTAATCACATTCGTTACTCCCGCGCTCGTTGCTTCTACTCCTTTCAATAATTTAGCCATCATGTCTTCCATACTTCCAGAATTAGATGTGGTGGTGTCACGTCTACCAGGGGGAACGTACAAACCACTCTTTTCATTTTTGTTCTTCCAACTAACTTGGTCCTTGTTTCCAGATTTATCATAATAGTTCCAACCTTGTTTCCTTGGGTATTCCCACGGAAACCCCCCTGATTGTTCAAGTAGTTGGCCTCCTCTTCCGAATCAGATTTGTCTCTTCCTTTTGACGCAATAGCTTTCACTTTTTCGGTCTTCCCTGATAATAAATGCTTTGTAAGAAGATCCATTTGTGTTTTCATATGCGCCATATCTTGATCACGTTACTCTTGTCTACGCATTTGTTCTGCAGTCATGCCAATAGATATAGTAGAGCTTGCTACCTCAGAGTCCCTGGTATGCCAAGCTCTACTTTGCTTCGTCATACGATCTAGCATATTTCTTGCTTGACCAAAGGTGAGGTCCATAAAAGATCCTCCAACTGCATTATCCACCCCTGGTTTAGTTATTGAATTCAAGGCTCTATATAATATCTCCATTAGGTGAACATTAGTCATATGATAGTTTGGGCATCTCGCTATCTTTGTCTTGAACCTCTCCCATGTTTTATGAAGACCTTTGGTTGGAAGCTATCGAAAATTGCTGATTTTATCTCTCAATTGTGCTCTTTTGGATGATGGAAAGAATCTTTCTAGGAAAGCATCTTTCAATTGCCTCCAATTTGTAATAGAATCAGGAGTCAACCCATTTAACCATAGAGTTGCCTCCCCAGACAGAGACAATGGGAATAGACGTAATCGAATTGCATTCTGACCAACACCAGGATTGTCAAACGACTTGCATGTAGAAATAAAGTTGATGAGATGCATATTCGGATCATCGCCTGCTAGTCTACCAAATAATACCTTGAGTTGCAATAACTGAATCATGGTGCTTGTGATGTTGAACTTGGCTCCGGGCGCTAATGGTGGAGGAATTATGGCTCCAGTGGCTCCGACACCATCAAGATCATCATTATCATCGTCAAAAGCTGGTTTCATGGGTTGGCGATCATACCTAAACCGAGCTTGACGACCTCTTCTGTTGGCAGGTGTTATGATTTCAGCATCACGCCTTGGGTTTAGTAACTCGTCATCACCTAAATCCTCATCGCCAGGATTTGTTGCTCGCCCAGGGTTATCAATGTTTTGCTGTTGCACTTGGGCGGCAGCAAGAGCAGCCAATCTCGCCTGTTCTTGTTAAGCGGCCATCCTTTCAATTTCCGTTTGTGCCTCCATTCTGCCAATTTGTTGTGGTTCAGGATTGATAGGTAATAACGGTTGATCAAAACTTCTAGTATGGGGCATGCACTGAATAAAAATCTGCAGTAAACAAAAACAACAACTAAAAGTAAAAGTACGAGAATCTTTGACCAAAGGGTCTAGTAATTATCACAAACTTGATTGACACTTGTATTCCCCGACAACGGCGCCAATTTTTGATAACGCTCAATCTACAGCTCTCGTAGGAGTGTAAAGCGGTCGCTAGCAAATATAGAACCCAACTGGGTTGGGTATCCATCCCACAGGGAATAGCTTGGTCAACAAGTAAGCAAGGATTACTAGACTTTTAGTGCAAGTCTCGAAAAAAGGGGGGATTGTAATGTGTAACCACAATATTAAAGTAAAAACTGAAAATAGCAACGTAAAAAGAAAGAATGTTTAGTAGGTTGTAAAACAATGAGAATTGAAGCGTTGGGGTTATGTCCACCTTCTGAGTTATACGTCTCTATTGGCTATGAGTGTGTTGAATCCAGACATGCATGTGCTTATAGAGAATTATATTCGATGGTAAATCCAGGCGTCTTTCGACCTATTCGAGGATTATTTCACTTTAACTCTTTTGAGCTTAAAGCGTGTCTAACGGTATGAATTCTCCAAGAGGTTAATCCAGTTACGACACTAACTTTTTAATAGGGGATGGGACCCTACTACCTTGACATTATCTCTTTACCAGACAGATAACCTTTCTTTCGAACAAGTTAAATGTTATACTGGCTTATTCTTGCGTTTGCAACCACAAAGAATTTAGATTAATATGAAGAGAATAATGATACAATGTAACACCCCATAAATTTTTTCGTACACTTATCGCGATTATATGGAGTCCTAAAGGCTTGCGTATGGGTTAAATTAAGTTTATGGTGTTCGGAAGTATCCCGTCAATAGTTGTATGTGTAGGTATTGGAATAAGATTTCCAACGATATAAAGTTTGCCCAAAACAGAGGAGTATTTCATATAAGTGAGCACATTCGAAATTTCAAAACGGTGGCCGGGAAGCCTGTGAACAGTAAATCTGCAGGAAAATTACTGCAGCTAGACAATTATTTTTTTGGATCAACTTTAGACGATCATAACTCCTTGTACAAAAAGAATTGTATGATCTGATATATATCGATGAAAAGATACGAGATTATTCTTTACGATGAAATTGGTTTCATCAAAATACAATGTCTGAGTAAGGAGCTATACCCGTTTTACTACAGCCTATCAAAAAACAAAAAACAGAATTGTGGGACAGATTTTTAGGTCAACTTTAAACGACCATAACTACTTGTAAAGGAAGAACTGGGTGGTATACTTTATATGAAAATGAAAGAACTTTGAATTATATTTCCAATTCAATTGTTTTCACCCGAATCCGATACCGAAGCAAAGAGTTATGATCGATTTACTTCAGCCTGTCAAAACTGTCCACTGGAGACAGATTCGGATTTAGTTAAATTTTTAGGGCAAAATGGTCATTTTCTATTACCTCTTGGACGAAAATGGGTCTTTATAAACCTACACTTAGCCTCATATATGTCATATACCATCCAATTATTAAGAGAAGGTAAAACCCTAGCCTAATTTCAACTTCAAATATTTGGTGATTCAACCGTAGAAAATTCGAATTGGTCCCGTAGTTGTGTTCACCATTTCGAAAGCTTCGAGAAGTACCCCATGGTTATGTAAGGATGATTATAAATACAAGAATTCATTGTTAAGGTATGAATATTGTTTATTCTTGATTCTTATCCATGAATAAGTATTGATAAAGGATTATGAGTATTGTCTTGATGTTGGAAGATAACTAAAAACATAGTTATGAATTGTTTTGTATAAATTGTTAGTAGTAAGTTATGGAAGTTGTTGTATTGGATTATGGAGGATGAATTGTGGTTATGTATCATTATATTAGTGGTTATGTATGCCTAGTGATCATGTTGGTATTGGATGGTAATTAAGAAGGGAAATAAATGCTAAGAATGATGTTGAGGGATATTTCATGAAAATGCATGATATGTGAATGTAATAAGAGTATAAAAGGATGCATGTAGCACTCTTATTGATGAGTTAAAGGATTAATTCCTAGACATTATTTGGTGAAGTTAATACCTAAATGGTAAGGTTTGGTTGCTAATACTATTTTGCCACAAATGACTTATTGTAGATAAGTGTTCGAAGAGTACGGGAAGTCAAGTTGGACTTGTATTGAAGTGGTTATATCAAGGTATGTAAGACATACTCTATCTAATCTTTGGCATGAATAATGACCCATGGCACTCTCAAGTAAGCTTCCAACATTGTCCTATGACACATGACACATAATAACATCATATGATATTCGACACTACCAATTGAACCTGTTTTCACTTTTAAGATGTCCGGCTAGTCAAAAAAAAATGTCCATATACTATTGTTGACTCCGAAATGGTTTAATGAGGTATCCATGATTCTCTACTTCATTTTCATGATATTGATTACCTATTTACATGTTTTTCCTATTGAGGTATCATGGTTTCAAGTTCCATAAAGTGTGACCACAAAGTAACCAATCTTAAAGATTAATTGAATTAAGAAATGAAATGTCTGTATTTTAAATTGATGATATGATGTATTGTATTAGTACCACTGATCAGTTGGCCATTGTATTATAAAGATTATGTATATATGCTATTCCAGGGGTGGTCCCTGATGTATTATATTAGTACCACTGATCAGTTGGCCATTGTATGACATATGTTATGTATTGATAAGGATTACGAGAAGTAATGATATGAAAGTAATGTGCAGGTATCCCATCAGTTCTTTTAAGTGTGGTCTTCTCATACTGTTTATTCACTGGTATCTGGGTTCTGTTGATCTTTTGTATCTCATCTTGATACTCACCGTCTTACATACTCAGTACATTTTTCTGTACTGACGTCCCTAACAGGGGACCTGTATTCATGTCTGCAGGAACAGGTACTTCAGGTCGTACACCTCCGCAGTAAGAGATAAGACATTCTGTTGTTAGTGGTGAGCTCCAGTTGTTTTGGGGCATCCCAAGTCGTTTCTATATGTATTTTTGGTATTTGTATAAAAGTCTTTTGTGGGCGGGAGTTTGTCCTGACCCTAACTCAGTTGTGTATCTATGTAGAGTCTTTTGTAGACATATTGTACAACCATAGGAGTGTTTGGTTGATAGACGTGATGGCTCTGACGGCCAATTACTGTTCATATATATATTTATGCGTGTCTGCTGGGCTGATGCAGGTACTGTTTTCTTCTATTTACAACGAAGTGCTGCCCAAATTTCTAATTTTCATAAGTAATGTAAATGTGAAAGTATAGGTTATGAACGGGTTCTCCCGGGCCTCCTCGGCTACGGGTGCCAGTCCGCTCCAATGGGATTTGGGGTATGACAGAAGTGGTATCAGAGAAGTTCGTCCTAGTGAGTCTACAAAGCCGTGTCTACGTAGAATCTCGTTTATCGGTGTGTTGTGCACCACATCTATAAACAGGAGGCTATTGGACATTTAGGGATTGTTTCCACTCTCCATTTCTTAGATCGTGTAATAGAGCCCATATTAGAGATAAAGTCATAATCGATTGCTTAATCCAATTTTTTTTTGTTATAGTAACGATGCCGGTTACAAGGAGAAAGAATAAGTGGAAGCGAGTGGATGTAGTGGCCGGAGAAGGTACTAGTAAGTCACCACCGGCACAAGATGAACAAAGTGAGTCTCAAGCTGAGGATATATCAGGAGCTTCTTCTCCTCCGGAACGGCCATCTATTAATGTTGTTGATCGAGATTTTAGGGATGCAGTACAACTTCTGAGGCGTATAGTTGCCGGTCAAGTTCAAGGGCAAGCTATTCCTACCACGGGTTCTAGTGGTACGGATAGAGCAGCTAGTCTTCGGACACAGGATTTTCTAAAACTGGATCCTCCTACTTTTATCGGATCAGACATTAACGAAGAACCGCAGGACTTTGTCGATCAAACCCAAAGGGCTCTAGATGTTATGCACATATCCGGTAAAGATATGGTTGAACTAGCAGCATATAGACTGAAAGGAGAGGCTATATTGTGGTACGAGGATTGGAAACGATCTAGGGGTATTGATGCACCTCCAACTACGTGGGGAGAGTTCAAAGATGCATTTATTGATCATTATCTTCCATTTGAGACTCTTCAGGCCCGTGCAGATCAATTCTTAAATCTTCGTCAGGGTAATATGAGTGTAAGGGAGTATAGTCTTCGATTTAACTCCTTGTCTCGATATGCTTCTAATGTGGTAGCTACTATGGATGACAGAGTTCATCACTATGTGGATAGATTGGAACCATACTTGGTTAGAGATTGTACCATTGCTTCTTTGAACAAGGACATGGATATAGCGAGGATACAAGCTTTCGCTCAGAAGATGGAAGATCAGAGGCAAAGAAGAAGAACCCAGGAATTAGAAAAAGGATATTCTAAGTGGGCCAGAGCTATAGGACAGTTTATGGCATCTCAGGGAGATTTTAGGCCTTCGTTCTCTCATAGATTGCCTAGCCCGTTATCTTCTTATCCTGCAATTAGTGCTCCACCACAATTTCAAAGGTTCAGAGGTAATCAGTTTGGGCAAAGCAGTGAAAATCAGAGTTCGCGAACAGTGGGGTATCAAGGGCAAGGGAGTATGAGTCAATTGAGACCTCCACGACACCCGTGCCCCATATGTAGAAAATTTCACTTTGGCGAATGTCGGCTTGGGATGAACAATTGCTTTTGGTGCGGTAAGCCGGGGCATATGGCTAGAGATTGCCCACGCAGGACCACAGGTGGTATAACATGACCTACCAGATCAGCTGTTGCATCATCTTCGGTGCCTCCTTTGAGTAGGGGTGCACAACCTTTGGGTCACGGTAGAGGTGATAGAGGAGCAGCTAGTTCTAGCGGAGCTCAAAACCGTGTGTATGCCCTAGCAGATCGGCAGAATTTAGAGGCTTCTCCAGACGTGGTTACAGGGATGTTGTCCATCTTTGCATTTGATGTGTATGCCTTAATTGATCCTGGTTCTACATTATCATATGCTACTCCTTTGGTTGCGGGAAGGTTCGGAAGAACACTCAAATTATTAGCCAAGCCATTCAAAGTATCAACGCCAGCAGGGGAATCTCTTATAGCTAGGAATGTTTATCGAAATTGTGTTGTGAATATTTGTGGTCATGATACGATGGCCGATCTTATTGATTTAGAAATGGTAGATTTTGATGTTATTATGGGCATGGATTGGTTAGCGTTTTGTTATGCTACAGTAGATTGCCGTTCTAAGAAGGTATATTTTCATTTCCCAAATGAGGCAGTCCTTGAATGGAAGGGTAATATTGGCGCGCCGAGAGGTAGATTTATTTCTTACTTTAAGGTAAGAAAAATTATTTCCAAGGAGTATATATACCATCTGGTTAGAGTAAGGGATACAGAGGCAGAGCCGCCAACTTTTTAGACCGTTCCGGTTGTGAATGAATTTCCTGATGTATTTCCTGAAGAACTACCAGGTTTACCTCCTGAACGAGAAGTGGAGTTTGGTATTGATATGTTGCCAGACACACAGCCAATCTCAATTCCTCCTTATAGAATGGCACCAGCAGAGTTGCAAAAATTAAAAGAGCAACTGAAAGATTTGCTAGAGAAGGGATTCATCAGGCCTAGCATGTCCCCTTGGGGAGCACCAGTATTGTTTGTGCTTAAGAAAGATGGTTCGCTGAGGATGTGTATTAACTATCGGCAATTGAATAAGGTGACTATCAAGAATAAATACCCTCTTCCCCAAATTGATGATTTATTTGACTAGTTGCAGGGTGCCCAGTGTTTTTCCAAGATTGACTTGAGATCAGGCTATCATCAAGTGAGAGTCAAGGATAAAGATATACCCAAGACAGCTTTCCGAACACGGTATGGTCATTATGAATTCCTGGTTATGTCATTCGGGCTGACAAATGCACCCGCAGTTTTTATGGATCTGATGAATAGGTTGTTTAAGCCATTTCTAGATGTGTTCGTGATAGTTTTCATAGATGATATTCTGGTCTACTCTAGATCAGAAGAGGACCATGTTAATCACTTAAGGCAGGCGTTGCAGATTCTTCGTGATCGTAAGCTGTATGCGAAGTTTTCTAAATGTGAGTTTTGGCTCAAGTCAGTGGCATTTTTGGGCCATATTGTATCCAGTGAAGGCATAAAAGTTGACCCTCAGAAGATTGAGGCTGTGAAGAGTTTGCCAAGACCCACGACGCCTACGGAGATTCGTAGTTTCCTCGGGTTGGCAGGTTATTATAGAAGGTTTGTTGAAGGTTTTTCTTCTATTTCTGCACCCTTGACTAAGTTGACGCATAAAGCCTCCAAGTTTCAATGGAATGATGTCTGTGAAAAGAGTTTCCAGGATCTGAAGAGCAAGTTGACTTCTACACCGGTATTGGTACTTCCTGAAGGCACAGAAGGTTATGCAGTGTACTGTGATGCTTCGAGAAGTGGCTTAGGATGCGTATTAATGCAACATGGTAGAGTAATAGCCTATAGCTCTAGACAGTTGCGACCACATGAGAGGAATTATCCCACACATGATCTTGAGCTAGCTGCAGTTGTATTTGCTTTAAATATATGGTGCCACTACTTATATGGGGTTCATGTTGACATATATACCGATCATAAGAGCCTGCAATATATCTTCAGTCAGAAAGATCTAAACATGAGGCAGCGGAGATGGCTTGAATTGTTGAAAGATTACGATGTTGATATCTTGTATCATCCAGGGAAAGCGAATGTAGTAGCGGATGCACTGAGTCGTCAGTCTAAAATGGCATCTATAGAAAAGCAGGGGATGATTAAGGATCTTCACCAACTAGCTAATTTGGGAGTTCGACTTCTCGAAACTCCAGATGAAGAGGTTATTGTACATAATGCAGCGAAATCTTCATTGATAGCTGAAGTGAAAGAGAAGCAGTATGCAGATCCAATTTTATTGCAGCTTAAGGAAGATGTGCAGAGTGGCACGACAAAGGCATTTGAGCTTACGCGAGAAGGAGTGCTTCAGTGTCAGAATCGTTTATGTGTACCTGATCTAGTCAAGCTAAGAAAGAGAATTATGACAGAAGCACACTGTTCAAGGTATTCCATCCATCCAGGGTCGACTAAGATGTATCAAGATTTGAAAGCAATATATTAGTGGAATGACATGAAGAAGAATATTGCCAAATTTGTAGCTAAATGTCCGAATTGTCAAAGAGTCAAAGTAGAACACCAGAAACCCGGTGGTTACATGCAATGTATAGATCTTCCAGTCTGGAAGTGGGACAAGATCAATATGGATTTCATCACGGGTTTGCCTCGTACATATCGGAAGTTTGATTCCATATGGGTGATCATTGATAGGCTTACCAAATCTGCGCACTTCTTACTAGTTAAGACAACTTATACGACGGAAGAGTATGCGAAGTTGTATATTAAGGAGATCGTTCGGTTACATGGAGTTCCAATTTCCATTATATCCGATCGAGGAGCCCAATTTACCGCAAATTTCTAGAAGTCTTTTCAAAGGAGTTTGGGGACACAAGTAAATCTAAGTACGGATTTTCATCCTCAAACGGACGGACAAGCGGAACGTACCATCCAGACACTTGAAGATATGCTACGAGCATGTGTATTAGATTTCAAAGGCAACTACGATGATCACCTACCTCTTATCAAGTTTTCCTACAATAATAGCTATCATTCAAGTATCAAAATGGCACCATATGAAGCATTGTATGGAAGAAAGTGTAGATCGCCAATAGGATGGTTTGAAGCAGGTGATGCGGTCTGGTTTGGACCGGATCTTGTTTATCAAGCAATGGAGAAGGTTAAAGTGATCCAACAACGGCTTGAAACAGCTCAAAGTCAACACAAATCTTATGCGGATGTTAGAAGAAGAGGACTTGAGTTTTCTATCGACGATTGGGTATTAAAGTATCACCAATGAAAGGAGTGATGAGGTTTGGCAAGAAAGGAAAGTTAAGTCCACAATACATAGGTCCGTACAAGATCATTCAAAGATTTGGACAAGTTGCTTATGAGTTAGAGCTACCTCAAGAGCTCTCAGCAGTTCATCCCGTATTTCATGTTTCGCTGCTTAGCAAGTACATTAGAGATCCATCGCACATCACTACTACGGAAGATGTACAAGTTACAGAAGATCTCACTTTTGAAGAAATGCCTATTGCTATTCTTGATCGCCAAATTAAAAAGATAAGGAATAAAGAGATAGCATCGGTAAAAGTACTTTGGAGGAATCAAAAAGTTGAGTAGATCACATGGGAAGACGAGGAAGCGATGAAGATTAAGTACCCTTACCTATTCAACGATGAGGAGGAAGTTCATGAGACGGAAGAAGAACAATAACAAGTGTTTATTTTTATGCAAGTATGTTATGATGATGACTATGTTAATTGTAAGCTTGGACATGTCTTAATTGAGTAACTATGCTAACATTCGAGGACGAATGTTCTTAAGGGGGGAGAATGTAACACCCCATAAATTTTTTCGTACACTTATCGCGATTATATGGAGTCCTAAAGGCTTGCGTATGGGTTAAATTAAGTTTATGGTGTTCGGAAGTATCCCGTCAATAGTTGTATGTGTAGGTATTGGAATAAGATTTCCAACGATATAAAGTTTTCCCAAAACAGAGGAGTATTTCATATAAGTGAGCACATTCGAAATTTCAAAACGGTGGCCGGGAAGCCTGTGAACAGTAAATCTGCAGGAAAATTACTGCAGCTAGACAATTATTTTTTTGGATCAACTTTAGACGATCATAACTCCTTGTACAAAAAGAACTGTATGATCTGATATATATCGATGAAAAGATACGAGAGTATTCTTTACGATGAAATTGGTTTCATCAAAATACAATGTCTGAGTAAGGAGCTATACCCGTTTTACTACAGCCTATCAAAAAACAAAAAACAGAATTGTGGGACAGATTTTTAGGTCAACTTTAAACGACCATAACTACTTGTAAAGGAAGAACTGGGTGGTATACTTTATATGAAAATGAAAGAACTTTGAATTATATTTCCAATTCAATTGTTTTCACCCGAATCCGATACCGAAGCAAAGAGTTATGATCGATTTACTTCAGCCTGTCAAAACTGTCCACTGGAGACAGATTCGGATTTAGTTAAATTTTTAGGGTAAAATGGTCATTTTCTATTACCTCTTGGACGAAAATGGGTCTTTATAAACCTACACTTAGCCTCATATATGTCATATACCATCCAATTATTAAGAGAAGGTAAAACCCTAGCCTAATTTCAACTTCAAATATTTGGTGATTCAACCGTAGAAAATTCGAATTGGTCCCGTAGTTGTGTTCACCATTTCGAAAGCTTCGAGAAGTACCCCATGGTTATGTAAGGAGGATTATAAATACAAGAATTCATTGTTAAGGTATGAATATTGTTTATTCTTGATTCTTATCCATGAATAAGTATTGATAAAGGATTATGAGTATTGTCTTGATGTTGGAAGATAACTAGAAACATAGTTATGAATTGTTTTGTATAAATTGTTAGTAGTAAGTTATGGAAGTTGTTGTATTGGATTATGGAGGATGAATTGTGGTTATGTATCATTATATTAGTGGTTATGTATGCCTAGTGATCATGTTGGTATTGGATGGTGATTAAGAAGGGAAATAAATGCTAAGAATGATGTTGAGGGATATTTCATGAAAATGCATGATATGTGAATGTAATAAGAGTATAAGAGGATGCATGTAGCACTCTTATTGATGAGTTAAAGGATTACTTCCTAGACATTATTTGGTGAAGTTAATACCTAAATGGTAAGGTTTGGTTGCTAATACTAGTTTGCCACAAATGACTTATTGTAGATAAGTGTTCGAAGAGTACGGGAAGTCAAGTTGGACTTGTATTGAAGTGGTTATATCAAGGTATGTAAGACATACTCTATCTAATCTTTGGCATGAATAATGACCCATGGCACTCTCAAGTAAGCTTCCAACATTGTCCTATGACACATGACACATAATAACATCATATGGTATTCGACACTACCAATTGAACCTGTTTTCACTTTTAAGATGTCCGGCTAGTCAAAAAAAAATGTCCATATACTATTGTTGACTCCGAAATGGTTTAATGAGGTATCCATGATTCTCTACTTCATTTTCATGATATTGATTACCTATTTACATGTTTTTCCTATTGAGGTATCATGGTTTCAAGTTCCATAAAGTGTGACCACAAAGTAACCAATCTTAAAGATTAATTGAATTAAGAAATGGAATGTCTGTATTTTAAATTGATGATATGATGTATTGTATTAGTACCACTGATCAGTTGGCCATTGTATTATAAAGATTATGTATATATGCTATTCCAGGGGTGGTCCCTGATGTATTATATTAGTACCACTGATCAGTTGGCCATTGTATGACATATGTTATGTATTGATAAGGATTACGGGAAGTAATGATATGAAAGTAATGTGCAGGTATCCCATCAGTTCTTTTAAGTGTGGTCTTCTCATACTGTTTATTCACTGGTATCTGGGTTCTGTTGATCTTTTGTATCTCATCTTGATACTCACCGTCTTACATACTCAGTACATATTTCCGTACTGAAGTCCCTAACAGGGGACCTGTATTCATGTCTGCAGGAACAGGTACTTCAGGTCGTACACCTCCGCAGTAAGAGATAAGACATTCTGTTGTTAGTGGTGAGCTCCAGTTGTTTTGGGGCATCCCAAGTCGTTCCTATATGTATTTTTGGTATTTGTATAAAAGTCTTTTGTGGGCGGGAGTTTGTCCCAACCCTAACTCAGTTGTGTATCTATGTAGAGGCTTTTGTAGACATATTGTACAGCCATAGGAGTGTTTGGTTGATAGACGTGATGGCTCTGACGGCCAATTACTATTCATATATATATTTATGCGTGTCTGCTGGGCTGATGCAGGTACTGTTTTCTTCTATTTACAACGAAGTGCTGCCTGATAATAGGCGAAATTACGCGCCTATATCAATATATTTTGCCCATATTTTAGCCTAGTTTTGAGAACAAACTATATATTTCATGCACTTTTAGTCCTTTTTCCTGTAAATGAGCTAACGAACATGATTAGGAAAGTTTCAGGTATAAATGATGCAAAATACAACATTTTATGGCTTACTTGACGCAAAAGAAAGCTCACAAATGAAGGGAAGAAAGTCTACACGCCTAAGGACCAAAATTGCTGCGTGGAAAATCTGTCCCGAGCTAAAACAACAATTCTAAAGACTTTGGGGACTTACAGACACAAAGCTGGATTTTGACAATGATACATTAACCTAGTACAATTGGGTTATGTATTTCATTAGTTTATTTGGATTAGGAGAATGTTACATTAACCTAGTACAAATGGGGTAAGTATTTCCTTAGTTTAGTAGGATTTGGTTATTTATTTCATTAGCATAGTAGGAGTAGGGTAGGAGTATTATAAATACCCTATCATGCTAGAGATTTTAATCAAGTCCTCCCTTAGTGGAGGCAACTCCTCCCTTAATTCAAGAAATTCATTCTTCACTTAATTCAACAATTAATTTTCTTCCATCCCTCTCATCTTCCACCACAAACACTTCTAATCTACTCTTCTATTCTTAAATTCCACAACAAGAGAATCGTTACTTGCTAGGGAATCACCAAAACCACACGCCTATCACCTACTTCTCACGCCATAAACCATGAAAATCGTGATATCCTTCGCACTCATGGGTAACTAAACTTCTCTGTTGGGGTTATGGAAGCCGAATGAGATACTATCTATTGCTGTGAGTTTGTGAGTTCGAGACACGTATATTGCTTGTATCATTATTCTCTTCATCTTAATACAAATTCTTGTGGCTGCAGACGCATAGAATAATGCCAGTCTAGCATTTAACTTGTTCGCGAGAAAGGTTATTTGTCTGGAAAAGAGATAATGTCAAGGTAGTAGGACACCCTTTCCTATTAAAAAGCTAGTGCCATAACTAGACTAACCTCTTGGAGAATTCGTACCGTTAGACACGCTTTAAGCTCGCGAGAGTTAAAGTGAAATAGTACTTGTTTAGGTCGCGAGGCGCTTGGATTTACCATCGACTACAATTCTCTATAAGCAATTGCATGTCAAGACTCTACACACTCATAGCCAATAGAGACGTATACCTCAGAAGGTGGACATAAATCCAACGCTTCAATTCTCATTGTTTCACAACCTACGAAATACTCTCTTTTTACTTTGCAATTTTCATCTTTTATTTCATTACTTTGGTTACATATTACAATTCCCCCCTTCTTACGAGACTTGCACCAAAAGTCTATTAATTTTGCTTACTTGTTGGCCAAGCTATTCCCTGTGGGATCGACACCCAACCCAGGTTGGGTTCTATATTTGCTAACGACCGCTTTACACACCCACGAGAGCTGTAGATTGAGCGTTATCAAAAATTGGCGCCGTTGCCGGGGAATACGAGTGTCAATCAAGTTCATGATAATTACTAGACCCTTTGGTCAAAGATTCTCGTACTTTTACTTTTAGTTGTTGTTTTTGTTTTATTTAGGTTTATTCAGTGCATCAATGGAGGCACAACGTGAAATTGAAAGGATGGCTGCTCAAGTGCATCAACGGAATATTGATAATCGTAGGCGAGCAACAAATCCTGACGATGAGGATCTGGGCGATGAAGAGCTACTAAACCCACGGCATACTGCTGAGATGGCGGAACCCATGCAGAGGAGAGATCGTCAAGCGCGATTGAGGCCTGATCGCCGAGTTATGCAAATTCCTTTTGACGACGAAAAGGACGATCTAGACGGACCTGGTGCCACGGAGCTATTATTCTTCCGCCATTAGCACCTGGAGCAAAGTTCAATATCACTAGCACCATGATTCAGCTTTTGCAACTCAAGGGATTATTTGGTGGACTAGCAGGCGATGATCCGAATATGCATCTGATCAACTTTATTTCTACATGGAAGTCATTCGACAATCCTGGCATTGGACAGAATGCAATTCGACTACGCTTATTTCCATTGTCTCTGTCTGGGGAGGCAACTCTATGGTTGAATGGGCTGACTCCTGATTTGATTACTAATTGGAGGCAATTGAAAGACGCTTTCCTTGAAAGATTCTTTCCGCCATCCAAAAGAGCACAGTTGAGAGATGAGATCACCAATTTTCGACAGCTTCCAACTGAAGCTCTCCACGTTACATGGGAGAGGTTCAAAACAAAGCTAACGAGATGCCCAAACCATCACATGAATAATGTTCACCTCATGGAGATCTTGTATAGAGCCTTGAATTCAGTAACTAAACCAGTGGTGGACAACGCAGCTGGAGGTTCTTTTATGGACCTTACCTTTGGTCAAGCAAGCAATATGCTAGATCGCATGACAAAGCAAAGTAGAGCTTGGCATACCAGGGATTCTGAGGTAGCAAGCCCCACTTTATCTATTGGCATGTTTGCAGACCAAAGAAGAAGAGAAGAAGAACGTGAGCAAGACATGGCGCACATGAAAACACAATTGGATCTTCTGACAAAGCACTTATTATCAGGGAAGACCGAAAAAGTGAAAGTTGTGGCGCTGAAAGGAAGAGACGAATCTGATTCGGAAGAGGAGGCCAACTACTTGAACAATCAGGGGGGTTTCCGTGGGAATGCCCAAGGAAACCAAGGTTGGAACTATTATGATAAATCCAGAAGCAAAGACCAAGGTAGTTGGAAGAAAAATAATGAAAATAGTGGTTTGTACGTTCCCCCTGGTAAACGTGATACCACCACATCTAATTCTATGGAAGACATGATGGCTAAGTTATTGAAAGGAGTGGAAGCAACGAGCGCGGGAGTTAAGGAGGTGATTGATGATTTGTCCTCCAGGAAGCAATTAGTTGATTCTCATTCCACTTCTATCAAGCAAATAGAGCAGCAATTGAGCCAACTTTCAGCAGCATTCAATCAAAGAAAGGCTGGCACCTTACCGAGCGATACTGTGCAAAACCCAAGGAATGATGGGTCATGCATGGCCATCACTACCAGAAGTGGTAAGGTGCTGGAAACTTCAGCAAAATGCAAGCAAGTGGTTGACGTAGCAGCAGACATTGACGCCACACCTAGTGACGTTACAAGAGAAGAAACTGCAACAACTACTTCAGGCGTCAAGGATGTTTTACCTAGTGATGTGCAGCCTGAAAAAAATAATAAACGGAAGAAAGAAGGGAAGAAAGCCATGGAGAGAACACTTCCATACCCACCACCACCTTTTCCACAAAGATTGAAGAAGGTGGCCGATGACACTAAGTTCAGCAAATTTATGACTATGTTAAAGCAGCTGGCCATTAATGTCCCATTGGTAGAGGCACTTGAACAAATGCCTGGGTATGCGAAGTTTATGAAAGATCTTTTGACTACGAATAGGGCAGCAAGTTATGAGCTGAAAGATGATGTGCATCATTGTAGTGCAATTGCTACCCGATCGATAGTTCAGAAGAAGGCCGACCCCAGAGCTTTCACTATTCCTTGAACCGTCGGATCTTTGAACTTTGCCAAAGCATTGTGTGACTTAGGAGCCAGCATCAACCTGATGCCACTTTCCATCTACAAGAAGTTGGGGCTAGGCGATCCGACACCAACCAATATGAGGCTCATGATGGCTGATAGGTCGGTAAAATGACCTGTGGGTATCTTGAATGATGTGTTGGTGAAATTTTCTTCATTCATCTTTCCTGCAGACTTTGTTATTCTGGATTGTAAGGAGGATTCTGAAGTTCCCATAATCTTGGGACGTTCTTTCCTTGAAACTGGAAGTGTGCTTATTGACATGAAAGATAATGAGCTTTTGTTTCGAATTAATGACGAAGTGGTACGGTTTGATATATGCAAAACAATAAAGCAGCCCAGCGATATGAATGAGTTATTTGTAGCTGATGTTCATCATGAGGATACGAAAGCATTATCTATAGAGAAACAGCCTACTGTTGAGCCATTGTCTGTTGTGCCACTAAAAGTTGAGCATGAAGATAATGAAGGTTATTAAGAACTTATGAGTGCTCTAACAGAAATAGAGCCTTATACTCCTAAGCAACCAGATTGTGATCTTAAGAATCAACCAAAAGCGAAGACTCCCTTTGACGAGCCACCAATGCTAGAATCGCAAGAGCTTCCCGATTATCTAAGGTATGTGTTCTTGGAAAGTAGAAATATACTTCCGGAGAGTATAGATGATTTAAGTGAACAACACGTAGAAGCTCTCATCTCTGCTCTGAAGAGATACAAGAGAGCTATGGGTTGGACTATTGATGATATAATTGGAGATTCTCTGGGAAAATGTAAGAGCCATCTTGAAGAAGATCGCATGCCCACAGGTAAGCCTCATTGTCATCTAAATCCTTTCAGAAAATGATCCATCACTTACCTCGACGAAGTCTAAGTACTCGAGGTAACTATGTCGATCCACGACAATAAATAAGGCGCTAGATGGGAGGCAACCCATCGTTTTATCATTTCATCATTTCATCGTTTTGTCATTTTATCATTTCGTCGTTTTAGTATTTTTTCTTTTTGATAAATGAAAATCCAAAAATAAGAGTTGTTCCACGACCAAAAATAAGGCGCTTGGTGGGAGGCAACCCATCGTACTAATCGTTTTCATTTTGTTTTGAGCAAATATAGGTGCAAGAAGTATGCGACGAGGAGATTGATCTCAATCGACGATTTGGATGCATTGTATGGTAAAATCGGTAAGTTAGGAATGGTGATGCATAAGGCTATGAATTGAGCCTTTATCACATCAAAATAGGCTTCGAGGAAGGCTAGGCCTTGGTAAAAGTAGGCCACGAATGATGCACAACCTATCCTATAGCCTAAGGTCTCGGAATCTAGTGTGCTATACACTATGCGCCGCCTATTCCTAGGTATGCTTTTGACTATGCGCCGCCTATGCTATGGCATTTGGTCTCAGTATCTCATATGCCATAGACTATGCGGCGCATATGTCTATAAATGCCATAGACTATGCGGCGCATATGTCCCATTATGCCATAGACAATGCGCCGCATATGTCATTGATATGTCGAGTGTTATGCGCCGCATAGGTGGAATTTTTGTCTCCAAAAGCGATTGTAAAAGGGTCAAAACCCGATCCATTCTCTTCCTATATAAAGGGGACTTAGTTTTACAACACAACCACACTAAAAATTGACCTAAGGGCGCCGCATATACATCCAAATACTCTCAAAATTTTCTTCTTTTGCTCTTCCAATTCACAAAACCATCTCCACAAGCTTCAAGCAAGTAAGTACTCTCTTATTCTTCATTTATTTCTCGTAAGTACTACGTTTCTATGTCTATTATGAATTGCTAAATCGTATAAGATTGTTGGTGATGTTTATGTGTTTGGATAGTTGATACAAAATCATGTGAGTGAACACATACGTAGGAAAATCTTGACTTGTTTCCGACTTGAATTTGGTTTCAATAGCATTGTTATACTATTTGCGGAATTACTATGGCTATGAATAGTGCTTAAGATTGTTGTTTGGATACTTACATGTTAGACTATCCCGACAATCGGGATAAGACTTATAGTGCCTACCGACATAAGAGGTTGTGATTGTTGTAAGAATAACTATTCCATGTGGTAAACCCTATGTAGTAGTGTTGCTATATCTACCATGAAAGTAGTCCAATGGCTGCAAGTAGTGATACATCACTGATCTTCATGTGGGAAGATAGTTCCTAAAACGTATGTCGATGAATTCTGAGTAATCGATCACTTTCATCTCACTAGTTGGTGCCAACAACCTAAGTGTGGGGTGGTACCCCTACTGCTTATGTATAGATTGTATCCATTGAGATTGTGCTACCATTAACACTATTTCAAGTCTCAGGTACAATGGCACCTAAAGAGAGACAAGGAAAGGAGAAGGCTACCACTTCCCAAAAGGGCAAGAAAAGAGGCCGCAAGGAGCAAGGAGAACCCTCCCCGCTACAAACACCTTGACTCACGCTTGGAATTAAGTGGGATACTTATGAGGAACTTCTAAGGATGACAACTCTGATGATGATTCCAATGCAAGGGGTATGACCCCAGACATAGAGGATAAGTCCGACCAACCAGGTTCCTCGTATTTATTTTCCACTGAGGACAGTGTCCCGACTAAGTGTGGGGTGGTGGTATTGCATGCTATACTTCTCTATTCGCATCTATGTTTTTTTGCTTTTGTTTCATTTTTGTTTCGTTTTGCTTTTTTTAGTAGTTAAAATTTTTTTTTTAGCTTCGCATGAAATTATTTTGATAGGCAGCATGAGATTATAACAAGAGTATGTGCTACAATTGTGACTATTGAGACGTTTAGGCTCTAGTTGTGACTCATTATGTGATATTGTGTGGTTCAATTCCTTCACTTGTTGGGTCGAGAGTCTATATTACTTCCAATCAAGTCGACCATGTGCCTTGTGTGTGTGAGATTAATAGTATCTTCTATGTTTGTGGCTGATGCTAGAACTTGCCTAGTATGTATGCAAAGCGAAAATAAGGAGTGTAAGTTAGGATATGATTTAGGCATTTCTTTGGCAACCTATTCATGTTTACCTTTGTTTTACCTACCCATGGACATCATCCTAGTTAAACCCTTTTGAGCCTTTAGCCTATTTCTTTGACAACCTTGTATGTAAGCCTAATCCATTTTTTTTCAAGACCGTAATTTGATCCAAATTCCTAAGTGCTTTAAAGTGAAAAGGTCACGTGACAACATAAGAGGAAATTGGGTGAGTATGATGCTTTAAATTGTAATGGTGCTTGAATGTGTTATGAAAAAGAAAGTGCTATCATAAGAGGTATGTTGTGAAAAGAAAAAGGAAAAGAAAGCTAAAAAGTGAGTTGTGCTTAAAATTGAAAAATAAAAGATGAGAACAAGGGTGGAAGAATAAAATAAAGAAAGGTTGAAAGAAAAAAGTGTCAATGATACAATGTGATGTATTAAAGTGCTTAGGAACTTAGTCACTATTTCTGGCCAAAATAGCTGATCCTACCCGTCCCTTAGCCTACATTACAACCATCAAAAGACCTACTTGATCCTAAGCTTAGCATTCTGACATTTAGTAGAGTACTACATTAAGGGCAAACCTATGGTCATCAGTTGCTACATATGAATTCTTTGTGAGAGTGAGAGCAAGGACATTTTGATACCCATCTTTGAAAAATATGCTATATTTGTGAGTAATTATGGGTACTATATTGTGAGACACACATGGTTGATGAGATTTGGATAGTTGTATATGATTCTATGTACCTTAACGTTTGCATGCGAGTTGATCACCATCACTAGTCTACGCTAGAGGTTAAACTGTTTCTACTTATAATCGGGAAGCTACTCTTTGTTGATAATTTTTGTGCTTGTCTTGAAGAATGTTTTGTGTTGTTGCTGTAAAAACCCTAAGTTGATGCTTAGAAGGACATGATATTTTGTTCGAGGATGAACAAAGCTGCAAGTGTGGGGTGTTGATGATAGGCGAAATTACACGCCTATATCAATATATTTTGCCCATATTTTAGCCTAGTTTTGAGAACAAACTATATATTTCATGCACTTTTAGTCCTTTTTCCTGTAAATGAGCTAACGAACATGATTAGGAAAGTTTCAGGTATAAATGATGCAAAATACAGCATTTTATGGCTTACTTGACGCAAAAGAAAGCTCACAAAGGAAGGGAAGAAAGTCTACACGCCTAAGGACCAAAACTGCTGCATGGAAAATCTGTCCCGGGCTAAAACAACAATTCTGAAGACTTTGGGGACTTACAGACACAAATCTGGATTTTGACAATGATACATTAACCTAGTACAATTGGGTTATGTATTTCATTAGTTTATTTGGATTAGGAGAATGTTACATTGACCTAGTACAAATGGGTTAAGTATTTCCTTAGTTTAGTAGGATTTGGTTATTTATTTCATTAGCATAGTAGGAGTAGGATAGGAGTATTATAAATACCCTATCATGCTAGAGATTTTAATCAAGTCCTCCCTTAGTGGAGGCAACTCCTCCCTTAATTCAAGAAATTCATTCTTCACTTAATTCAACAATTAATTTTCTTCCATCCCTCTCATCTTCCACCACAAACACTTCTAATCTACTCTTCTATTCTTAAATTCCACAACAAGAGAATCGTTACTTGCTAGGGAATCACCAAAACCATATGCCTATCACCTACTTCTCACGCCATAAACCATGCAAATCGTGATATCCTTCGCACTCATGGGTAACTAAACTTCTCTGTTGGGGTTATGGAAGCCGAATGAGATACTATCTATTGCTGTGAGTTTGTGAGTTCGAGACACGTATATTGCTTGTATCATTATTCTCTTCATCTTAATACAAATTCTTGTGGCTGCAGACGCATAGAATAATGCCAGTCTAACATTTAACTTGTTCGCGAGAAAGGTTATTTGTCTGGAAAAGAGATAATGTCAAGGTAGTAGGACACCCTTTCCTATTAAAAAGCTAGTGCCGTAACTGGACTAACCTCTTGGAGAATTCGCACCGTTAGACACGCTTTAAGCTCGCGAGAGTTAAAGTGAAATAGTCCTTGTTTAGGTTGCGAGACACTTGGATTTACCATCGACTACAATTCTCTATAAGCAATTGCATGTCAAGACTCTACACACTCATAGCCAATAGAGACGTATACCTCAGAAGGTGGACATAACCCCAACACTTCAATTCTCATTGTTTCACAACCTACGAAATACTCTCTTTTTACTTTGCTATTTTCAGCTTTTATTTCATTACTTTGGTTACATATTACAATTCCCCCCTTCTTACGAGACTTGCACCAAAAGTCTATTAATTTTGCTTACTTGTTGGCCAAGCTATTCCCTGTGGGATCGACACCCAACCCAGGTTGGGTTCTATATTTGCTAACGACCGCTTTACACTCCCACGAGAGCTGTAGATTGAGCGTTATCACTGCCCAAATTTCTAACTTTCATAAGTAATGTAAATGTGAAAGTATAGGTTATGAACGGGTTCTCCCGGGCCTCCTCAGCTACGGGTGTCAGTCCGCTCCAATGGGATTTGGGGTATGACATATAAGCAGCATACGTGTCACGAACTTACAAACTCACAGTAATAGATAGTATCTCATTCAGTTTCCATAACCCCAACAGAGAATTTTAGTTACCCATGAATGCGAAGGAGCTCACGGTTGACATTGTTATTATACCACAATACTGATTAATTTTGTGTAGCACAGGTGGTAGGCGTTTAGGCATGAATTCCTAGGCAAAGTAACGATTCTCTTGTTGCGGAATTTAAGAATAGATGAATAGAAGAAATAAGAATTAATAAAAAGCAAATTGTTTAGAGTTGTGGATGAATGAGTGGATGGATAGGTGGATGGATGGGAATTGATGGGTTGATGGATGAATGGGTGAATGAATAAAAATCTCTAGCAAAATAGGGTATTTATAACACCCATATCCTATTCCTACTAAGCTAATGCATTACTTAACGCAATCCTACTAAGCTAATGAAATACTTAACCCAATTGTAATAGGTTAATGTAACATTATCCAAATACAAATAGACTAATGAAATACTTAACCCAATTGTACTAGGTTAATGTATTATTATCCTAATCCAAATAAGTTATTGCAAGTCCCCAAAGTCTTCAGAAATGCTTTTTTAGCCCGGGACAGATTTTCCATGCATCACTTTTGGTCCTTAGGCGTCCAAGCTTCCTTTTCTCCTTCCGTGAAGCTTTCTTTGGCGTCAAGTAATCCATAAAATTCTGAATTCTGCATCATTTACACCTGAAACTTTGCTAATCATGTTCGTTAGCTCACTTACAGAAAAAAGGACTAAAAGTGCATGAAATATATAATTTGTTCTCGAAACATGGCACAAATATGGGCAAAATATATTGATATAGGCGCGTAATATTGCCTATCATCAAGAGGGTCTCCGTGTTCCAAGGGGCTCAATTTATTGATCACTCTAGTTCAGTTTAGGTTCTAAACCAATGGCAAAGGTAGAACAACCCTCCCCAATATTTGCCAGAAATTGGACTCTATGCTAGCTCATATGGTTTATATCGGTTATATGAATCTCCCACAGAAAAGGTAAGTTTAAAAAATAAAGTTTAGCAACTCACAGCTTAATAAATTATGCTTTACTATTCATGCTATATGATACTTCAATTTTTAGTTTTATTCAGTATCTTGGTGATTCTATTTACGGTTAGAATGCATATTTTAAATTTATGTCATATATCATTTTTATTTGTTGCATTCATCCCCATATACTCAGTACATTCTAGAAGAATTGACCATATATATGTGTGTGTAGCTACATTATTTCATAATGTTGGATCTATTTTTCATCCTCAGCAGTATGATTAGCCATGATCACCACATCCTACACCCCGTTAGTTGGTAAGTACTTATGGTTCTAGGGCCAATTCTATGTTACTTGAAGAAGTTCAGTTTACTATCAGTTCAAAATTTATGTTTTCAGTTTGGGTTCGCTGGGGCCTGTCCTAGTGGTTTTTCAATTTTTTTTATAGGCTTGTCGAGACTGGTCAGACAATATGTTCCTTTCACTTTCTAAAGAGTTTTAGTTTTTTGAAGTTTACAACATTTATTAAGATTGTTCAACCATGTAAAACTAGTTTTATAATTCATTTGTTTCCTCTCTTGTGTAAGATTATTTTATCATGGTTCAGTGGTGGTAGGTACCATGGATTAGCTTTGGGCTAGTTGTAGTCCTAAGCACTGCGTGAAATCTAAGGAGTAGCCTAGGTTCATTACAAACTTGGTATTAGAGCCTAAGATTTTAAAGAGTCCTAGGGATCTGACAAGTCACATTACATGAAGTCTTGATTATGGGTGTTAGGCGTGACATATTTATGTGCAAGAGGCTATGGAACGTATTAGGTACTATCCCTTATTTTATGATCCCTATCGTTCTTTGAGTTATCTATATTGCACCTGACTCATGCTTTTACATGATAGAGAATGCCTCATCACATAGCTTATACACATAAAAATAGGAACCGTCTAGCCCCACCACCATTTGTAGACCCCAATGAGAAGTCTCCCATGATGAGTTTTGGGTTACTTTCCTAGTGTTACCTTAGAATATGAAGTAAAATGCATAGGGTAATTATTTAGAAATTGTCCCAATTCAACAAAATAGTAACTTAGCTGCAACTAGAGTTCAAGACTTCATAAGAATGAATCGACTTGAGTTCTTTGGGTTGAAAGTAAATGAGGACCCACCATTTTTAATTGATGAAGTGAAGAAGATCACTCAGATTATGCTTTTTATAGAATATAAGAGTGTCTAATTGGTATGCTATCAGGTTAAGGATGTTTCTCGTGATTGGTTTATGATATGGAAGGGAGATAAGGGAAAAAATGCAGCATAATAACTTAGAATGTCTTTTAGATGACTTTTCTGGATTGGTTCTTTCCTCATGAGATGAGGGTGGATAAGGTATAGGATTTCATGAACAATAGGCAGGGCATTAGGTTGGTGAAAGAATATTGTGTCGCATTCACTCAACGTTTTAAGTACACACCACAACTATTGTCGGATTCCAGGGCTAGTGTGAGCAAATTTGTCACTGGAGTGTCTGACTTGGTAGTCCAGGAGTGTAGGACTGCTATGTTTATTAGGGATATGGATATCACTTGATTGATGACTTATTATCATTAGATTAAGGCTTTGAAATTAATGGAATGAGAAAGAATAAATAAGAGGGCTATGACAGACAGTTGGAGTATGGAAAACACAAGTTAGGAGGAGAAAACCATTCTCAGTTTCAGAGCCAACCGTCAGCACCCACACCATCTCCAGCTAGTGCCCCCACACCTAAGTCCAAGTAATTATAGTGGGGTAGGACATCATCTACTAGATCATAGGGTAGATTTTTTGGAGAAAGAACCAATCCAATGTGCTAAAAATGCGGTAGATATCATTCGGGTAAGTGCTTGATGGGTAGAGATTTTTGTTATTGTTGAGGTAAGACGGTCCCTAGGATCAATGAATTTCCTCTTGATAAACAAGGAAATAAAGATGCTAGCCTTAAGCTCAGTTCACTAATTCAGCAGATCAGTACGGCTACCTAGCTCTACAACATGGTACATAATCCAACACAGGTAATGGTCAGCATAAGAACCAATTTTATGTTATTCCTTTTCGCTAGGAGCAGGAGATAACCCAAGATGTAGTCACTGGTATGCCAAAGAAAGACTTGAAGTCTCAAAATGGGTATAAGGATACTATTTTATGTACGGGTTAGATATTTAGGCAAAAGTGGGTTCTTATGCTCACAAAGAAGGCCTAAGATCATTTCACCATCCAAGCATAATAACAGTTAGCCTTGAGCTACTAACAGGGTAAGTTTTAGATGACACAAGCATGCATGAGAAATACATAATTATGCTCACCGGACATGGAATGAAAACTTTTCAAGGAGGCTCAATTGCATTTCCTACTAAAGACAAAAGGAAGTATTTACGATATTCTACAAATTTTTCACATCCATACCCTTGGTATTCAAAATTTATGGATGGAAAGGGGTGTTTTCTCTGTATTTACATAGAACAAAATTTTCTATTGATTTCACCAAACCAAGCTGGCATCTGACATTTTTTTTTTGGATCTCATAATGTAAAACCATATGGATACTTAGACTTCACCGTAGGTATAAGGGCGATCCCAAAACTTCAATGCTATAGGTACTTAGGATTCCCCTGCATCTATGACACAAAAACCCAATCACGCTGATTTTTCCTTAAAAATTTCGTCACTCAATCTATCATCGGGAAATACTTATCCAAAAACAATCAAAAGAAACACAACAATTTCTATGCTTGGGGAGGGATTTTTAGATTAAGATGCCTGAACACAAATGTACCCCACCCACAACTTAAAGAGATGAAGTGCCATCACTACAGCATATAGAAGAAGTAGAAGGGTGACAAAGTTCTCCCTGCAACAAAATAAATATCTCTAGACATTCGTGATTGTGATAAGATTTACTTCACATGTAAGACCATGATAGTGGCCCATGTACCGTGATCACAATAATTAAGACTGATTTTACCCTGTTTTGATCTATTTTCGTCGATTGTATGACCTTCCCTGAGATCTTGTATCCCTAGACAATACCCTCTTAGACCATAAAATGACAATTCTCCCAATTGATTACATGGTTGGTTTCCATAAATCTCTCAAGTACCTAGCTTAGATGCTCAAGGCATGACTCAGGTGAGTTTCCCACCACCCAGAAATCATCCATGAAGACTTTCATTAAATCCTCAACCATATCTATAAAGATTGATAGCATACACCTTTGGAATGTTGTCTGTGCATTGCACAAACCAAAGGGCATCCGCTTGAATGGAAATATGACATAGGAAAAAGTGAATGTTGTCTTCTCTTGGTCTTCCAGGGAAATACAAATTTGATAGTACCCCGAACGACCCCCTAGAAAGCAACACCATCCCCGCCCAGCTAACCTATCTAGCATTTGTTCCATAAAGGGAATATGGAAGTGCTCTTTTTTGGTCCAAGAATTCAACTTGCGGTAGTCCATGCATACCCTCCACCCCACGACTGGTCAGATGGGAACAAGGTCATTCCTTTAATTCTTATCAACCGTAATGCCACATTTCATTGGAACACAAAGCACCAGGTTTACCCATGTGCTATTAAAGATTTAATAGACTCGCGCGCCAAGCCAGTTTATAATTTCTTTCTTTCCCACCTCTAGCATGGGTTGATTTAGCCTCCCTTGATGTTCCAAACTTGGAACGTGATGTTGTATTAGTTTGATTTTGTGATAACAAATGTCGAGGGCTAATCCTATGATATCCACAATTGTCCATCTGATGGCTTGAATGAACTTTTTCACTACCAACTTTAAAGATTCTATTTGGTAGGGCTCGAGATCACTTGGAAGGATGATAGGCAAAGTGTCTCCATCCCCCGAGAAGACATATTGAAGGTGGGGCTATAATGGCTTCAATTCAATTTGAGGTGTCTAAATAATGGATGGATTTACGGGTGGGCTCTCATAGTTTTTAAGATCAAGGTCCAACTTTACCGAGTTCTTGGTATAAAATCCAAGTCCTGTTAAAGAAGCAACCACTTCATCAAGAGATTCAACTTCATCTCTTTCAAAATTCCACAAGAATCCTACCAATGGATCATCTACCAAACTCATAATGACATAATTTATCACCTCCCCATCAATGGCATCAATCACCAAAATTACTTGCAAGTTCATTGGTTTTTTCATGGACTTGCATACATTGAAAGAAGCTTCTTCATCATTTAAGCAAAACTTCACTCACTGTATGCTCTATCCACTAATGCTTTCATGGTCTTAAGTATAATCAAGGATCATAAAGTCGATCGAGAAGATGAATCGATCAACTTTAATAGTACATCATGAAGTTTCCACATAGGTTTCTTGATGGATTGGTTGGCCATGAGCAATATCATTGAGGTAGGTTGCAGTTTCCCTAATCCTAGCTTGTGAAATATGGCATATGGCATTAAATTTACACTCACACCGAGGTCACACAAGGCCATTACAAACTTGAACATTCCAATGGAGCACGGGATTGTGAAAGCATTGGGGTCTTTCTTCTTTTTCACCATCATGCTTGACATAATTGCACTATAATGATGAGTTACTTCTATTGTCTCATTCTCCACAAGCCGCTTTTTGGATACCAATTCCTTCATAAATTTAGCATACCCCGACATCTCTTGTAAAGCTTCTATTTAAGGAATATTGATGGAAAGATTGCTAAATTTATCAAGAAACTTCTTGAATTTAGCATTTTCCCCTTTTTTTCTTGAACAGTTGAGGAAAAAAAAAAGGGATCGTGATTGGTGGCATTGAGACAATTTAACATTCTTTCATCTTTGAATTTTCAAGGATAGACTTATTTGGATTTAACTAAACATTATTCAGCCTCTTTTTCTTCATATTTGTTTGCTCATCATTTTCAATTTTGCCGAGATCATCATCATGCTCCATGACCTTGCCATGATTTTTTCCACTTCGAATGATAATGGAATTTGTTACTACACCACTTGGAATCTATTTATTTTGTCTTTGAATAAGCTATACAAATATTTGATTCAATTTTGTCTCTAATTGTTAGATAGCAGTTGAATGAGGTGCAACCATTTGATATAGATTAGAGAAGTCATTCCTCATTTCCTTCACTATCATATCGGTCCCCTCGACTCCTATCAAGTTTCTAGACAAAATATCTTCATTAATACACCCCTCCTTTTTGTATTGAGACATGCCCCGGTTCTTATTGTTCTGACCTTGATTCCCACCTTGTATTTGACAGGCAATGTAAACCCTCCAAATAATTAGGAAATAATCTCATCTCATCATCAAGAATATCTTCTTTCATATATTCACATGCCATAGGATCCCTTGTATCTATAACATTGACTCTTCAAATGGTGGCTCCTAACACATGTTTGGTAAGAAGTTCAAGATATGACATCACCTTAATAATATTTGCATCTCTTTCCTTCTCTTAACATATTCAATCTTGAAACACAAATTATGAGGTGGGAGCCCTTACGGATACCTCAACATCCTTCATATGTCAACCTCTAACCAAACCAGCCACTTGATCTAACATATTTGATCCAACACGATACGACAATTTAACAAATGATCAATCGGTTGCAATATCCAACATGGCTTTGTTGATTTGGTCCAACACCCTATATAATATTTGGAGAAATATCTTCTTTGGTATTTCATGGATAGTTCATTTCATATGCTTATCCTTAAATCTACCCTATGCTTTATACCAATGCTCCCCATGGAATTAACAAAAAACTATGATTTCGTCCTGCAATTGTAACATCTTTGAAGGTGGGAAGTATTGATCCAAGAAAGCCTCCCCAAGTTGATGGGACCGGGAGTAGAGATATTAGCCACAACACCACTTTACCCGTTAGTAAGAATGAAAAGAGTCACAATCTTATGGACTCTTCTGACATGTGACCAATGTCAAAATGAGTACATACTTCCACAAAATTCTTTAAGTGCATGTTTGGGACTTCATTAGCTTGAACCCTAAACAAAACCCTTATATGAAGCAATTGGAGTATCACGCTTGTGACATAGAATACTCTGCTTCCCTCGGTAGGGGGACACAGATGTCACTAGCATGCTCTTCGTCGCCAAGATAATCCATAGTCTCAATATGTTCATATGATGGGTTGTTGATGATTCTCTCTTGACTCATAGATATTTGGAAGAAATAATGATTACCTAATAAAAAATAAAAAACAACAAATAAAGTTAAATCTGACACTATAGGTAAATTCAAAATTACAAACAACACCACACAAGCAAAAACTATGTTTCACTTCCTGGGAACAATGCCATGTTAATCACTCTTATGTTTCACTCCCTAGAAATAATGCCATGTTGATCACTCTCAAATTACTCTATAATTTATAGGAAAGGCGATCATTGTCAAATATAATAACCCAACTTGAGTTGGGGTCAAATCCTTGAAGAGTGGAATTAGTATTCAAATCCAATGAGACTTGAGATCTAAGTGATTACCCGCAATGTTGACATAAAGTAAAAGATGAATTTAAAATTGGGGGGATGGGTTATGATTTGGAAGATGGTTTAAACGAAACTACTTGATCTACAAAAATAGAGCAACAATTATAGATAAACTTTTAATAGGAGAAGAGTCTTGGGGTTATGTCTTCCTAGGGGCAAATAATGCATTGGTTCATGATAATCAAATGCAAATTCTAGTTGATGACTATATGGGTAGGCTAGGTGAGGAGTTTTCATGCTAGTTTTTCAACCAAAAACCAAAAATATCACCATGTATCCTTTCTGGTAAATCATAGGTGTGGCAAAAAATCTACCCAAGGCCTCAATTGGACATCCCTTTTTCTAGAAAATGCCCAAGACATGGCAAATTTAAAATCCACCCTTTTTGCTAAGACAATGTAAAGTAATAAGATAATATATAATTAATCTTCAAAAATGCTATTTATCCATACCCCTCTTTAAGGATGATGTATAATTTTGGGAAATTGGGGTTTTCACCCGCAAATCCCAACTTAACAATCAAGTATTTTTAAAACCCACCATCATCAACTGAGAATTTAAACTAACTATCAAAACCCACACACATTATCACCCTATTCAAACATAATCCCAAGTTGAATATTTAGCTACTCATTAAAATAGGAAAAAAAAAATTACCCAAGTTGACATTTATTTCCTCAATTGAAAATAAAGCAAGAGTAATCCCAAAATTCCAAGCTCCAATTACAATAAAAAAAATCCTTTTTTGGAAGATTTAATAGAATTGTTTTTCTCACACTAATTGGAAGTTTTTTTCGCTATATTTTTCAAAAGGTAGTTGGAAGATAATTCAAAAGTAAAAGGATTTTTTCCTTTTGAAGGATTGGAATCAGTTGTGTAAAATGACCAACCTGCCCTTGGGAGAATCCCACTCCATCGCAATCGATATTCGTTGACCGCGATCACAACTCTCACGATCGAGTTGGACCTATCGCGATCGCCATGATTTGACATGGCTTGACTGACCACGATGCACCCTCAGACCGTGATCGCTAAAACTAAGGTTGATCACAACTCTTGCTTTTCCAAAAATTTTACACTACTTATTTCCTTATTTATCCCTTTTAAGTTCACTTCACTTCTTTTCTTCCTATTATCTGTATACCTTCACAACATGGAAATTCGTTTAGTCAAATGAAAAATTTATCTAATTAACACCTTTTAACCATATCAGTGTGCATGAATTTGGACATAAATGAGTGGTAAATTTACCACTCATCAAACCTTACCTATTATTCTGAACTTTGGCATAGATCCCAAAAATCGTTTTGAAGCTTTTTAAGTTTACACTCTAATTGACAAGTTAGTGGTTTCTAGATGCGTATATAGCAAGTGCCTTATTTTATTCCTCCATAGAGTAAACTTAGTAGATTTAATAGAGATAGAGATGATGGATTTTGATTTTATCCTTGGAATGGATTGGATCCATTCATTGTATGCTTTAGTTTATTGTTGGACCCAAATAGTGAAGTTTCAATTTCCAAATGAGTTAGCCCTCGAGTGGGAGGGTAGTTTAGCAACTCCTTAGGGTCTTTTCATCTCATATATTAAGTTCATGAAGTTAATCTCAAAATGTTGTATCTATTACTTGGCTTTGGTTAAAGATATTGAGTCTGAGACCCTAACCATTTAGTCAATTCGGGTAGTCAATGAGTTTCCTAAAGTCTTCTAAAAAATCTACATGGGTACCCCCCGATAGAAAAATAGAGTTTGGGATAGATCTTGTTCTAGATACCCAACCCATCTTCATTCCTCCCTATTAGATAGATCCAGATAAGCTTAAGAAGTTGAAGAAGTATCTTAAGGACATCTTAGATAAGGGGTTCATCAGACCTAGCGTTTATCCATGGGGTGCTCTAGTCTTATTCATGTGCAAAAAGGATGGTACTCTTAAAATATGAATAGACTATAGATAGTTAAATAAGGTCATCATCAAGAATAAGTACCCCATCCCTAGAATTGATAACTTATTTGACCAGCTTTTGGGTGCCCATTGGTTTTCAAGGATTGATCTTAGATTGGGTATCATCAGTTTAAGGCCATGGAATGTGACATTTCAAAAACTATTTTCAAGATCCGGTACAATCACTATGAGTTTGTGGTTATGGCTTTTGAACTAATGAATGCTCTTGCAGTCTTTATGGATTTAATAAATAGGGCCTTCAAGCAGTATTTGGACATATTTTTCATTGTCTTCATAGATGACATGCATGTCTATTCTCGAAGTGATGAGGAGAATCCAGACTATTTATTAATAGTATTATAGACCCTCAAGGATCTCTAATTATTTGTAAAGTTTAGTAAGTGTGAATTTTTGTTAGAGTCGGTTACTTTTTTGGGACAAGTAATTTCGAGTGCAGGTATTCATGTAGACCATCAAAAAATAGATGCAGTAAAGCACTAGCCTAGGCCCAATACTCCATCCAACATTAGGAGCTTTCTGGGTTTAGCCGGTTACTATAGGAGATTTATTGATGGTTTTTCCTCCATAGCTACACCATTGAAAAAGTTGACATAAAATAAGGTAAAGTTCCAATGGTCGGACAAGGGTGAGAAAAGTTTTTATGAAGAAAAGGATAGGTTGACTTTGGCTCCAGTGTTGGCTTTGCTTGATGGGTTAGATTGATTTGTTGTGAATTGTGATGCCTCTATAGTTTGGTTAGGTTATGTATTGATATAGAATAGGAAGGTGATATGTTATGCCTCCAAACAACTTAAAGATCATGAGAAGAACTATTTGACTCATGATTTGGAGTTTCCAATTGTTCTGTTTGCCTTGAAAATTTGGAGACATTATTTATATGGGGTGCATATGGATATTTTCACTGATTATTTCACGACCCCAAAACCAAGGGTCATGATAGCACTTGTCGTGGAAAGCCTTGTAAAGTAATCCTATTATCCAAACAGATATAAAATAAGAAATCAATACCAAAACTCAGGTTAGTCTCAAAGAACAGAGTCGAACCATATATATAAAGTAAAAGTGGAAATGTAATTAAGATACCAACCAAATTGCAAAAACCCGGAGTCATAGTGCAAGAACATAACTAGTACCACTAAAGATCAAAATACATAAAATATCCATATAGGAATAACTTTGTCTCTGAATACAAATACGGACATAGTCTAAATAAGGAAAGACAGTAGTTTACTCCGGACGCATGGAATCAATCACTACCTCGTGAGCTCTAAATATCACCTAAATCAAGTACAGTCCACTTGTACTCAGTAAGTATCATAGGTTGACTAAGCAAAGTAGAAAATAACATACAAAATACATACTAAGGACACATTACTTGCAATCAGAAAATGTCCTAAATGGTATCCCACACCATCTCTACTAACAATTCTATAATATTCACATACGCATAGTGATATGAGAGAGCAATACAAGTATACAGATATCACACATATGAATACAAAGGTAGAAGTACACATAAATAGGTATTAGATTAAGGAAAAATAATACATCATAGAAAAATACAAAGTAAATTCAAATGAAATGGAGATGATGATGCTTGAGGTTGTCGCACAACCTCCATATACACCTACAGAGCTTAAGATTTATGGTGTAGGCCCTATGGGGGATTCGTCAACCCGTATACAACTAATATCCAATACCAAAATCCATAACACCTCTTTGACACATCCTTCGGTAGAGGGTTTTAAAGATATCAGATTTTCTCTCAGAAAAAGTCAGTGTTTCTAGTATTTCCATAGTGGTAACAATGTTTTATGAATGAATATGATATGAGGATGTGATTCTCACAACCAATCCAAATGAGAAATTCTATATCCAACAAATATACCAACCAAGCAAACCAAAATTCACTAATTTATCCAACCATCCATGAATCTAACCCAATCCATATGTGAATAGAATGAACTATATTAAAAGTCACCATTAATACAATATTAGGCTTTTTCATCAAACATGGTTACAACTAATTCCACGTACACAAGGTAAATAATATCATATAGAACCCATATGGTCACACATAACAAATAATGTTCCAAACCACCAAATAACATCAATTTATAGGCCCCTGCATGGTCACAACACAGTAATATAACCATTTTCATGATTAATTCTCATTCACTTAACATGATATTGCACCAATATTAACTACTCATCACGATTTGAGGGAAGTTAATCCATAACCTACCTCATATATCGAAAACTGATTTGAAAGTTTTCAATCTAAAGCCTTACTCCCACGAATGAACTTGAAATCAAATAAGACATAGAAATATAGAAACTATGCATCAAAAGACAGCCAACGATACCCATATTGCCTATTTTTATATCAGAGTCAAAATGGACCCCCGAAATGGATTTTTTAAAATGAAAGATAAATCATAATTTTATTTTTGAAACATGTTTCTCATACTCTTAGGAGTCTATAGTAGAAAACCCAAGTTAAAATAAGTTAGATATGAGGTCCAAATTGTTGAAAAACTATCTTTAAGATGTACTAGAAAAACCTCCAAAATCCATTTTAATATCGAGAATTTGAGTTACTTTGAAGATGAAATTGAGAGAAAACTGATAATTATAAGATTAAAAACTCACCCAAGTAATAACGAGTTAAAATTGGGACTTAATTGGAGAAATACAATGTTTAGGTCTTCTAGGCCAAAATCCCTAATTATTCACTTTGAAATCCATATTTAAACAAGAATTAAATGATAAACTTAGAGGAAAGTAGTTGAAATAGGTGTTTTGAAGATTACCCAATCTTAGAATTTTAAGAAATTACTCAAAATCATGAAACCCTAAGCTCCAAGTATCAAAAATTGAAAAAAAAGGCAAAACATAGGTATTTAAAGGACCCAGGCATCACATATGCGATCACCGAGTCACTTAAGAAACCACCACTCATGTGACGCGACACCTCGCCTAAGGGCAGGTATCACATAAGAGAGCTTTTCATCACTTATGTGAGGCTCACTATCATGATAAAAAAGTCACGTATGCGATAATTGGTATGATCTACTATGTGGCGTAATCAACCAAAGTGTTGCTTACGCGAGTGCACCTTTTGAGTGGTACACCAGCTGGAGATTTGGATAACTGCATACCCCTTAGGATTTATTTGAAATCCTGTAAATGCAAACGAACTATGATATACTATGAAATTTAACGCTTTGGACTCAATGGCATTATTAAATTTTTAAAAAAATGTCATTTTCATAAAGTTGACCCCGAAACCTAATTTCACAACTTTTCAAATCGAGGGTCGAAATGATATATAAAATCTATAAAAACAAACCAACATATTACCACCCTAAAATCAATATTACGGATCTGCTGGCATAGTTTATTTTTCCTTCAGATGTACATATCAATAAATATTGACCAAAGTCAACTATAAGGCTTCTCAAGTCACCAAAAAATACAATATCATATAAATCACACCAAAATATATCTAGAATTGTTCCAATTATTCCTATACCCTATAATACCATAAAGAAACCCCGAGGTAGGGAAAATTGTCAAATTACACATAAATGAATATTTCACATAAATCACTAAAAGTCGAGTTGTTATAGACCATAATTTCCCCTAATGTGTGTTCATAAAATAAAAGTTAAATCTTCATAAAATAAGGTGGTTGGAATTGCTAAAAGATTATGATATAAATGTGCTCTACCATTTGGTTAAAGAAAATATGGTAGTAGATGCTTTGAGTAGGCTGTATATGGGTAGTGTAGCCTATATAGAAAAAGAGAAGGAGTTGTCAAGGAGGTGCATAGATTGCCTTGCTTGGGAGTATAATTGCTTGATGTGAATGATGGCAGTGTAGTGGTTTAGAATGGTTCAAAGTCATACTTAGTGGCTGAAGTGAAAGTGAATCAGCGTAAGGATAACATACTTAGCCAGTTAATGGACGTGGTTTATCATCAAAATATTGAGGTTTTCTCCCAAGGGGGAGATAATGTTCTTTTCTATTAAGGTTGACTATATATTCCCATTGTTGACGAGATGAGGAACAAATCTTAGATGAAGCTCATTGTTATATGTATTCGATTCACCTTGGTGCCACCAATATGTACCATGATCTGTGAGAGGCTTATTGGTGGAGTGGTATAAGGAGGACATAGCGCCTTTTGTGGCTAAGTGTCCTAATTGTTAGCAAGTGAAGGTTGTGTATCAATGACTAGGAGGTACACTTTAGGATATCAGCATCCCTACTTGGAAGTGAGAGGTCATTATTATGGATTTTATCAATGGACTTCCTCATACAAAACATCAATATGATTTTATTTGGGTCATGATGGATCAAATGGCTAAATCAACCCATATTTTTCCATTTAAGACCACAGATATTGTTGAAGATAATGCTAACTTATATATTCATGATCTAGTAAGACTCCATGTGATTCCTTTATCCATCATTTTAGACTGGGGTACTTTTTAAATTTGGCAGTCATTTCAAAAAGGCCTTGGTACAAAGGTGAAGCTTAGTTCTATTTTCCACCTACAGATAGATGGTTAAGATAATCCAATCATCTAGACTTTAGGGGACATGTTGAGATTTATGTAATTTACTTCAAGGAGAATGGATGATCATCTACCTTTGATTTAGTTTGCCTATAATAATAGCTATGCTAGTATTCAAATGGCTCCATTCGAGGCATTATAAGGGAATAAGTGTAGATCACATATATGTTGGTTTGAAGTTAGTGAATCATCTTTGGTTGGATCATATTCGGTTCTCAAAGCTATGAAGAAGATTTAGTTTATTCATTAGATGTTGAAAACCACTCAAGTCAACAAAAATCATTGCAAACTTTAGGAAAACAGAGTTAAAGTTCCCAGTTGGTGATTAGGTACTTCTTAAGATGTCACCAATGAAGGGGGTGATAAGGTTTGAAAGAAAAAAAAGATCAATCCTAGGTATGTTGGTCCTTATGAGATTGTAAAGTATGTTATAAATGTCTCTTATAGGCTAGATCTTTCGTCAGAACTAACTGTTATTCATTCGGTTTTCCATGTGTCTATGCTAAGGAAGTGAATTATGGATCTATCTCTGGTAGTTCCCATAAGGAGTATTGGAGTAAAAGTCTAACTCCCAGAAAATAGGTCTCGAGACATCACACGATGCTTAGGGTCACAAGTAATATCAAGCTAACCCTGCTACTGGCATACTTACAAGCAAATAAATAAAATACATAAATATGAACAAAAGCAGCAGAAACAATAAAACTTCTCTTAACTTTATCAATATAAAATCTGAGTTTACAAGATTACAACTCTTCCTTTATGAAAGAAACTAAAATAAAATACATCGACACTACTGACTGTCTATGAAGCTTCTACTAGTACTGACTATGGGGAGCCAGGTTATGACTCCCAACTATCCCAACTCAATATGACTAAATAAAGAAAATACAATACTTCTAAAACTGTATAACTAACCAAAGATCTTGAATCAGAAGGACTCATCTCCGACTTACTGGAAGCTGCGAACTGACTGAATATGGTGTAAGCGCTAAAACTTGTACCTACATTATGAGACAATGTAGTGCACAGACGTATATATGGATCAGTACTTTGAGGATGTACTTAGTATATGGGGGTGTATGCATTTACATAAAACAATATCAATACTCTTTAATAAAATCATGCATGCAAATAGGAATAACTCACATGGCTTAAATAGGTCTAAAATATAAAAACTCATAAATCATGAATAGTGAAACATGTAACACAAATCTCGTGAGTCATTATACTTAACTTTAAAATCTATACTCTCCTCTTATTCTCAGTACTTGAAGGCTAAATGAAGCTTTAAACAATACTTTCAAACTCATACTTTATCTTATGGAGAATAAAACTTCTTTAAAACTTAAAGACTTAGAACTTTTAGGAACTTTTTAACACTTGAAAACTCTGGAACTCTTTTAGACTCGGGACACTTGGAACTCGGGAGTTTCTTCTAACTGACATAAACCATGTGAGCTATATGGTGTCCAACATCTTTCCCACGTTGGGGAGAGCTGTTCTATCCTTGCTATCATAGTAGAACCTCATCTTTAGTGATCACTATCTCAGCCTTAGGACCATAAATCTCAATCCTATGGTGGCACGTAGTTTTGGGGCATTAAACCTTGGAATCATACCCAACTCGGTGTGAAATACTACTCTCATACTCAGCTCAAAACTTTTAGGAAATCCACCTTAAAATAACTCAAGGGTCTCTAATGAAGACTAGAACATATTTCTCTTACTTTAAATCATAAGTAGCGTGGATTCCTATCTTAGCTTTTGAAAATACTTATCAGAACTTGTCAACAAGACTTTGAGATCATAATCTCCTAATAAACTCATCACTTCTAATTAGGACTCAAAATATAAAGCTTTAATGCATCAAAATCATATTTAAACTTCGTGCTCAACCATAATCTTAAAAAGCTTACAATCATCTCGATCAAGATATTGGAAAAATAACTCATAATATGAATCTCATGATTTCAACATCTCAAAATTCATTCTTAATAACAAAACATTCATATTAATACTAAAATCTAGAAAATTCAAAAATAGGTATGGAAATATAAACAAAATTATGTAATTCAACCTTTAATCCATGGGAAATCTCAAGATCTTGCAAACAATAATAATGGATATAAACCCTAACTTCAATTTCGTGGAAAATCTCATAATTTGTAGAAATTTGTATTTAAAATAATCCTTTGGGCACAAGGGTGAAAGAGTTACCCTTGTTCAAAACCCACATACCTTAGATTTTAAATATAGATGAACAAACTTGCTTGAGACTCTTTTTCCCACTCTTGAATGAGGGTTCTTCAAGCTTTTGACTTGGGAGTTGTGAATCCTAACTCAATTTTTAAAATCTATGGTGAGTTCTTGAATTTCTCGGAGGAAGATTTGGACATTGTTCTTGGTAGTAATTTTTACAAAAAACCCTAGATTTTTTATGCTTGAGGAGAATATGGCGTTTTTGCCTTGGCCAGATGTATATAGATGTTGGAAAGGATGGAAAATGACCAAAAAGTCCTTTTTGAAAATAACTTAACAATACTGAACGGGATTTGTGACGGCTTCTGTGACGGTCTATCACAGGCTCGATGGTCCATGGGCCTGATCGTGGCACCTTGGCTAGAATGGGACATACTATCTTGGCGGTGATGGCTTAGGCGACGGTCTGTCGCTAGATCGATGGTCCATCGGCCATTTTATCGTGCTTGGACAAAAGGTGGACTCACTACCTCCATTGTGATTGTTTGGACAATGGACTATCGCTAGCTCGATGGTGCGTCAGACCTTTCCGTCACACCTAGGCAGTTTAGACTATTTTATGTAATTCGGCCATAACTTTCTCTTTCAGTGTTGGTTTTTGACAAAATGGATATCGTTGAAAATATAATTCAATTTCCCAAATGATAAAAAGTCAAAATTAGGAAAATTCTATATTATTTAAACACTACTCACATTGGAAGCCATTCCTTAGTTTTTTAAGAGCGAAATTAGGCTTCACTTGATAGGCTCTAATGGCTTAGACTATAAGGGAACTTTGCGAGGTCTTATAGAAAGATAAGTTAACCTATCAGGAGATTACAGTTAAGATCCTTGATCGATAATTTCAGAGATAAAAAATAAGGAAGTGGCTTCAGTGAAAGTTCAACGGATAAATCAATCAAAAGAAAGAGCAATATGGGAAGCATAAGCAAAGATGATGAGTAGATATACCATCTATTTAATCCTAGAATAGAGTCAGCTTGAGGTAAGCAATCCCTTCTATATATTCAACTCACTAATAACCTTACTCATATCATTTTATCTAATGAAGTTCATATAATAAGTCATTTTAGTTGAAAGTTCATGTTGGAGGTGAGTGGTTCAATTGTATATTAAGATAAGCTTTAGATACAGGCTCAGCAAGTCTATTAGATAAATCTTTCCCCATCCCTACCTTCATTCGAGGATAAAATATCCCAGGGAGGAGATATTAATAGATCCCCAAATTTATCATAATTTTATTTTTATAGTACCTTCATGTTTTGATTCAATGTCTAAGTTAATTAATGATGTAGGATGATAAAGGAACATTCAGAAGTGTTTCATAATTTTTGGAATATGTTTTGGGATATTTTAAGACTTCAATATAGTGAAGGTCTGCTTTAAAGGCATTCCACGGAGGCATTGAAGACGGTATCGTATAAAATAGTGTCTTGGGGCAATAAAGGTATGCTAAGTCTTCTGGTCATTGACATAAGTGTGTTCCATGACCTTGGCATAGCATGATAAGGGTGTGCCACACCCAAGGGAACAAAATGCCAAATTTTAGTTTTCTTTTCAAATTTTTGAGGGCTTTTTGGTCTTTTATATCTTAATTAATCCCACAACAACTATTAAGTGTATTTCCCTACCCTCATAAGTTAAACAAATAATTTCCCCACTCCTAAATTCACAATAACCCCAAATAAGGGTTTCTTATCCAAAATCCAAGCTTCCAAGCTCTAATTTAAGTTCCTCTCAAGAAAGTTCTTTGGGTTAAGGTATTTGGGGTTCGAAAAAGGATAAACTTTCATACTTATACCCGAAAATTGAGTTTTACATTAGTTTTAAAGATTTGATGGCTAGGTTTCATGTCCACTTTTCATGTTTTTTGAAATGACATTCTTATGTGATTTAAAGTCAGTTAGCAAGAGAATCTACCTTTACTCATGTTTTTACTTATTTGATTATTATTATTAGATTAATTTTTATATTTTAACATGATTTTCTATGATTTGATAAATGTACATAACTTTGGCATGATTCAGTTAGCTTACAAGTAAAAGTATGTGATTTTTTTTTATTCTCTTAGTTTGCAAAAAATTCAGACATAATATTTTAGCTTTCAAATTACAACACTATGATTCAAATTTCAGTTTTCATTTTATGATCTCAGATATGATATGAAATTCACACAATTATTCATGAATATGATTTATTAACAAAAGCATGATCGGTTTTCAAATTTATAAACCTATATGCTTAACTTAAGGTGAATTTTATGTATTAGGAGCACCACTATGTATTTTGGGAGTAGTATTTAGCACCGAGAAGAGAATGTGGATTCAACACATTATTTCCCATAAACTACATGCCACTTTAGGTTTAAGAGGCCTTTCTAGAGAGTGTCTTCTTGCCCTAATGGGCTTATTGATCTCCCTAGTTTAGTTCTGGTTCTATACATATTGCAAGGGTAAAACAACCCTCCTCAATATGGGTCAGATATTGGACTCCATGATTGCTCATTTGGTTTATGTTGGTTATAAGAATCTTTCCCTGGAAAAAAGATAAGTTTCAAAAACTAAGTGTAGAAACCCACAACTCATCATATATGCTTTAGTATTCATGCTCTATGATATTTCAATTTTCTTATTTAGTATCTTGGTGAATCTATTTATACTTAGCATTCATGTTTTAAATTTGGGATGTATATCAGTTTTATTTATTCCATTCAAGCTCATATACTTAGTATATTACAGAAGTACTAATCATATATATATTTGTGTAGCTATATTATTTCATAATATACGATTTGTTTTTCATCCTCTACAACACGATTAGCCACAAACACTATATCTTATACCCCATCAATTGGAGAGTCCTCATAGTTTGATACCTAATTCTATGTATACTTGTTGATGTTCATTTTACTATCATTTCAGACGTTATATTTTTAGTTTGGGTCAGTTGGGGTCTGTCCCATTAGCTCTTTAATTTTAGTTAGAGTTTTGTCGTGATTAGTTAGATAATGTGCTCTTTTCAGTTTCTAAAGCATTTTAGGTTGTTTAAGCTTATAGTGTTTATTGAGATTGCTCAACCATATGAAACCAGTTTTACAATTCATTAGTTTCCTCTGTTATTCTAAGATCATTTTATCATGGTTCAGTGTTGGTAGGTACCATGGGTTACCTTTGGGCTAGTTGTAGTCCTAACCACCGTGTGACATCTAGGGAGTAGTCTCGGGTTGTTACATCAAATCTAGTAGTCTCTATACCCGTAGCTTCGACTCTTGTGGTAGGATGATAGTGTTTATTATGGTATTTATGGGTTTGTTTAAAGATCACATCCTTGACACTATGTCCCTCTTTTGATTGCGTTACTCTTTAATGTAGCAGCCTCATAGACATTTTTCTTATTTTTGCAATAACAATCTTTGCCTTGTCTATTTAATAATTATGGTGTAGTTTGAACAGTTTCTCTTAATATCCAAATTGTTATTTTAAGAATTGATGGGTTTTTTAAAGCGTTCTGATTTTTGCAATTTGTAAAATCTTGTGTTTCTGACCTTCCAAGTGGTGAGGATCCAAGGCCCCTAGTTTTTTTCTTTTTAAATGAATCTCATCTTATAAAATGTTGTGCTACCCAATTTTTTTCTTCATTCACTCCTTTCCTATTGGTTACATATCATAGAGGTAAGAAGAAGATATGGGGAAAAAGGAAGGAGGATCTTCCAAATGGAAAGCCTTCCTAGGACAAGTATTTTTTCTTCTATAGTCCTTGCCTCATTATTATCAATGATCTTGATGAGCTTTCAGTATCACACAATAATGGTTACTTGACAATAGTGAGGTAAGGACTTTTCGAAAAACTTAAATTGAGAGAAATGAGGCTCGCCCCAGACAACCACTCTCTTCCTTAACAATCCCGATCCAAACTAATAATGTTAAGATTTAGTTTACTGCTTTTATTAGTCATGGTATAAGTTTGTCCATGGGAACCATGAATAGGGTCCTGATAGTTATGGAGGCTATGATCTGAGGTACACCTATTCACTTTAGGTGATAAAACCTGATATGAGGCAAACTTTGGCTTGCTTGTGGCCATTTTTTGTTTGTTAAGTTGAAAACATTCTTTTTAGATATTTTTGGGGTTCTTGATCTCTTGTTCCTTTCTTGATTCAAATGTGAGATAGGGACACTTCTCTTTGGTGATCCTTAGTATAGCCTTATATGATTTGTTGTGTAATAGATTTCACAACTTTAGACTATGTAATCTTCTGCTCTATTTAGAGGATGTGTTGTACTGAAAGGAAAATTTGTTTACATAATGCTTTATTAGTATTCATAGCTTTAAGCTCTTTTATTTTCTTTATTTCTAGAAAATTATCCTCCACACTATGCGTGATAACGTGATATTTCTACTTCGACTAGTTGATCGCGTTTATGCTGCAATCTAGGATGAGTAACTCTTATTTCACATAGTGCTTTTTATGTGTCCCTTTCTCTTATGTCAAGTATTATCTTCCTTAAGATAATGTTTGGGTTCCAAAGTCTTTGGTAGGCATTAAAAAAAGAGCCTTGTCGAGATGCTTTCGTCTTGAGAATATTAGTCATAATATGAGAACATTCTATCTCTATATATGTCTTTGAATCGTGAGCCCCTTACTTGAGATATTAATCTTAAATGTATATGCATTATAAAAAGGTCCTACGCCAAAGATTTTGACTTGTATACCTTCCTTTGCCCCCATGCTCAACATCTTCATGGTGACCACCTACAATAAACTATATATTCACTGAAAAAGTAGCTCGACTTGTCATGTCTCTATTTTTTACTTTTACGTAAAGGTGGAAAAAATAAGGGGCCTTCTAATTTTGAGATCCAAACTATGTTTCAAGTAGATGGATCAATTTTAATGCCTCGATTTTTAAGTATTGACTCTAGGAATCTCGTTACAATTTACTGAGCCAGCAACGTGAAAATCATCTGCAATACATTACCTTTTACTAATTAATAAGGTTGAGCTATAAATATCTATCTTTAAGACCCAACAATGTATTCCTTTCCAAGCCTTTCCTATTAACTACTGATGGAGAAAAGAAAAAATAAGAAGAAAAAAATTAAATCTCTTTTATGGAATTCCATTTTTAATTCCCTCTATGTTTAGACTTTGTTTGGGGATTTTTTCATACTTTTGACCTATCATTATTTTAATCTTGAAGTTTGAGCTTTGACTATCCCATTGAGGTCATTAACGAGGATAAGGAAAAGCTATAGGTGAGGTCAAGGGAAACAGAGATCTCAAGCTACTTCCTTCTCCTTTCATCTCTAACTTCCTTGAGATGGCGATCTGTCCATACGGGATTCCTATGGAATAAAGACCCTTTTATTTGTTACAATAAAGTATAGCATGCCAAAATTTGGGTCCAGGTTCACTCCGAATGATGACTTAGAAATTTCAGGCTAGACTAGGCTTGGACAAAATGCAAGGGTAGTATGGTACAAGATGATATGGTGAATTAATGATAAGGTGATTCAAGGTTATTTTGTGATAACTAAGATGATAAGGAATCTATAGTAACTTTCAAAATTAAATTTGTCTTTCTAAAACTCTTGTTAATGTATTTTACGTTAAGAAGATAGTTTAGGATGTCAATAAACAGAAATGTGTTGCGAAATGGAAAAATTTTAGGGTAGACAAATATTTTGGCTCTACCTAAGCTTCTATATAAGATGGCAAGTTTCTACCACTATCCCTCTATAGAAGGAGGTATAATTGGTCATTACTGCTATAGTAGGTGAATCCCACTATAGAGATGCCTCTATAGTGGAAATTGTCATAGTAGCACCACAAATTTTGGTGCTATGATTTAAGACATTATTTAAATGTGTTTAGAATCAAATTTGATGATTTATATATTTACATAGATGTTAATATCAATTTTTTAGTGTGATAAGAGCTTTGGTTGTGAATTAAGGTCACAAGGAACTCCAAGTTCAAAGTTAAGTTTAAAGATTCTTTACTGATTAAGTTTTCATATAAGATTTTACTAAGGTCGATTTTAAACGATCATAACTAATATCATACGGGTATTTTGGTATCTTAAGTTATACAAAATTAAAGGTCTTCAAATCTTATTTTCGATGCAATTGACTGTTCATTAATCTAATTTTAGAGCAGAAAGTTATAGTGATTTTACTTAAATGTGTTAGCGCTATGTAAACCAGCGAATCACTGAATGGTTTGGCGATGCGCCGATTTGAATCTCTGAAATTTCATAAAAATATTTAGAAACTATTCATTTTTGTGATCTAAGGCTACATTTTTGTGATGCTCCAAATGTTTTGGCAATGGCACCTCTAAATCACCGAAATAGCTGATGGGATTCATTAAGAAAACTCATTTTTCAACTTTTCCCACTTTCTATCCATTTCCCATCAGCCCTAAGTTGTTATTTGCTCCTCTACACATCCTTCTATCCTAAGGTAATTTACTTTGATGAAATTCTAAGCAGTTTATAGTATTTCAATCATTATTATTATTATTAATGAAATCCTACACCATAATCTAGATTTTTCAAGAAAGTTCAACAAAGATTTTAAGAAATGAATTCCTTGAGATTCTTCCTTAGATTAGGGTTCCTCATTGACTTCTTGGAATACAATTAAGTTATGTAGAAAACCAATGGGGTTTTTCGTTCTTCCCATTGTCCAGCACTTTAAAGCTTTTGTAAACTCAAGATCATAATTAGGGTTAAAAATTCTTTTTTATTCCCAACTTATTTAAAGCAAGTTCTTGATTTTCTTGAAATATTTATTGATGATTTGATATTTATGGCATTAAAATAATTTCTTTGAATGGGAAAGCTTTAGTGTCAACTTTTTAACTATGATATTAATTTATATATGATTCTTGAAATTTATGATTAAAGCATGAGATTAGAAACATAATGTTGTCACAATTGTTCAAGAAAATAGATTTATACCCTTAAAAGGACAAAGTTTGATAGTTTTCAAGTTATGAAATTTAGTAAAGCTTCATCCTGTACAATAGATAAATAGTTATTTAAATCACCTAATGAGCATATGATTATAAAAATAGTTTTGGCAGTAGTATTTATCATCGAGCGAATGAGGGTTCTTAACAACACAAGTTTCAAAACTATGCGCCACCATAGAACTATATTTTCACTGCAATGTTGGTTGATCATTAGCCTAAGAGTCTTATTACTGGATCCACATATAGATAGACAGGTCATATACCTTGGCAAAGCATGGGGCAGCCCTCCCAAATGAGTTATATGTTGGACATCATTAGCTTAAGTGTTGTATGTTGACAATAAGAAACTCCCATATGTAATAATTTCTTTTATTTTCTACTTGACATGATATGAATATGATATAATTTTAGATAGCATGATTGTAGGTATGCATCCTTTCAAATATGTAGTTTTAGATACAATAAAGTTTTAGTTATTATAGATTTATGACTTTCTTACATTATCTCTTAATGAGATTTTACTCAGATTTCAACTATTATGATTTCATTAAATTCTCACCACCCAAAAGTAATTACTTTTCTTTGAAAATCTTTAATATGATCATTTTATAAATTTATATAGTATGATTTTAGATATGCATTTCTCAGAAAGCTTCTCTCATAGTTTCAGCTAAACATACTCATAGTTGATTATTTTTATATTTATTAAAAATCCTATTTCTAGATCTTCTCTCTATTTATGTCATATATATGATTTTAGTTATTTAGTATTTTTTTTCTTAATTAATATATTCAAACATACTAATTGCATACCTCTTCTGCAAATATTTTTCATGCGATGTAGATATGAACAATCATTTTCAGGCTTGTGGCTAGAGAATAGAAGTACATACTTAAGCAGTTGGTGAGTCCTCCTCATTTGGGGGCATCTCTTAGTCGTTTCATTTCCCTATTTTAATATTTCTAGTATTTTAGTGTTCGAATTAGTTGGAGGTTTGTTTCAACAACTCATTCTCTTAGTAGAGACTTTTAGACATGATTTGTATAATTTGTTGTAATAGATCCACCTTTGAATATTATTCCAGTATGGTTTAAGTTTACAACTTCCACTTTACTTTCTAATATTATGCTTAGATATGTTATGTCAAGGGTTAGCTTGGAATGACTTGTAGTTATGGGCACCCTGTCTCGGCTAGAGGTGTAGTCTTGTGTCATGATAGTCCTGATATAGCAGGATAATCATTGATTAAGTCACAAAATAGTCCAAAACATATTTTTAATTAAAATATGTTGAAAGGCTGTAAAAGCCGATTTGGGTGACTTTCATTGCTTTTCCACTAATTTTCTTCATTAAGGTAACTAAATTCAACCTTCTAACTATTTTTTAAAGAATCAACCTTAGATTCACTAGGTACTGATCCTAAGGGAGGATTTATTATGACCCAGGTTAATTTTTTGGTACTATTTGCTGAAAATAAGGTGTAATCCTAGGATTTTAGTAAAGGATGGATAAATAATGGTTGCATTCTTAGAATATATTTTTATAAATGTTAATTTGGTAAAATTAAAGTGGAATGATGCTTGACAAACCTTAACATTAGAGAATAATCTTGAATTTAACCTTGGAGTTATTGGATAACATTATAATCCTTAAATTCATTAGGTCGTTGTTTGAATTATGATTGCAATATTTCTTTTAGACCACAACCAAACTGAGATTGCAAGAGAAGTCAAGGCTTAAGTTTGTTAGAGTAGTGCAAGGTTTGGATTGAGGTAAGTGATGGTTAAATTTAGTTGAAAAACTATTTTGGTTTATGCATACATATTAAATGTTTCTTTGTGTACTATTTATAATGCTTGTTTAAGAGTTGAATTGTTGAATTATATTCTAAGTATTTAATAACATTTTATGAGATTGAATTAAAGTCTTGTTACTTTTACAAGTGTGATGTGTATTGTTGTTCTCATTGTTATTGTACTTGTTATGATATCAGTTTTTATTGTGATATGAAGCAGTAATGGACATCATCATGGAATTTGTAAAACTCAAAAAGTATAAGGGAGAAGATGTTGTGATAAGGGTGGCATTACATTGGTGTGGGATAAGGATCCTACAATAGATGTATAGGATTTTTGGTACATAGGACTATGCTCGCTCCCTGCAAGTCATGGCTTGTGGCTAACCGTAAGACCCTTCGCACGTGTGTGCAAGAATTAGTAAGTTTGATGATCCGTAATTTGACTGGATTTGATGATCCATTAAGTTTGATGATCCGTTATATATATAAATATATATATGGTTTCTTATATGAACTAGTGGATGTCAATATTAATAAATTGGATCCTTGTGTGGTTCGGGCTATTGATATGATTGAAAGACATAAGCTCTATTGATGTCTATCTAAGAAGTAGTTGAGACAAAGTGGAACTTATTATTGTTAGTCAAGGTTTTTTGACTTGGTATATTATTGGTATTCATGGTCTTGACTTGGTCTGTTGTCTATTATGACTCATGATTTTTTTTATTCGGTTGTGTTTTTGTAAATGGCTAGTTGGAAACATAATTGATTAATAGTTACTTGTTAAGTGTTCATGGTTGTACTTGTTTACAATTTTATAGTTATTTTTCCACATTTATTATTTGTGTTGGACAATAACCCTACTAATACAAAGTGACTTTGTACTAATACCACCCATGCTCTTCTTTTTGTTGAGTGTAGAGCATTTTTGGTGAATATATCATGACATCAGGTTTAGATCATGACGCATATCAACTCAAAGCTTAGATATATCTTACGAACAACCATGACGCATCTCTCCTTATTTATGTCCACTTGCTCCGAGAATGGATACTATCTGTATTATTTTTTGGTTGAACCCATCTTTAATTCTTAGGGTTATTTTATGCATTTGTTTATTTCTGAATTTGATGTTATTCGTAGAATACTTTGATAATATCAATTTTATTAATGGAATTACAAGTATCTTCTATAATTTGTTAAGTAAAATGGTTGGGTAATTGGGTAAATATTTCTTCCACTAGAGGGATAGTGTAGTGCTACTCATAATGGGTTAGGGTCATGACATGTGCTCTTTTTTTCTTAGTGGTTTTAGGAACACCACCTCCTGGAGAATGTTAAGACCAAACTTGTGAATTTCTCTTTGCAAGTTGAGATTTTCCTCTATATTTGTAGGACTATTTTTGAGGGAGTTAATTAGTCGAGTGTAATTGAACCTGCTAAAATCTAACTACCTTGAGCTAGGAGAACTCCACCGGTAGTACTAACAATGGATGATAACCATCCAAATCAATGATTTCTCAGCTGTAATTGAGAAAACATGTGCTTCAACTGTAATTTACTTGTTTTATGGTGGATGACAAACCTACCATATGATCATCCCATTTTATGTACTTCAATGGGCAATCCAGGAAACCACCTTTAGTAGAGAAGGAATTCGTGCGATGCTTTTGATGCACAACCTCAATGCCTTTTATATTTTTTTTCTAATTTAAGCATGTTTTCCATTCATTTGTATAGAAGTATTGTATTATATTCCTTAATATAATAAGCTCAAACTTGTTAACCCTGAGGTGTCGTTTAGTATATTTCTCTTTATAGGTTGTTTTATATGGTGATGACTACCTTTTTAGTGTCCCTGGAGGCTCACACCTTGAGTGTAGTCGTTTGTTTAGCCTACTTGAGTAGAGCCTAGTTAGTATGTGTTGAGTTTTTATAATGAATGATAAAAAATTTTACAATTCATTTTGTTTATTTTGGTGTGCTGTTGAAGTCTTCTGTATTTGCAAATTAAAACATGACTCTTGGCCTCTTGAGACTTTTTCATACCTCTTTACATAGAGGAGGGATCCCTATAATCTTACTCAACTAAGCGTCTAATTTTGGATGTCTCCTAGATACTTTAGCATATAGAATAAGAGTGATTACTCCTTTAATAGTTGATTTTGACTCAATGGACCATTCTCGAGTATAGTTAAAACAATAATTTTACTCAAGACAAATTTTAGTTGTGCATCTCATTTAAAAATCTTGTGCCAATATGGTGTTTTTGAATTTTCTGATAATTAGACCATGTAGTTTTTGTTATTATCCTTCCAAGGGGGGACATGAGTTGGTCACTTACATCAATGAAAATAAGTCTCGAGTTGTCACGACTCAAACCAGGGCCTAGCTATGACGGGTATCTCAAGTCCTACATGGAACAAAGATCACCACCTTTAGCAAACCGAACCAACACAGCATCCTCAAATGTAGGATGAATTCCGAACATATTAAAAGATAAATCATAATAAAACTAATGATAATTCTTGACATGTCTATACCAACCACAGGTAACCGGACAACCGTCCATCGCCCAACAATCAACCAAACCACCCAAGTCCACAGTAATCCAACAAAATTCTACAAAACCGAAGGTTAATAAAATTTTAGGACATTCCCTCGACAATGGACGAAAAAACTATCCAAAATATAGTAAAACAATTACAAGGAAACCTCAACATTAAATGGGGACTTCCAAAGGATGGAAGCTCACCACTTCAATCTGACTCGCTAGCTTATCCCAAATTCAAGTCACTGTGCAGGAGATGTTGAAGTATGGCAAGTACCTGCATCGCGTGGGGATACAGAGTCTGAACACGGTTAGTGGTTGGAGCGCTAGCAAGTAACTCAAGGATAAAGGAAAAAAATAATGCCACGATATTAGTACAAAACCAATACAGCATTCAATTCATGATATCATATGAAGTACATATATATATATATATATATAATACCACATGTTGGGGTTGGAGGAAGGCTTAGAATGAACTTCAAAAATCTTAACCTGGATTGTGTAGAATAACCGTAAAAAAATAACGCAGCCATGGGCTACATAGGCCCAACTCTGCCCTAGTTGGAAGGGCCTCAGTGCATGCCTTTATAGAGGGGTCGATCCTCCAGGCATAGTCAAGGTGAATTGAGCACCAATGTATACAATATAGGGGAATCGAACCTCCCATTCATATATTCAATATGGGGGACTCTAACCTCCTGGTCATTTAGACACTCACATTGGCTAGCAGGGTTTTCAGTGTTAGTCCTTCAAACCTCCACTTTCTTGGCCCGACTACACACCCCGCTCTTAAGTCCAATTATAAGATTTAACATGCATCGAAATTTACTAACCCATTATACATATATAGGCACACCGTTGGTATCGTCATACTAACTCCACTTGTAAGATACATTATGCTATAACAACAATTTTAGCATTTTGGACTCGAACCCATTGTCTAGACAAGGACAACAAGTTAATTTAACATTTGGGACTTGAACCCATTCATCCAACCAAACCCCAAGGTTTCAATTCAATTCAGTATATAACCACCAAGGCCTTTACAAATTCATTCATCAATTATTATCATTCTTATGCCAATACCTTAGTTCAAAAACACAATTCAACTTGTGACAATATCATTCTCATTAACAATTTCACAAATAGGTTGAGGGCATGCCATTATCAAAGCCAAAATCATCAAATTTGGGGTTCAACCATAAACCCTCAATTAAATCACCATTCCCATGCACCCACATGTGCAAAACCATAATTAAAACATGCGTAATTACAATTTAAACCATATAAAATAATATTCAATGATATGCATTCAAACTCCTCAACCTTGGTTTTAAAACTACCATTAATGATTCATGAACAATACCTTAAACATATGCTTTTAGTAAACTAATAATGAGGGAAGAATTACATACCTGAACTACGAAGATTAAAAGAGAGAAATTGACTCTTGAACCATTAGATGGCCACTTTGGAGAAACCTTAACCAATTTTGCTTAAGAGAATTTTGAGAGAGTAAAAAGGATGTTTTGATCTTGTAAAGTGTAGAATGAATGCACCAAGGTGTTTTAGGTACGTGCTGCCTTAAGGGTTTTAAATGGGAAATATCCAAAGTACCCCCAACTAAAAACTGTAAAAAGGTCATCCTAGGTTACGAGTCGACCCATCGACTCGTCACCATATCATATGACTCATAGACGTGAGTCGTATCCTAAATAGTGAGTTGGACACCCATACACTATCCATCTTATAACTCCATGATCCTACTCGTGACCTGATCATATGACTTGCATGGTCTAGTCGTATCCAAGATAGAACCCAAAGGGATTAGACACTGGACAACATACGACTCAACCTTACTACTCATAACATAGTCTTACGACTTGTAGTGAGTCACTCGTATTCAGAGTAGAACTTAGCCAATTCTGCACTATTTTGGTTATGACATGGATCCCTAGACCCGTTACCACACTATATGACTCGTATGATGAGTCGTTAACAGTGCAGTGAGCTCAAATCCCAAGGATTTCCTAGGACCAAAATTTGGGGCATTTCAGTCCCCCCGAGGATCATTCATCATAGAATGATAGGAAAAGGTATTGACTAATTCAATTAAACCCTAAACATTTATACTCTTACCTTTAACTAAGTTAAAAAACAAAGATGCCAAGAAAATAAATCTTTTCTTTTACAAAGTCAGAAAGCAAAGATGTCAAGCATAACACATACCTTATACACGGTTTTTCAGAGCAGGAAACAGGAATGGATACTTGGACTTCATGTCCTTTTTAGCTTCCCAAGTAACTTTCTCAAACTTTTGATTCCGACATAAGACCTTTACCAAAGTCACGTCCTTTATTCGCAACCGCCGAACTTGTCGATCCAAGATCCTCACCAAGACCTCTTCATAGGACAAAGAATCCAAAATAACAATGTTCTCAATGGGAACACCCAATGAAGGATCACCCATACATTTCTGCAACATGAACACATGGAATACCAGACGAATAGAAATCATGCTGGAGGGAAAATACAACTTATATGCAATATTACTAACTCTTCACAGAACCAAGTATGGTCCAACATATCTGGGACTGAGATCTCCTTCTTTCTAAACTTTATTATTCTTTTTATGAAAGACACCTTGAAGAACACCCGATCTCTAACCTCAAACTCTAACTCTCTTTGTCTTATGTCCGCATAGTACTTTTGGTGACTTTTGGCGTTCTTAACCTTATCCTGGATCAGCTTCACCTTTTTCATTGCTTGGTGAATAAAATCCGAGCTGAACATCCCTAACCTTAAACCACCCGATAGAGGATCTACACATAATATTATACAATGCCTCAAACAGAGCCATACCAATAATAGAATGGTAACTATTGTTATAGGCAAATACAATGAGAGGCAAGTGGTCGGACCAACTACTCCCAAAGTTGATTACATAATCTCGCCGCATGTCTTCCAAATTTTGAATGGTTCTTTCTGCTTGCCCATCCGTTTGTGGGTGAAAGGCGGTGCTAAGGCTCACTTTAGTCCCCAAACCACATTGAAATAAGCACCAAAATTGTAATGAGAACTGAGTACCATGATCCAAAATAATCAAGACAGGTACGCCATGTAGCTTTACAACCTCATGAAGAAATAACATTGCATAGTCCTTAGCAGAATAACTAATCCTAACTAGTAAGAAGCGAACAAACTTAGTCATCCTATCCACGATGACACAAATGGAGTCACACTGATTCTACGACTGCAGAGCGCAGGCAATGAAATCCAAATTAATTATCTCCCATTTCCACACCAGCAGTTCAATCTCTTGCAGTATCCCACCGGGCCTCATATGGTCATCATTACTTGTTGACACACCATACACTTAGACACAAAGTTGGATACATCCCACTTTATGTTATTCCATAATATATATCCTTGAGATCATGATACATCTTTGTTGAATCGAGATGAATCATGCACCGTGATTCATGGGCCTTGACAAACATCCTACCTTGAAACCCATTGACATCGGGAACACACAACCTCTCTTAGTACCTCAATGTACTATGACTACCGATCTCAAAGGCCATCAACTTTTGCTTACCCATATCATTTGTGATCTTCATCAAGAGAGGGTCTAATACCTATTTCTACTTTATTTTAGAAGCAAGAGATGATTGTGCCACATGTTGCATAAACACACCACAATCCTTAGAGTCCAAGAGATGAAATCAAAGGTTAGACAAATAGTGAATATCCTTCACCAATTTCCGTTTATCATTATCTACATGTAACGATCTACCTCATTGAAAACCTACAAAGAGCATCAGCAACCACGTTAGCTTTACCTAGATGTTAGTGAAGGCTCATGTCATAATCCTTGAGCAACTCAAGCCACCACCTTTTCCTGAGATTAAGCTCTTTCTAGGTGAACATGTACAACAGGCTATGATGATCAGAGAAGATATCAACATGGACCCTATACCAATAGTGATGCCAGATTTTAAGTCTTGAGTCAGATAGTTCTTCTCATGAACCTTTAACTATCTAGAGTCATAAGCAACCATCTTGTTATGCTGCATTAGCACACAACTAATTACCACTCAGTACGCATCACAATAGACGATAAGCACTCGGTGTCTTCAAGCATAGTCAAGAGCAGAGCTGAAGTCAACTTATCTTTCAGCTTCTTAAAGCTACCTTCACTAGAATCAGACTAAAAGAACTTCACCTTCTTCTGAGTCAACTTGGTCAATGGGGCAGCAATAGAAGAGAAATATTCCACAAACCTTCTATAGTAACCTGCTGAACCCAAGAAGCTCCAGATATCAGTTGGAGTCATGGGTCTCGCCACTTCTTAACCACCACAACCTTTTGAGGATCCACCATGATCCCCTCACTAGACAAAACATAACCCAGATAAGTCACAACATTTAACTAGAACTCATATTTAGAGAACTTAGCATACAACTGATAATCTTTTAAGGTCTACGACACAAGAAGGAGGTGATTGGCATTATCCTCCTTACACTTAGAGTACACTAAGTTGTCATCAATAAAGACAATCAGGAATGAATATAGAAACTGATGAAAGACCCTATTCATTAATTCTGTGAATATGTCAGGGGCATTAGTCAAGCCAAATAACATCACTAAGAACTCAAAATGCTCATACCAGGTATGAAAAGTTGTCTTAGGGATACCCACCTCCCTAATCTTTAACTAATGAAATCCAAACCAAAGATCAATCTTAGAAAAGAATTTGGCACCCAGAAGCTAATCAAAGAGATTATTAATGTTTGGAAGTGGATACTTATTCCTTAGCATCACCTTGTTCAACTGTCGATAATCAATGCACATATGAAGAAAACCATTTTTATTCAATACGAAAAAGATAGTGCACCCCAGAAAGACACATTAGGACAGATAAAACCATTGTCTAAGAGGTCTTTCAATTGTTCTTTGAGTTTTTTCAACTCAACTGGAGACATTCTATATGGGGGAATAGAAATAGGACGAGTGTTCAGAATAAGATCAATTCCAAAATCTATTTCCCTATCGAGAGGGACACCAGGTAAATCATCAAGGAAAACTAAGAAATTTATTTACCATAGGAACCGAATGTAAAGAAGGGCTCTCTGAGTTAGAGTCTTTAACCCAGACAAAATAATATAGACAACCCTTGGAGATTAACTTTTAGGCTCTAAGGTATGATATATAACTTTCCTTAGGCACTAGGGAACTTTCCTCCCATTTAAAAATTGGCTCATTAAGGAATTTAAATATAACCTTACAGGTCCGACAGTCTATATAATTATAGCATGAGTGCAACCAATCCATCCCCAATATGACAGCAAAATCAGCCATGTCTTATTCAAACAGATCCACCAAAGTCTCCCAACCACTCACAAATACCACACAACCCCTATAGACTCTTCTAGTAATCACAGAGTCACCCACTGGGTAGAAATAGAATAAGGGTCTGATATACTCTTAGGACGAAACCAAAATACGCAGCCACAAATGGAGTCACATAAGAGAGAGTGGACCCTTGTTGACACCTAATTTTGGCTCTTCAAACTTAAAATTAATACATTTAGGCTCCCTAGTCATTAAATGGCACAATATGCAGTTTTTCACATATTTTTTTGTAATTTTTAATAAATTATTAATAATCATCATTAGTTTAGAATTTGTTTACTCATTTCTTGTCATATTTAATTTTGAAATAATTTATTAATAATTATCTTTAATTTTGTAAATTTTAGAATTTTTATCAGTTTATTATTATTTTAATATTTTTGCACAATATTTTGAATACATGCACAACAAAACACTATAATTTTTTATGCACAGTATAATTTTAATTATTTATAGAATAATATATTTTTTTAAGATAATTATATTTTTTATTTTTTGTTTATATTATTCTATAATTATACATCAACATTCATTTTATATGACATGCAAATGTGAGTCAGTTTAATTATTTTAATATGCAGAACAAAAATCAGTCAAGTCAACATTATGTCAACTTTTTAAAAGATAGACATTTGAGTTGATGGGTTGATATTTTTTTTGGTTAATAGTAATATACTATTGATTAATAGTAATATACTATTTAATGGTTAAAAAGGTAATTTTTTTATTTTATTGAATAAAATATGGGTTTCTTTTTATTATAAAAGAGGGGTTATTTTCTACTCAGACACAATGCACATAATACAACACAACTCATGTAGAAATCTCACCTCTCTCTATAATCTCTTTCTTTATCTCTCTAAACTGCCACCGTTGGAGCAGTCCATCGGATGGTTGACTCCCCTTTCTTTTCTCCCTCTCCAGTTGTACTGCCCACTACTATAGCCCATCGGAGGTCCAACCACCTATACACCTCTCCACGTGTCGCCCTTTCTCTCTCTATTGTACTATTTGTCAAAAAAAAGAGTCAAATCTTGCCAAAAAACTTTGGCAGCCACTAACATCAACAATCAACCATCACTGGAGCTCCACCGACGAGCAACCCAACAAAATATAACTCTACTGCCCCTTTTCTTTTCTCTCTTTACAGCCACCACACCACCTCCATCTTTACTGCTCCACCATTGCCCGTCAAAAAATGAAACAAATCTATTCTATTTTTATTTTCTCGGCATTACTCTACGCGATCTCCATTAAAGCGACGCCGCTATGCTGCTGCCCTTGCTATTTTTGGGGTCATTTATTTTTTTTTATAATTTTATTAATATGATAAATTTGTACAGAGTTGATTGTATCTCGATGAAATACTATTTTTCCAAAACTTCATCATCATTTTTATTTACCTTGGTGATGGATGTGTTGACGCGAAATATACAAAGGGAGGTATTTTGGTGTATACTTTTTGCGAATGATGTAGTTTTTGATTGATGAGTTATGCCGAGGTATCAATGATAAGTTGGAGGTTTGGAGACAAACCCTGAAATCTAAAAGATTCAGGTTGAGTAGGACCAAGATGAAGTACTTGGAGTGTAAGTTTAGTGACTCGAGGTAAGTGGACGATGTGGTAGTGAAGTTGGAGTCGTAGACAGTTTGTAAGAGGGATAGTTTTATGTATCTAGGGTCTATGATCTAGGGGAATAGAGAGATTGATGAGGATGTCTCTCACCGTATTGGGGTAGGTTGGATGAAATAGAGGCTAGCCTCGAGAATTTTATGCAACAAGAAGGTGACTCTCAAGCTTAAGGGTAAATTCTATAGAGATGCTATCTAGTTGGGTATGTTATATGGGGCGGAGTGTTTGCCTATTAAGAATTCTTACGTCCAAAAGATGAAGGTGGAAGAAATAAGAATGTTGCATTAGATGTGCAGATTTACGAGGGCTGACAAGGTGAGGAATGAGATTATTCGAGAAAAGGTGGGAGTGGCTTCAATGGAGGATAAGTTGCAGAAGATAAGGTTGAGATGGTTTGCCCACGTGGTGAGAAGAGGCACAGATGCCCTAGTTCGTAGGTGTGAGAGGTTGGCATTGGAGGGTTTCAAGCGAGGTAGGGGTAGATCGAAGATATACTGGAGAGGAGTGATTAGACGTAACATAGAGAAGTTACAGCTTACTAAGGACATGACCCTCGATAAAAAGGTTTGGAGGAAGATTACTAAGTTAGAGGGCTAAGGTGTGTGGTCGAGTCATAGTCTGTAAGTAGGAGGGTTAGGCGTAGCTTGGTTGGTAGTTCTAGATTTGGAGGGGGGTCTTTGGTTGGGTAATTGCACTTCTTTTTTGTGGATGATGTTTCTTTGTTATTTTTCCATTTTGCTTGCCTTTTAGTCTACAGTCCTTCGTCTTGAACTGGGGGTCTATCGAAAACAACCTCTCTACTCCCTCGGGGTAGTGGTATGGACTGCGTACATTTTACCCTCCCCAGATCCACTATGGGGGAATATACTGGGTTTATTGTTGTTGTTGTTGTTGTTGTTTGTACATAATTTACAATTGTTTATTTTCTATTGAATTGTTGGACTGATTTGGCTATGTTTAATTTTTGGTGATCTCGTTCAATTTTTGGATGATTGTTGCTAATTTTTTCTACTATTGGACTGCCATTTTATAATATTTTGTTAACTTTATGTTGATCCTTGCTGAAAATTTTACTCTCGTTGCTGGATTTATTTCGATCGATTTGCTACTGTTTCACACTATGGAAACTGATTTTTAATGACTTGATCCTTCATATTTATTTACACTGATAATAGACATATACTATGACACTTGGCCAATGAAATTATCTCTTCGTCGGGATATTTGAGGCCACCCCATTACAAAAGACAAACTTTATTTTATCAAAGTTATTATTTTATATTACGGATCAACACCTGGCTGATGGAGAAATTCTCCATCGATTTTCTAGGCCTCCACAAATAAAAAGACGGATATTATTATACAAATACGTAGTAAAATAAATAAATTTGGGTGATGACAAAATTTCTATAACAAAGTAAAAATTTTTGTGATTTTTATGTCGGCCAGACGATTTAGGACGGCTAATAAATTGAGATACCACTTCGTAGCCATGACGTACCTAAAATCTGATCTGAGCCCACACTTTTAATAAAAATTCTATTTTTTATATATGCATATGCACTCATTATTTTATTTTATTTGGATAATTATTTATTTGTTACTAATCTTTCTACTGCAAGAGTTTGTACAGGTTCTCGAAAATACATATCGAAAAGGGCATTCAAGAAATGAGTGAATTTTGTATTTATATTTTCTTAATATTCTTGAAATTGTACAAAATATTAATTATAGTGAAATATTTATTTTTGGAGTGTTGTGCGGGATGCTTTTACTTACACAGTATCTATCACGCGTTTGGACAAATTTAGGTCGTTAATATTTATGTTAAAATTGATTTAAATATTTAATCGAATAATTCATACTTTTTACACTAAAGAATATTACGTAATCTTTTTCGTTAAAATGAGTTTTTCTTTTTTCAATCTTTTCTTTTCATATATGTTTTTATATAATTTCGTTTTTCTTAATACATCTCTTATACACATAATTTTATGATAAAATATGTAATTTACACATTCTTTACATATAAATTGTTTATAACATTTTAATACATGTTTTATATTTGTATTTAAAAATATTAATTTTTCTTTCATCGTTTAATAAACCTAAGTCTGGCTGGGAACCACATTTGTGGATTCTGAAGGGTGTCTAATCCGTTCCCTTCGAAATAATTTGAACCCTTACCTAGAATTTAAATTGGTTTCTTAGATTAGAATAAAGTCATACTTGTTAATAAATAAGTAGGTTTTCTATTTTTCCTTAAAAATTAGGTGGCAACTCTGTACAAAATTTAGTCTTTTAGAGCCCATAATGTCGTGCTCGTTTTGACCTTAGGTAAAAATTGGGTATGACAGTTTGGCGACTCTGCTGGAGAGAATTCAAAAGGTTCTAACCATTATAGATTTAGGTAAATATTTACATTTTTATACATTCTTATTGTCTTGATTTATCTTGTTTTTGTGGCAAAAATTATTTATTTGTTAATATTTTGTATAGATTGTTTATTTATTTATCGCTTTATATAAATTGGTATTTCGTTCATATTTCTTTCATTTCGAAAAATTAACACTCACACACATTGTACACGCGGATTGTACATTGTACTTTCCCAAAAAAATTCAAATAACCTTATTTTAGAGAGTTGGTGTATACGTGGGATGAACGGAAGTTTTTATGCCATAGAAATACGTGCCTTCGCATATAGGAAATCCAAGTCCATGTATACCCACTCTTAGTTAGCATAGGATAAGAACTAAAACAACACCTTTTAGGTAAATATATATTAGTCAATTTTGTTCAAGTGTCCGAAGGGTTCATGACCCAAGTGATACAAAATTATTTTTTTATACATATTTGAAGAATTATTGCGTTTATACATATTTATTTGCTCTAAATTGATTATTCTTTAGTGGGAAGGTGTAATCTAACATTTGTTTTGCACGGCAGATCAATTAAAAAATGCACCTTAGCAACATAGCCATTAGACTCGTATAGGTTTAAACTACGTTTTGACCTGATTCTTGTCCTGAAAAGTTACGTAGGCAACCCTACATTAGGGTTCGGTCTCTTCACTATTTTAGAATAATTTATCCTGTATTCAAAACTGGAGCAAATATTCCTAAACAGTTCAAAGATGCTCATTAATGGACTTCAAGAGTGCAAATCAATAGCTCCTCAAAAACCAAATCTCATTGACATTAGTGCCTAACCGGCCTACCTTCAGATCCTCACCTGATTTTCATGCAAGAATACCTAGCTTCTTTGTTTCAACATTGTAAACCATTAAATTTATAGCGTATCGATCCTCACTTTCAAAAGCAATGTTTCAATATTTTTTCAGTTATAATAATTCTGCCAACTGTGGAGAAATGATGTCACAATTCCTTCAATGTCTGACTTTTTCAATCTTGTCGGCATACTGAAGTTGTGTCAAAGCTCTCCCAATACTTAACATCCATCCTCTCAATCGTCTGATCGAAACAATTTAGATGTTATAAGAAATTCTTTCCTAATCGTCTTTCATATTATTTTCAAGCATGACCATCATTTTTTTTACAATCATACATGGTATATACAAATTCACAAATTTTCCTGAACTACGCAGGCCTGATTCTTGTTTTCATGAGATACGTAGCCAACCCTTATTTTGGGCTCGGTTCTTTTTTTTTAAAAGTAAAAAATAATTTTGACTTGATTGATACCAATACAGTTAGGAGTGTTCATGAGAAAGAACAAACTGGTATGATGTAAAGGACCAATTTCATGGTAGACCATAGATTTTTTTTGTACCTTTTACCACACCTTAGTAACGCTTAAAAAAATTTTCTCTTGCATGCATCTAAGATAAGAACAAAGCTAACCTCATCGTTTCATGTGCAATGTGTGGTGAGATTTAGTTTAATTCCTTACATTGCATATTGATCTAGATCTTGACCTTAATGTCTGTTGAGGGGAAATTCTGAGTTACACTTTGCTAGGAAAGGACCGTAGGCCTTCTTTGACCAGATTGAGCCTTTCATAGCCCACTAAATAACATTAATCCCTAGCATTCCCTTTTTTTAGCCTAAAACATTTTCTTCGGACAACCACATCTGAGTCTATACCTTTTTGAGTGCTTACATACACTATCCCTCTTTTGTCCCTACCTCCTTGAGCGTACTAAATACATACAAATTGCGGATGATGATTTAGGATAAAAAATGTAAAATGCAAAAGATATATTGTCCCAGATAAAAAAATAAAAAAACCACATCTGTGGAGGTAAAACCCCATAAAAATGAAAAAAAACATAACAAAAAAATAGTTTGTTAAAAAAAGGGGGTAAAAACTCCAACATAAGGTTCAAAAGAAGTCGAAGCAAATACAAAACGAGGGGCAACAATGCACAACAAAGAAGATCACGCGTCAAAGCGCAACAAATGTCAAAATCACAAATACAATGCAATGCTCATTGAGAATTTAGTCACTTTTGTCTTAAATATCATTCTACCCATTCCCAAGCCTACATTACAAGCCAATAGTAAGTCCTACAAGATTCTATTCCAATTTTTCTCGCATTAGTGGATACTTACATGAAGATCAAGCCTATGGTATCGCAATTGCATACACTAAATTTCATTTTGAGTGTGAGCTTTTTTTAGACATCCCCATATTCAAAAGAAAATTATTCAAATATATGCGAAATAGAACTTTCTTTCAGGAGAGGGAACTTAAAACATGAGACTAAGCATAGCGCAAAATCTCTGTTTAGAGAAAGATGAACAAATCTTATCGATACTTAGGTATGTCTGAGGTACCATCTGAAACTATAGGAATTACCTTGAAGTTAATCTCGGTTAGCTGGGAAAGAGATGGAAGAATTCTTATGCACACTGCTAATTTCGGTACCAACTGAAGTCAAGACATAGTCATGTCTTCTTCATCTTTCAGCAATTTTTATTAAGAGAATAAAAATAAAAATTCTTTTTTTTCAAGACACCCACTTTCACTTACGAGCATTTTTCTTGCCTTTCATTCAAGGTGCTCACTTTCACATACATGCATTTTTAACCTTTTATTCAAGGCACCCAGTTTTAAATTACGGGCATTTGACTTTTCCTTTCAAGCACATACCTTTAAATATCAACATTTATTTTTCAGTCAAGCGTCCATCTTTGAGTATTTTTTCTATTCCTGCCAGTTGAGAGGCTATAGATTTTAGTTACCTTACTAGTTAAGGGCCTCAGTCTTTGTTGACAATCAAAAACAACAATCAACATCAGTTCTCGTAAGCAATCAGAGATGTCATGCATCTTTTCAATCCGCAATAGAAAAATCATTTTTTTAGTTTCCAGCAATATCGTTTTTAAGTTTCCTTAGAACAAGATAATGTCAGCATAAACAATACACTAGAGAAAATTTTGAAAGTCGCTTCAAATTTTATTTTATTTTCTTATTTCAAACTATATTGACCTGATTCTCGAGACACTCGAGATATGTAGGAAACTCTACGTAGAGTTTGGTCATCGCAACCCTATAATCATTCTTTCTCCCCAGCAAGTACACAATCTTATATTTTTCAGCATCTCAAATCTCGATATTGGGGCGATTTAAAAATCAGTATCGAGAATATATGAACACTTTCATTTTCAAATAATTCTTTTCTCAATAGTCATTTTTATAGTGATTTTTCAACCCTAAAGTAGAAAAATTGGGTATGACAGTTTGGGAACTCTGCTGGGGATTTACTATTGATTAATAGTAATATACTATTTAATGGTTAAAAAGGTAATTCTTTATTTTTTTGGAATAAAATATGGTTCCTTTTTATTCTAAAGGGGATGGGGTTATTTTTTACTCAGACAGAATACACACACTACATGTACAACTCACGTACATATCTAACATAAGAGAGAGTGGACCCCATACCAAGTAAAAAGTACACATCATGGGAAAAGAGTTTCAATATACTAGTAACAACATCCGGAGATGCCTCAGACTCCTGTTGAGTAGTGAGGGCATAAAGGCAATTCTGACCAGTGCCGCAGACAGAAGTGGCACCCTTTAGTGCAGGAGATGATGAAGAGGAAATAGGAACCTTATTTTCCCAGAAGAAACTCAAGAGGGACAATCTCACTGTATATGTTTGATATGACCATACGTAAAACATCTCTTCCTCCTCTTCTCGCACTACCATAGTGGTGTTGACCATAAAAATCTACAGGAGGGGCAGGATGGTGCTAACAAGGCCCTACTGGCCTGTGATTGGGCAACCTGTGCCCTATAAGCATCACTACCTTGAAAACATCGGTCACCAAAAAAATTGGAGTAGGGAGCACTAGCCATCAAATATGGGTTAGGACTTCCATATTTCTTCTTCTTAGACCACATTCCACTCTGTTCCTGGCCTTCACTCTATTTTGCATACTAGAATTTCTTACTCTGCCTCTCACCAATCTCAGCTTGTTTTTTTCTCCTCTTTGACCTACTGCATATAAACCTCAAGTTGAGAAATGTCCATATCCTTGTTTAACAAGGAAACCTTACTCTCAAGAATCAACCCACGGGATAATCCATAAGCAAACTTATGCATTCTAGCCCTCATGCTAGACACCAACTTAGGAGCATACCTAGACAACTGATAAAACTTCAAGGCATACTCTTTGACTGTCATTCTTCCTTATTTCAAGTTAAAAAATTCTTCTACCTTCACCTTCCTCAACTCCTGAGGAAAGAAGCGGTCGAGAAAAACACCAGAGAAATCATCCCACAAGGCAGAACCAACATCTTTGCCTCTCAACTATTCCCTCTTTTCATACCACTAGTACAACACATCCTTTAATTAATAGGCAGTGAACTCCACACCTTTAATCTCTAAAGCATGCATACTTGGAATATCTTCTCTATCTTATCAATGAAATTTTGAGGATCCTTCTCAACCTTAGCACCAATAAATATCAAAGGATGCAACCTCATAAATTGGCCAAATTTAGTAGCCTCATATGAAACCATTGCACCATTAATGGAGAATTAGAACTCAGCATCAGTAACCTCCCCTTAAGGCATAGCTCGATTTCAAAGTCATGCCATCCCGTTCAGGGTTGTGAAGGCTTTATTGCTAAAGCAAACCATCCTTATGGATGTGTAGCTCAGTTGTAGAAAAGCTATGGTATGTTGATTAAAATATTTGATTTGATATGGCTTGCCATCTATATAGACATAAATTGCCTGTCATGTTGGAAAGGTTAGACTCTATGTCTGTGGTATCGACAAAAGCTTTGATTTCATATGGCGTGCTTCCTACATGGTCGTGAAATCGCCTTTCATGTTGGAAAGTTTTGAGCTCTATTGCTAGCCGTTGCTATCGCTGGAAGTCCTCCATGACCTGTTGTCTCCCCACCTATTTGGTATCAAAGACATCCCCACTCCCAGAGGGAGAGAGAAAGCAGGAGTTTGCATCCACTTCTGCTGAATGAAAAACACATGAGCCAACTTTACATTTTTATTTTTAGTTTTACCTTTTTATTTACTTTGTCGTAGCTGTTAATCTAAGATCCATCCTTAGTTTTTGATTCCTAGTTTTACTACTAATTTCCTGTACATAATCGAGTCAATTTCTTTTCTTAGATTTTAGAACAAATATTTATTGTGTCTTGCCCCTAGATCTTTAGCACAAATATATAAAGTCAGTCCATAAAAATACAAAAAGATTTTTATTGAGTCTTTTCCATAGATCTTTAGAACCAATACATCGAGTCCTTACTGTCTAGAAAAACACAAAAATATGTCTATCTCAGAGTCTTCACCATATACGTCTTCTATGACAAGTATATGTAGATTTTTTGAAACATTACACGTGTCTCCAACCATAAACAAAACTCTGTCAAGCAAGAAAGACTATCTCTATGAGGTAGATGCATTGTCGAAAAAACAAAACATGTCTTCTACATATCTACCCATACCAAACCCATATTCTGCCTTTGCCAAAAAAAAGTGTAATTGAGAGTTGCAGATTGATTCCTTGTATTAACAAAAACTAGAAGGAGTTAAGGAATACTTTGATGGAACAATACTTGATCAGTATATCCTTACGACTCCAGTAGAATAGTTCATCACTCTGTAGATGCCAAAGGATTTCCCACAGCAGTGGAAGAGGTATAACTTTACCCATATCCATTTTGGTGTTATTCAAATTTCCTTGGCACATTAAGGAAGAAAGGGATAACCGATAAAGGCATGCCTTTTCCTTCTTAATACTAGATTCGGAGAGTACAAATGTGTGAACTTGGGCACTTTGGAAATCACACTGGACTCAGAGATATCCGTTGCTACCATGTTTCCCGATTTCAATATCTCTCTCTGAGCCATATCTCAGAAAAGCAATGAGGCTTCAATTCCAGATTCTTGAAGCCCCACTGGACTATAGCCCTACACAAACAACCTTACACCACCAGATACTTTTCCAAGTCCAGAACCACAAAATAAACCTATCTCTTTTAGTTGGCCACTACTCATTGTCCTTAACCATAGATTCCACCAAAGGAACAACCTAGTGTATTCAAATCATAAAAGATGTCTCCAAGGAATAAATCCTCACAATTCTTCCAAAGTCATGGATCAGAAGTGATGAGATAATGAGAGTTCATCCTCAACAACTCTGAACACTAAAACCTATATTCGCTAGCAGACGTTACAAAGCATCTCTCTCCATTCATATGTCTACCCTTGCTGATACCTTTTCGGATGCAAAGGAATCCAAATCAGGAAAATATGTTAAGGCTATCTCACTAGTGCCATGAATGGACAGGACTAGATATAAAAATTTTGTCAAGATAGGCATACTGTATACTGGTTTAAAGACCCATTTACGAAACACTGCCTATGGGATATTGACTGTCACAGTGAAAAATGCTAAGAGGACTGGTTGAATGATTCAAATAAAGAGGAAGATGAGCTAGAATGGGATGAGTATTATGGAATACAAAAAACCCATTACCAAAGGACTTTAGATGAAGGAGAAATCAAATATCCATTCGAAGTATCCTACAGACCCCAGGAATGGCCACCATACCTACTCCATTCTAAAACTCCAATATTTATGATATTAGAAACTACCTTCTGTCCGATAACATACCTTCACACCAAACTACTCATCTAGAAGGAATAACAAAAACCATGCTACAAAGTTGCCCTATGTTATTCCATCTGTCAGATAAAAGGAGCCATCAAGTTGTCCAGTATCAACTCAATATGCCGTACTTATCAAAGCATTGGAAAGCAGGCTACAGGCTATCTAGTATGAGAAATGCCCGCTGCAATCCTCAATACTGCATTTTCTTGAATAACAACAAAAAGAAATAGCCTCATTAGAAGAACAGATCCATCTCCTAAAATACGACTGTGATAAACTCTAATATACCAAAGAAATCACTGTATTTCCCAAAAAATATCCTTCTCAAGGATCCGGATAACCCTTTTCCACCTCCTGACCTCATTATTCCATACCCACACTATATACTCCAGCACTAAGAGATGAACAAGAGGAGTTTGATATTGCCAAATTTGTATGGGAAAGGAAAAATCCCATGAAAGCCCAAAATAAAGACAATATGGAATAGGATCAGGTCAAAAGGATGAAGTATTCAGGATAGGCTCTGCATCATGCCGAAAGAATGATCCCAAGGCATACTACACCAAGATAGAATCTTATAGTCTCAGAAAATGACTTAGAGGTCCAAAGTGTAGAACCACAAAGTAAAGAGAAATCTGATGAAGCATGGGAGTCCATCAGAAATCATCTTCTCAACAATACAATGTTATCTCTGGATAATATTACAAAGGAAAACTTGATTATCCCAGATCAGGAGATCTCAGTCTGATATTGCAGATCATGGAAATACCACTCCTCAGTAAGTTAAGAAGCATAACCCATAAAAGGATTTTCTGAAATTGTTTAATGGTTTGTATTGCTTGGAAACTGAAAAGAATCCAAAACACTCATCTGCTACTGACCCTGTGGATATATGTTCTAAAACTAGTGATATGTAGGATGAGGAAAACGCATCTGTTAATGCTCCAACACATACCAGTAAAGTTGATGTTGCTGATGTCGAATCCTCAATTGAATCTCGAGAAGAAGGCTATCCAGCAATATACATGAACCACTCTAGGGAACTAGAAGTCTCTGAAGTGGCCAATGACCAAGACGGAATGACAGACGATCCAGTCCCAGAAAGAAGGCCAGATCCATGTACACCAGCAAATAAAATCGTATGAACCATAGTTTACACCTTTACTCTCGATGACATAAATATCTCAGCCTATCCCCAGAGGATCTAGGCTAAATGGGAGAAATACGTGATGCTCTCAGAATTTCTATCTAGATTCTCCAACATACCTAGAGACTAGTGGAACACTCTTGCAATTTCTAATAAAAACACCTATCTGATGTCCCAACATTTTTCCCTCAACAGTAAGATCCTACATGAGGTATTCTGCAGAGACGTAGGCCAGAGATAAAAAAATCTCTGGTGATAGCTCTTGGAGATAAAGTGCCTATATTTTGATATCAATATCATTAATATCCACTTTTAGAAGATGGTGAAGATATACTTTGAGTTAGGCAGAGACCCCAGCCTAAAGAAAGCCTTCGTATCATCACTGCCAAAGATTCTAGCAGGCCACATGATGGCGATTGTGGAGGAGAAGTTCAAATCCATAACTGTCCCACAGATAGGCTACATTCAATAGGCCATCTTCCAAGCTCTTGATAGCATATGTATAAAGAGTTATGTACTAAACTAGATTGTCCTGAATAATCTAACCCTCGATTGAGCCTGCATCAAGAAAAAAATTGTCACCAAGTCCAGCTGCTCATGCCCACATCGTAAGATGAGATAAAAAAGGCAGCTGCTATTTAGGAGGTTTAAACTTCCAAAACTCCCGATGATAGGAGAATTACTATTCCATGAACCATGTATTTCAGGCGAAGAAGCCCAGCAAGTTACAAAAAGAAGGATAGTGGCTGCTTCATCTGTAGAAAGCCTGGCGACTTTGCTAGAAATAGTCCTCAAGCCAGGAAGTTAAAGGACTCTTTCCACATCTTTAAAGAAATAGCTGATCACGTGGGAATCTATCTCAGCAAAGAGGAAAACCTTGTATCGATCTTCTCACTAGAAGAAGAACTGATGGAGGACACTCTCTTCTCTATAGACTTATAAGAAAAATCAAGAGACATCTATGTCGATGATCTCTACCTGATGTCCAGCAACAGAAAGGATAACCAGCACTAGGCTAGTCAAATCCTCATGCTCAACACGACAGGATTATAATCTTCTGGATTAACAGAATACCCTCTAGATCTATTTAACCAATACATGGATCCCTTTAATCCATCTATCCTCTAAGAATGAAGAACCTTCTATGAGCTTCAATTGTTCAGAATGTATAGTGGATCCATCCAGAAGCCGTTCGGAGTGCACCCAGAATATCCTTTCTGCCATGTGTTCATAGCGCTAGACAATGAATTCACGCAAGAACTCCTATAGATATTTTGGTATCTGAGCCACCAACACTACATTCTCACGGAGTTTAAGTATGATGCCTTTAGGTATTTGATCGAATCCAAACAACTCTGAAGAGATTTATGTTATGGTTCAAGCCACGATAATACTGGATTTGATGCTTCAAAGATCCCTACAATGTACTAGTCTTCTTGCTGCATTTCCCTGTAGAAAACACAAGAAATAAAGTCTAAGCTTAGCCGTAAATTTCACTACTTTGGAAATTTCATGATTTAATACTCTTTCCTTAAGATGAATATTGTGAAGCACAGTGTTTCACTGTCCAGCAAAACAGATGTATTCCAAAGATATGGAACTACACAGATAATCATCCTCACTGGGATGAAGTTCGACGAACAGGAAAGGAATATTAGTCACTATATGAGATGACAAGAGAAAAAGCCACAAGCTCCATTAAAACCATACAGATGAAGGTTCCTTCAAAGGAATTCCAATATTCATCCAAATAAAAGGGTTATTTCACCAGATCTATAAAGAGAATCTTGGAAGGCTAAGAAAGCCTCAAGTAGAAGCACAACATAGATTGGTGGATGGAAGAAGGATACATGAGCTCATTGCTTCTAGAACCATCCCACACTGCCTAAAAGATAATGTCAAATGATATGTGCAAAAAGTTACCCTCTTCAGTGGGTTACCCTCTCTAGTGGGTTACCCTTTTCAATGGGTTATCCTTCTATCTAAATAAACCCTATTAGATGGGTTATCCTTACTAGTGGATTACCCTTATCTCAAAGGAAACCATCCTTAGTGGGTTACCCTTTCACATAGGTTTTTCATAAAGATGCTGACTCAGCTACTTTGAAGACAAGGAGATTATCCACATCTTGCAAGATGCCTGTGAAGCTACTGATGTACCTGCTTGGGAAGAATTCAATCATGACTGTATACCTCATGATCAACTTAGTTGTGAGGACTCCTCCTTTTGATGATGTGCCAAATTTTTTTGAAGTGAGGAACCCATTGATCATCGAGGATAATGCCAGAATATAGTATTGAGGCAGTTGCATTAGTGTCCATGAAGGCGATGACCTGAAGGGGCTTATCCCATCTTGATGGATATATCTTGAGTTTGACATGGGATATTTCAATCTCAGAGATCATGCTAATTACTTCCGTGATCATGTTGATCTCCTCTATCAGTTTTGCTAACTGATTGAATTCCCCTTCACTGATGGGAGATGATATCTTCTTCAGGTAGTGATTGATAATAAGGAGTTGAGGTTGGCCGTCAATGAAGAGAGATGGAATGTCCTCATACACTCACGCATCTATGTTACAAATAGATTTAGGAATGCTATCTGGATTAACATGAGGAACCTTATCTTCGATTGGGAACTTATCAACCTCCATAATTTTTTCTAAGGATTGAGCCTCCCCTTTTGCCTTCTTAAACATAGGAAATGTATTTGCCAAGTGTCCTTTGTTATGGAAGATGAAGCACATGGACTTGCCTAGATCCTTCTTTCTAGAGGATTTAGAATTTTTGCCAAACATCAGCTCTTTATCTGGCAGCGGGGCACGAGGACTTACCAGCCAGGCAGCTACTAAATAACTATCAAACTTATCAATGTGAAAGGTGGTTTCACGACCATGTAGGTGGCACACCATATGAAATAAAAGCTTCCATAAAAACCGCAGACACAGATTCTAACCTTTCCAACATGACAGGTGATTTACGTCCATATAGGTAGTAAGCCACACAAAATTAAAGCTTTTAATCGACACACTATAGCTTTCCTACAATTGAGCCATACATCCATAAGGATGGTTTACTTTAGCAACAAAGACTTCATAAACCTAAATAGGATGGCATGACTTTGAAATTGAGCTACACATCTGGATGGTTTGACTTTGTAATAAAGACTTTGCAACCCTTAGAGGGTTAACATGACTTTGCCAGTCTTAGAACAGAAGAATCCTTTGTCTCCTTAGTACAAGACTATTCTGTATATAACATAAATGGGACTTAGGGAGGCTCTCCTTGGAAAGTTGCACTCAAGCATTTGCAAAATAAAAGGAGTACTAAGGCAGACCTCAGATCTGTGTATTTTTTCTCAAATAACGAATCCATTCAGAAAGATACGGCTAGGACTAAGCCAATTTTATTTCATATACAAGGAAAGGTCTCAGACGTCTATGTTACATGGACGAAGCCAAATTTTTTTCACATTTATCAAAAGTATCTTCGGAGTTCCATATTGAAATTGTAACAAATACCTCACCGAAGAATTATAGATAGGGAGGCAACGGGGCATAGAGGACTGCCGGCGAGAGTAGTTAGGCGGCTATCAATAGACTGAAAAACTTTCCAACATGAAAGGCAGTTTTATCACCATATATGTGGTACACCATATGAAATCAAAGCTTCCATCGATACGACAAACAAAGAGTCTAACATTTCTAATATGGCAGGCGATTCACATCCATATAAGCAGCAAACCATATAAAATCAAAGATTCTAATTAACACAGCATAGCTTCCCTATGACTAAGATACATATCCATAAGGATGGTATACTTTAGTAACAAAGCCTTCACAACCCTAAATAAGATGGCATGACTTTGAAACTGAGCTACACATCCGGATAGTTGCCTTTGTAACAAAGACTTCACACCCCTCAAAGGGTCGGTATGACTTTTCCAGTCTTAGAACACATGAATTATTTATCTCCTTATTACAAAACTATTCCATATATGACATAAATGGGTCTTACGGTGGCTCTCCCTGGCCTATTTCCATCAAGCATCCGCAGAAAAAAAAGGAGTACTAAGGTAGATTTCAGATCTGCTTGTTCTTTCTTAGATAATGAATCAATTCTAAAATCTATGGCATGGATTATGCCAATTTCATTTCATATACATGGAAAGTACTTATATATCTACATTCACAAATGAAGTCGACTTTGTACCACAGCTTTCCTACAACTAATTACACATCTATAAGGATGGTTTTCTTTAGCAACAAAGCCTTCACGATCCTGAACTGGATGGCATGACTTTGAAATTGAGCTACACATCCGGATGGTCTACCATTTCAGACTTCGCAACCCTGAGAGAGTTTACATGACTTTTCCAGTACTAGAACACACAAATTCTTTGTCTCCTTAGTACAAGACCATTCCATATATGACATAAATATGTCTTATGATGGCTCTAAGCATATGCAGAACAAAATGAGTACTAAGTTAAACCTTAGATCTGCATGTTTTTTCTCAGATAATGAATCAATTCGAAAATTTATGCATGGACTAAGACAATTTCATTCATATACATAAAAAGACTCAGACGTCTACGTCACATGGATGAAGCTGACTTTATTTCATATTCATGAAAAGTATCTTTGGAGTTCCATGTTGAAGTTTTAACAAGTACCTTGCCAAAGTATTTCCTTACCCTACCAATCAGACCTAAAGGACCGAAGCACCCATCTTTTTTGAAGAAAGAAAGTAAGATAAAGAGAGTTTAGCCAACAAACATCTTTTTAGAAAATAAAAATACTATACAAAAGGTTTTTAGGTAGAGACAATAATAATCTCTCTGGGTAGAGAGAATGTTTCCCTCTGCGTAAAGGCCTAGGCTTACTTTTATAGGAGAATGAAGCTTTCTAGATAAGCAAGATTAAGGATTAAAAAGAAATAAAATATTATAATCTTATCCTATCAGCTAAGGGATAAGCAATATTTGTTATGACTAGATAATTATTATCCTTTTGTAAGGGATAATCTTTATCTGTTATTACTATATAAGCCTTATTTTTATTCACATTAGGCCCTACTAATATATGAGGTGCCAAATAAAAACAAAACACCTTATGTTATTGGTATGTGACAGCATATGTAAGTAGGTGGGTCAGCAGCTTGCAAGCAGGAGCATAAAGGGCTTCACAGGCATTTTGCAAGTAGGTGGATAAGAACCTTGTCTTCTAAGTAGTTGAGTTAATAGATTCAGGACAAACCAATATGAAATGGTAACCCACTGAGAAGGATAACCCATCTGAGGGTTTTCTTGGAAATGAGGATAACCCGCTGGAGAGGGTAACTTCTTGCACATGTTATCTAATGTCAGCGTTCAGGTAGTGTTGGATGATGTCGGCAACAATGATCTTACGTATCCTTATTCCAACCACCAATCGACGTCGTGCTTCTAACTAAGGTATTCTTAGCCTTCCAAGTTTCTCTTTATCGATATAGTGAAGTAACTCTTTCTTTTGGATGGATCTTTGCATTCCTGTGGAGGAGCTTTTATCCTTATACTTGTGGCTTCATCATTTTTGAATTAATAATGTGGTTGATATTCTTTTGTTGTTCATCAAACTTTATCTCATTGAGGATGATCATTTGTGTAGTTTCTTTTCTTTGGAATGCATCTATTTTGTTGGAGAGTGAAGCATTGTGCTTTATAACATCCATCTTCAAGAGAGAGCATTAAATTAGGAAATTTCTAGGATAGTGAAATTTTTGAATGACCTTGGACTTCATGGCTTGTGATTCCTACCATATGATACAACATAAAGGCTATTACATCGCATAAATCTTTGAAATATCGAATCCAGTATAGTCGTGGCTTGAACCCTAGTACAAATCCTTTTAAAAATGGTTGGATTCGATCATATTGACTAAAGGCATAATAGTTGAACTCTATGATAATATAGTACTATTGGTGTATATACCAGAATAACCATAGAAGTTCTTGTTGGAAGTCATTGACTAGTATAATGAACATATAACAGAAAAGATATTCTAGATATTCTTCAAAAAACTTTAGGATGGTGTTACTGCGCCTTTTGAATTTTTGAAGCTTGTAGAAAGTCTGTCTTTCTCAGAGGATAGATGGATCTGAAGGGTCCATACATTGGTTGAACAGATTTGGAGAGTAATCTGCTATTCCGAGAGATAATATGCCTAATATATTGATCATGAAAAACTGACTGGCCGATTTCTAATTGTCTTCTCTAGTGCTGGATATCAGGTAGAGATCATTAACAAGATACCTCCTGATTCCTTTGAAATATCTACGGAGAATAAGGTGTCCTCCATTGGTTGTTCTTCCAATGAGAAGATCAATTCAAGGTCGTCCTCTTTGTTGAGATAGATTATAGCAAGATCAACTATTTCTTCGAATAGGTGGATAGAGTCTTGAGACTTCTTGAGTTGAGGATAGTTTTTGGTAGAGTGACCAGGATTTTTATAGATGAAGCAGCTATCAAACTTCTTATAGTCTACTGGGTTTCTTTATTTGAAATGCCTGGTTTGATTAACTACCTTAGTTTCGTCATCTAGATACCTGGGTTGTTTGAATCTCCTGAACAATAGCTTTCTCTGGAATCCTACCTAATGGCTTTGAACAGGGGAAATCGGATTTCATAACAAGATTATTATTGTTGGAATGAGGATTAAGAACTAGGTTGTTCTTAATAATATGCTTCAGTACTGGTCTCTTCTTGGATAGACTGTTCAAGGCACTGAATATGGCCTTTTTAGTGTAGCTTGTGTCTCCATAGAAGACTTCTAGCAAGATTCTAATGTTGATGGCAGAATCCTAAGATGTGACATAAATTTCTCTATCCAAAATCCTAAGTGAATTACACTAGTCTATGAGGATTTTGGAGAATTTGGACTTGCAGTCTGATAGTATCATGCATTGTCCTATTTCAGCCAGATTCTTCATCGTCATGGATGTACTGAAGTCCTGAGGCAGGGATAAAATTGAAGCAATGGTTTCCTCCACCTCTGTTGTTGGTTCTTGCCTCATTTCTAGGATAGGATCTTTAGTCATATTAGATAAATCGAAGATTGATTTAGAGACCACTAGATTGCTAGAGTTTTTCTATAACATAGATTGAGATTCCTCTTTAGGCAATTAGATTGATGGTTACAAAGCACCTTCATTACCTTTGACACTTTCACTAGCATAGATATCATCGCTAGCATCAGATGACTGTCTACAAATGAAAGGTTGTGGTTGGCCATAAATGAAGATGTCCTCAGATTTTCTTTTCTCTGTGTTAAAAGCAAATCTGGGAATGTCTTCTTCAGCTAGTTGAGAATCATCAAGCTCTTCATGGCAAGCCATAGTTTTCTCGAAGGATTGTGCTTCCCTCTTCACCTTTCTGAACCTTGGGACATCCTTTTGCAATGTATCCTTTGTCATGCCAGATGAAACATTTGCTCTTGTCTGGATCTTTCTTCCTAGAGGATTTGGTATCTTTGCTAATCATTAGTTTTTTGTGCAGTGGTTTCTTCTTTATGGCATGTCTGAACTGTATGTATTTCTTGTGCCTTGCCTGATATCTCGAGAGTTGGGGAGACCCTCCTAGTTTGAGGACCGAATCTTCATAAGAGTGGATAGATCGGGAACATTTATATGATATGATAATGCTAAATAAATTTTCCTTATGCCTCTCAGAAGGATGGGAGTCTTTGTGACGTGATGACTCTATTGTATAAGGTCATCATCCTATGAAACAACAACACTCTAGTCTACTTCATTATGATTGATAGAGTTAGCAATATTGTCATTGTTCTTAAGAAGACATTATTTCAGAAAGACCTATTTGCCGTTGTGGCATTCCTCATCAGTGATCTGTAAGATATCATATGAAGTGAGAGCTTTGGTTCACAACTTGCAATCATTATATGTGCTGGATAAACTGACAGGTCTTTGTTTTTCTGTAGTTCTTCTAGATCAAAATTCTAGGATGTTCTTTGAATAGAAGGAACCTCTAGTGGCTCATCATATTGAGTTTTTGTACTTTGGATATCAAGATCATCAGCTGAACTATAGGAGTTGATCATGGACGACAGGAGAATTTGTTGATACCATCTTATCAGCATTAGGAACCCAGCTAGAACACCTTATCTTCTCAACCCTTTGTGTCATGACATCTTTCTTTGTCCACCTAGTATCAAATTATTGTTCATCTATTGGAGCTGAAGTGAATTTTCTGGATGAACGATGTGGAGAAGGTTGGCCTAACCCCATTGGAGAATATCCATATGGAAATATGACAGATACATTGGCCTTCTGCAGTAAGGCATAGTGGTATTCCTTTTGTAATATGGTGCAATCATATTTCAGATTCTAGATTTCTTCTTCAAGAGAGGTTATTTCCTTATGTTGTTAGAGAATAAAATATAGATATGGAATATTTAGTGTATCTTGTAGTTAGATCATTAGCACAAATAATCGAGTCTTATAGTCCACAAAAATACAAAAAGATTTTACACTTTATTGAATCTTGTTCATAAAACCTTAGAACAAATACATCGAGTCTTTATAGTCCAAAATATGCAAAACTATGTCTTTTTCTGTAGCTTCATCTACTTTGTCTGATTCGTACAAGTTTCTACCGCAGCTAGCCATGTTTCCAACCCCTTATAAGACTTTGTCATGTAAAAATCACAATCTCTTTGAAGTAGAGGTGCTACAGCCTAAACAAGATATATCCTCCACATATCTACCTCTACCCAAACCCTACACTACCTTTGTTAAAAAAGCATGTAACCCTTGGATTCAGATTGATTCTTTACATCAGAATAGGCCAGAAGGAGATAAGGAATACTTTGATGCCACAACTCTTAACCGGCATATCCTTACGACTCTAGAAGACAATTTTATCACTCTGCAGATGCTAAAAAATCTCACATGAGTGGAGAAACCATGGTTATACCCATATCCATTTTGGTGCTATTCGTGTTGCATTGACGTTTCATAGAAGAAAAGTACAACCACTAAAGGCATGACTTTCTATCCTTGATATGAGATTCTGCAAATACCAACTTACGAATCTGGGTACTCTACATGTTATCCTAGATGTTGGGACACTTGTTGTTACTATATTTCCAAACCTTACCATGTCCCTTTCTGATCCAAGCTTAACTGAGGTACTAAAGATCCAAGTCCAAATCCTGGAAAAACCATATGCTAGCTCATACCCAACCATACATTACCAATTAGCTTGGCAAGTGCAAACCATGAGGACACTATGTCCATGCCAAGTAACCAAACCTCCTTGTCCTTAGTCATAAATACTGCATAACAAATCATCGTTGGTGTACAAATATCAAAGCAAGTGTCTAGGGAAGAATTACTCAAAGTCACTCTAGATACATGTGTCAATTGTAATAAGAAGTTGAGATTACATTCTTAGCGTCTCCAAACATTATCTTAAGTGACCTCTCACCAGACATCTCTACCTATCTACATGCTCATCCCCACTTATACATATCCGAAGAAGGAAAGATCAGACCAAGTATATGTCTTACACTTATTTAAAAGATTTATGAGAGATAATAATTGGGTTCAATAGTTCAATCATGAGGGGTGCAATATACATTGGTTCAAATGTCCTTTCACGGGACACTGCCCATGGGTTAGCAACTATAGTTGTTCAAATTGTGATATAACCAAGATAAACATTAATGGTGATGAATACTGGGGTTCGGTCCATACCAAGCTCATAGAGGTACTAGAAGAAAGAAAACTATCTATTTAGTCTGCCACATGTCCGTTGCACACCTCAGTACTATCCTTCATTGATCAACGAAGAAGAAGAATGGCATCACTTGAAGAATATATTACCCTATTGGTATACAACACCATAAATCCACAAAATATATCAACATAGGACATACTCTCCACATCACCACAAATGCTATATCAGCCTTTTTCCATCTCTCCCTCGAGGTCATCCACTTCTGAGCTGCTTACTGTAACCCAAAAAGATTAGAAAATAGCTGACCTTCCTAGATACTCATGGAAAATAAATAAGGCTATGTTAGGCTACCAGCAAGCTGAAAGAATACAAGGACAAGTCAAAAGAATGAAGGTCTCACATAATGCTGATATGATGAAGTGATACAAGATGAGGACTGGGATTCCATCGAGCATAGTCTCCCTAATGGAGACCATGCATGTACAAAATGCTTCTGGACATATGATTCTCCTATGCCAGAACAGTCCACCTCAGATTTTAATATAGCAGAAGTAAGTAATCAAACTCCTTAGAAATTCCAACATGACCCTTTTGAGGAATATTTGAATCCCTCTTATGCCTTTGAGGATGTTGACCTAGAGGTCAAAGAAGAGCAATGACACCTCCAGTCAGCTGATCCGACCAACATGATGATCTCAAACTATAATCCGGATCCTATCCCTCTAGCAGAATCTAACAAAACTACCGGCATGATTCCCATCAATCATATTGATCTAGATATTAAGACAGTAAGGTCTCCCCAGCTCTCAAAATGTCAGGCAATACATAAAAGGTACATGCAGTACAGACGGGCCACGAAGAAGAAATCATCGGATAAAGAGCTGATGTCTGGCAATAATGCTAAATCCTCTAGAAATAAAGATCTAGGAAAGGCCAAGTGCTTCATCTACCATAAAAAAAAGAGGACACTTGTCAAATACATGTCTTAGGTCCAATAAAGAAAAAGGGGAGCTCAATTCTCAAGAAAAATGATGGATATTGATAAGCTCCGAATCGAAGATATGGTTCCTCATGTTAATCCAACTAGCATTCCTAAATTTTTTTGCAACATAGATGTGGGAGTATACGAGGATATTCCATCTGTCTTCATTGATGGCCAACCTCAGCCCCTTATTATTGATGACTATTGGGAGAAGATATCATCACCCATCAGTGAAGGGGAATTCATTTGGCTATCAAAATTGATAGAGGAGATCAACATTCTCATGGAAGGAATCAACATGATCTCCGAGCTTAAAACACCCTACGTCAAACTCAAGATATATCTAACAAGATAGGACAAGCCCTTTTAGGTTATCGTATTCATGGACACTAGTGTTGCTACCTCAATACTAAATCCCGGCATTATCCCCGCCGATCAATGGGTTCCTCACTTTAAAATATTTGGCACAACATCAAAAAGAGGATTCCTCACCACCAAGTTTATCACGGGCAGCCAGTCATGATTGAATTCTTCCCAGGCATACTCTACAGAACAAAACTCCTCAGCTCCAATATACAAGGAAAGGATTTGATCATTGGTTTTGACATCTATAGGCAGTTAAAAAACTGCCTCTTCATTCTGATAAAGGTATAACCTTCATGGGCCAATTCAGGTAATATTCCACCATACCGAGGCTATTCTAGATTGTTGACAAAGATCCAGTAAAGAAGATGGAGAACCGGCTAATAGAAGAATCTTGTATTGAATCCCACAAAAGCCACCCACTTTTCCAAATTCATCCTTAAATCCGAATTTCACCAGTTAGATATACACCCATAAGATAAAGCCAAAATGACCATCTGCATACCCGATCACCACTATTAGTGGAAAGTTATGTTGTTTTGGCTCAAACCAACCCGATCACTCTTCCAAATAGCTTTGATTAAAATATTCTAGCCTATCCTCCATACATCATTGCTCTACATCGATGGTATACTGCTCTTTATCAATACTTTAAAGGAACACTTGGACCTCCTCCGTCAGTTTTACAAACTGGTAAAGCAACATGGATTTATGCTCTCAGAAAAAAGATGACCCTAGTAAAAGAGAAGATTGATTTCTTGTGGATGCACTTTTTCCATAGGTCTTACACTTCAAGAACACACATATGTCAAGAATTTCTTGAGTTTCTAGATACTAACTTTTTTGTTAAGCAGCTCCAGCAATTTCATAGTGTGCTTAATTATGTTAGAGACTTTATCCCTGATGTCTTTACCTATATCTCTATTCTCACAAAAATGCTAAATAAAAATGCTCCAGCCTGGGGAAAAGAGCAGGATGATGCAGTCTAGAAAATCAAAGGAATTTCTAGAAATGTCAAGACACTCCATATCCCATTAGTCAGACAAATAATATTGCAGACTGATGCTAGCAATGACTATTGGAGTGCAATTCTCCTGGAAGAAAAAGATGGCCAAAGTTCAAAGAGGTAGAACAACATTATGATCTTTCTATTCGGAGAGCATCCTAGAATTGTGATCCAGAAGAACAACTACAGGACATCAAAGGCCTATCAGTTTATCCAGCACATATGATGAGCACAAGTTATGGTCCAAAGTACACCGCTTTAAATGATCTCTTGCAGATCCCTGACGAGGAATCCTACAATAGTGAACAGGTCTCTCTGAAGCAGTGTCTTCTCAAGAAAAATGACAAGGTTGTTAACTTGATCGACCTCAATCAAGTTGACCCGAGTCTTGTTGATCCAAAAGATGATTCAAATCCTTACGTAGACTCCCATCTTTCCAAGAAGCATAAGAAAACTTTATTTAACAACATCATGTCAGATAAATGTTAAGAATCTATCCACTCTGATGGAAATCTGATCCTTAAGCTTGAAGGGTCTCCCCAGCTCTCGAAATGTTAGGCAGGGCACAGGAGATACATGCAGTTCAGACCATCCAGAAAGAAAAAATCACTGGTCAAAGAACTAATGATCAGCAAAGATGGCAAATCCTCCAGGAAGAACGATCCAAGAAAGCACAAATACTTTATTTCCATGAAAAAGGACACTATACAAAAGGATATCCTAAGTCTAGAAAGGTGAAGAGGGAAGCACAAACCTCAGAGAAAACCATGGCTTTTCATAAAGATCTTGATTATTCTCATCTTGCTGTAGAAGATATTACCAGATATTCTTTCAAGGAAGAGAAAGGAACATTTGGGGACATCTTTATTAATGGCCAACCACAAACTTTCATTAGTAGACAATCATCTAATACTAATGATGACCTTTATGATAGTGAAAGTGTCAACGGTAATGATAGTGCTTTACAACCATCAATCAAACTTTCTAAGGAGTAATGTCCATCTATATTAGAGAAACACTCTATCAAACTAGCAGTCTCTAAATCAATATTTGATTTAGGTGAGATGACTAGTGATCCAGTCTAAAAAAAAAGGTAAAAACCAACAACAGAGGCAGAGGAAACTACTGCTTCAATTCTATACCTTCCTCAATACTTTAGAACTTTCATAATGATGAAGAATCTGGATAAAAAAAGACGATGCTTGATACTATCAGACTGCAAATCCATATTCTATGAAATCCTCATGGACTGATAGAATTCACTTGGGATTATGGATAAAGAAATTTTTGTCACATCTCAGGACTCTACCACTATTATTAATATCCTGGGAGAAGTCTTTTGTAGAGACACGATATACACCAGGTGGGCTATCTTTCAGGCCTTAAATAGTCTATGTAAGAAGAGACCTGTACTAAAGCAAATTATTGAGAACAACCCAGATATTGATCCTTATTATAATAGGAAAACTCTTGTTATGAAGTCTGATTGCCGCTATTCAAACCATCAGGCAGGATTCCAGATAAAGCTATTGTTCAGAAGATTCAAACTACCTAGGCCTTTAAGCGACTAGAATAAGGTAGTCAATCACACCAGGTATTTCATAAGAAGGAGTCCAGCAGACTACAAGAAGAAAATTAATAGCTTCTTCATCTAAAGAAATCCTGGTCACTCTACAAAAAACTGTCCATAATTCAAGAAGTTGAAAGACTTTGTTCACCTCTTTGAAGAAATAGTTGATCATGCTACAATCTATTTCAACAAAGAGGACAACCTTGAATAGTTCTTCTCACTGTAACAAGAACCAATAAAGGACACCTTCTTCTTCGTAGATGTTTATGAAGAATTAGAAGATATCTATGCTAATGATCTCTACCTGATATCCATCACCGGAGAAGACAACCAAGCATCGTCCAGTCAATTTTCATGATCAACATATCAGGAATATTATCTTTCAGAATAGCAGATTTCTCTCCAGATCTATTCAACCAATGTATGAACCCTTCAGATCCATATATCCTTTGAGAAAGTCAAACTTTGTAAAAGCTTAAAAAATTCAAAGGCATAGGAACACCATCCTAAAGCCGTTCAAAAAATATCCAAAATATCTTTTATGTTATGTGTTCAATATACTAGTTGATGACTCACAGAAAGAACTCCTATGGTTATTCTGGTACATATGCCATCAGTATTATATCATCATAAAGTTTAAGTGTTAAGCCTTTAGGCATTATGATCGAATCCAACCAGCTTTAAAAAGATTCATGATGTGGTTCAAGCAATGACTATATTGGATTCGATGCTTCAAAGATTCCTGCGATGCAACAGCCTTTATGTTGTACCATCTAGTAGGAATTATAGGCCTTGAAGTCCAAGATTAGTTAGAAATTTCACTACTCTAGAAATTTCCTGATTTAATGCGTCCTCTTATAGATGGATGTTATTAAGCACAATGCTTCACTGTCTTGCAAAACAGATGCATTGCAAAGAAACAAAAATACACCAATAATCATCCCTACCAGGATGAAGTCCAACTAAAAACAAAAAAATATCAGCATGAGTTCAATATTGATGAAGCCATAAGTATACGAATGAAGGCTCCTCCACAGGAATGCAAAGATTTATCCAAAAGAAAGAGTTACTTCACCAGATCGATGAAGAGAAGTTTGGAAGGCCAAAAAAGCCTTAAGAAAAAGCCTGAAGTTGATTGATGGATGGAAGGAGGATACGTGATCTCATCACTGCCGGCACCATACAACACTACTTGAAATATAACGTCAGATGACATGTGCAAAAAGTTACTCTCTCTAGTGGGTTACCCTCCTCTGTAAGGAAACCATGTCAGATAGGTTACCCTTCTCAGTGGGTTACCCTTTCATATGGGTTTGTCCTGTACCCGCTAACTTAGCTACTTCAAATACAAGGAGCTTATCCACCTTTTCTTAAGATTCTTGTGAAGCTACTGATGCACCTTCTTTCAAGTTCTTGACCCACTTACTTGTACATGCTGTCATATGCCAAAAACATCGTGTGTGTTTTTTACTTGGCCCCCCATATGTTAGTAGGGCCTGGTGTGAGTAAATATAAGGCATATCTAGTCATAAAAGATAAGTCTTATCACTTACAAAGGAATAAGATTTATCCAGTCATAACGGATAATGCCTATCCCTTAGTAGATAGGGTAGGATTGTAATATTTTATTTCATGTTTATCCATAGTATAGCTAATCTAATAAGTTTCCTTCTCTTATTAAAAGGAAGCCTAGGCCTTTAGGCAGAGGGCAATATTATCTCTACTAAGAACATTCTCTTTACCTAAAGAGATTAACATTCTCTCTGCCCAAAGAGATTATCATTCTCTCTACCTAAAAACCTCTTATATAGCTTCTCTATTTTCAATAAAAATATTTGTTGGCTAAACTCTCTTTCTCTTGCTTTATCTCTTCTAAAGGGATAGGTTCTTCAGTCCTTAGGTCAGAGTGGTAGGGTAAGGAAATACTTTTCCAAGGTACTTGTTATGACTGCAACATGAAACTCTAAAGATACTTTTCATAAATATGAAAGAAATCCAGATTTATCTACATAACGTAGGTGTCTAAGTATTTTACACGTATATGAAACAAAATTGGCTTAGTCCATGCCATAGCTTTCTAAATTGATTTATTATCTAGGAAAAAACAGGCAAATCTAAGGTCTGCCTTAGGACTTCTTTTGTTCCATGGATGCTTGAGGGTAACAGGATAGGAAAACCCACGGTAACACCCATTTATGTCATATATAAAATATTCTTGTACTAAGGAGACAAAAGGGTTCACGTGTTCTAAGACTGGCAAAGTCATGTCTACCCTTTGAGGGTTGTGAAGTCTTTATTACAAAGGTAAACCATTCAGATGTGTAGGTTGGTTTCAGAGTTATACCATCTTGTTTAGGGTTGTAAAGAATTTATTGCTAAATTAAACCATCCTTATAGATGTGTAGCTCAGTCGTAGAAAATTTGGGGTTTCTCAATTAAAATCTTTGATTTTGTATGGGTTACTACCTAGATGTACGTGAATCACCTATTATGTTGGAAAGGTTAGACTTTGTGTTAATGATGTAGACGGAAGCTTTGATTTCATATGGCATGCCACCTATATGGTCGTGAAACCACCTTTCATGTTAGAAAGTTTGGCAGTTCTTTTTTAGCAGCCTGGCTGCTCTCGCTGGCAGTCTTTTGTGCTCCGCTGCCTCCTCGTCTATTTGCGGAAGAAGGAGCCTACATCCACCTCAGCTGATTACAAACACGTGAGCCAACTTTACATTTTTGTTCTTTTGTTTTAACTTTTCCTTTCACTCTGTCTTAGCTGTTAGCCTTAGATCTGTTCATAGTATTTATCTTTTGATATTACTATCAAAATCCTATCCATATTTGAGTCATAGTTTCATTTCCATTATTAGAGCCAGTGTTTTCTAGTTATCATATTTTGTTTCTTGTACATAATCAAGTCATAGTTACTTTTCTTAGATAATTTGGTATGTCTTGTCCTTAGAACTTTTGTACAAATATATAGAGTCAATCCACAGAAATGGAAAAAGATTTTTATTTTATTAAGTCTTTTCCATAGGGCCTTAGAACAAATATATCGAGTCTATATAGTCCAGAAAATACCAAAAATATTTCTACCTCAGAGTCCTCATCTAGTTCATACAATCCTTTTGTCAAGGTAAACATGTCTATCACTCCCAGTGATACATTGTCATGTAAACTTGACTATATATTTGAAGTAGAGGTGTTATCATCACAAAAACATATGTGTACCACTCCTTCACAAAACCCCTATTCAGTTGTTGCTAAAAATATATGCAATCCTTGGATGAAGATCTAGTCAATGGTCCAAGATAATCCAAAAAGAGTTAAGGAATATATTGCTGCAACACCACTAGTCCAGCACCCTATTCTTATGGCTCCAAAGGAATAGTTCGTAGCACTTTAGATGCCAGAAAATTTTCCATAACAATGGAAAAGCCTTTGATTTACTAATCTCTATATTGGTGTTGTATGAGTTGCATTGACATATCAAGGGAGAAAAGTCTATCCAGTTGTGGTGTATCTTTCTCTTCATGATACTAGATTCAATAAGTACCAACATGTGAAATTGAGTACATCGGAGATTATTCTAGATATGGTACAGTCTTTGTCACCATGTTTCACAACTTCAATATACCATTTGTTGATCTATATCTAATGAAGGCATTGAAGATCCAGACCCTGATTCTTGATGCTCCATAGGGCAAAAAGGCCAGTCAGGAAACTCTTCAATGCCAAATAGCTTGATGAGTTCAGAACCATAAAGTAAACCTACTTTCTCTAAGTGGCAAGAACTCTTTGTTCTTAAACATTGATACAACTGATAGAACCATAGAGTGCTCCAAGATCACGAGAAACATATCTAGGGATGAATTAGTTAGCATTATCCTTGCCTCATTGGTTAAAAAAATATGAGAAGTTGAGAGCCTATCCTCAACCTCTCAAGTCCACAGATAATTCTGACCACCTCTACCTTAAAAAGCAACCCAGAGCCACCTTCTATATCCACATGTACAACCCAAGTGATGATCTTTCTGAAGTAAAGGACCTGAAAGTCATCCTCAAGTTCCTCATTGGCTTTATGAAAGACAATGATTGGATAAAGTACTTTAATTATAAGGGTCCTAGTCTAATATGGCATAAATACCCTTTCTCAAGACATTACCCATGGAAGACTGGCCGTGACTTTAGAATCTGCAAAAGAAGAGATACAGCGGCTACTCAATCTGAAATCAACCCTCAAATACTTTTGACCCCCCTCTTCATAGCCAATCACATAAATGCTTACCCATCAAACCACTGATCATAAAATTATAACCTAACCTTAGCTCAAAAATTACCACATGTTATCCAATTAGAAAGTACTTCAACTGCCCCCCAAACTACCATACTTATTATAGCATTTGATGATAAGTTGCGGACCATCTGGTTTGAACAATGTCCGCTAGGAACTCTATATCTATATTTCTCTTGTCCAACAATATAAGGAAATAACCTCAGTTGAAGAAGAAATCCAAAATCTAAAATACAATTGCGCCATACTACAACAAGCTAAAGTATCTACCATATTTCTACATGGATATTCTCCACAGGGGTTAGGCCAACCTTCTCTACCTTGTTCATCCATATAAATCACTTCATCTCTAAAAGATGAACAGAAATATTATACTATGTGGACAATGAAAGATGCCATGACACAAAGGATCGATAAGATAAGGTATTCTCGTTGGGTTCCTGGTGTTTATAAGATGGTATCGACACATGCTCCCATCATCCATGATCCAGCTCCTGTAGTCTCAGCTGATGATCTTAAGATCTAAAGAATAGAAACCCAACATGACGAGCCACTAGAGTTCCTTCTATTCAGAGAGCATCCCAGAATTGTAATCTAAAAAAATAACTGTGGGACGACAAATACCTATCAGTTAATCCAGAACACATAATGATCATAAGCAGTAAACCAGATTCCACCACCACTACTTCAATTTCTCTCTCCCAGATCCCTGATTATGAATTCTACAACAGCGACCAGGTCTCTCTGAAGCAATGTCTTCACAGGAACAATGACAATACTACTAGCTTGGTCAACCTCAATCAAGCTAACCCGAGTGTTATTGTTCCAAAAAATGATGTGTTTATGCTAAAAGAGTCATCACATCATATAGACTCCCATCCTTCTGAGAAGCATAAGGAAACGTTATTCAGCAACATCATAGTGGATGAATGTTCCCAATCTGTCCACCCTAGTGATATATATGACGATCTAGTTCTTAAGCTAGACAGATCTCCCCAACTCTCAGATATCAGGCAAAGCATAAAAGGTACATGTAATTTAGACAGGCTAGAAAGAAGAAACTGTTTGACAAAGAATTGATGATCAGCAAAGATGTCAAATCCTCCAAGAAAAAATATTCAGGAGATCACAAATGCTTCATCTGCCATGGCAAAAGACACTTTGTAAATGTATGTCCTAAATCTAGAAAGGCCAATAGGGAAACCCAAACCTCAAAGGAAACCATGGCTTCTCAATTTCCAGATGAAGATGAGGCTCTTCATAATCTTCAACCCGCTATAGACGACATTCCCAAATATACTATCAACGCAGAGAAAGGAACACCCAAGGATGTCTTTATTAGTGACCAGACATAACCTCTAATTAGTATATAGTTATCTAATGCTAACAATGACCTTTATGCTAGTGAATGAGTCAAAGGTAATGAAGATGCTTTGCACCATCAATCCAATTACCTAAGGAGGAATGTCCATCTATGTTATATAAATACTCCAGAAAACCTGCGGTCTTTGACTTAGTCTTTGAGCAGTATGAGTTGACTAGTGATCTAGTCCTAGAATGAAGGCAAGAACCGACAACAGAGATGAAAAAAACCATAACTATGAATCTACCTTCACCTCAGAACTTTTATACTCTCATGAAGATGAAAAACCTGGCTGAAAGAACACAATACCTGATACATCCAGACTACACGTCCAGATTCCCTGAAATCCTCATAGACTGGTGGAATAAACTTAGGATTATGGATAAAGACACTTATCTCACATCTCAAGACCTTGCCGTCAATACTTGAATCCTTCTAGAAGCCTTCTGCAAAGAAATGAGCTACACCAAATAGGCCATTTTCCAGGCGTTGAACAGTCTATGCAAGAAGATATCTGGACTGAAGCAGATTATTGAGAACAACCCAGTTCTTGATCCTTATTACAGCAGGAAAAGTCTTGTTATAAAGTTTGATTGCCCCTCTTTAAGTCATCAGGCTGGATCCCAGTGAAAGATGTTGTTTAGTAGCTTCAAACTACCCATGCCTCTAGATGATGAGACTAAGATAGTTAATTAAACTAGGTATTTCAAATGAAGAAGCCTAGAAGACAACAAGAAAAAGAATGATAGCTTCTTCATCTACAGAAATCCTGGTTACTTTGTAAAAAAATCCCCAACTCAAGAACTCAAAAGACGTCGTCCACCTCTATAAAGAAATGGTTGATTATGATGGAATCTATCTCAACAAAGAGGACAACCTTGAATAGGTCTTCTTGTTGAGAGAAGAACCAACAGAGGGTACCCTATTCTCCGTAGAATTTTATGAAGAATTAGGAGACATCTATGATCTCTACCTGATATCTAGCACTGAAGAAGACAACTAGGAATCGTCCAGTTAATTTCTTATTTTAACACATCCAGAATATTATCTTTCAGAATTGCAGATCACCCTCCAGATTTGTTTGACAAATATCCAAATCCCTTAGATCCATCTATCCTTCGAGAAAGCTAGACTTTCTACAATTTTCAAGTATCCAACAAGCGCATCAAATCCATTTGGAGAACATTCAGGATATCTTTTCTATTATGTTTTCATTGTACTAGCTGATGACCCCCAGCAAAATCTCTTATGGTTGTGCTAGTTCATTTGTCATCAATACTATATCATCACAGATTTCAAGTATTATGTCTTCAGGAATTATGATCTAATCCAACCATCTTCAAAAAGATCCTTGTTATGGTAAGATCCATGACTATACTGGATTTGATATTTAAAAGATTCCTGTGATGAAATGGTGTCTCATCTGATAGGAATCATATGCCATGAAATTCAAGCTCAGCTGGAAATTTTACTACCCTAAAAATTTCTTGATTCAATACTCCCTTTTGAAGATGAATATTATAAAGCATAGTGTTTCACTCTTCAGCAGAACAGATGCATTCCAAAGAAATAGAACTACACCAACAATCATCATCACTGGGATGAATTCCAAAAACAACAAAGGAATATCAGTCATTGTATGAGATCATAAGAGATAAAGCCACAATCTCTATAAAAAACATACAGATGAAGATTCCTTAAAAGAAATACAAAGATTCACCCAAAGTAAAGAGTTACTTTAGCAGATAGATGTAGAGAATCTTAGAAGGCCAAGAACGACTCAGGTAGAACCACAAAATCGATTGGTGGATGGAAGAAGGATACACAAGCTCATCGCTACCAGAACCATCGAACATTACCTAAAATATGACATCAAATAACATATGCAAGAAGTTACCCTTTCAAGTGGGTTACCCTTCTTTCTAAGGAAACCTTATCAGATGGGTTACCCTCGCCTTTGGGTTATCCTTTCTAGTGGGTTACCCTTATCTCCAAGGAAACCCACCTCAGTGGGTTACCATTTTAAATATGTTTGTCCTAAAGCTTCTGACTTAGCTAATTCAAAGACAAGGAGTTTATCCACCTGCTTGCAAGATGCCTGTGAAGCTACTAATGCACCTACTTGTAAGTTGTTGACTCACCTTCTTGCACATGTTGTCACATGCCAATAATATTAGTGTGTTTTGTTTTTATTTTGACACGCACATATTAGTAGGTCCTGGTCTGAATAAAGATAAGTCTTATCTAGTGATAACAGATAAATCTTATCCCTTATAAAAGGATAAAACTTATCCAGTCATAATGGATAGTGCTTATCCCGTAGCTGTTAGAATAGTATTGTAATAGTTTATTTCATGTTTATTCATATTCTAGATTATCTAGTAAGCTTCCTTATTCTATAAAAGGAAGCCTAGGCTTTTAGGCATATGGAAACATTCTCTCTACCCAGAGATATTATCATTCACTCTAACTAAAAACCTCTTGTATAGTTTCTCTATTTTCAATAAAGATGTTTGTTAGCTAAAATGTATTTCTCTTTCTTTCTCTCTTATAAATGGATGGGTTCTTCAGACCTTTAGGTCAGAGTGGTGGGGTAAGAAAATACTTCGTCGAGGTACTTATTGTGACTGTAAAATAGAACTCTGAAGATATTTTCCATAAATATGAAATGAAGTCAGCTTCATCCATATGACGTAGACATCTAAGTGATTTCTATGTATATGAAACAAAATTGGCTTAGTCTATGCCATAACTTTCCTAATTGATTCGGTATCTGAGAAAGAACACGCAAATCTAAGGTCTGCCTTAGTACTCCTTTTGTTCAGCGGGTGCATAAAGAAAATAGGCCAGGGAGAGCCACCGTAAGACCTATTTATATCATATACATAGTAGTCTTGTACTAAGGTAACAAAGTATTTATGTGTTTTAAGACTGGCTAAGTCATGTCGACCCTCTGAGGGTTGTGAAGTCTTTGTTACAAAGGTAAATTTTCCAGATGTGTAGCTCAATTTCAAAGTCATGTCATCCTATTCAGGGTTGTGAAGGCTTTGTTACTACAGCAAACCATCTTTATGGATGTGTATCTCAGTCGTAGGAAAGTTGTAGTTTATCGATTAAAATCTTTGATTTTGTATGGCTTGCCGCCTATATGGACATGAATCTCCTATCATGTTTGAAAGGTTAGACTCTATTCCTGTGGTATCGATGGAAGCTTTGATTTCATATGGCATGCTGCTTAGATGGTTATGAAACTACCTTTTATGTTGGAAAGTTTGGCAGTCTGTTACTAGCCGCCTGGCTGATCTTGTCGGCAGTCCTTTGTGCCCTGCTGACTCCTTGTCTATTTTTACCAAAAATAAGGGAAGCTAGTGAAAATAAATGTGGTGGAAACAGGGCATGGAGGATTGTTGGCGAGATCAACCAGGCGGCTAGCAACAGAGATCCAAACTTTCCAACAGAAAAAGAGATGTCATCACCATAGACATAGAATCTAACCATTCAAACATGACCGGCGATTCACGTCCATATAGACGTCAAGCCATAAGAAATCAAAGCTTTTAATTAACACACCATAGCTTTTTTATGACTGAGCTACACATCTATAAGAACAGTTTGCTTTAGCAATAAATCCTTCACAACCCTGAACGGGATGTCATGACTTTAAAACCAAGCTACACATCCGTATGGTTTGCCTTTGTAACAAATACTTTGCAACCATGTCGGCATGACTTTACCAATCTTAGAACACATGAATCATTTATCTTATTAGTACAAGACTATTTTGTATATGACATAATTGGATCTTGTGATGGCTCTCCCTGGCCTATTTCCCTTAATCATCCATGAAACAAAAAGAATACTAAGGCAGACCTTAGATCTACATGTTCTTTCTTAGACAATGAATTAATTAAGAAAGCTATGTCATAGAATAATCTAATTTCATTTCATATACATGGAAAGGACTCAAAAATCTATGTCACGTGGATGAAGTAGACTTTGATTCATATTCATGGAAACTATCTTCGGAGTTCTATGTTGTAGTCACAACAAGTACCCCACCGAAGTATTTCTTTACCCCACAACTCTAACCTAAAGGAAGAAAGCACCAATCCTCTTCGAAGAGAGTAAGCAAGAGAAAGAGTATTTATCAAACAAACATCTTTATTGAAAATAGAGAAACTATACAAGAGGTTTTTAGGTAAAGAGAATGATAATATCTCTAGGTAGAGAGAATGTTTCCCTCTGCCTAAAGTCCTAGGCTTCTATTTATAGGAGAAGAAAGCTTACTAGATAAGCTAGAATACGAATAAACATGAAATAAAATTTACAATACTATCCTATCAGCAAAGGGATAGGCATTATCCATTATGATTGGATAAGTCTTATCCTTTTGTAAGGGATAAGCTTTACCTATTATGATTAGATATGATTTATCTTTATTCACACCTAGCTCTACTAACATGTTATGGGCCAAATAAAAATAAAACATACTATTTTATTTGGACAAAATGTGCAAGTAGGTGAGTCAAAAGCTTGCAAGAAGGAGCATCAGCAGCTTCACTGGAATCATGCAAACTGGTGGATAAGCTTTTTGTCTTTAAAGTAGCCGACTCAACAGCTTCAGGACAAACCCATCTGAAAGGGAAACCCACTGAAATAGGTTTCCTTGGAGATGAGGGTAACCCACTAGAAAGGGTAACCCTATTGGTCAGGGTAACCCATTTTATAGGGTTTTCTGGGAAAAGAGGGTAACCCACTAGAAAGGGTAACCCACTGAAGAGGTTAACCCACTGGGAAGGGTAACCTACTGGAGAGGGTAACTTCTTGTACATGTCATCCGATATCATCTTTCAGGTCATGTTGGATGGTGCCGATAGCGATGAGCTCGTGTATCCTTCTTCCTTCCACCAATCAACATCGTGCTTCTACCTGAGGTATTCTTGGAATTCGAAGCTTCTCTTTATCGATCTAGTAATGTAAGTCCTTCTGTTGGATGATGAATCTTCACATTCCTGCTAGAGAGATTTTAGCCTTATGCTTTTGATAGAGTTTGTGACTTCATCTCTTATGATTTCATACTTTGGTTGGTATTCTTTTGCCGCTTGTTGGACTTCATACCAGTGGGACGACCGTTGGTGTAGTTCTACTTTCCCTATTTCTTTGACAAGATTTCTTTTCAAATGCATCTGTTCTACTGGAAAATGAAGAGTTATTCTTCATACTATTAATATTCCTAGGAGAGTATAGAGACGGGAAATTTCTAGAGAAGTGAAACTTTAAATTGAGCTTAGACGTCGTGGCTTGTGATTCCTATAGGGTGCGTAGCAAGAAGACCAGTGCATCATAGGAATCTTTGAAGCATCGAATCCTGTAATCTCATGTATTGAACCATAGCATAAATCATTTCAGAGATGGTTAGATTCGATTGAAATGCCTAAAGGAATCACACTTCAACTCCATGAGAATGTAGTGCTGGTGGGATAGATACTTGAATAGCCATAAGAGTTCTTGCGGGAAGTCATTAGCTAGCACCATGAATACATGGTAGGAAGGATTTTCTGGGTTCACTCCAAATGGATTCAGGATGGATCCACCATACTTTCTAAACACTTAAATCTCATAGAAGGTTCTTCTTTCTCAGAGGATGGAAGGGTCGAAGGAATCCATATATTGGTTAAATAGATCTGGAGGGTAGTCTATCAATCTAGAAGATAGTAATCCTACTATGCTGAGAATGAGGATTTGACTAGCCTGGTGCTAGTTGTCTTCTCCATTGCTGGATATCAGGTAGAGATCATCGGCGTAGATATCGCCTAATTCTTCATATACGTCTATAGAGAAGAGAGTGTCCTTTTTTGGTTCTTCTTTTAGTGATAAGACTTATTCAAGGTCATCCACTTTGCTAAGATAGATTCCTATGTAATTAGCTATTTCTTCAAAGAGGTGGATCGAGTCCTTCAACTTCTTATCTTAAGGATTGTTTCTGGCAAAGTGCCCAGGATTTCTATAGATGAAGAAGCCATCATCCTTCTTCTTTAAACTTGATGGGTTTCTTAGCCTCAAATACCTGGTTTGACCGATAGCCTTGCTTTTATCATCGGGAGGTCTTGGTTCTTTTATCTTCTTGAATAATAACTTATTTTTTATGTCATCTTACATCGCAGGCAAGAGCAACTGGAATTGGTGACAAGGTCATCCTTTTTACAGGCTCAATTAAGGGTTGGATTGTTCTGGATGATCTACTTCAGTATAGACCTCTTGGTTCATATGCTGTCTAGAGCTTGGAAGATGGCTTACTGGATATAGCCTATCTGTGGTACGATAATGGATTTGAACTTCTCCTCTAAAATCATTATCGTGTGTCACGCTACCCTCTTTGGCAGTGATGATACAAAGGATTGCTTCAAGTTGGGATCTATGCCCAAATCAAAGTAGATCTTTTCCATTTTTCAAAAGTGGATATCTTTGATATTCTTGTCAAACAATAGGCACTTTATCTCAAAGAGCTGTCACTAGAGGTTTTCTTGTCTCTGACTTGCTTCTCCACAGAATAGCTCATGTAGGATCCTGATGTTAAAGGTAATATCCTAGGATATCATATAGGTGTTCTTATCATAAATCATAAAAGCATTCCACCAGTCTCTAAGTATGCCATAGAATTTAGATGTGAACTCCGAGAGTATCATGTATTTCTCCCATTTAGCCAGATTCTCTGTAGCCATCCAAGTGTAGAAGTCCTGGATCCTCTATATCCCTACTAAGATCTTGATATTGTTAAGAGTGTAGGTGTGAAATATGGTTCCCACAGTTTTCTTTGCTAGTGTACATAGATTTGGCCTGCTTTTTGGGATTGGATCATCCCTCATCCCATATTAGTCATCTACTACTTCGGAGACTTCTGGTTCTTTAGAGTTGTTCATATATATTGGTGGATAATCTTATTCTTGAGATTCAATTAAGGATTTAGGAGTGCCCTCAACATACTCTCTTGAATTAACAGACTCCTCACTGTCTTCTATGTATCTATCATCTGGAAAGTTATCACCGGTGTCATTAGAGTATGCATTATAAGAATCTTCTTCACTTGAAGTAGGACTGATGGGATCAGTATCCTGGATCTGCTCATTCCATATTAGATATTCTTCTACTGCACTAAGGACTACTATGGCTTGACGATCTGGAACTTCATCATTATTGATGTTCAAGCCATACAGATTTGGGATAAGCTGGTCTAAATCAGCATCTGGATCATGATGGGATGGCAACCACTTATGATTGAGAAGGCCATCATTCAGAAAGGTGCTTCATTATTTATCTTCATATGGATCTTCTATGTTGTGTATTATCATATTGTAGGCTGGGAAGATGATGTCGTGGTTTGAGATCATCATAGTCCTTCTGTCTATGTCAAATTCCATTTTTCTTTTGGACTGCTTTTGAGTTTCATCGGCTTTTCTTTTGGCAGCAATGGAATCTTTTCTTTCCCATTCATGATTGGCAATGACAAACTCCTTTTTATCTTGAGATCCTGGTGATATAGGCATATGGGAGCTTAAATTAGGCATGGGAAAGTTTTGGCTCATCTTTGGTGGAGTGACTGTATGTAGAAACATAGGGAACAAGGTTACCTTTGGTAGTGAGCTATGGGTTCTCTAGGGTTGAAAGAAGTCGTGTTTCAGCTGCTGGATTTTTTCTTTCAGAGAAGCCTTTTCCTTTTGTTATTGGTCGAAAAAATAAGACAGCGAAGTTCCTGGAGGACATATATAATACTGCATAGATTAGAGCCTAAGTTCTAACTGGCGGATAATTCCATCATGTTGAGTGGATATTTGTTCTGCCCTCTTTTTCATTCCTTCAACTTTCCTTGCCAACTTATTCTTGGAGTAAGCAACACTCTTTATAACTTGGTTGATGTTGGACAGCATATGGATATTCTCCACAGGGGTTAGGCCAACCTTCTCCATATCGTTCATCCTTGCAATTCACTTCAGCTCTAACAGATAAACAAGAGTTTGATACTATAAGGACAAAGAAAGATGCTATGACATAAAGGGTTGAGATGATAAGGTGTTGTATACAGGTTCTATAAGATGCTAATAAGATAGTTTCGACACATTCTCCCGTCGTCCATCGTCCAACTTCTATTGTCCCAGCTGATGATCTTGAGACCCAAAGAGCAGAAACCCAATATGAGGAGCCACCAAAGATCCCTTCTATTTAGAGAGCACCCCAAAGATGTGATCTAGAAGAACAATTGCAGGACAACAAAGACCTGTCAGTTGATCCAAAACATATGATGATCGTAAGCTGTGAATGAAAGTCTACCACTTCAGATGATCTCTTGCAGATCCCTGAAGAGGAATATCAAAATGACTAATAGGTCTCTCTGAAGTAGTTTTTTCTTAAGAATAATGACAAGGTTGCTGACTTGATTAACCTCAATCGAGTTGACCTAAGTATTTTTGTTCCAACGGATGATGAGCTTATGTCAAAAGATTCAAATCCTTACACAGACTCCTAACCTCTGAGAAACATTAGGAAACTTTATTTGGCAACATCATGTCAAATAAATATTCACAATCTACACATTCTGATGGCGATCCAGTTCTCAAGCTAGAAGGGTATCCCCAACTCTTTAGACATCAGGCAAGTCACAAGAGATACATGCAGTTCAGACGGTCCAAAAAAAGAAACCGCCAAACAAAGAACTAATGATCAGCAAAGATGCCGAATCCTCTAGGAAGAAAGATCCAGGCAAGCAAAAATGCTTCATCTGCCATGCAAAGGACAATTTGTAAAAGGATGTCCCAAGTTCAGAAAGGTAAAAAAGGAAGCATAAGCCTTAGAGAAAACCATGTCTTGTCATGAAAATCTAAATTAATCTCATCTAACTGCAAAAGATACTCCCAGATATGATTTTAACACAGAGAAAGGAACATCCAAGGAAATCTTTATTTATGGCCATCTATAACCCTTCATTAGTAGATAGTCATCTGATGCTAATGATGACCTCTAAGCTAGTGAAAGTGTCAAAGGTAATAAAGGTGCTTTGAAACCATCATTCCAACTACCTAAGGAGAAATGTCTATCTATGTTAGAGAAATACTCTAGAAAAATAGCGGTCTCTAAATCAGTCTATGATATTGGTGAGTTGACTAGTGATCCAGTCCCAGAAAGGAGGCATGGAGGAAATCATTGCTTCAATTTTATCCCTGCCTCAGGACTGAGATGTCACCAAATGGGTCATAGGTTAATGGAGCGTTGGAACTCAGCGTTAGTAATCTCCCCTTAAGGCGACTGAGTATGAGTGTTTCCCACTGGAGTATGATCAGTGGGAACAAGTGGAACCCCACTAGGACAGTCAAATGCAGCGACCCTTGACTAGGCCTGGACCCTTAAAGTTGGACAAGCTCTATCCATATTTCCCTCAGACAAGACAGAAGAAGTTTGACGGGCATACTATCTTCTGGGAGACATGATGTAAAAGATGAACAGATGAAAATTAGATCAATCCAAGACCATAGACTCTACAGCCCAAAATTAAGACAATAAGAAAAAGAAATATTCTTAAATGTCTCATAGTCTATCCCCTATAAGTGTGACATGCTACACACCTATAAAATAGACTCTACTTGATATTGCTCTTTGGACACCTAATTGACCATGAAACTAGGCTCTAATACCACTTTTTTCATGACCCAAACCAAGGTCTAGACGTGACGGGTATCTCAATTCCCATGTGGCCTAGAGATTACTCCATTTACCTAATCGAACCAACACAACAACCTCAAAGTTCAGATGAAATTTCAAATATTTAACAAGATAGTTCATAATAAAACTAATGATAATTCATGATATGTCTATACTAACCACCGGTAACTGGACAATCGCTCTTCACTAAACAATCAACCAAACCACCAAAGTCCATAGTAATCTAAAACAGCCTCTACAAAACTGAAGTTCAATGAAATATTGATACTTTCCCTTGACAGTAGACAAAACCAATATCCAAAAGATAGTCAAAACATTAAAAGGAAACCACAATATAAAATGGGGTCTTCCAAAGGATGGAAGCTCACCACTACAATCTGACTCGCTAACTGATCCTGAATCCAAGTCACTAAGAAGGAGATGTGAAAGTATGTCCAGTCCTGCATTATGTGGGGATAAATTATTTGAAGATGATTAGTTCAATGAGATACCTATAAAATATGGATATTAGTTCATTTAAATCATGTTGATGTCTCATTTTCTGACACAGAATACGGTAGTGTGCCTAAATGTTTGGTGTTAATGAGTGGTAAAATCACCACTCATCTACAACCCTAACAACAACACCCTATTTTATGAGACAATTTCATATGTATGCCCTCATTCTATAACCAAATGACCATGATGACTTCATCTTTATTGCTACCACCAAAAGCTCTTTGTACATGGTCAAAATGGTTTTAACTACACCCCTCAGTAAAATGAAATATTTGAAATATGCACTAGACTTTGGGGAGAAACTATGTAACAACCACTAACGCTCTAAAGTGACTCACTTATTGACTACAATTATGTTATACTTCTTTTTATCTTATTGTGCAAAAGATGACAAAATCACCCACCTCAACTTGTTCACATGCCTCCTCATAAGAAAGAAAATTTTACACACCTAGTTACAAATCATGAAACAAGGAATTTTAAGTGCAAACACTCTATCTCTCTCTCGAGAAATTCTCCATGTTAACAAGTACCATGCCATAGTCTTGCCCCTATTTTCAGTTGCCACTACAATGACCACACTTGGTTGGGAATAACAAAGCACTTTTCAGAATAACAAAGGACATTTTGAGCTTGTAATGTAGGTTCAGGGCAGTGTAGGATACAAACTTAGGACAATAGGCTAAACCCCCTTGAACTTCTTTTTCTTTTACTATTTTTCCTTTTCTTGGTTTTCTGCACTTTACTCTTTCTTCTCTTTTCTTTTTTTGTTCATAAATCATGTCTTTCTTTCCCTTGTGGTATCTGTTATTTCTTCACATCAAAATGCTTTATTATCTTTAAACACGTAGGCACCTTCTTATGAATTCGTGGCCCAACTACATCTATTTTAATTTCCACCACCCCCAACTTAGGGCTTTAGACTTATATTATTAAGTTCAAGTAGGGTAGGGTTCAAAGGGGGACAAATAGAAAGATCACGACTTGTAATGTGTTTGCCAAAGAAAAATACAAAGGCTAAAAGAGGGTGACTAGGGGTAACTCCTATGTATTGGTAGGCTTTTTAGGATAAAGTGGGCTTCCAATGTCACAAGATGGCCTATGGTCATTTTACCAACCAAGCACAATCAAAATTTAACTTTGAAAGACTAATGGAGCAAGTTCTAGATAGTAGAAGTACACATGAGATGTAGACAAATAAGCTCACATACATGGCATGTGAATTTCATCAAGGGGGGTCAATTGTTCCTCCCACTTGAGACACAGATAAAGTATTTACTATTCTTCCAAAGCCAATTTTAAGAGTCATAGAAAGAGGAAATTTTTTTGTTACAAGGTTGCACACATCCATAACCTCGATTTTTGCGAAAAAATTTGGATGGAGAAAGTTGTTTGTTTTGCATTCGCACCATGCATAATTTGTTATATCATGGAAACAACCCAAGTTATTGTCTCACATTATGTCTCTAATACGAGGGGACCACCCACATGGCTACTCAGACTTTGCCAATGGGTATGAATGTGATCCCAATTAATTAATGCCACAGGTTCTTAGAATTTTTTTGCATTTATGGCCCTGATGCCACGGGTAGTCATACTTCCCCTACATCTATGGTTAAAAACCCAATTACGATGCTTTCCCTTAAGAATATCATCACTCAGTAAATAAGGAAAAAACTCATCTATTAAAACTAAAACAAAGCAACAAACTAAGAATAAAGTAACTAATCTATGCAAATGTGGGCACCATCAGCGTGCCCGAATATTACAACCCAAAAAAAATAAAAAAATAAGAATCATCCAAAAGAGCACTAGGATGCACCCATTTATCGAATACATGCTGACATTTCCAAGTCGATCTTTTACTTATTTGCTTTGCCAGGTGCGCTCTCTTCTCGAATACTAAATGGGTAGATGGGAGCACTAGGATGCACCCATTTATCACTAGCATACTTGTCAACCCTTGTTCTTCTGCAATGCTCAATAATCAAAAAGGGGAAAAAGAGATGCGTACCACCTTTGTTCTTGAAGTGGTACATATCATTTACCACAACCTGACCAACATCCAAAGAGATGCCATCTAGAATGCAAGCAACCATTCGACCATATAAATTTGGGACTATTGTCATGTGGGTGGAAGGAGAGACTCAACTACAAATAATATGCAACTATATCCGAGCCTCGAAAGTGAAGTCACTCATAGAGATATTGATTTTAGTCTTTGCCCAAGAGACTTCCTTTTCGAGGCATAGCAGTTGCACCAACCAACTCTCCAATTTACACCTATTTGCTTTGAATCCACCCATGTATGCATGTTGGAGCCCATAAACATCATTGATTTCCTTAACCCCAACTTTCACCGGTTTGCCCCAAATATTAATAGTCAAATTGAATGGATCTGAAAAGGACACATCACTGATGTTGGCATAAGTTTGTCATAAAATGCCAGTAGTTTCTCTAGAAGATTCTCCAAGAAAATACCTCTTTTTGAGAGTACATTTGTCCTTGGAAGATAACTATAGTAGTGATTATGGCACTCGAGTGCCATGATTCGAATGTGATCATACTTTTCCATGAGGTTGTCCTGAAAACACTAGGCATAAATTTTATCAATCAATAACATTTTATCTTGCAAGTTGTACCTCATTGTTCAATAAAGCTCATTAGAAAAGGTGCTTGATGAATCTAGGATAAAAATTTAGGATTGCAAGATTTTAGGCATGGCAGGAAACTGCCCCCGGTTACCATGATAGCAATCGTATGGCCGCAATCACAGACCGTGACCACGGTCGCGACACCTAAGTCTGGTTTTATGTTAGCTCCCCATATTCAAATCTTTTCCATGTTTTTAGGCTACTAGCATGATCCACAACATGGATTCACATGAAGACCAATTGAACAATGCGAATAAATGTGAATATTCTCTTTCGAATGCAAATATCACTATTGAAAGTTTATTTGGGCAAAGTATCAAACACTTGGTGTGTACATCTCATTTATCTAACTTTTTTGCATATAATAGGGTACTCAAGATTTCCCCACTTGTGTGCACACCTAATTCAGGAAACCATCACCAAATCAGCACCAAGCATAACAACATGGAAAGCATAACAATCAAAACTTTAGGCCCTCTCTTAATCATGCATTTTAGGGCCTCTTTTCAAAAAAATAAAAACATGGATTCATGATATCTACCAAAGTTGTGATGCAAGACAGATGCAATGATGTTGTTGGAGAGCTCACAAACTCAGCAAGAATCTAGCCCAAATTAGAGAGTACAATCATGAAAGGGAGTGTGAGAGAATTAAGGAAAATTAAGGATGAAGAGGCTGAAGTGACCGTGACCTCAGTCAGGTGGCCGTGATCACGGACATACGAGTGACCGCGATCAAACTTGGGGACTGTTATCATGGTAAATGAGAGTCATTCTGCTCTCCTATTTTTCTCCGGTTCAACTCTTTGATCAATTTTTTCCAATTTTCCCCTATTCAATTTTTAATGCAAAATTGCACACTTCCCCCTTTCCAAGCTCATCCATTCCATAGTGTCACAAATGCATGAGTTATTCATATGCAAAATCTAACATCTATACTACAAAAATATGACAAAAAGATCTGAGCTACTTTTTTGGCATTTATGGGTTGCCTCCCACACAGTGCCTTAGTTATCGACATGGCACAATGTTTTTCTTATCCAACACTCAAGGTGGTTCATAAAGTTACTTCTCGTTCACCTTCTCACTTTTAACATCTACCATAGAGACTACTTGAAGCTCCTCGATTTGCTTCTTTGTCTTGCAAATATTAAAAGAGACCCCATCCTCTTGCACACTAAACTTTATTTCCCTCATCTTTAAATCGACAATGGATCTTCTAGTGGAGAGAAAAGGACGACCAAGGATGATAGGCACTTCTTGGTCCATTTCATAATCCAATACCACAAAGTTCACTAGAAGTATAAACTTGTCCACTTTAACAAAGACATCAAACAAAATTCCCAATGGCCTTTTGATGGACCAGTCTACAATTAAAAGTTGCATAGAGATCGGTGTTGGGGCATCCAATCCGAGCTTCTTGTAGATGACAAAAGGCATTAAGTTGATGCTCGCACTAAGGTCACATAGAGCTTTTGCAAACTCATGCGTCCCTATTGTACAAGGAATAGTGAATGCACTTGGGTCATCTTTCTTTTCCGCAACCTTACTATCCATGATAGCACTGCACCCATGAGTGACCTCAATGGTGTCACCTTTAACAAGATTTATTTTGGACATCAACTTTTTCATTAACTTAGCATATCCCAGGATCTCTTGGCTTGCCTCAAGCAATGGGGTGTTTTTTAATAGATTTATAAGTTTTGCCATGAACTTCCTCAATTTGTCACCTTCCACTTTTTTATGCAATCGTTGAGGGAATAGGGGAAGAACTTGGATTGTGGGCCTTGCTTCACTTTGTGGCTTTTCAACCTCAACCACTTCTTCGTCACTTTCATCGATTTTCTTCCCATCATTTTCTTCTTGACTTGAGGTAACACCTCATTTGCTTTAGCTTTGGGAATTTTCTTACTTAAGCCTCCTTTAGAGGGTCTATCAAGTATCTTTACACTCCTTATTCCAATTGCTATAAATTATGCATCATTCATTGGGTTAGAGATCGTGTCTCTAGGGATTTAGCCTCTAGGCCTAGCATTTAGTTACATGGAGATTTTCCCGACTTGGGTCCCAAGTTTTTTGATAGAGGTGGAGTGAGACACCACGATTTGGAAAAGTTGGGAAAAATTACCCTTTAACACATGGACCATTTTGTCCATAGCTTCCACTCTATTCAGGATCCTTGTTAACACATCCTCAGTCTTGAAGTTTTCAGGTTCAATGACGCTAGATTCCTTGGAATTAGCTCGATCATGGGGGGACATAATGGTCATAATCATGCTCATGATCTCTCCAATCTCTATCCCGCCTGTGGTACATCTAACCTTGATTCCCACCTTTCTTTTGATAGGCTAGGCGGGAACCCCCTGAGTAGTTAACCAAATACTTGATTTCTTTATCCAACTTCATTTCTTCTTCATCGTCTTCATAAGATTTTGATGCTATGGTGTTTACCGCTTTTGGGGGTGCACCCATAACATGCTTTTTCAAGAGTTCAAGTTGGGTCATCATTTTTGCCATGGCCTCGTCCTTTTCTTCATTTCACTTTCTTTGTTTATTATCAACCATGGAAGTATTAGAAGGGATCTTCAGAACTTTGGTACCCTGGGTATGCCAACCCCAATTTTTCATTGACACTTCTCATGTCAATAGAAAGAGAGCATGGTGGTGCATCATCACTATAAAGCCACCCGCCGCATTATCCACCATTGTTTTGTTCAATGTATCAAGGTCACGGTAGAAGATCTCAAGAAAAATCTTCTTTGGAACTTCATGATTTATGCATTGGGCTAATTTTCCATTAAATCGTTCCCATTCTTCAAACAATAGTTCTCCATTCATTTAATAAAAATTCATAATCTCATCCCGCTTTTGAATTATTTTAGATGGTGAAAAGTATCTATCAAGAAACACCGTAGTAAGCTCATCCCAAGATGTAATTGAGCTGGGTAAAAGTGAGAGGAGCCATAAAACCATTTTGCTGGTTAGTGAGAATGGGAAGAGGCAAAGCCCAATAGATTCTTGAGTAATTTATGCAATATTGAATGGCGCACAAACTTCCACAAAATTCATCAAATGGATGTTTAGGTCCTCAAAGGCTTGACCCCCGTATAATCCTTTCATTTTCAACATGTAAAGCATGATGCTAGTCATATGGAAGACTCTGCTCACAGTAGTTGGAGGGATACGGATTGCATTTGCTTGTCCCACTTAATTTGTGGCCCTCATCATCTAGGGGACCATCAAATGGTCCCATATTTCTTGCATTATCACTCATTATTCCGTTATCACATTGATTACCTTAAAAAAATTAAAAACAACAAATAAAGTAAACTATACCACCCTGGGTATTCCCAAGTAAAAATCACACTGCACAAGTGAAATCTATATTCCACTCCCCGGCAACGGAGCAATTTTGATAAGGTTCAACCCACTTTCATGTTTTAGGGGTGAGGCGGTCATTGTTAATAACTCAACTAGAGTTGGGGTCGAATCCACAAGGAGCGAATTATAAATTTCAAGTTCAATGGGTTCTCTAATTACTAAAAGGTTACTCAAAATGATAACAAACACAATATGTAAAATAAAATGGGGGAATTAGTTTGTAACAATTTTTGGCTAACAATGCACGAATATAATACTTTTGATTTAAAATCAAGATTTGAGGATATCTTGGGATTATGTCTACCTAAAGTTAAAGCATGTGGGTTGATGATGGTTTAGCATGAAGCTTAGTTGTTAACTAATGGATAGGCTAGGTCAAACGTCATTGTGGTCAATCTTTCAATAAAACCACAATGATTTCACCCATTGGCTCTTTCGAGAACCTAACAAGTGTACAATTCGTAATCACCCAATACCTCAATCAAGTATCCCTATTTCTAGGATGATGCTCTTGATATTATTTACACTCCAAATACACTTATTTCTAAGATTGCAAAAGGTAGTAAATCATAGGCACAATTTTTCACCATTACCTTATCCCCCTATAACCCTCTTTAAAAGATTTTATGGGTTACCTTAAGTTCACCTCCATCCCTCTTTCAAGGATAATGGAGAGTTTTTAGAGTTTGGGGTTTCCACCCATCAAACCCATTTGGATATTTGGGGTTTTCGCCTACAAATTCCAACTCATAAATTCAAGCAATGGTGGAGTCCATACTCATAAACTAAGAATCATGAAAACACAACAACACCGACACACAATTACACTTTAGTTCAACATAATCCCAAGACTAATTTACTTAGCTACTCATAAAGAAGGTAAGGAAAGATATACCATGAGGATTATCCAAAGCATTCATTCTTCACAAAATACTAAGTAATTAAGCCTCCAAAATTAGTTACAAACTTGCCTAATTAGAGTTTATTGATTTTAAATAAAAATTGTCTATAAGGTAAGCAATACCCAAAAAAGAAAGGGTTTTTTCCTAAATATGATTTAGGATTCGCCTATGTAAGTTTACAAAACTGCCCTGGATCATATTCCTTCTGAACCGCAAGCGCGCAGACTTGACCACGACCGCGGTTATGCAACCGCGGATATGCTCCACAATCGCATTATGCTGACTATCTTGACTAACCATGATCGCGGCCTGAGGACTGTGGTCGCAGTAACTGAGGCTGAACTGCTTCAAGTCTCCAGCTGCACTCCATTTCCTTTTATTTGATCTCTTTTTGAGCTTCAATCCATACCATTTCATCTTATCAGCTAGATACCTACAAAATGTGGATATTAGTGCATTTAAATGATGTTGATATCTCATTTTCTGATACAAAACATAGTAATGTGAATAAATATTTGGTGCATATGAGTGGAAAAATCACCACTTATCAATAGGTTTCTCTTTGGTATCGCCATACCAACCCCACTTGCAAATGTACATCATGCCATAACAATAAATTCATTATTAGGGACTCTAACCCTTTGTCAAGACAAGGACATCAAGTTAATTTAACATTTGGAACTTGAATCTATTTAGCCAACCAAACCCCAAGATTTCAATTTAATTCAGTTTCTGGCCACCAAGGCCTATACAAATTCATTCATCAATCATTATCATTCTTATGACAATGCCTTATTTCAAAAGAACAATTCAACTTGTGACGATATCATTCTCATTAACAATTCACAAACAGGTTGAGGGTATGCCATTATCAAAGCCAAAATCATCAAATTTTAGGTTCAAACATGACCCCTAAATTAAATCACCATTCCCATGCAACCACATGTGTAAAACCATAATTAAAACATGCATAATCATAATTTAAACCACAGAAAATAGTATTCAATGATATGCATTCAAACCCCTCAACCCATGGTTTCAAAACTACCATTAATGATTTATTAACAATGCTTTAAATATATGTTTTTTATTAAACTAATAATGAGGGACGATTCACATGCCTGAATTACGAAGATTCAAGGAGAAAATTGTCTTTGAACCCTTAGATGACCACTTTGGAGAAACCCTAGACAATTTTACTTGAGATAATTTTGAGAGAGTAAAGAGGATGTTTTGATCTTGTAAAGTATTGAATAAATTTCCCAAAGTGTTTTAGGGATGTGGGGCCTTAAGATTTTTATATGTGAAATGTCCAAAGTACCTCTAACTAAAAACTATAAAAAGGTCGCCTTTGGTTATGAGTCTACCTATCGACTCATCACCACATCATATGACTCATAGCCATAAGTCCTATCCTCAATAGTGAGTTGGACATCCATACACTACCCATCTTATGACTCCATGATCCCACTCTTGACCTGACCATACGACTTGTATGGTCTAGTCATATTCAAGAAAGAACCCAAAAGGATTAGACATTGGACAATATATGACTCAACCCTACCACTCGTAACGTGGTCTTACGACTCGTAGTGAGTCACTCATACTCAGAATAGAACTTAGCCAATTCCACACTAGTTTTGTAATGACTTGGAGCCCTAGTCCCATAACCATACCATACGACTTGTACGATGAGTCGTCAACAGGTACTGGTATCAAATCTCAAAGAGGCATTTTACGAGTCCATTAATCGAGATTCCTAGACTCTCCTATCATCCCTAGTGCAGACTTTGATGTTGCAGACTCATTCACCTTTTGTGAGGTAGGAGAGATCACCATTTAGTTTCATTCCTTTACTTCTTATAGGGTTGGGGATCCTCAACCTAAGAGGCCTCTATTACTTGCAGTAAGTTTCAATCCAACTAGAGGATCCACTCTAGATATTGAGATGTAACGAAGTTTGAGATAATACACACATGTGCCAACGATGTCCATTAAATTCATTATTTCTTTAATCCTTTATAGGTCACTTCCTATTACAAAAAAGAGAGTTCACTTTCCTAAATTATACACGGAAGTCCCTACTATTACTTCGTTTAAAACCTTGCCAAAAAACCCTTTTTAGGACAAAACTAGTCAAAATAAAAAAGAGTATAGCTTGTACTTTTTGTACTTGGATAATAATGTTCGAGCATCAGATAATGCACGTCTTCTTATAAATATCCCCAAAGGACAAAAATATGAAAAGTTATCTAGAATAAAAATATGCAAATGAAAGTTACTGCCCTTCTAAGTTTAGTTGTTTGATTTTTGGTTGTTTGGTTTATTGTCATTTATGGAGTACCATGGTCTGTGGGTTCCTTGTTGCTTCCAATGCCTTTGCAATATTTTCCCATGGTTTACTCACTTATAAATTCCTAAAGGTATCAATCATTTAGCCGCTTGGATACTATCTCCCTGAGGTGATGGCAATCCCCATTGGCATACCAACGTGTCCTATGGAATTTTCAGCACGAGTTATTGTCCCTCGCATCTGATTTTGACTAGAGAATCTTTTGGAATTTTTCACCCTTGATATCTTATATTATTAAAACTTACTGCTTAGGGTTGACATTAAATCAATATTTTGAGAGTACGGGTGCTTCTTTGATGACATACACAATAAGCTTCACCACCTCTAGAGTCTATTGTTCCCTTTGTAAAGATTTTATTTCCATTCTTTGATCATGTAGGGAATGGCCATGCACTTAAAATCCTGTACCCCCACTTCCATTGTCCTTTTTCTGTTGAATAAGGTCATATCATCCTTAGGTTAACATCTATGAATTGTTCTATCATGCGGGATTTCGAGCTAATCCATTTCCTACACATCATGAGCTCCTTAGAGCATGGGTTTACTCAACATCCATAGGGTCTTCCTGGTGATTCGTATGCGATCATCCTCAATTTGTATCTTCAACTTATATAGGTTAGGCATATTAACCCATAACGTTGCTTCAAACTCTCTTTAAGTTTGAGTGAAGTGACTCGACACTCTGAGTTCATCCCTTTGGTGAAGGCCATCACTGTTAAATTACCAACACAATCAACAACTGCATCCTTTTCTATTGGAACATAGTGATGAACTATCGTATTAGCTCTATATATCCTTGTTCTGTCTTGAAGATATACCCTTGATGTTTCACCTTCTTAGCCCCCACATAGGCTCTGACAAAACTATCAACTGACATATTGAATATGTCAGTATATTTCTTTGGAAGGATCAAGTACGATACTCCAGCCCCTCCCAAAAATGTCTCACCAAACTTTTTCACCATAATTATTTTGGCCTCTTCCTTAGTCAGATCAATATTGTTCACCTCCATGATAAAGAATATTAAATTCTCCTAGGGTATGTGTTCCAATCGTATTTTAGAATGTCCGACATCTTGAACCTTTTTGGGATAGGCCTTGTTACCGTATAGGTCGTTTAAGGCACCTTAGGGTAACTCTTGGAATTAGGCCAGTTTTTTACTATGGGTATCCTGGTTTATGGTTCATTTGAAATAAGATCTCAAAGTACTATGCCTTCATCTCCTTCCTTAACAACTCCAACACAGCTGTTGGAGTGGTCGTATCTATGAGTCGAGCTTCATTATCCACTGCCATTACCCATTATCAATCTTTGTGCTCTTATTTGTCTGGGTCATCTCTAGTATTTCCCCATGAAGCACTTATATTAACATGTGCTACGAACTCTTGTAGTTCATCCATTGTTTTCTCCAATGCTTCTATTCGAGCCATTAGCTCCTTGTGGTATACAAGAAAATCCTTCAGGAATCCATGCAACCCTTCTATGTCATTCACTTCTACCTCATCATTCTCAAGACCAATGCGCTCTTTCTGTCTTTCTATATATTCATATTTTTTAAGATCATGTTGAGGGATAAATCATTGTCTCCAGGGTCATCCTATATCCCGATCCTATGGGATCCGTAAGCTGAGTCCCCGACTTTATCAAAATATCAAGATCCTCCACAAAATCACCATCATTGTGCATGACCTACTTTGAAAAATCTATCAAAAAGAAAAAGCTAGACCCATAAAGTTCCCCACAGAGAGCACCAAACTATTTACCATTTATTTGGGATAGTTGAATTTGTTGGTGGGTCAAGAAAATGCATTATAAATTAGATATTCAAATTAATAGCGAATGTTTGTAAAACAACAATCAAAGATAAAAATATATAATAAATGGTTAACTTAAGCAACAAACAAGCTAAGGTTAAAGAATAAATGTGATGCTAGAGCGAATAGTCAAGGTTCACCAACCTCGAGTTGACTTTGATAGGAATATCAGCTATGTTAAGAAACTAGTAAAATAAAATAGAGATAATAGAGGAAAATTGGAGAAAAAGCTAAAAGAGTTATATTGCTTATAGGCAAAGATGAGAAATCAAATGATGCTTTACGGTTGGAAGGAGGCATCAATTTATAGTAGATAAAGTTGGGTTCGACCTTTGAGAGAGTACCACCTGAACTCTATAGTACTATGGCCAATGATCACACACCACCTTTTACAAAACCTTGACGGATGGCAGCTAAATAATTAGTGTTTGGAATAAACATATCAAGGATCATCTGTGCATCTGAAAGCTCTAAAAGATTGTTTCGTGTCTTTCCTTTCGTGTGCAGTCGTTATTATTTGTCGCCATTTGTTATTATTTCTTCGATAAAGATGGTGTTTTTCCTATTCAGTGTCGATATCGGGGCTACACAATCATGGGTTTTATATGATTATAGTTGACCCAAAATGACTCAAATTTCTATTTCATCTTTACAAATGAAAAATGTTCAAGGGTAGTACACAATGAATGAAGTTTGCCCATATATATGTTGGGATCGAACTTGATAGTGTGTCATACAAAGCTAATAATTATGAATTATAGAGGCAAAATATTAGAGACACATGAAAATATACAAAAGTATAATATTATTAAATGATTTAGCCTATTAATCCACCTATAAAACTAATACAATATCAAAGAAAGTATAAAAATCATCGAGAGAAAATCTTTTCCTAAACAATATTCTATAATGATTATATTGTGGATGTTGTTGCATATACTTCCTTCACATGCATGATCTTAATTCTTCATATAATCATCATCACAATTGTTTGGCATGCTTAAAATGGAGTCCTTTTTGGCTAAAGATATTTTATTCTCTCCAGTTTAAAAATAACTCCTTTCCAGGATTGAAAATGAGCTTTATTTTTTAAAATGTAGCAACAAAATTGCTAAAAATATCAATGAGAATTGTCTCCAAATGTTGTATTTTAGAGTATTTCTTTTTGATAAAAAATCTCCACTATCATCGTAGTTGAACTTTAATCTTAACGTGTCTTCAATTTGAACCATCAGCTATGCTATTGCTTATTGGGTTTGAACTTAATAGTGCATCATGTGGAAGCTAATAATTGCAAAGTATCAACGAGATAAATCAGAAGACATATAAAATATACTAAAATATAATATTCTTATATGATTTGGTCAATTGACCTACATATAAAACTAATATAATATCAAGGAAAGCATAAAAATTGATGAGAAAAAAGTTCCCCTTAGCTAATATTCTGTAATGACTATATTGTAGATGCTATAATATTTTTTTGTAGTATGAGAAGAGGGATCTTCAAGTTATTGATGTCAAAAAAAATTTCCAAAAAAAAAGAATTTAACTAAGATGAAACAAAATTATATTTATCTCTCAGGAATTACAGTAAAATCAAGTATGGTAATACTTTTACTTTACTTCAATATAAAATTTAAACTCAAATTTTATAAGAAAACTGGAAAAAAAAATCCTAACATTATACAACCCAAATTGAGACTTAGTCGCAGAGGTACTAAATTTGAGTACTATATAAGAAACTGAACTAAAAATAAAAATTAGACATGCCCTGCCCATATATTCGTGAGAGAAAATAAAATACAATCTTAATATATCAAAAATAAAATAATATTCATTGGTATTTCCTTGATTTTATTAGTCGTAATTAATTCACCCATTAAGATCTTTTTGAATTTTATCCTTAAATCGGATCCTTTGGCCGCATTTACTTTTCAAAATATATTGTAATTAATATATATGGAGATTATTCTTCATGATTAATCTTTATTATTATTTATTTATTTCCTTCAGTTGTAAATTCTTCTGCAATTGAGACCACATCAACTATTCTGATGGTGTAGATCTATATTTTAGATATATACTCCCCATTACTTTTTCTATGGAGACAAAAGAAAGAACAGTTTACCTCTAATTCATTGCAGTGCTGTGTTTTATCTATTCACTGTTATTTTTTTAACTCTTTTTTCATACTATATCAAGAGCTTGTTGGATCGGTGGAGATACACTTAAATCGGTGAAATATTCTTAAGGACAGTGCTATACACATGCCTCAAGCTAAAGAAATTCCATGATTTTAATAATTTATAACAATCTTACGGATAATAAATTTGTTATCATGAATCATGGAAAGGATTAATTTGTTAATGTTACAGATAATACCATCATTGCTGCACAAACATCTCATGGCGTTGTTTCTGTTGTGCCTTCACATAGCTATACCAAGTACATCTCTGATGTTCTTAAAGTGAAACTTTTAGTGGATAGCATTATAAGAGATGACAAGAACGTACTTTATATACTTGATAAAAATATTCTTCTTCTGATGAACTAAATCAACGGATTTATGCAAAGAATGCATGTAAACACTTAATACTAAGTTCTCTTTCTAATGAATTATTCAATGTGTGCTGTTATAATAATGAAGCAAAGGAGATTTAGGAGTCATCGCTTGCTAAATATACTGCTAAATAAAAAATTGTTATTGGTAAACTTTTATAAATAAGAGATGACGAGAGAGAAAGATGTGAAGGTACTAATCATCGGGTTTCACAAACTTGTTAAAGATCATAAATTCAAGAAAATCATTTTGGTGGAGTAGTTTGTGGATGGTATATTGATTGAAAAATTACCTCAATCTTGGAGTGACTACAAATAAAATTTGAAGTGTAAACAAAAGGAATTATCTATTGTTGATTTGGTGAAACACATCATCATTGACGATGCTAGCATAAAGTAACTGATCTCTGCCAAAGCAAACAAAATCGCTACAAAAGTCAATCTTGGGAAGGACAATAAGTCTCACACTAAGAGTATGAATAGAAATATGATTACAAACTCAGGGCCAGCAATCAAACTTTCAAGAAAAAAAGAGAATTGTTTTTGTGTATGGCAAACCAGGCTATCATGCAGCTCAATGCAAAAACAGAGTTAAATAAATGAAAATCCTGTCAAGTTTAGAGTAAATCTGACTGAAGTAGATAATATTATTGTGCAGAACATTTCTCAAGTGAACATTGTGGCTAATGTGAATGACTTGGTAATAAACTCGGGTATTACTGGGCATATTTGTGCCAATAGAACTGATCTTTTTTCTTACGCTCAAGTCAATTAACGAGAAGAATTTATATATCATGGTGATTCTAACACCACTTAAGTTCTTGAAAACGAAAAAGTTCTTCTAAAACTCACATCTATAAGAACTTTGACCTTAACCGAAGTGTTTCATGTTTGACACGAACCAATTTAATTTCTATGAGATTATTATAAAAAGTGGTGGTGAAAGTTGTATTTGAATCTCACAAAATTGGGCTAATCAAAAGTAATAATTTTGCAGTAAAAGATATAGTAGTCATGATTTATTTGTTCTCAATGTTTCTCAAGTAATGAGTAAAGATGTTAGTACTTAATTTCTTTTCTTTTGGCATGCAAGACAATTGGAACCATTTGGAATAAAAAAAAGTCATATCTCTTGATTTGTTAATATATTAATAATAATTTCTTGTGATGATCCTTTCTGTCATTACATATAAGTCTTTCGTTTAAAATTTTAGTGTAAAATTTTTTCATTTTACAGTTATAAAATTTAGGCTATGCTAGTTTTGTACAAAATCTAAGTGAGGTGGGGTCTAGAGAAGTTTGGGAATGAATTGAGTAAGTATGGTAGTGTTTGATTTGATTTCTAGTTAGCTAAGAGATAAGGAACCATAGAATTTTACAGAATCGAATTTGGATAAGTAGAGCTCCCAGAGTTGATCTTAGATTAAAGGAAATTATTTGGAATGTCTTGAAATTAAGGTGTGTTGAGAAAAATGGATGTTTTGGGCAAAATCAGGCGTTCTGCCTCGCTCATGTCGCTATAGAAATGTGCATGTCCCTAAAGCAACAAGTCCAAAAGAAAAAAATTTCCCATTATAGTTGACGTGACCCGACCGGGGGCCTTATTGTAATGCGCATCCTAAGTCCGACCAAGGCCGTAGACCAACCCCATTACCCAACCCAACCTCCAGCCGTCTGCCCTGAGTTGGCTGAATTCCGAGCATGTAACAAGATAGTGTAACAGCTCACATAAAGACACTGGGATAGGATCACAACACTGATCGACCCAATCGAGTCCAACCATCCTATACCAACAAACAATCCAACCATACCAAACCAATACCGAAACAAGGGTCATAAACCAGGTCATAACCAAAAATGTTTCGAATCATAGTATAAATAATCCCAAAATGAAATACAATGGAACGGTGGGAAATTATGTTCGATGATGCAAGCCTCAATACCTATACCAATGCTAAGGCTGACACCTATACCGATCCCACCCATTCAAACTCATAGTAGCACCACAAAGCCTCTAACTAAAAGAGTAATATAATCTGATTGGGACGTGCCCCTAACCATGGCCAAAACCAATATCCAAATAAAATAAAAAATGTCTAGAAATATCCATAACATGAAATGGAGCCTTTTGAAAGGATGGAACCTCACAACTTCAGTCTAAATGCTGATCCCGAGTCAGCCACTATGTAGGAGGAGTAGAACGGCTGATTCCTGCATAGCGTGGGTATACAACCGATAGTATATGGGTTAGCGGTTGAATGCTAGCATGATCTTAGGATAAGGATAGAATAATGTCATTATTAAAACCAAGTAAAACCATCCATACGCACATAACCATACACACACACACACACATATATATAACCATAGCGTAAAAAGTGTACCGGGCTTAGCATGCCTTTAAAACCTTTACATGGGTTATGTAGCTTGGTGGCCATCCTAAACTACCCACGGGCTATATAGGTTCAGCTCCCTCTGCTGAAAGGGCCCCAGTGCATAAAGCCGCACAACCAAGGAAGAAAACCTGGGATGACTAGTGCATCTACCAAAATATTATGTGACATCATGCACGCGGTCACCAAGACCAACCTCACATCGACAAATATGAGTTTCAAGTTTTGGTCTCTCGGGGCCTCCACCTTTCACGGCTTCACTACATATCCCGTTATTATTGCCCAATTAAAACCATTACCAAGCAATCAACCAATCCATTTACCATTTATTAACCAAGGACATTTAGTGGCGGTATCGTCATACCGACATACTTGCAAGTACTATCCATAGTCAACCATATATAAGTTTAAGGAGACTTCTAAGTGGCCTTCCATTTACCATATTAAAACACTTGGGGGATTTCATGTACCCCACAAGCATAACCATTTAACCATTTACCATTTCAAGCCATTTAAACCATGCACAATTCCCTTACCAAGTTTTTAAAAAAAGCAAGAGTTCCATTAAAATACTCAATGCAATGAAAACATGCTTATAGATATTTTGTCATACACATTGGAGGCATAATATAACCAAAACCAATTCTAATTACCATTAAACCACTCCCATACAATCCAATTATTCAAAATACCACTAATGCACATAAAGCATAATTAAATCATGGATAACCATAATCAAATTTGATATTAAAACCCCCAATTCATATTTGAAAACCAAAATCATACAATCAATGAAGTCATGAAAACATTCATAAAAATCATGCTTTTAGTTAGAACTAACAATACGGGAAGAGAACATTCCTTAAACCAAGATGATGATGGAAAGAAATCACCAAGAAAAGCCCCAAATCAATTCACTAGTTGAAACCCTAGCTTTCATTGTCCAATAGAATTTGAGAAAATTATAAAGTGTTTTAGAAGAGTGTCTAAGTGTGAATGAATAGAATAATAGGGTAAATAGCCTCCCAAGTGGGTTAAAAGTCATAGGACCTTATTAGGATACGTGGAGAAATATCCAGAATACCCCAACTTAAGTTGCACAAAATCCCGTCCTAAGAGTACAACTGACCCTCATGAGTTGTACCCTCTAATACGATTGGTACCCTCCACTCATATCCTAGCCTCAACCTTTGGATCAAACACTGTCCAGTATAAGACTCATCCAACCAAGTCATATTTGAAGAATACGATTCGTACCCTTCATCCGTATCCCTGACAGATTTAAACCCAAGAAAGATTTAGACACTATCTACCATAAGAGTCCTTGGTACGACATGTACCCTGTCTTATGGCTTATGGTGAGCCACTCATACTCAGATCCAACCTAAGTAACCAAGTCTAAGATTAAGTTAAGAAACCAAATGATCTGTAACCACCGATATGACTTGTACCCCTAAGTCGTATCCATTTCAGTAACCAAAATCCATCCCACTAACAAACACTGGTCAGCATAAGACTGGACCACACCATCCGTATACCAACATACGGCTCATACCCATGAGTCGTATTAGGTTTAGATATCAAAATTCCAGAAAATTTTCTAAGGTCCAAAAACTAGGGTTTTTCAGTCTCCCTACTAGGTACATTTGTCCCCAAATAACGGATAAGGTAGGGGTAACCACACACACGAGTCATTTACACTATCAAATATATTTCCAATATTTTCAAAGATTGAAAACAAAGAGGCAAAGATATTAATCTTTTCTTTAACAAACTCTAAGAATAAAGATGTGTTGAAAACACATACCTTCCGCACGAATCCCAAGAATAAAAAATAGATGTGAATATTTGAACTTTATGTCCTCCTCCATTTCCCATGTAGCTTCTTCCACCTTATGGTTATACCATAGAACCTTAACCAAAGACACATCCTTGGTGCACAACTGATGAACCTGCCTATATAAGATCTCAACCGAGATATTTTCATAAGACAAAGAATCTGAGATACCCAGTCCTTCTAAAGGAATAACCAATGAAGTATCACCAAGACACTTCCTCAACATGGAAATATGAAATATCGAATGAACCAAGATCAAGCTAAAAGGTAACTCCAGCTCATAAGCAACATTACCAATTCTTCATGAAACATCACAAGGACTAACATACCAGAGACTGAGTTTCCCTTTCTTACCAAACCACACTACTCCCTTCATGGGAGATACCTTGAGGAAAGCTTTATCTCCAACCTCAAACTCCAAGCCTCTATACCTAACATCTGCATAGGACTTTTTGCGACTTTGAGCAGCCTTAAGCCTCTCCTAAATCACCTTCATCTTCTCCATAGCCTAGTAAACCATGTTGGGATCAAACATATCCGCCTCACTAAGCTCAAAATAACTAATAGGAGACCTACACCTCCTACCATACAATGCCTTAAAAAGGGCCATAACAATACTAGAATGATAGCTATTGTTGTAAGAAAACTCCACCAAAGGTAGATACTCAACCCAATTGCCACCATAATCAATCATACAGGCCTAAAGCATATCCTCAAATGTTTGAATAGTTCTATCCTCTTGTTCATTTGTCTGCAGGTGAAAAGCAATACTCAGATTAACCTTAGTTCCCAACCCTTTCTGAAAAAAAATCGCCAGAAGTGAGATGTAAACTGCGTGCCACCATCAGAAATAATTAAAGAGGTACCCCATGAATCTTCACAATCACCTAAAGATACAGCTTCACATAATCTTCCATCAAGAAGGTAGTCCGCACTGGCAAAAAGTGGAAAGACTTAGTCATCCTTATACGATGAACCAAATCAAATTATATTGATTTCGAGACCGAGGAAGACCGGTAAAGAGGTCCATATTGATCACTTCCTATTTCTAATTGGGCAATTCAATTTTGTGATACAACCCTCCTGGTTTCATGTGCTCAACCTTAACCTGTTCACACACCATGCACTTGGCCATAAAATCATCCACATCCCTCTTTATGCCATTCCACCAATAGATCTTATCAAGCTAATGACACATCTTAGTTAAGTTGGGATGAACATCATAGCGCGATTTATGCACATCATCTAAATCCTTTGTCTCAAACCATCGACATTGGGAACACATTAACTCCTATGGTACCGTAAAGTACCATCACCGATAATCTCAAATACCACTACCTTTTGCCCACCAATGTCACTCTTGATTTTCATCAAGATAGGATCTAGAGCTTACTTCTCCTTAATCTCCACACCAAGAGACGATCGAACCACTTCTTACACTATCACATCACTATCCTTGGAGTCCAAGAGGCAAACTTCAATATTCGTCAAGTAGTGAATATCCTTCATTAATTCCTATTTTTCTTCCTCCACATGAGCCAAACTCCCCATGGATAACCTGCTAAGAGAATCAACAACCACGTTAGCCTTACCTAGGTGGTAGTAAAGACTTATATCATAGTCCTTGAGAAGTTCAAGCCATCTTCTCTGCCTAAGATTAAGCTCATTTTGAGTGAACACGTACTGTAGACTCTTATGATCATAAAAGATATCCATATATACACCATACAAATAATGCCATCATATTTACATAGAAAGCACAACCACCAATAGCTCTAAATCATGAGTAGGATAATTCATCTCATGCACCTTCATTGCCTGGAAGCATAGGCAATCACCTTCCCATGTTACATCAACACACAACCAAGCCTTACCCAACATACATCACAATAAATCACAAAACCATCATTACCTTCCGGCAAGGTCAGAATTGGAGCCAAAGTTAACTGATTCTTTAACTTCTCAAAACTTCCTTCATAAGGATCTGACCAAGAAAACTTGACCTTCTTCTGAGTCAACTTGGTCAAAGGAGCATCTATCGATGAAAAGTTTTCCATAAACTACCTATAATACTTGGCTAAACCCATGAAGCTCCGAATATTAGATGGAGTCATGGGTCTAGGCCACCTCTTCACTATAGCAACCTTTTGCGAATCCATCATGATTCCTCCACTAGAAATAATATAACCCAAGAAAGTTACAGCGTTCAAGCAAAACTTATATTTAGAGAACTTGGCATACAACTGTTGTTTCTTTAAGGTCTGCAACACCACACAGAGGTGATTAGTATGATCCACCTCACTCTTTAAATAAACCAAAATTTCATCAATAAACACAATAACGAAGAGATCTAAATACTGATGAAAAATCCTTTCATCAGATCCAAAAATGCCACCGGAGCATTAGTCAATACAAATGACATCACCAAAAAATCAAAGTGCCCATACCGCATATGAAAAGTCATCTTAGGGACATCCACCTCCCTAATCTTTAGTTGTTGGTACCCAAACCAAAGATCTATCTTAGAAAAGAACTTAGAACCTTGCAACTGAGCAAACAGATCATCTATCCTTGGAAGAGGATACTTGTTCCTGACCATCACCTTGTTTAACTGCCTAAAGTTAATGCACATCTGAAAAGAACCATCTTTCTTATGCACAAACAACACCAGTGCACCCCATGGGGATACACTAGGATGAATAAACTACTTATCCAAAAGATTATTAAGTTGCTCCTTAAGTTCTCTTAACTCAGCCAGAGCCATACTACATGGAGGAATAAAAATTGGATGAGTGTCTAGAACTAGATCAATACCAAACTCTTTTTCCCTATCTGGAGAAACACCAGGAAGATCTTCTAAAAAAACCTCTAGAAACTCATTAAACACTAAAATTCACTAAAATAAGAAATAAATCTCCCCCTAGGAGCTAAAGAACCACCCTCTCATTCTATAACTGGTTCACCAGAGAACCTAAATATAACCCTATGGGTCTGACAATCTAAGGATGCGTAAAAAGAGTGAAACTAATCCATACCCAGACTGTCATCAAAATCCACTATACCCAACTCAAACAGATTCACCAAGGTCTGCTTTCCACTAACAAATACCACACATCCCTTATAGACTATCTTAGCAATAATTGAGTCACCGAGCGGGATAAAAATAGAAAAAGGAGCCGAAATAACTTTCATATCAAGACCAAAAGATACAGCCACATAAGTAGTCACATAGGAAAGAGTGGACCCTGGGTCAATCAAACAATATATGTCATGAGAGAAAAGTTATAATGTGCCAATAACAATATTAGGTGATCCCTCGAATTCTTGTCAGAATGCCAAAGCATAAAACCTATTCTGACCAATACTAGAACCAAGAGCAGTAATAAAAGTAAATTCCACTCCACCACGTGTAGGAGTAGAAGATGAAGCCATAGGAATCTTATTCACCCTCGTAGCAACCTTATTAACTATATAATCCATGAGTTGATGGTCTTTCTGTCCATACTTAAAGTATTTGTCCTTTTCTTCATCGTAATAACCCTAATAAGGACAACCACAGAATTGACAAAGAGGGAATGAAGAAACTAACTGACCTATTTTGCCTTAGATTGGGCACCCTGCACCTAGAAATTTTCACCACCTTGATGACGCCTATTGTCCGCCTGGTAAGGAGCACTAGTAAAAAAGAAGAAACCAGAACTCCCTCATCTCTTTTTCTACCATTTGCCACCATCCCGACCACCCTGAGACTAAGCAACTTTCTGATTAGAAAACTTGCTCCTCTTACCCTATCTATCCCCAAACTCTGCCTGCTTCTTTTTTTTTCTCCACTTGCTCATATGAATAGTCAACCTAGAGATGTCCATATCTATAATCAACAACGCAGTCTTGCTCTCTAAAATTAAATCCTGATTTAACCCCAAAGTGAACTTTCTTATTCCGTCCTGTATGTTAGCCACTAAATTAGGAGCATACCTTGATAATTGGTGAAACTTCAAGGCATATTAATTGATAGATATCCTCTCCTACTTGAGGTTCACAAACTGCTCCATCTTTGCTTCCCTCAACTCTTGGGGAAACAACCAATTTAAGAAAACCTTATAGAAAGTATCCTATAAGACAGATTCTTTCATATCAACCCTATCCCTATCCCACTTTTTATACCACTGATACGCAACCTCTTTGAGCTGATAAGTTGCAAAGTTTACCCCCTTCACATTGGTAGCCTACATCACTCGAAATATCTTTTCCATTTTATCCAAAAAGCCCTATGGATCCTCCTCTACCTTTACTTTAGAAAAAGTGGGAGGATCAATTTTTATAAATTGGCCAACCCTTGTAACCTTAACAGACAAAGCACCAGTAGCACCCTGCTCAGCCTGAGCAGTGACTATCTGAGCAATAATATGAATAGACTGATAGAATTTTGCATTAGTCACCTTACCTTGAAGAGGACTAATAGCACCTGGTGGAACTCCAAAACTATCAAGGATGGCATAGTGAGATAAAACATAAACCCTAGAAGTAGGATGCACCCCTTTAGTATTACTCCCAGATGGGATAGAAAAATTTCTTGTGTTCCAGATCTACGAAGCATGATCTGAAAGACTAACAAAAAAGGATTAGAGAAAATTCCAGAACTAAGACTCCAAGCTTTAAAATTTAATACCAAGAAAGTGAAACATTCCTAAATGCCTTATAGCCTCTTACTTATGAGTATGGTGTAGTACACACCCTTAAAATAGACTCTACTCGACACGGCTTTGTGGACTTCCAATTTAACCTGAACCTAAGCACAGATACCAACTTGGCAGGACCCAACCGGGGGTCTTGTCATAATAGGCATCCCATGTCCGATCGAGACCAGAGACCACCCCCATTACCCAAACTAACCTCCATCTGCCTGCCCTGAGTTTGCTGAATTCTGAACATGTAACAAGATAGTATAATAGCTCACATGAAGACTCTAAGATAGGATCACAACCATGACAAGGGCCATAAACCAGGCCATAACCAAAGATTTTCCAAGACATAGTATAATTAATCCCAAAATGAAATATCATGGAACCGTCAGAAATTATGTTCGATGATGCCATCCTCAATACCAATAACAATGCTAAGGCTGACGCCTATATTGATCCTGTCCATTCTAACCCATAACAGTACCATAAAGACTCAAACTAAAAGAGTAATATAATTTTGTTGGGACATGCCCCTAACTATGGCCAAAACCAATATCCAAAATAAAATCAAAGTGTCTAGAAATATCCATAACATAAAATGGAGCCTTATGAAAGGATGAAAGCTCAGCACTTCCGTCCAAATGTTCATCCCCGAGTCAATCACTATGTAGGAGTAGTAGAATAGTTGGTTCTTGCATAACATAGGTATACAGGCACCAGTAGACGGGTTAGCAGGTGAACACTAGCATGATCTCAGGAAAAGAATAAAATAATGACATTTATGAAATCAAGTAAAATGACACATATGCACACAATCATATATATATATATATATATATATATATATATAACTATGCCCAAAAAGGAGATCGGGTTTAGCATGCCTTAAAAAACTTTACCTGGGTTGTGTATCTTTATCTTTCTAAACCACCCATGGGCTATATGGGTTCAGCTCCCTCTGCTGAAAGGCCCCAGTGTATGAAGCCACATGACTAGGGAATAAAACCTGGGATGACTAGTACATCCTTAAAATATAGTGTGACTTTATGCACAGGGTTACTAAGATAAACCTCACATTGACAAATATGAGTTTCCAATTTGTGTCCCCCCCGGGACCTATACCTTCAACGACTTCACTACACATCCCACCATTATTTTCCAATTAAAACCATTCCAAAGAAATAAACCAATCGATTTACCATTTATTAACCAAGGTCGTTAGTGGTGGTATTGTCATATCAATCATACTTGCAAGTACTATCAATAGCCAACCATATATAGGTTGAAGGGGATATCCAAGTGCCCTTTCATTTACCATATTAAACTACTTGAGGGAGTCCATGTACCCGACAAGCATAACCATTTATCTATTTACCTTTCCAAGCCATTTAAACCATGCACATCTCCTTTAGCAAGTTTTTAAAATAAGCAAGAGTTCTATTAAGTTACCCAATGCAATAAAAACATTCTTATAGGCCTTTTGTCAAACACATTGGGGGTATAATTAAACCAAAATCAATTCTAATTATCAATAAACCATTCCCATGTAATCCAATTATCGAAAACCACCATTAATTCATATAAAACATAATTAAAACCATGGAAAACCATAATCAACTATTTAATTTCAAAACCCCCAATTCATATTTGAAAACCAAAATCATACAAACAACAAAGTCATGAAAACATTCATAAAAAATATGATTTTAGTTAGAATTAAAAAGGAGAGAAGAGAACATGCCTTAAACTAAGATGGATGGGAAAAAACCACCAAGACAAGCCCCAAATCAATCCTCTAGTTGAATCTCTTACTCCACTTGACCAAAAGTTTTTTAGAGAATTATAGAGTGTTTTAGAAGAGTTTTTAAGTGTTAATAAATTGAATAATAGGGTAAATAGCCTCCCAAGTAGGTTAGAAGTCATGGGACCTTATTAGGATAACTGGGAAAATGTCTAGAATTCCCTCAATTAGGTTGTACAAAATCCCATCCCAGGGGGATAACTTACCCCCATGAGTAGTACCCTTCAATATGATTGGTATTATCTACTCATATCCTAGTTTTAATCTTTGGTTCAAATACTATCCAGCATATGACTTATCCAACCATGTTATATCCCAAGCGTATGATCTATACCCTTTATCCCTATCCCTAGCAGATTTAAACCCAAGGAATATTTAGACACTGTTCATCATACCAGTCCTTGGTACCTCGCTTACGGCTTATGGTGATCTACTCATACTCAGATCAAACCTAAGTAACCAAGCCTAAGATTAAGTTAAGGAACCAAATGATCTTTAACCACCAATGCGACTCGTACCCCTAAGTCGTATTAATTCTAGTAACTAAAATTCATCCCACCAACTAATATTAGTCAGCATACGATAGGACCATAGCATCTGTACTCAAATATATGGCTCATACCCATGAGTCGTATTGGGTGCAAAGATTAGAATTCCAAAAAAAATTCTATGGTCTAGAAACCAAGGTTTCAATAGCGCCTAGTCAATACGGTTAATGGCCGATATAGAAATATGTGTCATTAGAGCAGAAAAATCATTGTTTTATTTTAAAAATTACCAAAAATGGTTCATTTTCTAAAGCATATTTTGGAATAAGAGATAGTTCATTTTGGTAAAAATCACTAGCTAATAATTGTTTTGCTTCATTAAGGTACAAATTTCATGCCTATTAGCTAGTAAATCAATAATATAAGGTATTTCAATTATGGAAATTCAGTTGAAAAATTTTATTACCTTAACTTAACTCAACCATGACACCACCTCAACCGCCACCAGCTACCGCCAGTTATGCACAAGCGAGCACTCTAACAAAAATCCCTAATACAGACTTCCATCCCCTTGGATATAAAGTAACCTCTAACAAAGCAGATTTGAAGACCCAAAGTACTGATGTTAATGGAAACAACTCTCCCACACATACCCCTCTAAATAATGAGACATTATTCAACCCTTTAATGCTTAACCAAGGATTTACTCCCACCAATGAAACAATTAAATCTATCCCTATAAAGTCAATTAAAATAATTAATGATGTTCCTTGTGTGAAATGGATAGAAGTAGAAGTTGCATACATGAACATTAAAGAGAAACTACAATTTATGAATATTGGAAAATTCTCGCAAGGGTTGTTGGACTTTGATGATACAAGGAAGCATTTACCAGGACAAATAGTCATCAAAGGTGCTTGTCAGATTGGAACTTTAAGGAATGGGAACATTCTAATTAGATGCTCTCGATTAGAACAATTTGTAAATGATATGGCCAAGAAATCTTACTACATCAAGGATAGGGATGGGAATTTTGTTCAGATGTGGCCATTATTATATGATTCTACGTTCAGAGTAGATAAAGAAACACCACAAGTTGTTGCTTATTATATTCCCTAATCTAGCATCAACATTTTATATTAAAGAAACTTTATTTACACTAGCCTCAGTTGTAGCCAAACCTTTGCAACTGGACATGAAAACCATAATCAAAACCTGACCGAGTTATGTTAGGGTCAAAGTGTTGGTGGACCTTAAATAAAACCTACCTGTGTTTTTAAAGATGTTGATTCGCAATGAAAAAGCAAGAGTTAGTCTGATTACATCGGTCATAATTCATTATGATCATCTATCTATTTAGTACTTTGAATGTAAATTACAAGGTCATAACATACAAAATTGTTAATAATTACACCCTAAATAAAGGTCTCCAGCTACACAACAAAGTTGTAATATGGCAGAATCTCTGATTCAGCAAAAGTAACAATAAGGAAATGATTTCCCATAAAGGATATTAGCCAGTGAAACGATTGTTGGTGATCCTAAAATATAGAAAATAATCAAAACTAAGAAGGTAAGATCAATGGAAAACAAGGAAATAAGTAACTAGACTCTCTTTAGCAAGCAAGTTCCAGCAAACAAATCAAGACAGATAACATCATTAAACCTTTAATAGAATCAGTCGAAATTAGCAACACCAGTGCAACTCAATAAAGCTTAACAATCCAAAATAGTGGAAATACTGACTCATTAAATTAGAAGAATTATAAATCACTAAGAAGTAAAAACCCTAAAAGAAATGTATTGAATGTAGGCAAAGGGATGAGTGGTTTTTCAACTCTGGAACTTCTAGTTTTTGCTTTAGGAAATAGGGTGACAGAGTAGAAGTAAAAAATGATGATATGGATGATAACTATGGAGAAGATAGTTTGAAAAATATAAAATAAGATTAAAAATAACGAGATAAACAAGGATTGAACATGGATATTTTGCAAATTGATGAGGTTCAATCTAAAGAAATTATTCTAGCTCCCTCGAGCATTGCCCCTATATAGGTTGTACATAATAGAGAAAAACAATTGGAAATTAACCAGAAAAGATGAGAAAAAGGACAAAATTTATGATTAAAAAAAGGGGAAATACAGTTAGAGAAGATTGCAGGTTCTCCTTGAAGTACATTAATGAAAAGGAGGTTCAAAGAAAGATAGTATCTCCCGGCAAAACCCTTTATGTCATTGTGATCCATGAATTAAATATAGATGAACTAGCAAATATCAGCAAAAAATATAGTATATACAAAGAAGGAAATAAGGATGGAACATCCCCAAGAATAAATAGACGAAGGGGAAATAAGAAGCAAGATACCTCAGCAAAAACTTTACTTTTAGCAGTAAGAATAAGGGGGCAGCCACCAAACTCATCCAAAATCAATTATGAAAGAGTACATATGGAACATTAGATTAGTTAAAACTCATTAAGTTTTTAATAGAGTTCAAATGCTTCATAAAAATCATAAATTCAATTTTATAGCTCTCTTAGAGCCTTTTCAAAGCCTAGCCAGATGGGAAGTACAAAAGAAGATTGGGTATGAATCAGGAAGGTGCAAACAATATTGCAAAATTTTATATTTTGTGGATAATAAAGTTGAAGTAATCAGTGACATAGTATAATAGGTTAAATTGAAGCTATCTCAACCTGAGAACACTTGTTATACTACTATAGTTTATGCTAAATACATAGAAAGAGAAAGGTTAGAGTTGTGGGATTATATATACCTATTTGCTAATGTAATTAATTTGTACTGGTTTTTAGTGGAGGTTTCAATGTGATTATGAATGAAGAGGAGAAAATTGGGGGCTTGCTAGTTCTAACAAATAAGTATGAAGATTTTGCATTCTGTTTGAATTCTTATGAACTCTTCAAAAATGTATTTAAAAGAATTCCTTTCACATAGCGTAATAGGAGAGCTGGTTCGGACTGTATTTTTAAGAGATTGGATAGAATAATCATAAACCAACAATGACAAAAATGATATGAAAATATAAAAGTGGAATACTTGAACAGAATAAGGTTTGACCATGCTCCAATGTTAATCACACTGAAAAAATAGCCAACAAATCTATACACCTTTTAAATTCTAAGATTTATAGATAGAAAATGAAGAGTAATTGAGAGAACTAAGTAGAGTTGTGAAGGAGGAAGGGAACAATTTTTATAGGTTTAATCAGAAAATCAAAAAGGTTAAGAAGGCCTTATCCAGCTGGAGTAGGCTTACATTTGGTGACATTTTCAAAGAGTTGATAATTTGAGATGAGGTTGTTAAGATAAAAGAGAAATTATTTGAGGAGTAGGGGACTGCCAAAAATAGGGAAGTACTTCACCAAGCACAAGTAGAGCTAAAAAGGTATCGTTATCTAGAAGAAGAATTTTGGAAGAAAGCAGGCCTTAATTGGTTTTTTGAAGGAGACAGGAACACTAGATTTTTCTTACAATTTAGTAAAATGGAGGAGAAAAAGTTTGCAAATTAAAAACATTAAAAACAAGAAATGCCAATGGTTGTAGGATGAGAAACTGATGGCTGAGAAAGCTATTTCTTTCTACTAAAAATAATTAACTCAAGAGGAGGAACGTACAAATAGTACCTTGTAATATCACATTCCAAACATGATTTTAGCACACACTAATGATCTGTTATGCAGGGAACCAAACAAGAAGGAAATAAAGAAAGTTATCTTTATGTTGAAAAAGACTAGTGCATAAGGCCCTGATAGTCTGCCAGGTTTATTTTATCAAACTTGTTGAAAAATTGTAGGAGAAGATGTTACAAAAATAGTGCAGCCTTTTTCAAGGGCACACTCTTCCTAAGACAATCACTCATGCAAATCTTATTTTACTGCCTAAGAAGGAGAATACAAAAAATCTTGCAAATCTTATGCCCATATGCTTGAGTAACTTTAGTAATAAGATTATTTCAAGAGTTATTACTGACAGGGTTGAAGGTTTGCTACCAAAAATTACTTTCCCTAATCAATTTGGATTTATTAATGGAAGAAATATTGTGGAAAAGGTTTTATTAACCTAAGAGATTGTCACTGATATTATATAAAGAGGGAAACTTACTAATGTGAGAATAAAACTAGATATGGCCAAGGCATATGACAAGGTTTTATGATTATTTCTCACAAGGGTTCTCAAAAAATGAGCTTCAAGAAGAAGTTCATTGATATGATCTGGAGGATGTTTACTAATAATTGGTAGTCAATTTTGTTCTATGGAAAAGAAGGGGGATTCTTTCACACTACCAGAGGTTTCAAGTAAGGATATATACTATCGCCTACTTCATTTATCATCTCTACAGTTGTTCTCTCTAGAACTCTTAATGCATTTATGGAAGATGACAATTATATGAGCTTTGGCATGTATAAATTGAGTGACAAGATCAAATATTTAGTCTATGTAGATGACACAATCATCTTTACCTATGTTGATTTTATATCATTAGATATGATCAAATCAACTTTACATGAGTATAAAAGAATTTCTGGCCAGAAAATCAATGTTGATATGTCTTTTTTCTATATGCATTAGAAGGTGAATAAAAATATAATCCAAGAAGTGGCTGCTAATACTGATTTTTGTTGAGGTAATTTTCCTTTTAATTACTTGGGATGACTTATGTTTCATACTAGAAAGAAGAAAGCCTTCTATAATGATCTTATTAAAATATACTAAAGATAAGCTTCAATATTGAAAAGAGAAGTTGCTATCTTATGGTGGCAAGGCTATTGTTAACCAAGTTATTTTACAAAGCATGCCTATTTATCTATTTTCTTCTATGGTTCCTACAAAATAGACTATTCTTAAGATACATAGGATATTTTCTAGGTTTCTTGGGAGAAATAAGAAAGAAGAGAGATGCAGACATTGTAGATCCTGGTCCAAGATGTATTTTCCTAAAGAAGAAAGAGAAATGATTTTAAGATTTTTATTTGAAATTTTAGATACTTTATTTTCCAAATAATAGCGGAATTTTAGGAAAACTGGTTCTTTATGGTCCGCATTCATATGGAACAAATATTTCCAAATAAAATATTTACTAGAGTCCAATGGAAAGGGGGATCATATTTATAGAAGAAGGTGTTGGAAGCTAGTGATAAAACAAAGCATCTAATTTGGTGGGAATCCAAGAATGGTACAACCATCTATTGGTTTCATAACTTGACCAAATAGGTTCTTTTATATTTGCTTGCACCATTAGGGCAGAGTACATACAGTTCAAAATTAATTTAGTTTTATCTGAATGAAGAATGAAATTTTGTTTTTCTTAAAAAATAGCTACCAATGCAGTTGGTTAATTATATCTTGAAGGAATATACTAGAACACTTCAATCAGAGGTAAGGGACAAATCTTGGTGGTTGCTAACTAACAATGGTAAATTTTTTGTTAAAAGTGCTTGGCAATTCATAAGACATAAAGAGGAGAGACATTGGGTTCTTAATCAGATTTGGTTGTCACGTATGTAAACTAAACTTTCATTTTCTATCTGTAGATCTTGGATGAAAAGGTTCTAGTAGATGATGTTTTGGGTCAAAATAGAGTGCATATGGCTTCCAAGTGCATATTTAGTGATACACCTAAAGTGGTGACAATGGAACATTTATTTCTCATTGGAGAATTAGCTTCTAACTTTTGGAGAGTTTATGAAAATGCAACATCCATTCAAGGGAATTTTATTCATGCTACTTAGTCAATTAATATATGGTGGAAAGTTGAAAGTTCACCTAGGATTAAATCATTAATATAGGCAGCCCCAACTTTTATTTCATGGAAATTATGAAAGAGAAGGAACTGTATTCTACATGGAGGGAGTATGTCTAGGCATACAGTAATTCATGATATTAATCATAATCTGTACCTTTTTGTAAAAGTCAAATTCACTACAACAACAAAGCTCCCTAGAAGCTGGACGTTATTTATTGATGAACTAGAGAATCAAAGGGATTTTAGGAGGAGAAATTGTCAGGTTATGAGATGGAAATTGCCACCTAGTGGCTATTACAAATGCAATAATTATGCCTCAATAAGAAACAACATAAACTATAACTCTATTGTATTTTGCCTACACTACTTGTCTGAAAGATGAGACTTTAACTACTGAGGGAGGTTGGAGTATTTTGTGTGAAATGGGATACTACCACTTAAAGTGGAGATAAATTCATTGAATGTGCAGAAAGTAGTCAATAAGGATTGAGAGTGTCCATGGATATTAAAATAAAAGAAAAGTACAAATCATGCAAAACTATAGAGTGGGTAACCAGCTTGTAGATTTTTAGCATACAATTTTGTTCATTTTCCAGGTACAGTGACTTGCCGTAATAATCAGGAGATACCACACAAAGCACAACAAATATTACTAGTAGATAAAAGTCAAATTCCATATTTGATATTTATAAGAAAAAAGAGATGGGGTCATCTTAATAGAACTAAATTATAGTCACAAAGAGAGAGATAAATTAGAGGTTCAAATAGATTAGTACACAAATAACAACACAAAGTTGGAGTCACCATACAAGTTTTTTCAAGTTGGAGAAAAGTATTTGCAACAAGTACAGTGCCATTCATAGCTTATTTAAAGGAAATTAGATCTCTCTTTTTGTGGTGTTATTAACTTCAATTAAGGTTTATCCTACTAAAGAGGAATCGTAAATAATGTGAATATGGATACAAAATCACAATAGCTATTGTCAAACACCTTAAATTATTTTTGTTATGGTATGACTACCTGTAGAAGTAGCGATCAATAGATCTCGATAGCAAACTTAAAGAAGACCTCATAATTAGGAAAGAAATAAGGCACTGTGAGAGATAAGGCTGCCTCAGTTTTTCTACCATATAACTTGATGTAGAAAAATAAAATGATTGTCAATAAAACAATTATAATTATAAATAGAGAAAGAGGAAATGACACTTAAATGGTGATACCATTTGAGAGTGGCTTGAACTTAGAATAAGCAGCTCTAATTTACCCAATAGATACACTGATGGTAGTGATGTTTTGTATCATTAGTCCATCAGTTCACTTTCTATTTTGACCTAGATATTTTAATTTGTTGATTAGAGATAGGTGGTGCTTTTGTTTTATGTTTGATTTGTTCTTGGGCATAGGCTACTTTTTTTTGTTCTTTTTTAAATATATATTTTATGTAATAAAAGGCCCAATGCCAATATTTGATAAGAAAATCGATAATCTAGCCTTAAAATTTCTAGTTTTATAGTTCATGGAGGGTTAAGGACTAATTTTTATTGGCTTTCTAGTGCAAAAAAGTAAATTGGATATAAAACCAATGGTTACTAGTTAACAATTATTAATTTACCCTTGTATGTCATTAATTCAATAAATTATACATGGAATTGGTAGATTTAGGTAAATTAAAGTAGAAAAAAACAACAACGGGTAGGGAATCATAATAAACTTGGCCTTAGGAGTTGGGTGTGAGTTATAATTCCTAACGTGGTAGATAATTTCATTACATATGTTCTTATATGTATCTCTATATCGTGATCAAGAAGAAATTGCACAAAAGGACAAGGCTCTAGCTTAGTAGAGTCGTGCAAGGTTTGTTTTGGTAGGTGATTTATTGTAGTTAATCCAATTTTTACTATATATACATGTTAAATACTTCTAAGACTGGCTTATTAGTGCATGTTATTTGGGGTGGTAAATTCAATGAACCTATCATGTTGTATGATCTTGATCTAGCTTATGATTATATAAGGAATGTTTTGGTATTTGAATATTCTCTCGGCTTATTAGTGGAATAAGTTAGGAAGACTTGTAATGGATGAAATCTGTCCCCTACAGTTCATGACTATTGGGTAGTTATTATACCCATAGCATCTATGTATAAGGTTCATGTGAGATTTATGGATATAATAACGTGAGCTGGGGATTATATTTATATTTTTGATAATTGCAAATTCTCTTAACTTATTTGACTTGGTGGCAAATTTCTTGTCTTATTTCTAATCCTATCTCCATTGATAATTGTTATGATAGGTGTAGGTTTAATGGTGCATAGATTAACTTATTGTACTACGTTTTGGTTAAATGTTCCTATTCTCATCTTAGGTTGGCCAAATATCTCTACCAATAAACTGTTGTTCTTATGTGCTGATACTATACCTACTCTTACTTTTGTTGGGTGAAATGCATGTTCCAGTGGCTCCTACAAGACCTCACTTGTAACTCTAGCATGTGATCAATATTTTAGAGGTGAGCAGCTTATTCAGGATACCATGGAATCTTTTTTTATAAAATAGTCCTTTTTTGAACATTATACACTTTTCTTTTCTTTTTGGGGTTGCACCCCGTTCTTGACATTCTTAGTATGTTTTGGTACACCGACTTTTAGATTCTAGGGATGTTTTTATTTTGTTACTTGTTTATGCATTTTCTTAAGTTGATAGAATGGTTTATCTTAAAACAATTAATGGAATAGTTTTCTTCGTTTTCTCTAAGTGTGGGTTAGTGTATCCGAGGTTATATTCTCTCCCAAAAAAATGGGTTAGGTGCCACTCACATTTGTGGATCTTATTCCAAGGGACATAGTTGGAAGACCTACACATCTCACCCTATTCGGTCAACATTACCAGCTTTTTCTGTGGGTTGAGCAAAGGTCATTTGTCAATCATAGGTTATTAGGAGCCAAGAGGTTTATTACTCCTGTAGTTGGCTTTCTCTCAAACAAGGAAGTTACTTTGTGGTGTTGTTAGTCACTATAAGAGAGAATGTCCTTTGAGCCAAGGAAATTTTCAGGCATAACAGTAGACTCAATCAATAGTTACAATGAGTAGATGAATATGAGGAGGTAATGGCAGGGTTTGTCTATACAGTGGATGGGTAAATCAGACATGTAGTCGGGTTGGTTGAGGAAATGGTAGTGAAAGGGAAGAGCACAGATGGGGAAGACTAATGTCAAGGCTTCTGATGTGGTGATCATAGGTACCATTTCTATATGTGATCGGATAGATTCTATTTTGTTTGATATGGGTACTAATTCTTATTTAGCTGTCCATTTTTTTGTGGATCTAAATTTGGTTAATGATGTACTTGATTGTCCTGTTTATGTGTCTTTTCTGGTTGTGAGTATGTGGTAGTAATTCATGTTTATCGTTCACACCCTGTGTTGTTTGTGGGTTTTTAGACTTGGGTAGATTTGATTATTATGGATATATTAGACCTCAATGTAATTTTAGGTATGATCTGGTTATCTCCATAACATGTTATCTTAAACTATAATGCTATTGTATTAACTAGAGTATGAGGGAGTGTATAAGGCCAAATTAGTGAAAATTATATCATTTTTCTGGATAAAAGGTTAGTGGCGAGGGGTCTCAATGTTTATAGATTATCTCCAATTTGTGAGTGAGGTATTCCCTTATATAGAGTCACATCTGGTGGTTTTCAAATTCCAATATATGTTTTCTTTAGATTTATAGAGTATGCCTCTAGATATAGATGTTGATTTCTTTATTGGTTTATAGTTGGGTAATCACCTGATATCTATTCCTCCCTATCAAATGGCTTTAGTAGAGTTGAGGGAATTCAAAATTCAACTAAAAGAACTACTTGACAAGGGATTTATTCATCCAAGTGTTTCACTATAGGGTGCTCCACTCCTATTTGTTAAGAACAAGGATGGTAGTATGAGGATATGTATTAATTATGGACAACTAAATAAGGTTACCACCAAGAATGAATATCCTATACCTTGCATAAATGATATGTTTGACCAGTTATAGGGTATGATGGTATTCTCAAAAATTGACTTACAATCGGACTATTAGTAGTTGAAGATTAGACCGAAGGACATAAAAGACAACTTTTAGATTTTGATATAGCCATTACGAGTTTCTAGTGATGTCCTCTAGGCTAACTAATGCACATGCAGCCTTTATGATCTTCGAGAAAGGTATCTTTAAGTCATTCTTAGATTCTATAGTTATTGTGTTCATTGATGACATTCTAGTTTAATCAAAGACTAAGGAGGAGCATGCAGGTCACTTCACATCACGTTGAAGATTCTAAGTGAGAAGATGTTATTTGCCAAATTCTTGATATATGAGTTTTGGTTGTCTTCAATTCCCTTTATGAGGCATGTTGTTCCCTAAAAAGGTGTGATAGTGGATCCCAAAAGGATTAGGGCAATTAAGAATAAGATTTGGCCTAGTGTTGTGACTGAGGTAAGGAGCTTTGTAGGTCTTGCTAGTTATTACCATAGGTTTTTCCAGAACTCTGCATCTATTACAATGTACTTGACAAGGCTGACTCAGAAGAAAGTGTCATTTGTTTGGTCAGATCAATGTGAGGATAGCTTCCAAAATCTTAAGAAACTTTTTACTATAACTCTTATCCTTTCTTTACCATTTGAAGTAAGGACTTTATAGCATTTTGTGATGCTTCACTTTTGTGATATAGTGTTGTGTTAAAGCAGGCTAGGAATGTCATTGCTTATGATTTAAGGAAGTTGAAGACTCATGAGAAGAGCTACCCAACGGCTCCTCAACGGCTCTCTCTCCCTCTCCTTTACCTTCCCTCTCCCCGGTCCCCGGCTCCGCCGTCGTCGCTGACCGTCAGAGCCGACCCCCGGCCGACCGTCGGCGCTAACCAGATCCGACTCCGGCTCCGGTCGCCGGCCACCGGCGCGACCTTCGGTGTCCGCCCGTCCCGATCTCCGGCCCAAGGCGCCGACCCCTCCCTCCTTCCCCCCCGCCGGCGAGATCCAACCCCCCCCTCGATCTCCAGCAGTCGCTGCCCCCCCCCCCAGCAGCCACCGATCGACCCCCCAGCAGCCACTGCTCGGCCCCAGCCAGCCAGCCGTCGATCGACCCCCCAGTAGCCGCTGCTCGGCCCCAGCCAGCCAGCCGCCGTCGTCGCCACCGCAACTCCGTCTTCCCCGACCGCTGCTCGGTCGCCACCGGCCGCAGCACCCGGACGCCGACCAGACGACGCCGACAGCTCAGCCGGCCTCCAGCAGCCACAGCTCCACCTCAGCATCGAAACCCGGTCAACGCTGGGTTCTGGATTTCCGGCTTGGTCTACAAGCGTTACCTGGTGATCTCTAACCTTGCTATTTCATTTCTCGCTATTTCATTTCATTCCCCGTTTCATGCTATTTTTATCCGACTAGCATTTTGATTTACTATATTGTCCGTTGGCTGTTGTTGCTGTTGCTGTGGTTGTTCTCTTGCACTGCTTATCTGCTTGTGATTTGTTAATATTATCTGCTGTCTATTGTTGCTATTATCTGTTGTTTGTTGTTGCTGTGACCGCTGTCTGTTGCTGTTGTTGTTGTGGTCATTTCTGGCCTTTGAGTATTTTTTCTTATATTTTTCTGTGTACTGGCTGGGGGCGGTAATGGGCGGATAGGGTCATGTCCGAGGGGTTTGGGGCGTGGGGACGTTGTGGGGGCGGGGGATGACGTAAGGGCGGGAGTGGGAGGGAGGCCTCGGTTTGGCTGCGGGGGCGGTAGGGGAGGACGTGGGGATAGCGATGGTAGGCTGAGGGTTGGGTCTTGGAATATAGGGACCCTTTAGGGTAAGTCTATAGAGCTTGTGAAGATTCTTAGGAAAAGGAGGATCAATATCGCGTGTATTCAAGAGACCAAGTGGGTAGGGTCTAAGGCTAGGGATGTGGATGGTTACAAGCTATGGTACTCTGGGAGCGAGAGGCGGAGGAATGGAGTTGGCATCTTAGTAGATGAAGAGCTTAGAGGCCAGGTAGTAGAGGTGAAGAGGATCAACGATAGGTTGATGACTATTAAGTTGGTCATTCGGGGGTTTACCCTGAATGTGTGTAGTGCCTATGCACCGCAAGTGGGCTCGGAGGGGGAGGAGAAGTTGCGGTTTTGGGAGCCTTTGGAGGAGGTGCTGAGAGGCGTGCCTAGCTCGGAGAAGATGGTTGTAGCAGGGGATTTCAACGGGCACATCGGGGCGTTACCGGGAGGTTTTGGTGATGTGCATGGTGGGTTTGGCTTTGGGGTGAGAAATGAAGAGGGGGCTACTCTTTTGGAGTTCGCAAGGTCCTTTGGGCTGGTGGTGGTGAACTCGGGCTTCCCGAAGAAGGACGATCACCTCATCACCTTTCGAAGCGCGATAGCCAGGACCCAGATTGACTTCATGTTGATCAGGAAAGGGGATAGGGTGTTGTGTAGGGACTGTAAGGTCATCCCGAGTGAGAATCTTTCGACCCAGCATAGGCTCTTGGTCATGGACTTGGATATAAAGAAGAATAGTAAGAGGAGGGGTAAGGAGTGTAGACCTAGAATTAAGTGGGGCGGTTTGACGCCAGTGAATGCGTGGGAGATAGGGGAGAAGTTGGCGGGAATGGGGGTGTGGGAGTGTAGGGGGGACGTGGATGTTATGTGGGATAGGGCGGCTAGGTGCATCAGGGAGAAGGCTAGTGAGGTGTTAGGTGTTTCTAGGGGCCGGGCTGGGCACCATCAAGGGGATTGGTGGTGGAATGATGAGGTGGAGATGAAAGTGAGGACCAAGAAAGAGGCGTATGCTAAGTTGGTTGAGAGCAGAGACGAAGAAGAGAAGCGGGTAAACAGAAAAGAGTACAAGCAAGCTCGGAAGGAGGCTAAGTCAGCAGTCACGGCAGCTAAGACGGCCGCGTTTGAGAGCCTGTATGCGGGGTTACAGGGGAAGGGAGGGGAGAAAAAGTTGTTTAGACTCGCAAAGGCTAGGGAGAGGAAGGGCCGTCATCTCGATCAGGTGAGGTGCATTAAGGGGGAGGACGGCAGAGTGTTGATGGAGGACAGCCATATTAAGAATAAATGGAAGTCGTACTTCCATAGGCTCTTGAATGACGAAGGGGATAGAGCTATTGTGTTAGGGGAACTGGAGCGCTCAGAGGAGTGTCGGGAGTTTAGTTATTGTAGACGTTTTAGGGTAGAGGAGGTTAGAGAGGTTGTTCGCAGGATGCGGAGGGGTAGGGCGACGGGGCCGGATGAGATACCGGTGGAGTTTTGGAAGTACGTTGGAGAGGCTGGGGTAAGGTGGTTGACTGGTCTGTTTAACGAAATCTTCAAGACGGCAAGGATGCCCGAGGCATGGAGGTGGAGTACCATAATCCCTCTCTATAAGAATAAAGGAGACGTCCAGAGTTGCAATAACTATAGGGGGATTAAGTTATTGAGTCACTCTATGAAGATTTGGGAGAGAGTCGTCGAGGGGAGGCTGAGACGGATAGTGTCTATTTCGGAAAATCAGTTCGGATTTATGCCTGGGCGCTCGACGACGGAGGCAATTCACCTGGTACGGAGGCTGGTGGAACAGTATAGGGAAAGGAAGAAGGACCTGCACATGGTGTTTATCGATCTAGAGAAGGCTTACGACAAAGTTCCCAGGGAGGTGCTTTGGAGATGCTTGGAGGTGAGTCGAGTCCCGATGGCCTATATCAGAGCAGTTAAAGATATGTATGATGGAGCGAAAACTCAGGTGAGGACGGCGGGAGGAGACTCAGAGCATTTTACTGTCTTGACAGGATTGCATCAGGGATCTACTCTTAGTCCTTTTTTGTTTGCTTTGGTAATGGATGTGTTGACGCGGAGTATCCAAGGGGAAGTGCCTTGGTGTATGCTTTTTGCAGACGATGTAGTTCTGATTGACGAGACCCGAAAGGGTGTGAATGACAAATTAGAGGTGTGGAGACAAACTCTTGAGTCTAAGGGGTTCAGGTTGAGCAGAAGCAAGACAGAGTATTTGGAATGCAAGTTTAATGACGTGAGGTTGGAGGATGAGGTGGTAGTGAAGCTGGAATCGCAGGAGGTATGTAAGAGGGATAGTTTCAAGTATCTCGGGCCCGTGATTCAGGGTAACGGTGAGATTGACGAGGATGTCTCACACCGTATAGGGGCGGGATGGTTGAAGTGGAAGCTCGCGTCGGGGGTGTTGTGTGATAAGAAGGTGCCGCCCAAGCTTAAAGGCAAATTCTACAGGATGGTAGTCCGTCCGGCCATGTTGTATGGAGCGGAGTGTTGGCCAGTTAAGAACTCCCACATCCAAAAAATGAAGGTGGCGGAAATGCGAATGTTGCGCTGGATGTGTGGGATGACTAGAGGGGACAGAGTTAGGAATGAGACTATCAGGGAGAAGGTTGGGGTGGCTCCAGTGGAGTGCAAGATGCGGGAAGTCCGATTGAGTTGGTTTGGACACGTGAAGAGGAGGGACATGGATGCCCCGGTCCGTAGGTGTGAGAGGCTAGCGTTGGATGGTTTTAGGCGGGGTAGGGGTAGGCCGAAGAAGTACTGGGGAGAGATGATTAGACGGGACATGGAGCAGTTACAGCTCACCGAGGACATGACCCTAGATAGGAAGGTCTGGAGGGCGAGGATTAGGGCAGAAGACTAGGGCCAGTTTGGGGGCGCAAGGGTAGGGAGTGGGGGATTATTCCTGTTATTCTTCCTACTCTTATTTTTATTCCTATTCCTATTCTTCTTCTTGTTACGATTTCGGTGTTCCATGTTTTATTATGTATCTGAGTGCTTCCCGATGTTTCCTACTACCATGCGTTACTTTATATTTATATTTATATTTATATTTATATTTATATTTATATTTATATTTATATTTATATTTGTGTGGCGACTGTCTTGAGTCGGGGGTCTATCGGAAACAGCCTTTCTACTTCTCCAGAGGTAGAGGTATGGACTGCGTACATCTTACCCCCCCCCAGACCCCACTAGGTGGGAATACACTGGGTTTGTTGTTGTTGTTGTTGTTGAATTAATGATTTGGAGACACTATATTTATGTTGTCAAGTTTGAGGTGTTTAAAAATCACTATAGCTTACAACATAGATGGAGTTATTAAAGAATTATGATATGACTATTCAATACCATCCAGGTAAGTCCAATGTGGTGGAAGATGCATTGAGACAAAAACCAGTAAGTATGGGTAGTTTGTCATTCTTGAGGATGTCTAGGAGACCTTTAGCTAGAGTATTTCAAACTCTAGCATCTCAGAACATATAGTTTGGGGTTTCAGATAGGGGTGAAGTGTTGGATAATGTTGAGGTGTAATCAATATTTTTGTATCATATTAAGGCCCAATAATTTAAAGACAAGAAGTTGAATGCCCTATGAAATTAAGTGGTACACGAAGAAGTGGAAGACTCCATTCTTGATGCGAGTAGGGTGTTGTGGTTTAGGGAAAGGTTATGTGTTCCTCGGGTTTGTGATTTTATTTGTGAAGTACTTTCAAAGGACAATGGCTTGTGTTATTCTATTTATCAAGATATGACCTATACCATGACTTAAGACAACTTTATTGATGTCTTAGGATGAAGAGGGATATAGTGGATTATGTGTCCAAGCATCACAATTGTCAGGAGGTGAAGTGTGAACATCAATAGCCTGCGGGGTTACTTCAGAGGATGTATATACCTATGTGGAAATGGAATCATATTGCTATGGATTTTGTGGTGGGTCTTTCTAAGAAATTAGAAAAATAGGAGTCCATTGGGATAATAATGCATTAGTTGATGAAATCAACTTACTTTTTGCTAGTTTGGGTAGACTATAACTATTAAAAGTTCGCAAAAATCTATGTCAAAGAGATAGTGTGACTTCTTGGGATACTCTTTACTATTATTTTTTGATAGAAATGCAAAGTATACTTCTAAATTTTATAATAGTTTGCATGAGGAGTTAGGAACCAAACTCACCTTTTGCATGACTTTTTATTCTCAAACTGACGGGCAGTCAGAGAGAATGATTTTGGTGGTAGAGGACATATTGAAGGCATGTGTTTTGGACTTTGTTGGTCCTTGGAACAAGTTTCTTTCATTTTGTGGGTTTTAATACAACAACAATAATCACTTCAACTCTCGACTTGAGAGTAGCCCCAAGTTCTAACATAATGCTTAGAGTCATGAGAGACCATAAGCTAACCCATGGCCTGGCATGACTAAGAGTATTGTATAAAACTTAACAAATTTGTGTGGAAGATAAAGTCTAATTGATATATGAAAAATCAAAACCAAATATCAATGTTAAAATAAAAATGAAAATCATTAAACATTATTTGAAACTAAATCTCTTATGTCTGTTTGAAAGCCTCTACTAAGACAGGTTGATAGGATAAGCCCCCAGCTAACTCTAACTATTTAAAGATAAAATGAAAAAAAAATCTAGTCCTTGAATGATGAGGACTCGCCAAATTGTTGCTGCTGATGTAGTAAAAGATTGTACTAAGCATCATACGAATATTGAACATCAGAACCTATATTATGAGACAATATAGCGTAAAAAGAGTATTCTATTAGTGCTTTGAATGTACCAAGTATGTGAGATACTAAATAACTAATATAGGTTGAACATAATGCAAGTAACATGGTAAATTAATGCAAGACCTAGTAATTGACATGTACTGCATGATAAGATGAATAACTAAATTCAAGGAAATGGAGGTATCTGAATCAGAATTGTGGTTTATGGACTATAGGAGCTTCAAATAATAGACATACCTTAATCTAAGCTAACCGAATTCAAACCTGTAACTCTAGATAAAAGGATATTTGGTACCTTTCCATGGGAATGAACACTGACTGGCGTGGATCTACTAAATTGATGTCTCAATAGACTAAAACATCAAGCCTGGTATAGAGGGTGACCTTTCAGAACCTAGGGTTGCACCACTATTCTGGTACTTAATGACTTCTATGAAAGGTCTTAGCCTAACTAACGGGTGAGCCTTTAACTTGGTGTCCGCTCAATGTTAAGTACTACTCCCAACTGAATTACACTGATAACTGAAATGCTCAAGGATAGTTATAATTTGAAAACTGGTAAATAAATACATTGTATGAACTCATTAAAAACATGTGTGATAGAAGATTTAATACTTACAAGTATATGCATGAAATCCTAGGTTATAGGGTGTTGATAACCATGTATCTCTTAAGAATGCAACTATTATGCCAATTTCATAAACTGGGTAAATTTAAGGAATTTAATAACTCAAGTTCAATAATCATGGAGTTCATATAATTAGTTTTATATATTTCTTGAACAGGTACTAGTACTAAATTTTTTTAAAAAACATGAGTTTATGACTCAATGAGGTCAAGGAACTAGAATGTCAAGAAATTTACAATATTCATGAAACCTAAGCTTTAAGAAAGATATTAAACTGAAAAATTGTGTTAACTTTGGGACTCAATGGGTGGAAGAAGAACCATTGATGAAATCCCACACACCTTGAGATAAAAACCTAAAGAAATCTTTGTAATTGCAGACTAAATTATAAGAACCCTAATTCTGCCTTGGGGAATGAAAATTGTCCCTTCTTCTATGTTAAAGCTAATTGTTGATTGTTTTCTAAGTAATAAGGGATTAGAGTAATATTAAACCTATACATTCAGCCTTGAAATAGCTTAAAAACATAGTTATAATGTTAAAAAAGTTGAAAAAGACTGATGTGGCCTTTTAAATTCATACCTAAAAAGCTGCGGGATGGGACATAGAGATCTTCCCACAATCATAAGACCCACCTACGATTGTGGGTCATGTTCATGGTTGGGAGTTGGATATGACCTCTATGAACTCCACCAAACAAGCCTTATTATAATCGTGGGACTCACTTATGATCGTACCGTGGTTTGTAGGTTGTAGGTTCCAACCAGATAACTATAGATTAAAGATCGCACCTAAGATTGTGGTTTGTAACCATAGTTGTAGTTCTCTATCATGGTCGTAAGCTTTTGAAATTTTATATGTTTGGACCTATTTCAATCAGATGAAAGTATTGTACGGTCATACAATCTCACCATGATCGTACTTACACTTGTAAGTTCTCACTGCCTGATAGTGCTTCAATAATATGGCTGATGTTGGGTGTATTTATGCACTCTAGTGTTGCTATTCTAGCCTATTTAGCCTTGTTTTAAGCAAAAAATTCATGTGCTTTATGTGTTTATGATGATGTAATAAGCATATAAGTTTTCAAGTATGTAATTTTAGTGTTTATAAGTGTTTTCAAACAAGTTAGGGTTTAAATCATTCAATTAGAGTTTAGGCGAGAAAACTAGTTTTACTAGCTTGAGCTAGGTGTTGTTCTAGTCTCTAGTGTTGGATTCTAAGGTGTAAAATGTGTTCCTAATGGTTTTAATGTGTAATATTATGAGGAAAAACTTTTGTAATGTGTAAAGTGTAATAGAACAAAGTCAAGAGCCAAAGAAAAATGTAAAGATTAAGCGAGCAACTCTATTCTTAGCTCATGTTTCTTGCTCATCGTTGTGAATGCTATGTTGTTTTAAGATCTAAGGCTTGTTGTGTGATGTATTAGAATTCTTGAGGAATTAAATTTGATGATAAATTGATGTGAAACAATCTGGAATTCAAAGCAAATGAACATCACAAGGCTTGAATAAAAGGAAGGTCGTTGGAACACTTAGACAAAATTTGGATGGCAATTTCCAGTGGTTGCCCGCGATTAGCATGCGTCTTACCCTACATTGTAGTGCATAAATGAATACGTCTCACCCTCCATTTCAGTGAATGGAATCCTTCATCTCCCTCTCTACTCCCATGCTCACATGCACGTGACATCCTACTCCTACACAGCTTATGATTAGTCTACTATAAATAGAATGTATTAAACACTTTGTAAGCATCTTTTGACGTTTCTCATGAATTGGGAGGATGTTGAAACTTCATTAATTAGGTTTTACATACTTTATTTAGCTTTCTATTAGGTTATATCATGTATTCAACCCATTGGATCATGATTATGTCAATTAGTGGCTAAAAACTCCCTTTCCGGGGTTAAGGCCAAGATCATGACTACTTTTGCTTTGAATTAAGTTTGTTGACTTGATTATCATTATGGTTGTTTATTTACCCTTGTTATAACTATTTCAAGGATTCATGGCCCTTAGAATATATTCATTGTCGACCTTGCGATCTCGAGAGGGGGAATAGGAAGATAGAACGTGGGGGTAGATAGAACAAGGTTCTTATTATTTTATAGCGTAGTATGATTGTTTGTAGTGCTTTAACCCCGGGTTTCCACCCATTGATTGTCCAAATTCATTTACTTTTCTGCGTGGTTTACTTTATTTTAAATTTATAATCACAAAACTCTTACGCTACTCTCAATAGTTAAACTAGAATTGGATAGTTATCAACACAAGTTCATATGGGATCGATACTTGGCTTCTATAGGGCCACTTTATTACTTGGTGAAACCACGTACACTTGCTTATGTGCTTGGGCGTAACAATGGCCATAACATTTTACACTAGTACTGGATTAAGGATAAACTAGGTATGTTGGAAAGAAGAGTCAAAGAACTTTTATTTGGTGTGATTTAAGCTATAAAATAATTTGGAATTGAAGAGTTATGCTCATTTGAACTTGACTATACCAAGGTTCTTCTCAAGAAATCAATCGGTAACGAAGGTTTTCACTTTGCCATGAGCCAGGAGTTACTCGTGGCCTTAATACATGTCAAAATCACTTCTCATAGCACTAATACATGATTTTTAATATCACATTTACTTGAAACATGGTTCTAATCTTATCTTGTATTTTTGGAGTGTTACAATATCTCCCCCGTGGGGTCATTCATCCCCGAATAAAACTAACTAAGCTGAAATGTTGAGAAAAGAGCTAAAGTTTAAACACTGAATTTCTAAGAGTTTAACTCTGACATGATAACTGAGTTTATAATTGAAAAATGGACAGATCTGAACTCAAGAACACATGTTATGACATGAGAATAGTTAAGTGCCATGATACACAAAGAATTAATTAATTTAAAGAAAACTATTACCTCATGTTGGAATTGAGTACTAAGATAAAAGATGGGGGTACTTGGTTAACAAATCTACCTCTATTTCACACGCAGTTTTCTCAATTGACTAATTTTGACACAAAACCTTTACCAAAGCGACCTCCTTATTTCTTAGCATAAAAACCTGACAGTCAAGGATCTCGACTAGGACCTCATCATGAGAGAGGCTACATTCACGCCTATACTCTTTAATGGCATAATTTATGTGGGATTACTAATTCAGTTCTTTCACAAGGAAATGTGGAATATTGATGCATTGATGCTATGCATGCAAGAAACTCTAAGTAGTAGGGTACAATGCCAAAATGACCAATAATCTTATAAGGACCAACATAGTGGGAAATAATTTTTCCCTTATTACCAAATATCGTCACCCGTTTCATGGATGAAACATTCAAGTAGATAAAACCACTAGTAACAATCTCAAGTTCTCTTTTCCTCACAAATACATTAGATTTCTGACGACTCTGAGTTTATTTCAACCTTACTCTAACTAGATGAACTTTCTCCAAGTCATCAAGAACTAAATCTGGCCCTATCAATGTAGTTTTACCAACTTTAAACCCAATCGATGTGAGATCTACACATCCTACTATAAAGTGCTTCAAATGAGACCATCTAAATGCTTGAGTGATAGCTGTTATTATAAGAAAACTCAATCAAAGGTAATTGATTATCCCAACTACCCTTAAAATCAATCACACATGCTCTCAAAATGTTCTCTAAGGTTTGAATAGTCCTCTTTACCTAACTATCTATATGTGGGTGAAAAAATATACTAAGATGAACTTTGTTACTAAGACCCTCCTGAAACATCTTCCAAAATTGAGAGGTAAATTGAGTACCTCTATTTGAGATGATAAACAAAAGGACTCCATGAAATTTCACCAACTCTCTAAGGTAGAGTCTAGCATAATCCTTGGCTAAATCTAAAGTTTTAACTGGTAGGAAATGGGTTAACTTAGTCATTTGGTCCATGATAACCCAAATAGAATAGTGTTGTCAGCAAGTATGAGACAACCCTATAATGAATTCCATATTCACACTTCCTACTTCTAAGTAGGAATACTAATATCCTAAAATATACCACCTGGTCTTTGGTGCTTAACGTTAACCTGTTGGCAACTTGGACACTTAGCCATAAATTCTGTGAAATCCTTCATTATGCCATTCCACCATTAAACTTTCCATAAATCAAGGTATATCTAAGTGTCTTCTTGGTGAATAGAATATAGAAAACTGTGAGCTTCTACTAGCATTCGATGTCTTAAGTCATCTAAATCTGAAGCACATAGTTTTCCAAACAACAAAGAACATTATCTCTCCCTTAGGATAAAACCTAAATCTTCTTACTCTAGATTGCTTCTTTCAACCTAAGTAAAATAGGATCTCTATCTTGCTTTTTATTACCTCTACTGTCAAATAGGATTCTGAACCATTCTAAACTAAGATATTAATTTTGAATGAATCAACCAACCAAAATCCTAATCTAGCATGATGGTGAGACTTATGAACTAACTCTTTTTTCTCATCTTCTATACGCGCAACATTTCCCACAGATAACCTACTAAGAGTGTCAGCTACCATATTGGCTTTACCTAAAAGGTACAAGACACTTGTATCATAATCCTTGAACTCTAGTTATTTCCTCAGAAAAAGACTTAAATATTTCTAAAAGAATGCATATTGAAGTCTCTTGTGATCAGTGAACACATCAACATGAACCCTTTAGAGGTAATGACTCAAAATCTTTAAGGCAAAGACAACTACTTCCAACTCAAGATCATGATTCAGGTAGCACTTCTTTTGAGGCTTGAGATATCTAAAGGCATATGCTATGACCTTACCCTACTGCATTAATGCACAAGCAAGTAAAAATCTACAAATATCACAATAAACTACAACACCATCTAAACCCTCTACCAGAGTCAAAACTGGAGAATAGGTGAGTCGAGTCTTTAACTCCTAAAAATACTTGTCACATGAATTGGACCACTGATATTTGACTTTTTTTCAGAGTCAGTATGGACATGGGAACAAGTAATATAGGAAAATCCTTCAACAAATTGTCTGTAGTAATCGGCTAAACCCAAGAAAATCCTAATTTATAATGAAAAGATAAGTCTAGGCCACTTCCTTACTACTTTTGTCTTTTGGGGATTAACCTAAATGCCTTAACCAAAAATGATATGACCAAGGAATGCTATTGATTTCAACCAAAACTTACACTTTTTGAAATTAGCGAATAGATAGTGAACTTTAAGAGTTTGCAAGACAATCCTCAAATTGTCTATATTTTTATTCTCACTTTGAGCATAAATAAGGATGTCATCTATAAAGACTATAATGACTAATTCTTTAAAGAGTTTGAACAGCATGTTCATCAAGTTCATAAAAGCTTCAGGAGCATTCAAAATTCCAAAACACATAACAACAAATCTAAAGTGACCATATTGAGTTTAAAGACTATCTTCAAAAGGTCACGCTCTCTGACACAAATGATGATAGCTTGATCTGGAGCCTATCTTAGAAAAACACTTGGCACCCTAAAGTTTTTCAAATAAGCCATCAGTCCCTAAATGGGATACTTATTCTTGATTGTGACTTTGTTCAAGTGATGGTAGTCGATGCTTAGCACCTTATAGAGAGATGTTGAGCCTGATAAAACCCTTGTGTAGGAGATATTTCAATTGATCCTTTAATTTTTTACTCATTTAGAGCCATTTTATATAGTGGGATTAAAATAGGTTTGGAATCTAAAAGAAGGTTTTTGAAGTTAATTTCTCGGGAGGGAGGAACTCCGAGCAGCTTTTCAGGAAACACTTTGTGAAATTCATTTACCACAAGAACTTACTCAAGAGTTGGGGTCTCAAACTATGAATCTTTAACTCAAACAAGATAATAGATGCACCCATTTAGAAATTATTTTCCTTTCCTTAAGGTAAGAGGTGACCGACCTATAGACACTAAGGTACTACTCTTCCAATCTATGACTAGCTCATTTTGGAATTGAAGTTGAACTACTTTATTTCAACAACCAACAATGGCATAGAAAGAGTGGAGTCAATCCATGCCAAGGATAACATCAAAATGTTCCATGTCTAACTCTACAAGATTAATTGAGGTGACTATTTAGGAAACTGTGACTAGGCAATTTCTAGATACTCATCTTCTTGTGATTGAATAACCAAATAAAAGTAGATACTGAGAAGAGTTTTGAGAGGATTTTAGGACTAACACCAAAATTTACTTCTATATAGGATGTCATGAAAGAAAATAAGGCCCTGGGATATAATAATGCAGAAATATAAACATGAAATAGTTGTAACATACTAGTGATCATATTAGGAGAACCTTCCTGATCCTATCGAGTCTGAAAGGGCATTAAACTTGTTCTAACCGTGTCTTCCAGCTGCACTAGATGAGGTACCATGCTGATTTGGGCATCCTGCTAAATCTATTGAAGAGTTAGACTAACTTGTTTTACGAGCATTCCTACCACTCTATGGAGACACTAGACCTTTACTCAATCTGTGGCCTAGTTTCCCACACCTAAAACAACCATAACTACTAGACATATACTCACCCTTATGGTTCTTACCAAATTTCTTGCAAATCGAGTTATTGCCAACACTATTCATACTACTATAGAACTTACGGCATGGTACTATATCTTAACTATCTTGCCTAAACTTTGGCACTAGAGAACTAGCAAAAGATGGGGCTGGAGCTAAAGATTTCCAGAAAAACTTATAACAACTACCACCATCTGACCTCAGTTGAGATAAGTTAAAGCTACTTGATATGGCCCTCTTACTCTCCCTTTCCTTCTCCTTTATTTCTTATCTTAAATCTGTTAAGCATGACCCATCAATATGGTGATGTCTATCTCTTTAACCAATATAGAATTTCTACACTCTTTGACCGTATCCTTAGAAACACCTTACATGAACTTGCTCATTCGAGCCCTAGAGTCAGCAACTATAACCAAAGCATATTTTTCAAATTAAGTGACCTTAAGAGAATACTCATTTACACTCTTACTACCCTACTTCAAATTTATAAATTCCTACACCTTGTCCTTCCTAAGGTCAACTGGGAAAAACCTATCTAGAAATACAGTAAAAAATTCATGTTACTCAATCGATCCTACATCTGCACCTCTATCATCATTCCATTACTTATACTAGGTGTGAGTTACTCCTTACAACTGATAAACAACCAAGTCATCATTTTAGTTGGAGTAACACCTATGATCTCAGTAATTTTCTAAATACTATCCAAGAACTCCAGTAAATCCTCTTTAGACTTATACACAAACAATCCCAAAGAATACCAGAGGATTCATCTGAGTAAAGTCTTGACCTATGGTTGTTGTTGCATTCACTACTGGGTTGGATGGTTCAACAGCCTACTATTATTTTGGGTGGTCATGTATGAGTCTATTGCTGTGAAAAAAAGTAAAACTTTTCGTAAATGTTACATAATCTCTCAATCATAAGTGTAGTGCTCTTCATACCCCTCATTAAGACTCTACTTTACGCAACTTTTAGACACCCTAGGATTCTTTAAACCTAATTCTATAATACCAATATTTTATAGAAACAAACTACCCATTAGTCATAACATAGTGCATAGAGTCATAAGTGATCCTAAGTTAATGCATGGACTAGCATGGAACTAAGAATATATATAAAATTGAATAACACTATGCCAAATCTAAAGTCTAATTGATATAAGAAAAATCAAAATCAAATATCAACGTTAAAATAAAAATGGAAGTCACTAAATATCATATAAAATTAAATTTCTACTATCTGTCTGAAAGCCTCTACTAAGACGAGTTACTGGAACAAGCCCCTTTCTAACTCTAATTATTTGATACTAAAATAAAATAAAAAATACTAATACTAGTTCTCAAATAATGAGGACTTACTAAAGTACTGTTGTTGGTATAATAGTAGATCATACTAAGCTCAATCCAAATGATGAATGTCAAAACCTATATTATGACATAATATAACACCAAAAATATGTGATCAGTAATTTAAATGGGCTGAGTATGTGAGATAGGAAATAAATTATATAGGCTAAACCTCATTGATGTAACATGGTAAACTAATGCAAGATAAAGTAACAGTTATGTACTATATAATAAGTTGAATAACTGAATACAAGGTCATATAAGTATTTGACTCTGAACTGTGGGCTACAAACTGTGGGAGCTACTAATAACCAGCATACCACAATCTGATCTAATTGGGGTTCAACCTGTAACCTCATCTAGAAGGGTGTTCATCACCTTGCTAAGGGTACGAACACTAATTAATGTGGATCCACTAAATCAATATTCAAATAGACTAAGGTGTCAAGCCTAGTCTTATGGGTGATTCTTTAGAACCTATGATGGATCCATAGTATGGAGAATAAGGGACTTCTGCTACAGGTCTAAACCAAAATAATGGGTGAGCCTTCATCATTATGTTCTCTCTGTGCTAAGAACTACTCCCAATTAAATGACACTGATAACCAAAATACTTAAGGATAGTAATAATCTAAAAACTAAAACTAAATTCATTATTTGAAAGAATTCAAAAGCATGTAATTTGGAGGATTTAGTACTCAATATATATGCATAAAATCCTAGGTTATCAGGTTTTTACATCCCACCATCTCTGAAGAATGAAACTATTAGCCAATTTCATAAACTAATTGAATTTAAAAAATTAAATAAATCAAGACCAACAATTATGTAGCTCAAAATATAATTAGGGTTTATTATTTTGAGCAAAAAAGTACAAAAATATATGTAAAAACATAGGCCTATGACTCAATTAGATTAAAAAATAAGAATATCAAGAAATTCATAATATTCATGAACTGTAAGCTCTAAGGGAGGAATTAAACTGAGAAATTATGTTAACTTTGTCACTCAATGTATTAAGTGAGACCCATTGATAAAATTACACATACTTGGAGATGAAAACCAAGAACAAATCTTTGAAATTAGGGCATAAAGTTGAAGAACCATAAGTCTTCCTTGGGGAAAGAAAATTGCCTCTTTCTTTATGTTAAAGCTAAGTGTCAATTTTTTTTAAGTAATGAGTTCTTAGGTTTATATTGAACCTAGACATTCAGCCTTGAAATAGCTTAAACGATGTTGATTTAATGTTAAAATAGTGGACAAAAACTAATATGCCCTTTTAAATTTGTAACTGAAAAGTTGTTGGAGGGATGAATGAGACCTTCCCATAATTGTATGACCTACCTACAATCGTGGGTGGTGTTCTTGTTTGGGAGATGGATATGATCTATATAAAATCAACCAAACAAGACTTGGTATAATCATGGGACCCACCTACAATTGTACCTTGGTTCATAGGTTGTAGGTTCCAACCGAACCAACTACAAAATTCAAGATCGTACCCATGATTGTGGTTTCTAACCATGTTCATGGTTATATATTGTTGTAGGAAGGTATACGTGCCATTTTTCAGATGTTTTGGACTATTTTGATCAGACAAGAGCATTGTACGGTAGAACAATCTCACCAGGATCATACTTAAGCTTGAAGGTTCTCACTGTTTTATAATATTCCACTAAAATAGATGTAACCTTTTTATCTGATATCATCTTAATGCGAAACTACATGTTTTAGAAAGAGGTCTTAAGAACCTTTCATATGGTAGGTCAAAATCTTTAAAACACTTCAGAATCTAGTAGTTATGCCTGTTTGAAGTTGACTATAGTAAAGTTCTTCTCAAGAAATCAATCTGTAAGGAAGTTTTTGACTTGTCCATGATCTAGGAGTTATTTGTGGCCTTAACAAATATCTACATCACTTCCCATACCAAAAATACATGATGTTTGCTTACATTTACTTATAGCATAGTTCTAATCTTAGCTTTGATTTTGGAGAGTTATACTCCAACATCGATATGTCACCAATTGAGGCACTCTATTCAAATTAGTATTACTGTCAAGATCAGGAGTTAATTCGGTATTCCACATTTCTATGCACAATTGGGATGGAGATTATATCATTAAATAAGAATCGGCTCTATTCGATAAGGATTTAGCTTATGAAGAGGACAAAAGGAGATTTTAGATCAAGATGTTTGAATGTTGAGGGCAGAGGAGATTAGTTTAGTTAAGGTCTTATAGAAGCATCGTTGGATTGAATAATCCACTAGGGAAACAGAGAAGGACATGCAAGACAATTACTCTCAATTGTTTAAGGATACAAGTACTTTCTTATTTTCTTATTTTGATATATTTTTGCTCATATAATCATTTGGGGAAAAACATTAGGTAAATTGATATCTGTTAAAATGAACCTTTTATTCCTTACATATAAGTCTCTAGTGTAAAACTTAGGCTAAAGTCTTTTTCTAGATTTGATGTTATAAATTTCAGGCTAGGCTAGATTGGAATAAAATTTTAGCAAGGTACTGTCAAAGGAAATTTGGAAATAAATTAGATAAGTATGGTTGTGTTTGATTTGATTCCTAGTTATCTAAGACACTAAGGAACCCACAAAAGTTTACAGAATTAAACTTAGGTAAGTAGAACTCCTGAAATTGATCTTAGAATACCAGGATTGTTTGGGTTATCTTAAAATTAAGGTGTGTTGTAAAAAATAAAAGTTTTGGGTGAATCTAGGAAGTATTCCTCACCCATGTCGCTATAGAGACGTGCATAATACTATAGCAATGTGCCCAAAAGTGAAAAAATTCTTGCTATAGAACCTAGTCAACGCGTTCAACGGCCATGTCCTTATATCAGCGAAAATTACTATTTTATTTTAAAAACCTTTCAACATGGTTTATAATTTTAAAACATATTTTAGGGGAAGGGAGATGCAATTTTAGGTAAAATCACTAGCTAATGATCATTTTGCTTTAATAAAGTATGGTTCTCTTCTCGGTTAACTAGTAAATCCATAATCTAGTCTTAGAATTGCTAGTTTGCATAGTCGGTGAAGTTTAAGAACTGATTTTGTGTTGTTGTTATAGTGTAAGGGAGTAAATTTTATATAAAAACAATGTATTTTATTTAAAAATTATTAATTTACACTTCGTATGTCAATAATTCGCTAAATCATCTAGGAAATCAATAGTCTTACATGAATTAAGGTAGAAAATCGCAAGACGAGGAAGGAATGATCATGGGATTGGCCTTAGGGGTTGGGTATGAGTTATAATTTCTAGTGTGGTAGGTCATTTCATTAATTATGTGTTTGTATGTATTTTTAAACCGAGATCAAGAAAAAACTATATGAAAGGGCAAGGCTCTGGCTTAATGGAGTTGTCTAAGCTTGGTTCGGGTAGGTGATGATATCATAGTTTAATCAAATTTAAATTATATGTGCATGTCAACAACTTCTTAGTATTTCTTGTTAGTGCATGTTGTTTGGTGTGGTCTATTCAATGAACCTATCTTATTGTATGACTTGACCTACCTTATGGTTAAATGAGGAATATTTTTGTGTTTGAATATTTTCTCGACTTATTGGTGGAACAAGGTTGGCAGATACTTGGGTTTGGATTTTTGGTACATGGATAAAAAAAAATTATGAGGTTCAGGTGAGCTTGACGATTTCAAATATGAACCAAGGATTATATTTATATGTTTGATACTTACTTAATTTTTCTTGACTCATTTTGAGTTTGATTGGCTTACTTGACTTGGTGTTAAATGACTTGACTTGTTGCTTGTAATCCTAAGCTATTTAACTAATACTTGTTATGTTAGGTATTGATTAGAATGAGTGTGGATTGACTTGTTGTACTATGTTTTGGTTAAATATTCATCTTTTTATCTTGGATTGGCCAAATGATTCCATCAGTACACTATTGTTCTTGTGTGCTGATATTATACTTTTTCTTACTTTTATTGAGTGCAGCATATATTTCAGTGGCTCATGCATGACATCAGTTGTGACTCTAGCGTGTGATCTAGATTTCTAGGTGAAAAACATATTCAGGCTACTATGAAATCTTTTTTTAATTACATGGTCCTTTGATTGTACATTTATCATTTTCCTTTGATTTTTGAATTTCCAACCCCTTCTTTACATTCTTGATATGTTTAGATATAGCGACTTTTAAATTTCAGGGGTACTGTTTTAGTAATTATTTCTGCATATTCTTAAGTTGTTAGACTAAATGATCTTAAAACTATTTATGAGATAGTTTTCTTCTGTGTATAAGAGTTGGTTAATGTTTCTAGAGTTATTTGTTCTCCAGCCGGTGAATGGGGTGGGTGTCACTCACGTCCAATTGGTTTGAAATAAAAATCACGTGTATGTTTGAGGTAGATAGATGGTACGTAACAAAATTTTTAAAATAAAATCGTAAGAATTGATTCTTGAAAGTTTTCTTGCATTTTGAAAACGAGGGACTTAATAACTAAATCCCTATAAATGAAAATTTTAGAATGACATTGCTTCATTTAGGAAAAAAAATTGATGTTTAGGATTTTGAGATATATCTGTGTAATTGACAGAAAAGGTTAATGTCATTAGCTTGTTATTTATATTTTTATTAGAAATTGGTTGAAGTTGTCATGATTTATGAAAATATTATTATCTTATCATATTGAAAATATGGGATAAAGTGTCCTTCTAAAGTTATGCCTTGCAACATATTTTTTAAATGAGAATATCTTACTTGGTGTTATTATTCAAAACTCACTATGTTTATCCCATGCAGAGGTGGCTTAAAAATCAACTAAATACAATTTGTTTTGAAGTTTGCTGATGATGAGATTGAGTGATTAAGTAATTTTTTAATGAGTATTTTGATTGAAATAAAAACAACATTCTATATATACATGTGCTTGAAACATAAAGTGAAAATCATTCATTTGTTAAGATATAGGAATATAGCCATAAATTATGTGAACTTAAAAAGTGAATTAAACTAACTCAAAGTAAAAAGGAATTCTCTCTTGGTGCACGATAGTTTGACTTGCTAAGGTGCGCCTAGATTAGAATTTCATGAGGTAGGAAGAAGAAAGTAACTATGCCGGAGGTTCAGCTAACGGCGGCGACTATAGGCAAACAACCTATGGAGCAATGGCCACCTTTGAAAGAGGTGACCCCAAGGACCAATGGATATTTGGCAGTAGGGAGCAATACGAAGGTTACAACATCAGTTGAGCTACTAGCACCACCACAAAAGGAACTACAGGAGACATCGCCGGAGAAAGGTATAGCTCAGAAAAAGTTAGATTTGACTGAGGAACCTGGTAAGAAATGGCCAAATTTCTTTGATAATAATCGATTATTAGCAAAGGGTATGATCCTAAGCTATGTTTCACCGATGATGAAGAATGGAGAAAATGTGATTGACTTAAACAAGGAGGTTAGTCAAGCAACTGAGAAATGGAAATGAGCTTTGATTTTGTATGAGGTAGGTGATTACCGACTATTGCTACAGTTGAACGATATATCGCGGTGTAGGTGAATACTGCTAGCAAACTTGAGGTATATTATCATAATGATGGTTATTTCTTAGTTAACTTTGCAAGTCTGGATGATAAAAATGTATTGCTCTATTCCGGACCACATATGCTGAATAACCAGCCAATTATAATTAAGGTTTGGAGTGCTGAATTTTATTCCAACAAAGAGGTTATTCAAACAATTCCAATTTGGGTGAAATACCCTAACTTTTCATTGAACTATTGGGGCATGGACTCCTTAAGCAGAATTAGTAGTGATTTGTCTCTTTATGTGATGAATGCACTACAAAGGTAGAGAGGATATCTTTTTCCCGAGTGTTGGTTGAAATGGATGTGGCTAGGGAGCAACCGAAATGATTAAAGTCGTTGATCCAAATGGTAGAATTTTCAAATAGAAAGTGAAGTATGAATGGGTCCCCGAGTATCCCACCAAATGTATGCAAGTCGGACACAGATGTCTACCTACGGAAGTACCTATAGGGAAAGATGCTTCTAAACCGGTCACTAAATAATAGGCTAAACTAGTCACAATTGTAGAGGAAGGCACATCACAGAGGGTGAATGAACAAGGAAACAAACTGCAGATAGAAGTTGAAAAATTTGGGAAATGGCATCAGGTACCTAGTAAGTCAGCTGCTAAGGCATCAGGCATGAAGAATACAACACTACCTATGAAAATGGCTAATGGTTTTGAGGTTGTGGTTTGAAATGAGCAGACACCTATGGTGTTAATTGAGGATCGAAGGTTGCAGAGTATGGAGATAGCTAGAAAAAAAACATATAGATGGAGGACATGGTTGGTACTATCTCTCAACATATTACATTACTATAGTTACCTGGAGCACAAGGGATATAAATAAACTTCATAAGCAAAAGGAGCTCAAATTGATTATGAATGATAATAAAGTAGGGATTATAGAATTTCTAGAACATGAAGTTAAGGAACATTTAGCTAGTAGAGTTATACAAAAATTATCACCTTGTTGGAGATATGCAACTAACTATGAATATTCTGATAAAGGGAGAATTTGACTTTTATAGGACCCCAGCATTTATGAATGTTTGATTATCAACAATTCTGCACAATTCATTCAAAGTAAATAGAAATTAAAAGTAGTAGTATGGTGTTCTATTTTGCGTCACTATATGGCTTGGACACTGTACAAGATAGGATACAAATGTGGGAGAATTTAAAGGTGGTGATGTCAAGTAATAAAGAACCTTTGTTGTGCATGGGAGATTTTAATTTAATTTTAAAAAGCACCGACAGACCACATGGTAGTGCAATTCAAGATATGGAATTTAGAGATTTTAATGAGTTTGTCACCACTACTGCCATGGCTGAATTAAGAACAATAGTAAGTAACTACACATGGACTAATGGTCATACTTACAGTAAAATTGATAAAGCTCTTGTTAATGTTGCATGGATGGTGTCTATGCCTACTTTAGAGGTAAATGTACTGAGGCCTGGTTTCTCAGATCACTCTTCTCTGAGTTTGGATATAGGCAGGTTATACAAGAATACATAAAGATACTTCAGATTTTTTATTTACTTAACAGAGCATCCAGATTTTATTTTTAAGGTGAGGAAAGCATGGAATGAAGGACAAAGAAAGGGCATGAAACAGGTGTGGCAGAAACTGAAAAATGTTAGAGCAAGCATGCAACATTTGAATTATACTGAAATCAAGAGTATTTGAGAGAAGGTCACCAATCTGAGGTCACAGTTGAATGATATTTAGGACATCATAAGGGATCCTGTAGAGATTGCTACTATAGCAAACTGAAAATTGTTTGAAACAGCAACTAGGGAAATGGAGTATGATATAAGAGAGTGTTATGAAACAGAAATCTCGGGTTCAATGGTTGAAATTAGGTGATGCTAACATTGCTTATTTTTTTGCTCATCTTAAAAATAGGATGGCTCAAAATACAATCACAAATCTAGTTACTGCAGAGGGGAATAGAATACTAACTCCAGAAGGGATAGAGAGAAGTAACCGAGTTTTACAAAAGATTACTTGGTCAAGTTTATCCATATTTTCCAAGCATTAATATGAATATCATGAGAGATGGATCAACACTAAATAGAGAACAAAAGCTACAACTGGTTACCTCGGTGTTAGAGAAAGAGGTTATCAATGTCCTTAAGGATATAAATGATCTAAAAGCCATGGGACAAGATGAAATCAATGCTATATTTTTTAAAAAGACATGGTCTGTGGTAGGAATGATGTTACACATGCAATTATTTAATTTTTTGAGAAAGGGAAATATATACTCCTATAAATTGCACAATAGTCACTCTTATTCCTAAAGTGGAGAATCCTACTAAAATAGGAGAGTATAGACCTATCTCCAGTTGTTCAATAGTGTACAATATTATTTCAAAAGTGATCACAGCAAGACTAAAGTGATGAACTACTTAGTTGGATCGAATCAGTCAGATTTTGTACCGAATAGAGCTACAAATAATAATATTATTCTTAGCCATAAACTAGTAAGACGCTATGGGAGGAAGGGTATCTCCAATAGGTGTATGGAGAAAATTGATAAGAAAAAGCATATGATTCCTTAGAGATGATCTTTATAGAGAAATTATGTGAATTAAAGTTTCCTGAATAAGTTATAACTTGGATTATGCAATCTGTTACTAAAGTCACCTATTCAATGATGGCCAATAGAAAAGCTACTAAACTACTCCATTCAAGGAGAGGGATTAGACAGGGAGATTCCCTTTAACCTTGTCTATTTTTACTATCCATGGACTAACTCACAAGAATACTATAGAGGTTGCATACCAAGACTGAAATCCACTACCACCCCAGATGTAAATCACAAAGAATTATTCAATTAAGTTTTGCTGATGATTTACTCTTGTTTTTCAGAGATTACTTAAGCTCAATTAGATGTTTATAACAATGCTTTGAGATGTTTTCACAAGCATCAGAACTAGTGACAAATGTGGATAAGAATAATGTGCACTTTGTTGGTATATCACAAGGTTGTACAAGAACAAATTCTATAGAAACTACATTTCCAAAAGGGTGATATTCCATTTAGGTATCTTGGGGTTCGTCTGAGTACTAAGAGACTGTCCCTTCTACAATGCAAGCCTTTGACTGATAAGTTGTTAGGGAGAATTACAAGTTGGACAATTAGATTTTTGTCATATGCTGGAAGGGTGCAATTGGTTAAAATTTTCTTATTTTCCATCCAAGTATTTTGGTCACAAATATTTTCACTACCAAAAAGGATTGTCCATGTTGTGGAAGCTATTTGAAGGATATTTTTAGAGACAGGGAGTGCATATACCACCAAGATATATCTGATTGCATGGGAAACGTTATGTTACCCTAAATCAAGTGATGGTCTAAATTTTTTAGATATTCATATATGGAACAAGGTTGTTATAAGTAAATTATTGTCGAACTTCTGCAAAAGAAAAAGACAAGCTATGGGTGGAGTGGATACATATTTATTATGGGAAAGAAGGAGTATGGGGTACACAAGCAAACCAAGCCTCTTAGATAGTACAAAGAATGTTAAAAGGTTATAAACATCTCCTACCAGCTAGGTATACCAAGGAATCATTGAAAAATATAGACAACTACTTTATTAAAAGAGTTTATCTACAGATGCGAGGAGAAATGAAGAAAGTGGAATGGAAGAAATTGGTATGGCCTAACCATGGTCCAACTAAATGGTAGTTCATGCTCTTTTAACCTCTACACAGGAAGCGATCTACCAAGGTAATATTGGCAAAGTGGGATAAATGAAGTTCTATGTCCTTTTATGCCAAGAGAAGGATGAGGATGTGGATCACCTATTTTTTATATGTTCGTTTCCTGCTGATATATGGAACAATTTACTAGTATGGAAAGGGATTGCAACAACTATTCTACCATGGAAGGATTAAGTATAATGGGTAACAAAATTTATGAAAGGTAAGGGATGTAACGCACAAGTCTATAAAATGGTTCTAGCTAGTATTGTGCATAGTATATGGATGTAGCGTAACAGTAAAATATTTCAACACAAATAGAAATCAAAGGATCTTATAACCAGGCAGATAATTCATGATGTTCATGGAAGGGGAGCTATCAGCCCAAAATTCTTTCTCGACTATTAGAACTAAAAGTAATTCCTAGGTGCTAATGTAATGCTTAGATAAGGAATAGGTAGATGAGACGTTGGTTAGCAAGCTTGGGGATAATATCCAATATTGCTAAATTTGTTATGTAATGTCACTTGGTAAATAAATAAAAATTTTACTTTCCAAAAAAAGTGAATTAGTTGGCCAATCACAAACTAAATCTTTAGGTAAAATATTTATAAGTGAAACTTCAGTGAAATAAGACGTTTGTCAAGTTGTATATTAAAAATGATGGTAACCCAACATATGTGATTGGAGATCCAACGAAATAGGTTCATATGGGTAATAAAAAGTCATTGTTTGACATATAATGCAATGAAAGTGAGGCTGAATTGTAAATTCGTAATCCATTATCAAATTCTTAATAGGTGGTATATTGCTCTACAGAATACAGTTGATGGGTGGATCTATATAAGTGTGACGTTATGTCGCTTCCATGAAATTATGATGGATTTGTAAAGATTTCATTCATACCAGGACACACGCAAAGCCTCTTAGTGGAAAATTGTGATAACTATAAAGATTGGGTAAATATAACGTAACAAAACAAGACTCTATCTTACAAAAGAATTCTTGGTTCAGAGAAGTTGTAAACTTCATCAACTATACTATGAGCTCTATCTGATTTTATCTAAGTATGGTTCTAAGTCTACAAGACACTATATTTGACGCATTATGTTCATTTCTAAAAACCCAACATATTTTCCCACACTACAAAAAATAGATAAATTTAGGGGGTTTATATTGAGGGGGTTATCAAAACCCCCATAGATTCTATAATATTGTGGTGCTTTGAAAACTCCCACAATTTAATTCACTTTCTGGGGGTTATCGAGGTCATATTGTGGGAGTTCTTACAACCACCAAATATTACTTTATTACTTTTAAATATCTAATTTTTGCTATTACTTATTTATTATAAGACCTATTTTTTTAATTCTTTCAACTTTGTGTGCCAAAATGAACGCGACAAATTCTCCCTCATTTTCTGTAATAAATTTTCTCCCTCTTTTAGTTTCAAATTCTAGGGTTTTCAATTTTCTCAGCACTCAACACTCAGCAGCGACATTTTTCTCTTCTCTCGGCTCAAAATTGTAATTTTCTTCCCTATCCCTTGATTCATCTCGACTCAAAATTGTCTCTTATTAGACTTTTTTTATTAATTAACTGCAGAAAATTCTGGTAGTAAGCTCTTAATTTTTCTTTATCACTTTATTTCTGTGTTCAACTTGAGTTTCTAGAGAAAGAAACATAAATTATGCCGGTATTGGAAGAAAATATTTTTTGGTGACTCTGTTAAATTATTTTTGACTGATTGTAAAATCATTGTTAGCTAGTTTTTGGTTTCTATTATTGTTAATCAGTTTTCTCCATTATCGATTTGGTAATTTAGGTTTTCGAGATCGATTAGAGTTATGCATTATGAAGTAGTTATGCTTGAAAATTTAACATAAATTTGTGCCAACAACCTATACAGTAAGCTAGTCAGAATGTTTTGGATTTTCTTAGAATGCAAGTTATAAGTAAAAATATAAATCTTGAGAGTATCTAATACAAAACTAGTATATTTTAGAAAAGAAATCTTTTGATATATGAGGAAATGAGCTGAATAAAGCAAACTGATATAGAGGATTTATATAGTTGACACTTATTAGTTTGGGTTTGACATGTGATTGATTAATTTGATTGATATATAATTCAAAGATGTTAATTGTGTGTGCATAATTATGGGCTGAAGGGAAATAAGCCATTGGAGAAAATTTAACATTTTATCTTTACTATAATCTAGAAAATGAACAAAGAAATAAAGACCAAGGATGACACATTTTCTTGCTTCGTTTATGACCTAACATTCACCTAACACCCTGATTTCCCCATCTATACTAAAGAAAGTAGGACACACAAGATGGCATGGTGCCTGTAATCTTTATTCATTTAATTACTAATTTTGGATTCCTCATCTTAACCATCTCCTTAAGTCAGTGATTGAACAAGGAGACATTTCTCCACCAAGGATGTCGGTGTAACACAAGTAGTTTGATTGTTGTTCCATCCCAAGATAGGAAGCCTGAAGACTTTTGAAACTAGGACTTCTCAAGTTCTGACTGTAGCCATAGGCAACATTTAATGAGTATGTCTTAGGAATAGGGTAAGAGAGGTATTTCTTCATGGAACCAGCTCTTTGTCTTTTTGGTTTGGAAGGCCTTTGTTTTCGTGTGCTTTGTGAGCGAATCCGAGCCTTTGTAGACTCTATGACAGCCATATAGTTTGGAACTGATGCAGCAGCTACATTATTTCCTGAAGTACTATAGCGGGACATTATACTATTTAAACGGCTGGTAGAGCGTAGGCATGGAGTGTTTGCGGTTGATTGGCTTTTACGGGGGCTTGTTGGACACACTTGGAGAGGTTTTAGTTGACAAGGGAGTGGAGTAGATGGTGGTTGAATTACAGAGTAATTGTAATGTGATATTCTCTGTCGATGGGGGTAATTAAAAGTATAATGTGGAGTACTAGCTTGTCTGTGAAGTGGGCTTGAGTGTTGTGATCTTCAAGCATTTGGAACCATGGGGAGATAAAAAGGGTGAACCATATAGACGCAGAACTTAATAGATAAGACCTTTTCTTTCAACTGACCTTTTGGATAGGACCTTTTCTTTCTACTGACCTTTTGTATCCTATAAGACAAACCTACGCAAAGATAATTGAAGGGACAAATCTCTAGTAATCAAGGTAAAACTAATGTTTTTTTTCTAAAAAAAATAAAGTATTAATGAATATGTACTTCTGTAAATCTTTAAGCTTTAGGGAAAATGAGATTCTTATGATATACTTAAGGTCTCATTTCATTGAAGTTTTTAATCATACTAAATTATGTCTTAAAAGTGAGAGCAAAAATAATTAAAACACTAAAGACATGCTTCTATTCTTAGCATTTTTTCCTATACACACCATTTGGGTGCTTCTGTATTTTTATAGTATGCTTTGTTATATTGTCTCATATCATGCATTATAAGCATTCCACAGAGGTTTACTTTACTTGATGCGAATGTTTGTTTGGTTAAGTTATTTTATTAGTTTGTGCTACTTTGTTCTATTAGATAAATGGTTTATTTCTGTTATGATATAATACACAATTATCTTTTTTCATTGGATGAGAGGTTCACTTATAACAACACATGCATTGTGCTTTTCAGTTAAATGAGATGTTGGAACATTAGAAAATTGGTATCTGTTCATCCAAATGACTTCTTTGACGATAAAAATAAAGAAAAAAAATGTTGGGACATTAACCACTTGGTATCTCCTCATCTAAATATGTTGTTAGGTGATGAAAATAAAGAAGAGGAGAAAATTCAAAGGGAGCAAGTGGAATGGTTTGCTTTGTGTAAAATAGCATTGAAGCTTATCTTGATTTATTATGAAGAAATACATATGCAACACACCCAGTCATACATCTTAGGTGCACCTGTGATGCTTCATCCCTAGAGTAATGCTAAGTTTGACGATGATGCCCATATTAAATATATTGAGTTTTGTGAACAAGAGATTAGAAAAGGAAATAGACCAACTACTTATTTATCTAAAGTTGGATGGAAAAATATGGTTAATAAGTTCAATAAGAAGATGAGAAGAAAGTATAATAGAAAACACATTTGATCGAGTTTTTGAATTAATAGTAAGATAGTGTTTGCTAGTATGTCTAATGAAATATCTTGTATTTGAGTATTAGGTGTTGTTTAGGCTTTCTAATTGTAGATTCTAATATTTTTATTGATGAAAATGTTATAATTTTTTGATAGACACTTAATTTAGCTTAAATAAAATCTGGAAAGTCCTTTGAAAAAGGGGCTACAAATTTTAATATTTTTTTATGACTGTACAAACATGCCAAAGGTTAAGCATTTTCAAAATCCTTTAAAATCAGCTCATACACCACATGATGCTAATGGGCATTCTTCTTCATCAATGAGTCCAACTCTATCTCATGATGTAGGAGCCTCGACATCAGTAAAATCCCCACATATGATGCGTCAAATCCCTTGCTAGATGATGAAGTCCAACAGAAAAAACAAGCTCCAACCTGACCTTCTAATTCAAGTGCGATGTCTAAATCTATATCATATTGGACTATAGAGATAATTCGTACTCCCTCCGTTTCAAAAAGAATGACCTACTTTTCTTTTTAGTCTGTTTCAAAAAGAATGACCCCTTTTTTTTTTTGGCATTACTTTAATTTCAACTTTTCACATGGCATACTTAGGACCACACTATTAAAGGGCATTTTGGTACATTTGACACAACTTTAATTTAAGGCCACATTTTTCAAAAGTCTTCTTTGTTTTCTTAAATTTTGTGCCAATTCAGAGTAGGTCATTGTTTTTGAAATAGAGCGAATATGCCTTATATGTATTTTACTTAATAATGAGTACTCTAATTTTTCCTCTTACGACTGAGTAACTTGTTTCTTATTAAAGATTTGGGGAAGACTACAAAAACTGTTAGGGTCAAGGTACATGATATCAACTACCTAACTTTAGAGGAGCGTATTATTGTTCACTTTAATGAATATGGCTCAGCAATTTGCAGGATATTGTAGAACATTAGAAGTTGATTGCAATGTATTTCCTATTAGTTTTGAGAGATGGTTAGGGCCAATAGGTGTTCCTAAAATGTACAAAGAAGACTGCTTTGAAATATTTTTAAAGGGGCTAGTTCTATTATACATATTTTTACTTGTACTACTAGACTTTTATAAATTTACAGAAACTAACTTTGTGTTACTCTTTGAAGCCTCGATTTTGTTTATGGACTACTAAAGCCACTGCATACAGAGATTACACTTCTAACATTGGAAAAAAATGGACTACACATAGACAAAGGACGTATAATGAATTTAACGATCCAGCCAAAAGTACTAATGAACTTTTAAGTAATGCTCCAAAGGGTATAAGAAAAGATCAATGGGCTAGTTTTGTTGCTTACCATAGAAGATCATCAACAATTGTAAGATTTTGGATTTTTAAAATTTTTTTACTGTCATTCTAATCAAATATATTCTAAACTTTGTAAGTTATAATTATTTTTGTTGATAGGATCTTTGTAAAAAGAATAAAGAAAATCAAAGCAAGCAAAAAATTCCACACAAGGGTGGTTCAAAATCATTAGCTAGAAGACAACATGAGATCGTACGCATATCAACTTGCTATTTTTTTTATTTTTTTCTCTAATTTAAGTATTTTACTTTAATTTATTTAATAGTTTGTTTTTTAGTTTTTGGCAACTGAAATAAATCCTAGTCGGGGACAAATGTATCTTGAAACTCATAAAAGGAAAGGTGGATCGTACGTAAATAAAGAGGCAAGAATTATAGGGGTAAGTGTAACATCGTCGTACTTTTTGGTATCATGTTTTCTGTTTACATTATTGTTGTTGACTTATTTGATATTTTGGTTATTTGTTTATTATTCTTGGTTTTTTTTTTGGCTTTCATTGATTTCTTCTTGGTGTATTAGTTCATAGTGCAGAACATGAATTGACTAGGATTTGCCTTTGTCTAATATCTTGCTCCTATTATTCTTTTTTTATCTGTTTCTGTCTGGCCACTTTTGATGATAGGCGTATTTACACGCCTAAAGTGCTATAATTTACCCATATTTTAGCTAAGTTTTGAGGACAAAATATATAATTCATGCACTTTTAGTCCTTTTTCCTGTAAGTGAGCTAACAAACATGATTAGCTAGTTTTCAGGTATAAATGATGAAGATTTCAGCATTTTATGGATAACTTGATGCCAAAGGAAGCTTCACGAAAGAAGGAGAGCAGAGCTTGGACGCCTAGGACTAAAAGTAACGCATGGGAAACCTGTCCCGGGTAAAAACAGCATTTCTCAAGACTTTGGGGATCAGCAGTAACTTATTAGGATTAGGATAATGATGCAGTAATTTATTAGGATTAGGATAAGTATGCAGTAGCCTAGTAGGAATAGGATATGGGTATTATAAATACCCTATTTTGCTGAAGCTTTTATTCATTCTGATTATCCTCATTATTCTCATCATTCACATTCTAATTCATTCATCTACAACTCTAAACAATTTGCTTTCAATTAATTCTTATTTACTTTCTCTTCATCTATTCGACTTAAAATTTCCACAACAAGAGAACCGCTACTTGCAAGGTCTTCACGCCACAAAGCCCTACCAACATATACTACACGTGAGATCCTTATATTGGTATGATGATAATGACTATTGTGATTTCCATTGCACCCATGAGTAGCTAAACTTCTCGGTTGGGGTTATGGAAGCCTTATGAGCTACTATCTATTGCTATGAGTTTGTGAATTCGTGACACGTATGCTGCTTATATCATTATTCGCTTCATCTTAATTTAAATTCTTGTGGTTGCAAACATATAGAATACGCCAGTATAGCATTAACTTGTTCGAAAGAAAAGTTATATATCTGGAAAAGAGATAATGTCAAGGTAATAGGGCACCAACCCCTGGTAAAAAGTTAGTGCCGTAACTGGATTAACCTCTTGGAGAATTTGTACCATTAGATACGCTTTAAGCTCGAAAGAGTTAAAGTGAAATAATCCTTGATGGTCGAAAGACGCCTGGATTTACCATAGAATACAATTCTCTATAAGCACATGCATTTCTGAATTCCGCATAACTCATAGTCAATAGATACGTACAACTCATAAGGTGTACATAACCCCAGCTCTCAATTCTCATTGATTAAAACCTACCAAACAACCCGTTTTACTCTTCTATTTTCTGTTCTTACGTTATTATTTTGTTACTCCCACTACAATCCCCCCTTTTTATGAAACTTTCACCCAAAGTCTAGTAATCTTTGCTTACTTAGTGACCAAGTATTCTCTGTGGGATTCGACACCCACCCCAATTGGGTTCTATATTTGACAACGACCGCTTACACTCTTACGAGAGCTGTAGTTTGAGCGTTATCAACTTTCTACTTCTAACTTGCTTTTTTCTATTTTTTCTTTCATCCCTCTTGTCATTTTTTTGCTTTTTTTTTGTCAACATTCTTGTTCTAAGCATAATAGTGAAGAGCATTAGGTTCTTCATATAGCTCTAGAAGATGACACTTGTAAGCCATCAATAATTCCTTTGCATTTTTTGTAAACCTCAATACGAATTTTTCCAAGAAGCGATGCTCCGTCAATTGCATCACAAAACAAAAACTTGGGTCTTTCTTCACAAGCTTTTTTGACTTTATCAGCTAAGAACTTGATATCTCGAAATCACTCTATCCTTCATACTAAACATCAAAAGTGGAGGATATTGTACTATAATTGACTTCTTTAACTTCACCGTTTGTAAGAAGAACTTTAGTCCGAGTTGTATTTTCTCCTCTGAAGATCAGAATAAGCCTGGTACAACTCTAACTTACAGTATGAAGCCCATGTACCAACATTCTTGAATCAGTAGAAAACCCGGTATCAATAACTTTTGAGATGAGCTTTTTAATCTTAGATCCCAACATACTAAAAAAATGAGGTTGCCTCTTCAGGAGTGACAATAGTTGAGACTCAATAATTCCAACGCTTTACAAATATGATATATTAGGAATCAATCTCAGGTGAGAGGATCTATAGATAACCTATTCATATCTTCACAGAATGCAGAACCAATGACCATTATTTGTACCATTTATTAGGACATTATTTAGACCTTTAATAGAAGGCTTTAATATTTTGTCCAGGCTACGTGTTAATATTACCATCTTTGTGGACATAATCCTACCAAGATCAGAACCAGTGATACCTAATTCTTTTAATAGTTGGATCTTTGGCTTGAGTATTTTCTCAACATCAGCAAAGAGGATTTGGGGGACGCTACAAACAGCGAATTGGATTTGTGCATCTATGAATCCAATGGACTTGAAGAAATATACAGCCAATTCAGGTTTTTCAACACTTCTTACCCCTGGAAAATGATCGAATATAGCTAAGGCTTTAGGTTTTGGAAATTCCAACTTATCTATTGGGTAGTTGAGGAGAACGGGAGTTTCTTGGTTAGCATTTTGAGTGAATTTCCGATTATCACCTAAGATAGAGAAGAGAGAGAGATGTAGAAAGACAAAAAGAGACCAATAGGTAGGGAATGACGATGATATAAGTGATTAGATAAAGAACGGTAGCATAGTCAGATGGAGATCACGAGTCCTTCTCAATCTCTTTAAAGGCAACAGCTAGAAAGACTTAAAAAGACAAGAAAAATATTTGTTTTACAGATTTAAGATAAAAACTTTGAGCGAAGCTCTATAGGACAACCTTTCTACCTCACAATGTGGGGGTAGGGTCTGTATATACCCTACCCTCTCAGAACCTTCAGCTATTTGATCTAGCTTGTATGCAGATACTATCTTTATGCTTTGCTACCTTCTTTTGGTGTTGCCTTGACCATTTGAGTGCTAATGTTCCTCTGCATCAATCTTCTTATATTTTTCCTTCATCACCTATCCCTCTACTTTTATTTTGTATGTTATGCTTCATATTATACTCACTGTTTACATGACAGGACTATTGTATTTGCTAGTCTCATTATTTTTATCATTACGGTTCTTGTTTTATGTTTTAGTCACTTTATGGTATTGAACATGTTTTCTCCCATATTTTCTGTTGATTGTGGTAGAACCTTTATCATCTTAATTTTTCTATTATAGGAACAAATTGAGTTGGATATGGCTCAATATAATGAATCCGAAGCATCCCCTAATGATATTATTGGCAAGTTGTTTGGAGCAGAACATTCCAGGAGAGTACGATGTTTGGGTATGGGAGTATCCCCTTCAAATACATTTAAGAATACCAAACAATAACTTACTTATTTGAGTGTTTCCCCTTCAAATACATCTAATCCTGGTGCATTATCCTCAACTAATACCTATTTGCACCAAAAGGTCTCTCGTTTGGAGTACCAATTAGAAGGAACTTTGAATGCATTGAAGACATACATGATATCGAAGGAAGGAAATGTTCCCGTTGAATTTGCTAGTTTGTTTGCTCCTCAACTATAGGTAATAAGTAAGTATACATCTACTTAGTTGTTGATTTATAGTTTTTCATTAAATATATTTTTTATAATTTCAGTCGAATGATGTCAAGAGTGAACCAACTTCATCAATGAATATAAGAGGATCATCAGATGGCAGAACCCCGAATCACCAAGAAAATGACTAGTATTTTTATGTTTATTATTATAGAATCTCTTATTATATGTATTTAAAGAAATATTATTTTAGCAACAATGATCTTTATTTTGATATGTGGTGTTTGAATTGGTGACTTTTGATGTTATTGGTATTTTTAATGCAATGTAATTTACATTTTATAAGTTATTCATGCATATTTTGGTTATACATGCTTGTCCTAATTTAATCGTAGAATTAAAATATTAAATTAGTGAGGAATAAATTTTTATAATAGTGAATGAACCTTGAAATAAGTTGGCTTGCAGCATTTATAAATCCCCACAAATTAATGTTTTTTTAATATTATTTTTTAAAATTCTTAAAATCATAGTGGGGGTTAAAAACCGCCCGTAATCGGTTCACAAAAACTCCGCATTTAAAACATTCATTTTGTGACATTTTATATTATGGTTGCGGCATTCATAAACAACTGTCTCAGTAATGCTCATGGCGAATTTAACTGCGGCGCTTTTAAAAATTGCCACAAAATGATTTGCGGGGGTCACAAACCGCCGCAAAGCAACAAAAAAACCCCGCTATTCAACCTAATTTTTGTAGTGTCATATTGTTCTAGTCATAATTATTATTTTCTTTTGAGATAATTGGAGGATTGAAGGAAATATAAAAGATGATCTTAATATATCAAAATAAATTATATTCATTGGTATTTTCTTGACTTTAGTAGCTTTAATTCACCCAAAAAGATCTTTTTGAATTATATAATTAAATACGATTGTTTGACCATATTTACTCTTCCAAATATATTGTCGGCGTTATATATGGACACTATTCTTCATTATTACTCTTTATTACCATTATTCATGTTCTTGAGTTTCAATTCCTTTACTATTGTAATCCTCAACTACTCTAATGTTATAGATCTATATTTCCTATATGTATTTTTCATGACTCATCTTAGAGAGACAGTAATGTAACACCCCGATTCGCGGAACCGGAATGCTACACGATGCTCATGGCCCCGAGGGACCACAAGCTAACCTATGATTGATATCTGTACATGTATACTACAAATCATGATATAATAATGCGGAATACATAGAACTGTAAGGCCATAAGGTTCAACTGAATAAATTCATGTGGGTGAAAATACCCAAAACAACTCAATCTGAAAGCTAAGTCTGAACGTAAATCTGAAAGCCTCTAAACTATCTGAATAAGGATTTGAAGGAACATGTCTCCAACTAACTCCGTACAACTGAACTGAAGAAATAAATAAATGTATAAAATCATATTATCCTCGAATCAATGAGGACTCACTGTGTCTCTACGACTAGAATGTTACCGCTACTGCTGGGATGGAGCTTGTGTTTATTGAGACTGATACTAAAACTGTGGGAAGTAGTGTTTAACCGACATACCCCATGTATGATGTTATGGCTAAGCTGGGGTCTAATATCTGCCCCGACTGGAGGGGTGTCAATACTGTGCCACGGGCAAGAACAACCTGTGAGTGACCCTTATCTGGCGGGTACTCAATGATAATGGTGGGAACCCTAAACTAACGGGTTAAGATGTCTCAATCTACGTTGGCGACGTAGTTCTGGAACACAAGGATGACTACAAAGAATCACACCCTGAACTGGCGGGTGAGTTCCCATCCTTGGGTTAACTCGGTGCTAATCTCTACTCCCATCTGGAGGGACTAGACATGAATAACTGACTGTGGATGACTTAATCTTACTGAATTTCGTTGACTGGCGGAATGTTACTGATATGTGACAACTGACTAAGATCATGAGGTTTTCTTGAGTCACATGACTGACTGAAGTCTATGGAATCAGAGCTTGAGTTCGTATATCATGAAACATGACATGGATCTAGGCACACAACTATAGTTTTCGGGTACAAGTACCCCCAGGACTTGATAGGAGGAAACTGACACACATGACATGACTTGATCACAAGATTTGAGTCCACAATTCACAATATCATAAGTAAGGCTTTCATAATAATAATGATTCTCAACAAACTATCACATGATCGGGGATGTACATAAGATGTATATACTTGCATGGCTTCAATAACATGGTCATTCCATGTAGCAAAAATATCATGAGCATCTCGTACAACTTCTTCAATTTAAGAAAATAGCACGGGGATCATATTGAACATAAACATAGAACATGGAATAGTCATTTAGGACTTATTATGTCATAAAAGCATGATTTCTATTCCCTTAGGTATTTTCACAAACATCTTACATGCACATCTTAGGCATAGGTGGATTCATCAAGATTACAAATATTCAACCACCAATTTCATATATTTATACGTTAAATACCACCATATCCTCACAATAAACATACAAAGATTCCATCTTAGGCATCATCAAACTCCAACCACATGAACATCAACCACCAACAACACAAACATCTTGATACAAAATTTTGAAGATGGTTCTTGATATTCATGGACTAAAGGAGTTCATGAATCAACTCACGCATTCCTTAGAAGGAAGATTCTTGATGATTGACGGAGGAATTTCCTTGAAATTAGATCTTCAAGCTTAGTTACGCAACCCTAGTTGTGTTTCTCTTTTAGTGCTCTTGGATGATGAGCTTTGAGATGATAATAGGGTTGTAATATGTTTAGAAGCTATATATTTCATAGGGTTAAGTTTAGGGACGTGTAAGGAGTGTTAAAGGACTTAATTACCCTTAAAATAACTCAAAACGGAGTGTTTTTGGCACCTGGAACTGACTTAGGCAGAGCCCAAGTGATTTCCTAAGCTAGGTTAGGCGGCGCCTAACCAATCACCTATGTTTGGTTGGGCGGCGTCTAACTAATCACCTATCCTTACTGTCTCTCACGAAAATGGGCATAACATTTTGCTCGGATATTGGATTAAGCCAAAATTTATTTTGTTGGAAAGCTAATTCAATTCTCTATAATTTGGTGGGTCTAAATCAGCCAAAATACCACATTAACATTGATTTATACTCATTCAAAGATGACCTTTGAAAAATCGAACACTAAAACTTAATGGATTCAAAACCTCTTAGCTTGTATTACCTTAAGTGACTCATATGAACATGCTTAATGCATCATAAGCTATCCTATCACTAGGATATTCATTGTAAGTCATGTACTCAAGTATGAATCATAGTATAGGAGATTTCATACATAGGAATACATATTCACTTCGCAGCTTAGAAACTGTGGGGTATTAAAATATCTCCCCCTTTAGAGTATTCATCCTCAAATGAGAATTTACTGAGAAGGGATACAAGACAATGGAACCTGAACAAAACATGAAAAACTGCAACTTGATGTCATGACTGACATGCTAAACATACTAAACTTGTGCATATCTGATGTACGAACAACTGACACATGAATGCATGACTGAGTATGAAACCGTTAATAGGTACCAAGTTTATACTGGAAACATGAACGTGAAACTGAATAAGATTAAGGAGAATTGTTACCTTGAGCTTGATCTGAATTGGCGGGGAAGAGGTGAGGATACTTGGTACGCATATCTACTTCTGCTTCCCAAGTAGCTCCCTCATGAGACTGATTTTTCCAAAGAACGTTGACTAGAGAAACTTCTTTATTCCTCAATCTACGAATCTAATAATCTAAGATTACAACTGGAATCTCTTTATAAGAGAGGTTGTTCTGAATGTCGATGCTCTAAATAGGGACAACAACTACTGGGTCACCTATGCACTTCTTTAGCAAAGAGACATGGAAGACTAGATAGATTGAGGCTAGATCTGAAGGCAACTTAAGCTCATAAACTACCTTACCGAAGAGACAAAGAATTATGAAGGGACCGACATACTGGGGACTGGGTTTCCCTTTCTTCCCGAACCTCTTCTCTCCCTTCATGGGAGAGATCTTAAGATAGACATAGTCATTGACCTCAAACTCGAGATCCTTTCTACAAACATCTGCATAGGACTTCTGTCGGCTCTGAGTAGCTCGGAGTCTCTCTCTGATCAACTGAACTTTCTCTAAGGTGTTGAATACTAAGTCAAGACCTATGATTGAGGCCTCATAACTTCGAACCAACCAATCGGAGATCTACATCTCCTACCATAGAGAGCTTCGAATTGAGCGATCTGAATACTAGAATAATAGCTATTATTGTATGCAAACTCAATCAAAGGAAAGTGGTCGTCCCAACTTCCCTTGAAGTCAATTGCACACACCCTTAGCATATCTTCAAGAGTCTGAATGGTCCTCTCTGCTTGACCATCTGTCTGAGGATGAAATGCTGTGCTGAGATGGACTTGCGTACCGAGACCCTTTTGGAATGTTTTCCAAAAGTGAGAAATGAGTTTGGCATAATCCTCGGCTAAATAAGGAGTATGAACAGGAAGGAAATGAGCTGACTTGGTCATTCTATCTATAATGACCCAGACTGAATCATGCTGATGATGAGTTCTAGGCAAACCCATCATGAAGTCCATGTTAACTTCTTCCCACTTCCAAGTAGGAATGGTGAACTCTTGCATGGAACCACTAGGTTTCTGATGCTCTATCTTAACCTGCTGACATGTAGAGCACTTAACCACAAACTCTACAATATCTCTCTTTATCCCACTCCACCAATAGATCTCCCACATGTCGCGGTACATCTTAGTAGCCCCTGGATGAATAGAGTATCGCGCACCATGCGCTTCTGCAAGAATTCGCTGCCTCAAATCATCTACACCTGCAACACATAGATAACCCTGACAAAGAAGAACACCATCTCCCCCCTGGGAGAAAACCTCGACTTTCTAATTCTGAACTGACTTTTTGATCTTGACAAGGCTAGGATCCCTGTCTTGTTTCTCTTTTACCTCGGAAACTAGAGATGACTCTGAACTACTATGAACACATACACCACCCTTTGAAGAACCGACCAAGAGAACGCCTAGTCTGGCAAGCTGATGGATCTCCTGAGCTATCTTTTTCTTACTATCCTCAACGTGAGAAATACTACCCATGGAGAGTCGACTGAGAGCGTCGGCCACAACATTGGCCTTGCCCGATTGATAAAGAACACTCATGTCGTAATCCTTCAAGAGCTCTAACCACCTTCTCTGGCGAAGATTGAGATCTTTCTGGGAAAAGACATACTGGAGGATTTTATGGTCTGTGAAGACATCTACATGAACTCCATAGAGATAATGCCTCCAAATCTTCAAGGAAAAAACTACCGCTGCTAACTCAAGATCTTGAGTTGGATAATTCTTCTCATGTGGCTTTAACTGTCTGTAGGCGTAGGCTATGACCTTACCATGCTTCATGAGGACAAAACCTAAACCCACTCTGGATGCATCACAATAGACTACATAATTGTCTGAACCATCTAGAATAGCTAGAACTGGAGCTGAGGTGAGTCGAGTCTTCAACTCTTAAAAGCTCTTCTCGCATGAATCTGACCACTGAAACTTAATCTTTTTCTAAGTCAATCTGGACATGGGAGATGCAATAGAATAAAATCCCTCAACAAACTATCTGTAATAGCCAGCCAAACCCGAGAAACTCCTAATATCTGATGCAGATACGGGTCTAGGCTAGTTTCTTACAGCCTTAGTTTTTTGAGGATCTATTCTAGTGCCATCACTGAAAACAATATGGCCAAGTAATTGTACTGATCTTAACCAAAATTCGCACTTGTTGAACTTAACGAATAACCAGTGATCCCTGAGAGTCTGAAGAACAATCTTGAGATAGTCTGCATGATCATGATCTATGCGAGAATAGACCAGAATATCATCTATAAACACTATGACAAATATGTCCAAGTACTACTTGAACACACGGTTCATCAAGTCCATAAAAGCTGCAGGGGCATTAGTAAGACCAAATGACATGACTAAAAACTCGAAGTGACCATACTGAGTACGAAAAGCTATCTTTGAAATGTCACATTCTCTAACTCTGAGCTGATAATAGCCTGATCTGAGGTCTATCTAGAAGAAGTAACTAGAACACTCAAGTTGGTCGAATAGATCATCAATCCTAGGAAAAGGATATTTGTTCTTGACCGTGACCTTGTTTAGTTGATGGTAATCAGTACATATCCTGATAAAACCATCTTTTTTGCGCACGAATAACACTGGCGCACCCCATGGAGAAATGATGGGTCTGATGAACCCCCTATCTAAGAGATCCTTCAATTGATCTTTTAGTTCCTTGAGTTCTGTTGGTTCCATTCTGTATGGCGGAATAGAAATAGGTTGAGTATCCAGAAGAAGGTCTACGCCGAAGTCTATTTCCCTTTCGGGAGGAATGCCTATAAGATCTTCGGCAAAGATATCTGAGTATTCATTAACAACAGGGACTGTTTTGAGGCTGGGAGATTCGAAACTGGAATCTTTAACATGCACGAGATAATACACAAACCCCTTAGAAATTATTTTCCTTGCCCAAAGGTAGAAAAAAAGTTGACCCCTGACACGAACTTGCTCATCTTAGCACTATTGTCTGCAACCACATGAGGAGAATACCTAGCTAGCTGAATAAATCTAAGAGAATACTCCCTAACTATCATATTCCCCTACCTGAGGTTGTGAACTCAAGAACTTTGGCTTCCCTCAGCTCTTGAGGAAAGAATCTGTCTAAGAAGGTCATGACAAATTCCTCCCACTCGATAGGGCCTGTATCATGTAATCTCTCAGACATCCACTGTTTGTACCAATCATGAGCAACATCCTGTAACTGGTAGGCGACTAACTCAGCGCTCTTAAAATAAGTAACACCCATGATGTCAATGACCTTCTGGACTTGGTCAATTAACTCCTGAGGGTCCTCATCAGACTTAGACCCATGAAAAGATGGAGAGTTCATCAGGGTGAAGTCCCAAACCCTAGCTGCTTTGGGATTAGCCATTGGATTGGTCGGAATGACTGGTGATCGTTTATTCTGTGCAGCCTTGGACTGAGCAAGTATGGTAAATGCAGCTCTAAACTCCGCATGGGAAACATATTCGCCCAAAGGATCTTCGTACTAAGGAGCTGGCTGGTTTCTTCTCTTTGGGCCCATGGTCTGGAACAAGAGAAGAATAGATTAGACTGAGAGTTTAACTTGTGATTAGGCTCACTAGCATGACATGAATAATGAAGAAAGGGGATTGTTCCTAAAACATCTTATAGCCTCCCGCACTTAAATGTGGCGCGCAACACACCCATGTACAAGACTCTTCTAGATGCGGCTTTCAGACTTCCTAGGACTCTATTGAACCTTAAGCTCAAATACCAAGTTTGTAACACCCTGATTCGCTGAACCGGAATGCTACACAGTTCTCATGACCCCAAGGGAACACAAGCTAACCCATGAATAATATCTGTACCTGTATACTGCAAATAATGATATAATAATGCGGAATACATAGAACTGTAAGGCCATAAGGTTCAACTGAATAAAATCATGTGGGGGAAAATACCCAAAATAACTCAATCTGAAAGCTAAGTCTGAACATAAATCTGAACGTAAATCTGAAAGCCTCTAAACTATCTGAATAAGGAGTTGAAGAACATGTCTCCAACTAACTCCATCAAACTTAACTGAAGAAATAAATAAATGTATCAAATCATATTGTCCTTGAATCAATGAGGACTCACTATGTCTCTGCGACTGGAATGCTACCGCTACTGCTGGGCTAGAGCTCATGTCTCGAAACTTATGGTGTAACATGAAAAGAAAGCACGATAGCGCACATACGTTAGTACAACTAGAGTAATGAGTATACGAGGAAGGTAGGATGAACATGAGGGGTTCCATGCATGAACAACACTGATTGACTAATATGAACGTGGGAGTGCAAACACACATATATAGAAACTGGGACCGTAAATATGTGATAGCATGACCTATAACATGGATGACTATATCTGACAGTCCTGTATATACTAACATCTGAAGAACACCCTAAATTCTTTTATTGAGACTGATACTGAAATTGTGGGAAGTAGTGTTTAACCGACATGCCCCATGTATGCCGTTATGGCTAAGCTGGGTCCAATCTCTGCCCCGACTGGAGGGGTTTCAATATCGTGCCACAGGTAAGGACAGCCTGTGAGTGACCCTTATCTGGCGGGTACTCAATGAGAATAGTGGGAACCCTAAACTAATGGGTTAAGCCACCTCATCAACCCTAATCTGATGGTTTAAGATGTCTTAACCTACACTAGCTACGTAGTTCGGGAACACAAGGATGACTACTAAGAATCATACCCTGAACTAGCAGGTGATTTCCCATCCTTGGTTTCACTCGGTGCTAACCTCTACTCCCATCGGGAGGGACTAGACATTAATAACTAACTGTGCATGACTTAATCTTACTGAATTCCGTTGACTGGCAGAATGTTACTGATATATGACAACTGACTAAGATCATAAGGTTTTCCTGAGTCACACGACTGACTGAAGTCTATGGAATTATAGCTTGATTTCGGATAACGTGAAACATGACATGGCTCCAGGCACACAGCTATAGTTTTTGGGTACAAGTACCCCTAGGACTTGATAGGAGGAAACTGACACACATGACATGACTTGATCACAAGATTTGAGTCCACAATTCACAATATCATAAGTAAGGCTTTCATAATAAGAATGATTCTCAACAAACTATCACATGATCAGGGATGCACACAACATGTATATACTTGCATGGCTTCAATAATATGGTCATTCCATGTCACAACAATATCATGAGCATCTCGTACAACTTCTTCAATTTAAGACAATATCACGGGAATCACATTGAACATAAACTTAGAACATGGAATAGTCATTTAGGACTTATTATGTCATAAAAGCATGATTTCTATTCCCTTAGGTATTTTCACAAACACCTTACATGCACATCTTAGGCATAGATGGATTCATCAAGATTACAAATATTCAACCACCAATTTCACATATTTATACGTTCAATACCACCATATCCTCATAATAAACATACAAAGATCCCATCGTAGGCATCATCAAACTCCAACTACATGAACATCAACCACCAATAAAATAAACATCATGATACATAATTTAGAAAATGGTTCTTGAGCTTCATGGATGAAAAGAGTCCATGAATCAACTCGCGCATACCTTAGAAGGAAGATTCTTGATGATTGACGGAGAAATTTCCTTGAAATCTGATCTTCAAGCTTAGTTATGCAACCCTAGTTGTTTTTCTCTTTTGGTGCTCATGGATGATAAGTTTTGAGATGATAATAGGGTTGTAATATGTTTAGAATCTATATATTTCATAGGGTTATAATTTCTTTATGATATTCCATGAGTTAATGGAATTTTTGAGTGCCTCCTAAGGAAATATCTTATCGTTTAAATGATATGATTTAGGGTTTAAAGTAGAGTATCCTCCATAGGTTTAGGATTAGTAATGACCCTCAAGTTTATTTTCTATATTTCCATGCATTTTTACTATTTATAGCTTTTTTATAACTTCCCCAAGTCATTTTTTACTTGCAGGAGCTGACAGTTTAGTTATAGGACAGTCTGTATGAATTTTAGAGTCAAATCCCTATTTTGCATTCTTCGCTGGTAAGAACTATCTAGTGGGTGAAAATTTTGGTCTAACAACCTCTTAGGTTAATTTGGGTAGTTCCATTAGCTTTGGAACATTGATTTTAGGCTAGAGGGACCTTTGGTTTGGGTCCTAAATCTTTTGAACTCATTTTGAGATATTGGTCGGAATTTAATAAAAATAACCTTTGGGTGTGGGCCTACCTTTTATCAAATGACCTCAGATGGAAATTTCAACTGCACCATTGAGTCTGAAATATCGAATTTGATAGAATATCATAGTTTATTTGCATTCACAGGATTCTAAATAAATCTTAAGGGGTCGGTCGAAATGTGGAAATATTATAAGTTTTAGATTGTGCGCTCAGCTGGTGCATCTTCTAAAGAGGCTCTTTGGTTGCTTTAGCAGTAATGGCTTTTCCAGGTGATCCACTTAAGTAGAGGTTGGTCTGCTATAGTGGATATCTCTTAAACGACAACCTGTCCACTTTATCGGTATGTTAGGCTCCGCGAGTACCGCTTTAGTGGTACTTGGCCTCTTTAGCAGTGACTGCTTTAGCGGTCAAGTGGCTCCTTAAGAGAAATCAGGGAGGCTATTAAATGCCTCTGTTGCTCGATTTTCTCCCTATTTTTTATAAATCTCAAGAGCTTGGAGCCCCAAATAGTGCGGAAAATTAGGAGAGTATTCACAAGGAGATTTTGGGTATTTATGAGCTCAAATTACTCAATTCCTCATCAAAATCTTGGTAAATTTTCATCAAATTATTGGTTTAATTCTTCTATTTATATCCAAATCCCTAGATTATTGTTGGGTTTATTTTAGTATCATTTGATCTTGGAATTAACTCATTCTTTAGGGTAAATATTCCTTGAGCATAGAGGGACGTGTTGACAGTTTTAAAAGTGTGATTCTACAAGTGGGCCCTCCATGGGATTTTAGCTTGATTTTAGACCAGAAGAATAAAAATGCAATATGGGTACCATTGTTGTCATATTGATAAGTAAATTACTCTTTTGATAGCGTGACATTGTTCGAAAGATTCTCAAAAGGCAAAATAACCAACTTTGCGGACTTCACCGGGATTTCTTTGGCTATCAGGTAGGCTAGGTTTATCTTTTTCATAGATTAAGTTAAATTATAGTAAATTAATTATAATGTGCTATATGTGAGTTGGAAATTAGGACTTGAAGTGACATTTAGCATGAATTGGATGATTTAGTCAATTTAGAAGTCATAATTTGGTGTAATAAACTCAGTTATTCATTCTTTAGTGTCACGACCCAAAAACCAAGGGTCACGATGGCTTTTGTCGTGGTAAGCCTTGACAAGTAAGCCTATCACTCAAACTGATATAAGATAAGATATCAATACCAAACCCAAGGCAAGACCCCTAGAATGGATTTGACCCCATATATACAATAAAAGTGGAAATATAATCAAAGATACCAAATCAAAATCCCAAAACCTAATGTCACAATGTAAGAACTACAAAATACATCTTGAAATGTCAAAAGATTCAATGACAATCTGAAAAGGATAAGAATATGTCTCTAAATACTAAATAAGACATGAAAATCGATAGGAAGAGGTAGTAGACCTACTCCTGAAACATACAATGTCTACTACCTCAAATACTCCAAATGTTGCCTGAGTCAACTGTCTATGCGGTGCACTCATACCTGGATCTACACTGAAAGGGCACAGTAGGGATGAGTACAGTCCACTTGTACTCAATAGGTATCACAGGCTGACTGAGTAACTCAGATAATAAAGCATAAAATTACTAACTATGGGCATGTCACCTGCAATCAGAAAATGTCTCAAATGGTAGCTCACAGTCTCCATTAACATTTCTACTATATACATATATAACAAATACGGGTAGGGGAAAGAAGAACAAATATACACATCTACCAAGTTTGCAATCACAAAATAAGAAGATAGAACAAATAGAAAAAAAATCAAGTCAAGAACAGAGATAAAATAACTAAATAAATACAATGCATGAAGTGCAATAAAGATAATGATGATGATTAGGATGTGATGATGATGTGATGCATGAGGTCATCGCACAACCTCCGTATACACCTACCAAGATGTGCTCTCGAGGTGGGACCATAAGGGGTTTGTCATTCCATATACAACCAATATCCAATACAAATATCCATATCTCTTCTCAGGTACATACATCAATAGAGGGTTTTTAAAAGATGTCATTCTCAATCAAAAAAGGCATGTGTTTCTAGTAATTTCATAATGGTAGCAATATTTCATGAATGAATATGATATAAGGATGTAATCCTCACAACCAACCAAAATAAGAATATCCAATATACAACCAATCTAACCCATTATCTGAGCCAAAGTCCACTCAAATCAACCAACCTCCATAATCCAATATGATCGAGAAAAACCATCGAGCGAAACATAAAAGAAACATTCATTGATACCACATAAATACCAAAATCTAGGATTTTCCACCAAAAAGAGTGCAACAAAACATACATACATCAAATACCAGGCTACAACATCATATAAGACCCCACACGATCGTACATAGCAAACAAGTATTATCCATATAGGCCCTCGAACGAACACATAAGTCACCTAAACATATTTTCCATGATACAACCCCATACCCATAGAATGCTTTATTATTAGATACTCAACCTAGTCTAAAGAAATTTAAGCCATAACCTATCTCGAATGCCAAAAAACAATCCAAAAAGCCTTTAATCTGGAGCTTACCCCTCACGAATGAAACTGAAATCAACTAAAGCATGCAAATATAGAATCTATATATCAAAACACAGAGAATGATACCTATATTTCCCACTAAATAAGGATCAAAACAAACCTCCAAAAATGTGTTCTTAAAAAATATGGGTGATAATGCTCACCACACATGGAATAAATATTCACCAAAGAGGCTCAATTGCCCCTCTCACTAGAGACAAAAATAGAGTATCTATCAATTCTTACAAGGCAAAATTTCAGAGTAACAAAAAGAGAAAAAGTGTTGATACAAGGTTGCTCACGTCCCTGCCCTTGATTTTTGAAAACTTTTTGGATGGGGTGAGGGTATGTATTCTTTGAATTTGCACCACGTACAATTTGCTAATTATGATACCAACATAAGACTTTGCCTAATATTTTGGATTTTATACAGGCAAACCATATGGTTACTTAAACTAAGCCATAGGTATAAGTGTGATCCCAAATCTAAAATGCTACAGGTACTAAGATTTCCCTTGCATTTATGTCCTTGATGATACAGGTACTCAAACTTTTTCTGTATCCACGGCTCAAAACCCAATCATGATGTTTTTCCCTTAAGAATGTCTTGACTCAATCTATCATAGAAAAATGCTCGCCGAATATCATCACAAACAAAATAAGGATAAAGAAAAAATCTAATAACAAAACAAAATGACTAATCCATACAAATGTGGGCACCATCAGGAGCCTAAAGTTTACAACCCAAATAAAAATAAAAATCATCCAAAAAAGTAAAAACATCCAAAATATTAATAATACAGGCCTAAATCAAATAATTGCGAAGACAGGAACCCCCTACGAAGTAGCTAGCAGTGTCCTTACTGCATAAATAATAAAGCATAAAAGGGTATAAGGGTGATCCCTAAAACAACATCAAGAACTGCTCTTGCCTGTAGACTCTTCATAACCATCACCATCCTCAGGACCGAACCACTCTATTGGGGCCTCATCATAGCTCTCCACTCAGAAGAAAGGAAGTCTATCACGAGGTTTTAGGACCTTCCACAGTCGCTTCACCCCCTTCCACATCTTGTTTACCAATTTATCTCTCTTCTTCTCTCTTTTTATCATCTTCTAATATGAGTTTTAGTGCTCTCAGTGTGGCTCTGCCAAGGAAGAATAGGATTTCTTAAGCCTAGCAATGGTAGATTCTTGCTTTTACTAGTCCTCCCAATACTTCTCATAGTCATACCGGCACACATATGAATGGAGAGTGGTGGAGGGCTCTCCCGGCCTATGGAAAATCCTGACACGAACTCCCTGATGGCCATAATATAAACTCCAATATCCTCAAGAGGCCTGGTGGTAGATGGCCTACATGACTCAGGCTCAGCACATGTATGTGGGCTGCCCAAGTTTATTTTTAAATAATGACAAACTCATAAGTGTATCTATACAGCTGGTAATGATGGAAAGATAAAGAAATCCGGCTCCAAAAATAAAAGGACATAAAGGATGGAAAGACATCCACGATATCCAAGTAGCATCCAAGTAAAATCAATCTTAGAAGACAAATGGAAGGAGCATTATATTCCTAAATATAATGGAAAATTGAATCACAATATCTCGTTAATGATATGGAGGACCTCGACATGGAAAGAAGATTAATAAAGCATCATGGAAATAGAAGAAGGATCAACCATCCCACAATTATGGTTGCAATTCCCAGAATCACGGCAGACTGAATCAATCAAGAAGAGAAGATCACAAGTACATTGGCAAGCAATCAAAATAAAAAAAAATATAGATCACAGACATCTCTGATATGGACGTGATTCAGAGACTTATATGGATATATCTTATATGGACATTATTCATGGCTACATTCCTCAATCAAGGAATCAATTTATATCCTTGATTGAGAAGAAATGCCTTGGGTTTCCTAATGAAGAGCAGCAGCTAAAGACTATAACAGAAAAAGACACACTTTGTATGCAACTTCAAGGAGAAAATTCAAAGTTTCTCATTCTTAGTCTTACAAAGCTCTGCAACATTAGTTAATAATTGTTATATAAAGAGTAGGATCGAGTAAACTTTGTAACATCAAATGAAGATGTGTCATAAGATCTGAAGAGAAAAATAAGTCTTCAGAACTTATTTTCTATCATTGTACTCAAACCAAACATTCAACAATCTAAAGGAAACTTGAAACCCAAGGGTACTAGACGTGGGCACTGGATTGGTGTACCAAACCAGGATAAATCTCTGTGTTATTTACTTTATGCTTTATTATTTACATTCTTAAATGTTTAAGTTAAATTAGTTTGTGAAGTGTTTTGATCTGCAGGCGAGTCGACTGTGGGGAGTCAGAAGTTGATTCACAAAAGAAAATTTCAATTAACCTCTCCCCTCTCTTGAATTTCAATTGGTATTAGAGAAGGTCTAACAAATAGCATTTACTAACCACAAGTAAGCAAAGATCAAATGGCCTATTATCAAATTCCCGGTGCTCTTATTTAGGATTGTCACTCCTCTACAAGACCAACATATTTCAATAGACAACACTACTCATATTGGAAAAACAGATTCACTATCTTCGTCTAATCAAATGAATACCAAGCCTGGGTTGTTATCAAAAAAGTTCCTAAGCTAATTCTAGGGCTCAAGGAAAAACAAAAGGCCAAGGATAAAGAATCTAGTAGCACTAATATGGAAGATCTTGAAAATTTTGATATTACCGAAGAACAACCGGAGGCAATCCAAAATAATACACGTGCTATAAGTTTAATTTTGTGTGAAGTTAGCAGAGAAGAATACGACAAGATCTTAATGTGTGAGACAGCAAAAGAAAAGAGGGACAAACTGTAGGTAACCTATGAAGGAACCACCAAAGTCAAGAAGTCAAAAATTATTGCTCTTGTGAATGAATATAAGTTATTCAAAATTGAGGAAAATAAGTTTACTAAAACAATATTCGCCATATTTAGCAAAATCATGTACGAACTGAAGTTACTTAACATGATCTATCCTCATAACCTGCAAGTCCAGAAGTTGGTCTGAAGTCTCCCAAAGACTTGAGAAACCAAGGCTACTATTTTAGAAGACGGAGACCTTCACAACATCACATATGATGAACTACGAGGTAACTTTATTGCATATGAGAAAAATTATATCAACAGGTTTCACAAGGATAAAAGAAAGGAAACAATAGCCTTCAATGCTACTCTAATCGAAGAAGAGGATATTCTAGAAAATACTGATAGCAAAAGAATTGCCCTCATCAATCGTGGGGTAACTTAGATCATAAGACAAAGACAACAAAGATCCCAAGGAAGCACGAACAATGACCCTGATAGAAACAATGATCTCTATTACTACTGTGGAAGGCCTGGATATTTCAAATAAAACTATCTAGAATTGAGTCAATGGTCGTCCCAAAAAAATTAAAATTTTAGAGCCCGGAGTGATGAAGATGAAACCTAAAGAAAAAATAGAGGCTGCAAATATGTGCTTTATGGAAACAAGTGGACCTAGTGAGGTAAGGCCACATAACTATCATAATTGTAATACTCTTGAGTATAATATAGATATGCTAACTAATGAACTTCAAAAAATCATAGATAAATATAATAAGCTTGCTCAAGATAACAAAAGTTTTGAAGTTCATTTTAAACAAAAACTCTTAGAAGAACAATGAAACTGGCAAATAAAAATTAAGGCATGTCAAGTTGAAATGACTTGCTTCATAAAGAGCTTAGTGCTGCAAAAACCAAATTGAACAATCTTAAAAGGTCTCTAAGCCACGGTTTCATAGGAACAAACTTCTTAAAAGGGAATTCGAGTTTCTTCTTATAGTCTTTTATATCAGCTAAGACCTCCTTTTATTTTTGAGGACCCATCTGATTTACTTGTGGATAGAGAGGGAACAAATCCTATAGTTGCAGGCATAATCCTAAAAGTATGTGGGTTTGGAAGCCCATGGAAAGAACATCTAACTCGAAAGGACCCAAGACCACTTGGGTACCTAAATAAAATTAATTTTTTTGTTTTGCAAGAACAGATCCACAAGAGCTACAGAAAAGAAATATGGGTCATTGACACTGGCTGTTCAAGACATATGATTGAAAAGAAGGATAACTTTTATTCCTTAAATAAAGTAGATGGAGGATTATTCAAATTTAGTGACAATGCCAGAGGCAACGTCATTAGAGTCAGCTCAGTAAGACTCAACTCATCATGCGAATTCACCGAAATATACCAAGTAAACGATCTTAAATGCAACCTACTCAGCATCAGTCAACTATGTGACACCAAGTTTCGAGTGCTCTTCAAAGCTGAAAGCTACTCAATTAAACATGACAAATGAAATATCTCCTTTATCGGTGAACACATTGATAATATTTATGTTTTAAATAGTCCTGACTTTGACACCTTGACCTACCTCACTGTGCAAGCCAATGATACTTAGTTGTGGCATAGAAGCTCGGGCATGCCAGTATGCATATTCTTGAGAAACTATCTAGGCTTGATTTGGTGAAAGATCTTCCAAAACTCAAATTTGAAAAGGATCACATCTGTGATGCCTGCTAACTGGGTAAAAAAACTAGAACATCTTTCAAAGGACACTGTCTCTACTACCAAACCTCTCTAAACAATCAAGATGGATCTATTTGGTCCTACCAAAATCGTAAGCATTGGTGAAAAAAATATGTTTTTGTCATAGTTGATGATTACTCGTGATTTTCTTGGGTTATGTTTATTGCACAAAAACATGAAGCTTTCATAAATTTTGAGATTTTTTGTTGAAAAATATAGAGAGAAGTTGGGCATCTCATCACCTACATTCACAATGATCGTGGAGGAGAATTTGAAAATAAGGCATTTGAAGAATATTGTGCTCAAAATGGATACTTTTAGAACTTCTCTTCACCATGATCTCTCCAACAAAACAGTGTAGTGGAATGAAAGAATCGGTCCCTATAGGAAACAGCCAGAACAATATTGTTAGAGCACAATCTCCGAGATCACTTTTGGGAAGAAGTAGTTAGTGCAATATGTCATACCATTAACAGGTGTCTAATTAGACCTATTTTGAAAAAAATACCTTATGAACTCTATAGAGGAAAGAAGGCCAACATCGACTACTTCCATCCCTTTAGCTGCAAATATTTTATTCACAATAATGATAAGAATACCCTTGGAAAATTTGATCCACAAAGTGACGAAGGTATTTTCCTTGGGTATTCTCCCACTAGTCATGCTAACAGGGATTTTAATAAAAGAACTTTGGTTGTTGAGGAATATATTCACATTGTCTTTAATAAATCTAACCACTTTACTACGAGTATAAGTGTTGATGAAGTGCATGTCAGTAATATATATACTGGAGAAAATCTCAGCACAACTCCAGAGCCCTCTCAAGACAAGTCGACTATAACCTCAATAGAGTCGACTCCTACAGCAAAAACATGGAGGCCAAACATTCCAAAAGAGTTGAAGCAGGATGGCAGCCATCCAAATAAATTCATCATCGAAAATCCAGAAGACAAAGTGCAAACCAGAGCATCATTAAGGAGACAAGCATTTGTTGCCCACATGTCTCAAATCAAACCAAAGAAAACTGATGAAGCTCTCAATGATGAATCATGGTTTGAATCTATGAAGGAAGAACTAGAACAATCTGAACAAAATCAAGTTTGGACACTAGTTGAAAAACCGAGAAACTGCTCAGTAATTAGAACCAGATAGGTCTACAGAAATAAGGTTAATAAAAAAGGTAAAGTTATTATAATAAATCTAGGCTCGTAGATCAAGGATACTCTCATTAGGAAGGTATTGATTACAATGAAACCTTTTCCCTTGTGGCTAGGTTAGAGGCAGTATGAATTTACTAGTTTTTGCCGCATTCAAATATTTTAAATTATATCAAATGGACGTAAAATGTGCTTTCTTAAATGGATTTATTCATGAGGAAGTTTTTGTAAAGAAACACCCTGGATTTGAAGATCCTTCATTTCCAAATTATGTTTCAAGTTATCAAAAGCACTCTACAGCCTCAAACAGGCCCCAAAGGCTTGGTTTGAGAGACTAAGTACTTTTCTACTAAATTAAAATTTTCAAATGGGTAAAATTGACACAACTTTGTTCATTCAAAAAATCAATTCAAATCTCCTCATTGTGCAATTTTAAGTTGATGATGTCATTTTTGGTAGTTCTAACATCTCTATGTGTGAGAATTTTTCTAATTTGATGAAAGAAGAATTCAAAATGAGTCTTATGGGCAAGCTCACATTCTTTTTGGGACTACAAATCAAGCGAACTCCCAAGGGCACCTTCATCAGTCAAGCCAAATACATGAAATAACTCATCAAAAACTTTGTCATGGAGAATGAAAAGGCCTATGGAACACCCATAAGTCCATCCACAAGCATTGATTCATATTTGGGTGAAAAGGACATTGATGAAAAGATGTACCGTGGGATAATTGGATCTCTACTCTACTTAACTGCAAGTCGTCCAGATATTATGTACAGTGCATGTAAATGCACCAGATTCCAATTGACTCCTAAGGAATCTTATCTCATACCGTCAAACGAGTCATCTGATATCTAATAAGAACACAAGACCTCGATCTATGGTATCCCTACTATAATTATTTTAATTTAATCAGATATTCATATGTTGATTTTGCAGAAGACAAAAGTGACAAGAAGAGCACCAGCGGAACATGTCAAATTCTTGGTGATGCTCTTTTCTCTTGGCATAGAAAGAAATAGACTTCCATCGCTTTCTCGACCACGGAAGCTGAATACATAGCTGTCAGAAGTTGTGGAACTCAATTTCTATGTATTATGTACTAGATTCTTGACTTTGACTTACCTTTTTAATCTATTCCTATTATGTATGATAACACTAGTGCCATCAACCTATCTAAGTACACTATGTATCACTCTAGGGATAAATCAAGCATTATTTCATTCAAGATCATGTTGAAAATGGTGACTTTTTCCTAAAATTTGTTGACTCTGAAAATCAACAAGCATATATCTTTACAAAACCTCTGCTAGAAGAAAGATTTTGATCTCTACAGAAAAGACTTTGTATCATTAGCATTCATGATATTTAGAAACCTTCTATCTATGCATTTCACTGTCTGCATATTGCATGTATATTATTTTTTTTTACAATGTCAAAGGGTAGAAGGACGGAAATATCAGAGTAGTTTATCAATCAGGGGGAGAAGAAAAAACTCAAATAATAGCTAATACTTACATAAGTCAGGGGGAGCAAGCTGACAAACAGTGAAATTAAGTGATGTTTACTTTTGTTGTCATTATCAAAAGGGGGAGATTGTTGGCCTCCCAAGTTTATATTTTAATAATGACAAACTCACAAGTGTATCTCTGCAGCTGGTAATAATGGAAAGGTAAAGGAAGTCAGCTCCAGAAATAGAACGACATTAAGAATAGAAAAACATCCGCAATATCCAAGTATCATCCACGTAAAATCAATCATGAGAAGACAAATGGAAGGAGAATCATAGTCCCAAATATTACAGAAAATCAAATCACAATATTTCGCCAATGATATAGAGGACCTCGGCTTAGAAATAAAATAAATCAAGCATCATAGAAATAGAAGAAGGATCAGCCTTACCACAATCATGGTTGCAATCCCCAGATTCAAGAAGATAAGATCACAAGTACATTAGCAAGGCAACAAAATCAAAAGGGAAATATAGATCTCAAACATATCTGATATGGACGTGATTCAAAGCCGTATATAGACAAATCTAATATGGACATTATACACGGCTACATTCCTCAATCAAGGAATAAATTCATATCCTTCACTAAGAATAAATCCCTTGGGTTTCCTTATGAAGAGAAGCATTCAAAGACTATAAAAGAAAAAGACTGAAGACAGACACTTTTTATGCAACTTCAAGGAGAAAAATAAAATTGTCCTATTCTTAGTCTTACAAAGCTCTGTAACATTAGTTTACAATTATTATATAAAGAGTAGGATCGAGTCAACTTTGTAAAATCAACTAAAGTTGTGCCACAATATCTAAAGAGAAAAATAAGTCTTCAAAACTTGTTTCCTATCATTGTACTCGAACAAATCCTTTAACAATCAAAAGGAAACTTGAAATCCAAGGAGATTGGACGTAGACACTGGATTGGTGTGCCAAACCAGGATAAATCTTTGTGTTGTTTACGTTATGATTTATTATTTACATACTTAATTGTTTAAGTTTAATCTATTTGTTAAGTTCTTTGACCTGCAGGCAAGTCGACTGTGAGGAGTCAGTAGTCGACTCACAAAAGAAAATTTCAATTCACCCCCCTCTTAAATTTCAAAGTCGACTTTTCCAAGGCAATCTTCCTCTTTTTGTTTTTGCTTGGTGTACCCTCTCCCCAAATTTTTAGAGGATGGATGGAGGTGCTAGGGAGAACCGAAGTATCTCAAAGGTACTCCTCAACAGCAGCTCTCCTTCAAAGCTTAGTAATTAAAAAGGGAAAGGAGAAATGCGTACCACCCTGGTTCTTGAAGAATCTCATGTCAAAAACTATGAGCTGACCAACATTAAAAGGAATACCATCTAGAATGTAGGAAACCATCCGAGCCTGCATATCTTGGACTGTTGTTAAGTGGGTCTAAGGGGAGACTCGTCTACATATGATATTGAACCAAATTCGGGCTTGTAGTAAAGTCATTCACGGAGATATTTCTCTTAGTTGCGGCCCAAGAGATTTCTTTTCTGGGAAAATTCTTTCTATAAACCAACTTCCTGACTCACACTTTTTTTCTTTGAACTCACCCAAGTTTGTATTTAGGATACCATAACGTTGATTTGCTCTACCCTAAAGTCCACCTCTTTTCCCAAGATCTTGATAGTCATGTTGGATGGGTATGAGAAAGATGCTACACTAAGATTGGTGTAGAATTCATGGATCCATTGTTTATTTTCCTGGTAAGGATCCATGGCAAAACACCGCCAACCTGTGGACACAAGCCTATCATGAAATGATGAAAGCTTTTCTAGCATATTCCTCTCTTGGAGAATAGATTTGACCTTAGAAGATCACCATAGTAGAGAGAGTGTCACTCTGGTGCCAAGAATCAGACTTGGTTGTAATCCTCCATGAGATTATCCTGAAAAACAACAGACAACACAACAACATTAACATTGACATTTTCATGTACAAACTATGCTTTGTTGTCCACTAAAGCTCAAGGGGTGATTACTTGGTGGTGTTTGGACAAAATTTTAAAGTGAAAAATTTTTTACATAGGCAAAAAATCAGCCTTGGTTACCTCGATCACGGGCCATTGAGTTGCGATCGCGATCTCGATGACCGTGATCACGATATCGAGACCAGTTTTAAATCAATTTTTCAACATCCAAAAATTCAAATTTTAAGCCAAAAGCATGATCTATAAAAAAGATTTACATTAAAATCATTCAAAAAGACTACTAGATACTCGATTACGCCCTTAGAATGGAAAATCCATTAGTGAAAGCACATTTGGGAAATTTATCTAGCATCTGGTGTGCACTTTTTATTTTTCAAAATTTCACACACAATTTGGGTACTAAAGACTTCCCTACATATGTGCACACCATATTCTAGCAGCTAAACACCACATAAGTACAATTTACGAAGCACTTAAATAGGAAAATCATAACTTCAAGCCTTCCCTATAACAAGAATTCTATGACCTATTTTCAATAATCAAGGCATGGATTCGAGGCACCTACTGGATAAGTGATGCAAGATAAATATAAGGATGCGATTGGAATGCTCACAAATTGGTCAGGAATGGGTCCAATTAGAGAGAGAAACTAAGAAGGGAGTGTTGGGGGAAATGGGGATTCAGATGGCCATATGAATGATGTGATCGCAATCACGGTCAGGGTTCCGTGATCGTGGACACACGAGTGACCGCGATTGTATCCAATGTCCCGCGATCATGGTAATTAGGGGCATTTTTACTCCCCAATTTTCCCCAGTTTTCCCCTATTCGGCTTGGTTTACATTTGGACAGATTTTCCCCTATTCAGTTCAACATGCAGAAATTTCACACTTTCCTCTTCTCAAACTTATCTAACACACTCTATAGCTCCATAAATTCATGGGTTAATCAATTGAAAAAAATAAAATCTACACTACAAAAATAGAAATAAAGGATACGAGCCACTTTTGTGGCATTTGTGGGTTGCCCCCACTTGAAGCTCCACGAGTTGTTTCTTTGCTTTTCATACTCGAAAGTAGACCTCATCGTTATGAACTCTAAACCTCATCTCACCCTACTCTAAGTCAACAATGCCTCTTACGGTGAACCTCTTGGTCCATTTCACAATCTAAAAGCACAAACTTCTCCAGAAGTAAAAATTTGTCCACTTTGACTAGCACATTAAACAAAATCCCAACCAACCTATTGATAGACCAATTCACTATTAAAAGTCTCATATTTGTTGGAGTTTGGGTGTCTAATCAAATATTTTTATAAATGACAAAAGGCATGAGGTTTATACTCACACCAAGGTCGCATAAAGCTTTCGCAAATATATGTGTTCCGGTGGTGCAAGGGATGGTAAAAGCTTCGGGGTCCTCCTTCTTTTCCTCAATTTTTCTACTCATGATAGCACTACAACCATGGGTGACTTCGATTGTTTCACCTTTAATGAGCTTCTTTTTTGAAATCAACTTCTTCCTGAGCTTAGCATATCCCGAGATCTCTTAGATCACTTCAAGCAACGAGATATTTATAGAGCGATTGCTAAGCTTAGTCATGAATTTCTTGAGCTTGTAATTATGTTATTTATTCTTGAGCCTTTGTGGAAGAGGAAGAGGGACTTTAATGATCAGAAATACATCAACTTAAGGTTTATCATCCTCGACCACATTTTCATTCATCTCCACCAATTCTTTTTCATCTTCTTAACTTTGAGATGACGAGGGACTTTTTCTTGAATCAACCACAACATGTGCCTTCACATTTATTTACTTGACCTTGGGATCCTTTTCAATTAAGTGAGATTTGCCCGATTTGTGTTTCCAATTTTTTTATGAAAGCAAAGTGTGACACCACCATGTGGTGGAGTTGTGAAAAATTACCTTTCATTTCACGGACCATTTTGTCCGTTCCTTCCACTTTCATTAAAATTCTTGCAAGACATCTTCCATTTTTATTTGTCGGCATCAACGATTCTACCATATTTGTTCTTTTCTCGATATTAATGAGTCATATAGCATTCATAATCACAATCTCTATCCCTCCAATTACGTTCACATTCACAATCCATCCAACCTTGGTTCCTGCCTTTCCTTTGATAAAAGGGGTGGGAACCTCCCAAATAATTTACCAAACACCAAATCTCCTCATCAAGCTTCTTGGCCTCTTCTTCATCATAGGCCTTGGATTCTACAACATTTACTGTCTTTGTGGGTTTACCCATCACATGTTTCATCAAAATCTCCAATTGAGTCATCATTCTTGCCATATTCTCCTCTCTTTCCTCATTCCTCTTTCTTTGTTCCTTGTCAACCACGGTGGCAGTAGGAGACCCTTTTGGCACTTTGGCATCCCGAGTATGCCATCCACAATTTTTCTTGGTAACTTCCTCATGCAAATTCTAAGCCGCATGATAATTTAACTTCATAACAGAGCCCCCTACTGCATTGTCGACCACGGTTTGTTGAGAGTATCAAGAGTCGAATAGAAGATTTGGAGAAGCATATTCTCCGAGATCTCGTTGTTGGTATAATGCATGATTTTTCCATTGAACCCTTCGCACACTTCGTACAAGGGTTCTCTCTTTAATTGCCTAAAGTTCGTAATCTCATCACATAATTAGAGAATTTTGGATGATAGGAAATACCGAATAAGAAAGACCGCAGTGAGTTTATCCCATGAAGTGATTAACCCAACCAAAAGAGTTCGAAGCCATAATACCACCTCTTTCATTAACAAATATTGGAAGATATGAAAACGGATGGACTCTTGGGGCTATGTGTGTAATATCAAAAGATGCACACACTTCGATGAAGTTCTTTAAATGCAAGTTGGGGTCCTCATAGGCTTGTCCCCAAAAAGTCCCTTCATTTGTAGTATATGCAACATGACGCTTGTGACATGAAAGACACCACTCCCATGAGTAGGTGGGATATGGATAGCACTTGAACGACCAACGTCATTGAGTTGCTCTTTTTCATCAAAAGGTCCATCAAACGACCCAACTTGACTAGCACTGTCACTCATGGTTCTGTTTATGCTATGGAAATCACCTGGAAAGAAACAAAAATAATTGCACACCACTGTGGGTATACCCTAAGTAAGAATCAACACCGTACAAGTAAAAACTAAATTTCACTCCCCGACAATGATGCCATTTTAATAACGCTCACCTATACCATGCAATTTGGTAGATTATGTGTCCCAAATGGTGATGATCTGAGACAGAGGATTATGGCTGAAGTGCACGAGGCGCGATATTCTATTCATCCTGGTGCCACCAAGATGTATCGAGGCTTGCGTAAAATCTATTGGTGGAGTGGCATGAAGAAAGATATAGCAGCGTTTGTAGCTAAGTGTGCAACATGCCAACAAGTTAAGGTTGAACACCAAATACCTGGTGGTATAATACAAGAGTTTAGTATTCCCACCTGCAAGTAAGAAGAGATAATTATGGACTTCGTGATCGGTTTACCTTCTTCTCGATGCCATCATAATTCCATTTGGGTTGTGGTTGGTAGGTTGACTAAGTCTGGTCATTTTTTTCCTGTTCATACTTCATATACTGCTGAGGATTACGCTAGATTATATATCCGAGAGCTAGTCAGACTGCATGGAGTTCCCTTGTCTATCATTTCGGATAGGGGTACTCAGTTCACCTCGCAATTTTGGAAAGCTTTTCAGAAGGGTCTTGGTACCCAAGTGCTTTTAAGTTTTGCTTTTTATCCGCAGACCGATGGTCAGGCTAAGCGGACCATCCATACCTTAGAGGATATGTTGAGAGCTTGTGCACTTGACTTTAAGGGAAGTTGGGATGATCACTTGCCGTTGATAGAGTTTGCTTACAATAACAGTTTCCACTCTAGTATTGGCATGGCTCCATTTGAAGCCTTATATGGGAGGAAGTATAGATCATCCATAGGTTGGTTCGAGGTGGGTGAAGCAGCTATGAGTGGTCCTGATTCGGTATTTGAGGCTATGGAAAAAGTTAGGTTGATTAGGGAAAGGTTAAAAACTGTGCAGAGTCGTCAGAAGTCATATGCAGATGTTAGAAGGAGAGACCTTGAGTTTAAAGTTGGTGACCTAGTGTATCTGAAAATTTCACCCATGACGGGGGTGAAGAGATTCGAAAATAAGGGGAAGCTTAGTCCCCGTTATGTTGGTCCTTACAAAATTCTTAGCCGTTTGGTAAGGTAGCTTATGAGGTCGAGTTGCCTACCGAGTTGTCCTCTATTCATCCAATATTCCATGTCTCCATGCTTAGAAATCATATTAGTGATGTTGTGGTAGTGGATTCCTCTGTGAGTGCTGACATTCAAAAAAATCTTTCTTTTGATGAGATTCCTGTTGAGATTCTTGATTTCAGTGTCCGAATACTAAGGAACAAAGAAGTTCCCTTGGTCAAGGTGTTGTGGCAAAACCAATCTGTTGAGGGTGCAACTTGGGAAGCTGAGGCGGATATGCGATTCAAGTACCCGCACCTATTTTCCGCGAACTCCGATCAAGCCAAACGTACCGTTCTTTCCTAAATCATGCATTTTTTATAAAAGTTGCAGCATTTCAGCTGTCATTTATTATGTGTTCAGCTATAGTTTCTTGAATTTATGCATTCTATGTTGCATTTGGAGTGAGAAACGATGTGGTGATGAGTCTAACGAATGGTTTCAGCTGTATGCTATATTCCCTATCTAATATTAGCATGTCTAGCATCATTCGAGGATGAATTTTTCTAAGGGGGCAATGATGTAATACCCCGGGAAATTTTTCATTGAAATTTTGTGCGTAAATGTGTTGGGTTCTCTCTTCTAGAAAGAATTATTAAATTTTCGTGCGGAATGTCTTAGATTATGACCCACCATTGCATAAAGTATCGAATAAGATTTCCAAATATATTTGGATCATCCAAAACGGACACCCAAGCGACGAGTTATGAACATTCCGATCGAATCGTGAATAGTAGTGAACAGTAAAACGTGCAGGAAAAAGTACTGAGGCCTGGCATATTTTTGCTCCAAATTTAAACGATCATAACTCTATGTACATAATGATCTGTGTGATCTACTATATATTAACGAAAAGATCTGCGAGTCCTCTTTCCAATGAAATTGGTTTCATCCAATTTTTCTATCGGAGCAAAATGTTATGGTCGATCTACTTCAGCATACCAAAAGCCAATTTTTGATTCAACATCAAACGATCATAACTCCTCGTACACAATGATCTGGGTGAGATACTATATATCAACGGAAATATATGAGAGTCCTCTTTCTAATGAAATTATTTTCATCCAATTTTGATATCGGAGTAAAACGTTATTGTTGATCTACTTCAGACTATCAAAACAGTCCACCAAAGGACAGATTCGAGAATTATTTGATTTTTAGTGGCGTTTTGGTCATTCTCCCTCACCCAAAAACCATCCAAACCCTATATTAAAGCCTATTAGAATCATTATATGTTATATTTTATCAAATTACCTCAAAAAGCAAACCCTAAGCTCCTACATCCAACTTCAAGAACCTCCAAAGTTCACCATTAATTCTGCAAATTTATTCAAGATTCCAAGTTCCTAGTTCAAGAACTCGAAGAACCATCATTCAAAGGCACGATTAACATCTCAAAAATGAGTATCGATCTAAAGTTCATCATTCAAGGTATGTGGGGGTTTTCAACAAGAACTCTCTTTCGTTCTTGTGTCCAAAAGTAACTTTCTTTACAAAGGCATAATTTTTATTTGATTTTCACGAATTTGAAGCATGAACCCATATCTTATGATGATTATTATGAAATCTTGATGTTTATGATTTTGAAAGATGAATTTAAATATGTGGAGATATAAAGCATGAATCTTGAACGATATTTATCATGATTTTGATATTTGAGTCATGAATCCCCATTGGAAATTGTGTTTTTTTAGAAAGTGTGTGTTATAAGCACGTTGATGTAGAATATTTGAGATATTTTGAATGATTTGACCTTGTGGTCTTAATGGAGTTGTTTTGAACTCGAGTGTGAAAGAAATCCACAACGTGGTTGATTTTGATAGATGGGAAGCATGATGGCTCCCGATGTATATTGATATATTACTGAAATTGTTTTACTGTGGAATGTCTTTGAAATGATCTGAGCTAAGTCCGGGAGAAATCTTTAGCACCGAGTGGGTGGTATAAAGAGACCTTACTTCCCTAGAACTACGTGCCCCCGTAGGAGTGAGCCTGAGGCTGATTTATATAGTGATCACCAGTTTGTGTGGATTTGATATCGATAGTCCTACTCCGATGGCAAGTATAGGACTGCTCTCCCCAACGTGATTTGTACGTTGGATTCCATGTAGCTCACATGGTTTATGTCGGTTATAGGATCTCCCAGTGTGTGTATGTTTCCTTGTGTCTATGGTGAATGGTGAAGTGATTTGAAAGTGGAATTGTGAAAGTTATTCTTTCGAAAGATTTAAATGATATTTAAACTATGAGAATTAATATTCTTGATGAACTGAAAGTGATTGACAAATTATATGATGACTCATATGTGTTATTGTACTTATTTCATCCTCTCATGATTATGACGATTTTCTTCGGGCTATGTGAGTCTTTCATACATCCTACATATTTCTTATAAATATTTATGATGATGATGTTTATACAACTGCATACACCCCCATATACTCGGTTCCTTTCCATGGTACTGACCCACATCTTCATATATGGGCTACATTTTCTCAGAATGTAGGTTCAGGTGCTCAGTTCCAGGTTCCACAGTGATTCTTCGAGCACGCTATTCTACATCCTATGTTGTGGTGAGTCCTTATGTTCTGAGGATGTGATGTCTGATGTTTGTTTCACGAAATTATTTACATTTGATAACTGAGTATGAGTCAATTGGGGCATGTCTCAATGGCTCGCTGGTTTTAATGATTTTATTAGAGGCATGTCAGACTAGTACAGATGTTGGGAGTTGACTAATAAGTCGTATTTTGTTATCTTACTGAAATTCTTTTCTTCTTGGATGATGATTACTCTGTTGATATTTGAGGGTTATTTATGGAAACCCCATTGATTGGTGTTGAACTGAATGAAAATGGCTCAAAGGGTTAGCTTGGGGCTACTCATAGCCTCAAGCACCGTTTGACGCTCTGGGACCCATTTTTTGGGGCGTTACAATAGACCAGAGATGCCATTCAGGTAACTCTCAACTATCAGGTAGCTTGGCGAGCTCAAAATCATGCTATAGATCTATCCCTTCCAGGAGGTGGCGATGCTTTATTCTTGAACATAGATGCCACTAATGGAACCACTCAGTGTACACAGATCCCAAGGCAAATCCCCAGAGATGAACTTGTGAAAGTACTCCCAAACTAATGGGTCACAAATTACGAGAAGTTGTAAGACCATCCTCAGCCTCTCCAGTCCATGAATCCAACCTTTTCCAGAATGAGTGACAACACCGTCACGATTAGTTTCAACCACTCACACCATAAAAAGCCTCCCAAAACCACCTTCTCAATACATATGTACCAACCTTCCAACGAACTTCCACTTGTAAGTGATCCAAAGTTCCTACACTGGTTCCTAGGAAGCTGCTGTATGGAAGAGCATGATTGGATACACTACTTCAATCATGACGGCTGATATACTGTGTGGCGCAAATGTCCTTTCTCTGGACATTATCCGTGGAAGTCAAATTGTAGATTCCACATGTGCGAAGGAGACACCTCACCCACTCCACCACAAATCAAAAATACCAGAACCAAAGATAAACAACCTGCAACAAAACTATTCATGATGTCTCACTCTGCCACCAGTCACTCTGAGGACTTCCTACCAAACAAACCCTTCGAAAAGGATAACATGAGCCGTGCTTAAAAGATACCAGCTAAAACTGTCATCCTGTCATTCAAAGAGAAAATACCCCTTAGCAACATAGAAGTAACACTTAACTAGCAATCTAAAAATGTCATATGCCAAAACAGTATATTGTCTAGCATCAACCAATCCGTGAAGAATGTTTCTCACTCTCAGAACAAGTTGGCAAGCATAATTGAAGGAATGAACAAGAGAGCAAAAAAACATCTACTCAGCATGACAGACTTATCCGACAGTTAGAAATCAGGCTCCAATCGATGCAGTATGATATATGTCCGCTAGACACCTCACTGTCTCATTTCTTCGACCAGCAGACAAAAGGAAATGGCTTCTCTAAAAGAACAATCCAACAGCTGAAATACGGTGGCTTTCAACCTCAGAGAACCCATAGCTTACTACCAAAGTCAACCTTGTTCCCTATGTCGCCACATACATACTCTCTGCCAAAGATTAGCCACATCTTTCCTACTCCTACTTCAAGCTCCCATATGCCTATATCACTAAGATTTTAAGATGAAAAGGAGTTTGACATTGCTAAGCATGCATGGGAAAGAAAATATGCCATCACTGCCAAAAGAAAAGTCGATGAGACTCAGAAGTAGTCCAAGAGGAAAATGCAATATAACATGGACAAAGGGACCATTATGATCTCAAACCACGACATCACCTTCCCATATGATAATCTGATAATCCATAAGCCATAAATGCCATATGAAGATAAAGAATGGAATACAGTGCTAAAAGATAACCTTCTCAATCACAGGTGGCTACCATTCCATTAGGATATAGATGTTGATTTAGACCAGCTTGTCCCAAATCTATATGGCTTGAACATCAATGATGATGCAGTTCTAGATCCACAAACCACAGTTGTCTTTAATCCAGTAGAAGAATATCTGAAGTGTAATGAGCAAATCTAGCAAGCCGATCCCATTAGTCTTGATTTAAACAAAGAAGATACTTCTGATGCACACTCTGATGACACCAGCGATAACTTTCCAGCAGATTGATACATAGAAGATAGCTACGTGTCTGTCGATTTATGAGAGTACATTGAGGATACTCCTGAATCCTCAATTGAATCTCCAGAAAATGACTATCCACCAATATACACAAACTGCTCCAAGGAACTAGAAGTCTCAAAAGTTGTTGATGACCAAGATAGGATGACAGATGATTCAATCCCAGACTGAGGGCTAGATCTAGGCACACCGGCAAAGAAAACTGTGGGAATCAAATTTCACACCTTCACTCTTGACGATATCAAGATTTTATCCTAGCCCCAAAAAATCCAGGACTTCTACACTTGGATGGCGATGAAGAATCTGGCTGAACAGGAGAAATACACGATACTCTCATAGTTCACATCCATATTCTCCGTAATACTCAAAGACTGGTGGAACGCTCTTAGGATTTCTAATAAGAACACTTATCTGATGACCTAGGACTTTGCCTTCAATATCAAAATCCTGCATGAGGTATTCTGCGGAGATGCAGGCCAGAGATAGGAAAAAATCTGATGACAGCTCTTCGAGATAAAGTGCCTATCATTCAACAAAATATCATCGATATCCACTTCCCAAAGATTGCGAAGATCTACTTTGAGTTGGGCAGAGATCCCAGCCTGAAGCAAGCCTTCATATCATCACTGTCAAAGATGCTAGTAGGACACACGATGATGATTATGGAGAAGAAGTTAAAATACATAATTGTCCCACAGCAAGGCTACATCCAACAGGCTATATTCTAAGCTTCGCAAAGCATATGCATAAAGAGGTTTGTACTGAAGCAGATCATCCAGAATAATCTATTCATCGATCGATCCTACAATAAGGATGACCTAGTCACAAAGTCCATTTTCTCATGCTCGCACCGCAAAACGAGATCAAAAGGGCTGCTATTGTTCAGGACGTTTAAACTACCAAGGCCTCCCAACGGCAGAAATAGATCAATCCAGAGAACCGAGTATTTTAGATGAAGAAGCCTAACAAATTACACAAAGAAGAATGATGTCTGATTCATCTCCAGAAAGCCTAGCCACTTCACTAGAAACCGTCCTCAAGCCAAGAAGTTGAAGGACTCTTGTCCACCTCTTTGAAGAAATAGTTGATCATGCGAGAATCTATCTCAGCAAAGAGGACAACCTCAAATCGGTCTTCTCGCTGGAAGAAGAACCAACAGAGGACACTCTCTTCTCCATAGACATATATGAAGAATCAGGAAATATCTATGCCGATGATCTCTACCTAATATCCAGCAACGGAGAAGACAAGCAGCACCAGGCTAGTCAAATCCTCATGCTCAACACGGCAGGAATACTATCTTTTGGGTTAATAGATTACACTCCAGATCTTTTTAACCAGTATATGGATTCCTTCAATTAATCCATCCTCCAAGAAAGAAGGACCTTCTACGAACTTTAAGTATTCAGAAAGTATGGAAGATCCATCCTGAAGTCGTATGAAGTGCACCCGTAATACCCTTTCTTCTATGTGTTTATTGCGCTAGCCAATGACTTCCCACAAAAACTCCTATGGTTATTCTGGTTTTTGTGCCACAAGTTCTACATTCTTATAGAGTTCAAGTGTAATTCCTTTAGGCATTTCGATTGAATCCAGCCAGATCTGAAGAGATTCATACTGTGGTTCAAACCACGGGAATATTTGGTTCGATGCTTCAAAGATTCCTAAGATGCAATGGTCTTCTTGTTGCATCGCCCTGTAGGAATCACAGGCCAAGATGTCCAAGCTCAACTGAAAATTTCACTCCTCTGGAAATTTCTCGTATCAATACTCTCCATGGAAGATGATCATTATGAAGCACAGCGCTTTATTTTCCATCAAAATAGATACATTCCAAGAGAAATCTGGCTGAAGAAATGGGAAAGTGGAACTATACCGACGATCATCCCTACTGGGATGAAGTGCGATAAGCAATAAAAGAATATCAGCCACATTACAAAATCATGAGAGATGAAGTTACCAACTCTATCAAAAGTATAAGGCTGAAAGCTCCCCATCAGGAATAAAAAAGAATTATTATTCTGACAGAGGTACATCACCAGATTGATGAAGAGAACCTTGGAAGGCAAAGAACACCTCTGGCAGAAGCATAGAGTAGATTGGTGAATGGAAGAAGGATACGCGATCTCATATCCACCGGCACCATCCAACACTGCCTGAAAGATAACGTCAGATGCCATGTGCAAAGACTTACCCTCTCTACCGGGCTACTCTTCCCAGAAGGTTACCCTTTCTAGCGTGTTACCCTTTCTAGTATATTACCCTCCTCTCCAAGGAAACCCTATTAGATGGGTTACCCTCGCTAGTGGGTTACCCTTTCTAGTGGGTTACCCTCATCTCCAAGGAAAACCTCCTCAGTGGATGACCCTTTTAGATGAGTTTGTCCTGGACCTGCTGACTCACCTGCTTGCACATGCTTTCACATACAAACAACATAGTGTGTGTTTTTTATTTGGCCCCCCACATATTATTAGAGATCGGTGTGAATAAAGATAAGGCTTATCTAGTCATAACAAATAAAGTTTATCCCTTAAAAAAGGATAGGACTTATTCAGTTATAACGGATAATGTCTATCCCTTAGCTGATAGGATAGGATTATAAAATTTATTTCATATTTATACGTAGTCTAGCTTATCTAGTAAGCTTCTTTGTCCTATAAAAGAAATCCTAGGCCTTTAGGAAGAGGGCATCATTCTCTCTACCTAAATACCTCATGTATAGTTTTCTCTGTTTTCAATAAAAATGTTTGCTGGCTAAACTCTCTTGCTCTTGCTTTCTCTCTTCCAAAGGGATGGGTGTTTCGGTCCTTTAGGTTAGAGCGGTGGAGTAAGAAAATACTTTGGTGAGGTACTTATTGCGACTGCAACATGGAACTCTGAAGGTACTTTCCATGAATATGAAACGAAATTGGCTTCATCCACGCGACATAGATGTCTAAGTCCTTTCCATGTTTATGAAATGAAATTGGCTTAGTCTATGCCACAGCTTTTATAATTGATTTGATATCTGAGAAAGAACACGCATATCTGAGGTCTGCCTTAGTACTTCTTTTGTTCCGCGGATGCTTGAGGGAAACAGGCTAGGGACAGCCGCCGTAAGACCCGTTTATGTCATATATAGAATAGTCTTGTACTAAGAAGACAAAGGATTCATGTGTTCTAAGACTGGCAAAGTCATGTTGGCCCTTTAAGGGTTGCGAAGTCTTTACTACAAAGGCAAACCGTTCGGATATGTAGCTCATGCATTCAAAGTCAAGCCATCCCATCCCATTCAGGGTTTTGAAGGCTTTGTTGCTAAAGAAAATCGTCCTTATGGATGAATAGCTCAGTCGTAGGAAAGTTGTGGTGTGTAGATTAAAAGGTTCGAATTCATATAACTTGCAACCTATATGAACGTGAATTGCATGTCATGTTGGAAAGGTTAGACTCTATGTTTATGGTGTTGATGGAAACTTTGATTTCGTATGGCATGCCACCTACATGGTCATAAAACCTCCTTACATATTGGAAAGTTTGGAGTCTGTTGCTAGCTGCCTGGCTGCTCTCGCCGGCAGTCCTCCATGCCCCACTGCCTCCAATAAAGCTTTAAATCTCGGTAAGAGAAGTTGGCCTAGCTCAAACACAAACCAATTCAATCTTGGTTGGATCAACCATAATACCATCCTTGTTCACCACATGACCCATGAAGGAGAAAGACTCCAACCAAAACTCACACTTAGAGAACTTAGCATACAATTTCTCATCCCTCAATCTTTAAAGCACAATTTGCAAATGCTCCTCATGATAGGCCTCACACTTGGAATAAACCAAGATATAATCTATAAATAGAATAACAAAAGAGTCGAGATACGGCCAAAATACCTGGTTCATCAACTCCATGAATGCGATTGGGGCATTAGTCAACCCAAAAGACATGACCAAGAACTCATAATGACCGTACCGATTCTGAAAGGTTGTTTTTGGAATATCCAAAGCTCTAATCCTCAACTAGAGATACCTGAACATCAAATTAATCTTCAAAAACACTAAAGCACCCTGAAGCTTGACAAAAAAAATCATTAATACGTGGAAGAAGATACTTATTCTTAACATTCAACTTGCTCAACTGTCAATGATCAATACACATGCACATCGACCCATATTTTTTTTCACAAACAAGACAGGCGCACCCGAAGGTGATACACTAGGTCGGATAAATTCCTTATCCAACAACTCCTGCAACTGATCCTTCAATTTATTTAACTCTACTGGGATCATCCTATAAGGAGGAATAGAAATAAGCTTGGTGCTCAGCTCAACATCAATAGCAAAGTAAATATCACAACCCAGAGGCATACCAGGCGAATCCGTAAGGAAAATATCCACAAACAGAATCCAAAGAAGGAGGTGAAATAATATTAGTATCATGAATATGAGCTAAATAAATCAAACACCCCCTCTCAACCAAGAAAAGAGCCTGAAGAAAAATTATAACTCTCTTGGGACCCAAATAAAGCACACCCTTCAAAGCTATTATTTTCACACCCAGTGAAGCTAAGGTCACGATCTTAGCATAACAATCTAGGATAACATGATAGGGAGCTAACCAACCCATACCTATGATGACATCGAAATCTACCATATATAATACAACCAGATCTCCCTAGGTCTCACTCCCAACAAAAGTCACAACCCAAGACTGGTACACCCGATCCACTACTAAAATATCTCCTACAGGGGTAGATATAGATATAGACACATCAATAAGCTCACAAACAGAATCAAAACCTAAAGCAAAATATGCAGACACATAAAAGAAAGTCGATAAATGATCAGATAACATAAATAGTAATCTGAAATAAATAGGGATGATATATGTAATGACAGCAATGGAAGCCTCTACCTTTGTTCCAGTAAGTATACCACAGTACTGAACACGTCCACCACCTAACTACGTAGTCCCTCAACCACCACCACGTGTACCACTACTTCTGCCTCTTACATCCCTAGTAGAACCGCTACCTCTCATAGCCAATATAAGAGTAGCTCTTAACACGCAGTGTAGAAAGTCCTTGCTCAAATGGCTAATCACATCACATACATAGCAAACCTTATGGAATGACTCAATTAAAGGAGTGCGGTTAAACTAGGATGACCATCGAAATCTACTGAACCAAAATACCCACTACTTATACTTTACAAGGTTGCATGCATGGGTCTACCATTGATACCCTCAAAAACCTCCAGAATCTTTGGCTTGATAGGTGTGACCTATAAACTTACCCTAACGGCATTCCTTCTTGGTGCTTTCCCGAGATGTTTGAAGAATAGACTCAGTCATCTTAGCATGATCCATAATACTCTAAAAATTATGCCCCATACACTATCATCTAAGTTATAGCTAGCTGAACAAAAACATCTAACCCCTTCATGAACTTCTAAATATTCTCAAAATCGATTACAATAATGGCATAAAAATATATAAATAAGGTATGGAACATGCCTCATACTCTGCAATAGTTATGGAACCCTGCCCAAGCGATCGAACTTATCTCTCATTTCATCCCTCAAACTGAAAGGAAGAAACTTATCTAAAAAGACCTTTGTAAATTGATCCCAAGTCATCTTTGGCGAATCAAAAGGTTGGCAACTAATAAGTGAGCTCCACCAACCTCTGTTGCATCTCTCAATTGGTAAGTAGTATAAGCGACCCCATGCGACTCAATCGAACCAAGGTTATGAAACTTCTCATGACAATCCATTAAAAACTCATAGGTGTTCTTGCTTAAACCACCACTGAACCTAGGAATACCCAAACGATTCAATCTCTCAAACTTTTTCTAATCCTCAAAAGACATAGCTTCACTCATAACAATAGAAGGCATAGTAGATCTACCTAGTTGAGAACCCATCTGATGAGGATTCATAGAAAAAAGTTGAACTCTAGATCTCGAAATAACATACTCAAATATTGAAACATAAGGAGGAACCACACTCGAATTCTGTGTAGTACCATAAGCAGATGTCAATATAATAAAAGGATCCATACTCGAAATTAAAGGTACACCATAAGTAAACTCTAGCACAGACAAAGGTACAATACTCAGAACTAAAGGAACACTAGGTGTACTCACAGGAGCACTCTCTAAATGGGTCAATAACTGGCTTAACAGCCCCTTAAGAATTGGGGGTAGAAGAACTCTGTGGGATCAAAGCACGCCCCATAACTCCGACATGCTCAACATGAGAATCAGGGGAGATTCCCCTAGTGTTATCTCTAGATGGAGCATCTCTTTATACTCATTCCCCATGTCGAGCCTAACAATGACTCACAACTCGCCTTTCAAATTGGGCTCTCTCCTTAGATAATAGATCCAAATCCCTAGCCTCATTGGAACTAGTCCTCACAATCTGTGCAGAAAAGAGTGAAATATGACTTAGAACATAGGGTATGAAAGATACACATGATATAAAATAAAATAAGAAAAATTTTCAAAAGATATCTTATAGCCTCTCAAAGATAGATACGGACTTCTACGTGTTGATCTATGAGACTCTATTAGACACCTAGTTCTTACACTATTCAGACCAATGAACCTGGATGGTCTAATACAAATTTGTCACAACCCAAAAACTAAGGGTCATGATGGCACTTGTCACGACAATCCTTAACAAGTAAGGTTATCATCCAAACTGATATAAGATGAGAAATAAATATCAAAACCCAAGCAAAACCCTTATAATAGAGTCAAGCCCATATATATAATAAAAGATAAAATATAATCGAAGATACCAAACCAAAATCTCAAAACCTGGTGTCATAGTGTAAGAACTACTAAATACATCTCGAAATGTTAAAGATATAATGATAGTCCAAAAAGGATTAAAATTTATCTCACAATAGAAATTAAGACATAAAAATAGAAAGAAGGAGGTAGTAGGTTAACTCTTAAAGCATAGGATGTCCACTAGATCGAATAATTTAAATGTCGTCTGAGTCAGCTATTCGTGCGGAGCACTAATATCTATATCTACACCAAAAAGGCACAGTAGGGATGAGTACGGTCCACTTATACTCAGTAGGTATCATAGGCTGACTGAGTAAAGAATAAAATAAATCATATAAACACAAACTATGGGTATGTTACCTGCAATCAGAAAACATCCCAAATTATAGCCCACACCATCTTTACTAATAGTTCTATTATATGCATGTATAACAAATATAGGAAGAAAAGAGAAGAACAAATATACATATACACCAAGTACAAGTATAAGAAGGTAGAATAAATAGATAGATATAAAGTCAAGAACAGAGATACGATCACAGAATATGCATAATACATGAAGTGCAAAAAAGATAATGGTAATGATAATAATCATGATGACGTGATGCATGAGGTAGTCACACAATCTCTGTATACACCTACCCTGAGTTGTGCTCTCGAGTTAGGACCTGTAGGAGTTCGCCAATCCATATACAACTAATATCCAATGCCGATGTTCATATCTCTTCTCCTACACATACGTAGGTAAAGTGTTTTTAAAAATACCATATTTTCTGTCAGAAAAAGCCAGTGTCTATAATATTTTCATGGTGGTTCCAATATTTCATAAATGAATATGATATGAGGATGTAATGATCACAACCAACCCAAATCAAAATATCCAATGTCTAACCAATATACCAACCATGTAAGCCAAAGTCTAATCAAATCAACCAACTATCCATGAGCCAATATAATCCAGAAAAACAATCGACTGAAACATGCAAGAAACAATCATTGATACTACATAAATCCCAAAATCTAGGCTTTTTCCCACCAAAAAGAGTGTAACAAAACATACATACATCAAATACCAGGCTATAACATCATATAGGACCCCATATGATTGCACATAGCAAATAATGTCTCAAAACCTCCAAGTATTATCCACATAGGCCCCCGCACGGGCACATAAGTCACCTAAATACATTTTCCATGATACAACCCCATACCCATAGCATGCTTTTACATTATTATTCCAGTCTGAAGAAAGTTAACCCATAACCTACATCGAATATTGATAATCGGTCCAAAAGCCTTCAATTTGAAGATTTCCCCTTATGGATAGACCTAAAATCAACTAAAATATGCAAATATTAAATCTATATATCAAAAGACAGCCAATGATATCTATATTTCCTACTTTCGAATCGGGGTCAAAATGGACCCCTGAAATAAACTTTTAGAAAAAAAAAGAAAAAACCAAAATTTTAGTCCAAGAACATAATTCCAAGATTAAAGGAACTCATAGGATAAAACCCAAGAAAAATAGATTTAAATTGGGGTTTGAGTCAAAGAAATGATAAATTAGACTTTACGGGCCAAAATCTCCAAATTCCACTGTTAAATCCGAGTTTAAATAAAATTTAAAAGATAGGATCAAAGAAAAGTAATTTTAATAGGATATTGGACCATACCCAATCTTAAAAATGGAAGAAAATGATCAACACTAAAACCCCAAGCGCCAAGTCTTTAAAATGGTGTAAAAATCTTGAAAATGGGAAAATAACTCACGTAGGCATCCCCTAAGCGACTATTGGGTTGCTTAGGCGACTATCATTTATGCAACCAGGTATTACTTAAAAAAAACATATTATAGAGCATGCAACAAGGTTGCCGCTTAAGCGACAGGTGTCTGGCATACCAGTGTCGCTTAAGCAACCAGACAATCATTTGAGCGACTATGCTTAAGCGAGCCTAATGTCGCTGATGTTGGGCATATTTACACGCCTAAACACCATGATTTACCCATATTTTAGGCTAAGTTTGGAGGACAAAATATATAATTCCTGCACTTTTAGTCCTTTTTCCTGTAAGTGAGCTAACCCATGTGATTAGCATGTTTTCAGGTATTAATGATGAAGGTTTCAGCACTTAGTGGACCATTGGGCAGCAAAGGAAACTTCATGTAAGAAGGAAGGCAGCTTTTGGAAGCTTGAGGACTAAAAGTGACGCATGGAGAATCTGTCCCGGGCAAAATCAGTATTTCTTAATACTTAGGGGTACAGCAGTAACCTAGTAGAACTAGGACAAAAATGTTATAAAGACCTTATTTTCTGAATTTTTTAGCATAGCTTGTCATAATTCATTCGATACTTTTAGTATTATTAAGTTTACAGATTCTGTAAGTTACCACCAGAGAAACATGCTACACAGAAACCTACGGCTAGAGAGCAAAAAGGTTATTCTCTCTTTTGGATGCCAATTTCATCCCAACGTGAGATTATGCTAGTTTTGTGGTATGATGATTATATCTACTGTAATCTCTGTTGCACTCATGAATAGCTAAACTTCTCTATTAGGGTTATGGAAGCCTTTTGATATACTATTTATTACTATGAGTTTGTGAATTCTTGATGTGTATGCTACTTATATCATTACTCTCTCTATCTTAACTGAATTCTTGTGGTTGCAAACATATAGAATACGCCATTATAGCAGTAACTTGTTCGAGAGAAAAGTTACATGTTTGGAAAAGAGAGTGTGACAAGGAGATAGGGCTGCCAACCCCTGTTTACACATTAGTGCCTTAACCGGATTAACCTCTTGGAGAGTTTGTACCGTTAGTTATACACTTTAAGCTCGAGAGAGTTAAAGTGAAATAATCCTGGATGGTCGAGAGACACTAGGATTTACCATTAGAATAAAAATCTCTATAAGTGCATGCATGTCTGAATTCCGCATAACTCATAGTTAACAGATACGTAGAACTCATAAGGTGGAAATAACCCTAACTTATCGTTCTCTGTGATTAAATCTTACGAAACCAAGCATTCATTCGCTACTTTGTTAAAATTATTGCACTCATAAATTAAATCCCTCCTTTCCGTAGAATTTTAGACCAACAGTCTGCTAACGATTACAACACTTAGTGACCAAGTATTCCCTGTGGGATTCGACACCCAACCCAGTTGGGTTCTATCTTTGACAGCGACCACTTACACTCTTACGAGAGCTGTAGTTTGAGCGTTATAAAATTTTGGCGTTGTTGCCGGGGAATACGATTGTCTACTAAGTTTGTGATAGTTAATAGACCCTTTGGTCAAAGATTCTCAAATTTTACTTTTCATCTTTTTTTTTTGTTTTATTCAGGTGTTGTTCAGTGCATGCCAAATACTCAAATTTCGGGTCAGCCATTGTTACCCATAAACCCTGAACCCCAACTTATTGGCAGGATGGAGGCGCAACGAGATATTGATAGAAGGGCCGCTCAACAGGAGCAGACTCGATTAGCTGCATTGGTCGCTGCTCAAGTGCATCAACAGAATATTAATAACCCAGGGCGAGCAACAAATCCTGATGATGAGGACCTGGGTAATGATGAATTACTGAATCCTAGGCATGCTGAAGAGGTGGCGGCACCTGTGAACAGAAGAGATCGTCAAGCTAGACTGAGGCCTGAACGTCGAGCTATGCAGATTCTGTTTGATAATGATGAGGACGATTTGGATGGAGCTGGTGCCACGAGAGCTATTATTCCTCCGCCCTTGGCACCTGGAGCCAAGTTCAATATCACTAGCTCCATGATTCAGCTGTTGCAGCTCAAGGGATTATTTGGTGGACTTACAGGCGATGATCCGAATATGCACCTGATCAATTTTATCTCAACATGCAAGTCGTTTGACAATACAGGAGTTGGACAGAATGCAATTCGGCCATACTTATTTCCATTGTCTCTATCTGGAGAGGCAACTCTATGGTTGAACGGGCTAACTCCTGATTCTATTACTAATTGGAGGCAATTGAAAGACGTTTTCCTAGAAAGATTCTTTCCGCCATCCAAAAGAGCACAGTTGAGAGATGAGATCAGCAATTTTCGACAGATTCCAACTGAAGATCTCCACGAAACATGGGAGAGGTTCAAGAAGAAGCTTATGCGGTGCCCAAATCATCATATGACCAATGTCCACTTGATGGAGATATTATACAGGTCTTTGAATTCAGTGACTAAGCCAGTGGTTGATAATGCGGCAACAGGGTCATTCATGGACCTTACTTTTATTCAGGCAAGTGATATGCAAGATCATATGACAAAGTAGAGTAGAGCTTGGCATACCAGGGATTCTGAGGTAGCAAGCTCCACTGTATCTATTGGCATAACTGCAGAACAAAGGCAAAGAGAGGAGGAATGTGATCAAGATATGGCGCACATAAAAATGCAGATGGATCTTCTTACCAAGCATTTATTATCAGGAAAGACCAAAAAAGTCAAAGCTGTTGTGTCACAGGGAAGAGATGAATCAGATTCTGAGAAAGAAGCTAACTACTTGAATAATCAGGGGGGTTTCCGAGGCAATGCCCAAGGAAAACAAGGTTGGAACTATTACAATAAATCTGGAAACAAGGACCGTGATCAAGGTAGTTGGAAGAATAAGACTGACAGGAGTGGTTTGTATATCCCTCCTGGAAACCATGAAGCCGTGGCATCTGGCTCTGGGAAGATGTCCATGGAAGATATGATGGATAAGCTGTTGAAAGGAGTGGAGGCAACCAATACAGGAGTAAATGAGGTAAATAAGGATTTGTCATCAATAAATCAATTGGTTGACTCGCATACTACTTCAATAAAATAGCTAGAACAACAATTGAGTCAACTTTCAGCGGCATTCAATCAAAGAAAGGCTGGCACTTTACCTAGTGACACTGTACAAAATCCAAGGAATGATGGATCATGTATGGCTATTACTACCAGGAGTGGTAAGGTGTTAGAAAATTCATCCAAGGGCAAGCAGGTGGTTGATGATATAGCTGATAATATTACTAATGCAAAATGTGAAGATGCCGAAGAAGCTGAGGTGGGTGTTAATGATGTCACCCCTAGATGTCTACAGTCTGAAGATTATCGAAATCCAGATACAAAGGAAGCAGGGGAGAAAACTATTCCCCTTCCACCACCACATTTTCCTCAGAGACTGAAGAAAAAAGCAAGAAGAAAGCTGATGATACCAGGTTTAATAAATTTATGACTATGTTGAAGCAGCTGACTATTAATGTTTCGTTGGTAGAGGCACTGGAACAGATGCCTGGGTACGCGAAATTCATGAAGGACCTCTTGACAAAGAAGCGGGCAGCAAGTTATGAGTTGACAGATAATGTTCACCATTGCAGTGCAATCGCTACCAGATCACTAGTTCAGAAGAAGGCAGACCCTGATGCTTTCACTATTCCTTGCACAGTTGGATCTTTGGATTTTGCTTAAGCATTGTGCGATTTGGGAGCTAGTATCAATCTGATGCCACTATCTATTTACAGAAAGTTGGGGTTGGGCGATCCAACAACAACCAATATGCGGCTCGTGATGGCAAATAGGTCGATAAAACGACCTGTTGGTATCTTATATGATGTATTGGTGAAGGTTTCTTCCTTCATTTTTCCTGCAGACTTTGTTATTTTGGATTGTGAGGTGGACTCTGAAGTTTCCATAATCTTGGGGCGTCCTTTCCTTGCAACAGGAAGTGTGTTTATTGATTTAAGAGCTAATGAGCTTTTATTCTAGATGAATGACGAAGTGGTCCATTTTGACGTATGCAAATCAATGAAGCAGCCCAAAGATATGAATGTGTTCTCTGTAGCTGATGTTTATTATGATGATGAGAAAGAATTAGCTGTAGAGAAACATATTATTGTTGATCCATTGGCGGCTGTGCTTATGAATGTTGAGCATGAGGATGTTGAAGATTATGAAGAAACTATTTGTGCTCTAACAGGAATAGGGTCGTATTCTCATGCTCCCAAGAAGCTGGACCTTGAACTCAAAAATCGACCTACACCACTAGTTAAACCATCCATTGAAGAGCCACCAATGTTAGAATTGAAGGCGCTACCCAGTCATCTAAAGTATGCGTTCTTAGGAAGTGGAAACACACTTTCGGTTATTGTTGCGGCTGATTTGGGTGAGCAGCAAGTTGCAGCTCTCATCTCTGTTCTGAGGAGATACAAGAGAGCCATCGGTTAGACTATCACTGATATTATTGGTATCCCGCCTGGGATATGTATGCACAAGATTCAGCTTGAAAAAAATTACACACCCACTAGTGAGCATCAAAGACGTTTGAATCCACCTATGCAAGAGGTGGTGAAGAAAGAAATTATTAAGTGGTTAGATGCAGGGGTAGTGTATCCAATCTCCGATAGTAAATGGGTGAGTCCGATACAGTGTGTGCCCAAGAAAGGGGGCATGACGGTAGTTGCGAATGACAAGAATGAGCTAATTCCACTCAGACCTATCACAGGGTGGAGAGTATGCATGGACTACCGGAAGCTGAATTCATGGACGCTTAAGGATCACTTCCCTATGCCATTCATGGACCAAATGCTTGATCGATTGGCAGGGAAAGGATGGTTTTGTTTCTTAGATGGGTATTCTGGCTATAATCAGATTTGTATTGCTCTCGAATATCAAGAGAAGACAACGTTTACATGCCCATATGGTACGTTTTCCTTCAAACGTATGCCATTTGGGCTATGTAATGCACCTGCCACTTTTCAGCGTTGTATAATGTCCCTTTTTTTTGATATGGTTGAAGATACCTTAGAGGTGTTCATGGACGATTTTTCAGTTATAGGTGAGTCATTTGAAGCATGCCTGACGAATCTAAGTATGGAATTGCAGAGATGTGTTGAATTCAACTTGGTACTAAACTGGGAGAAGTGCCACTTAAGGAAGGTATTGTTCTTGGGCACAAAATCTCTGAAAAAGGAATTGAGGTTGATCGAGCTAAAATTGAAGTTATCGAGAAACTACCACCTCTAATTTCTGTAAAGAGAGTTCATAGTTTCCTCGGTCATGCAGGTTTTTATCGAAGGTTTATTAAAGACTTTTGCAAGAATGCTAGTCCGTTATGCAAACTTTTGGAGAAGGATGCTAAATTCACCTTTGACGACGATTGCATGAAGGCATTTGAATGCCTCAAAGGGAAGCTATTTGAAGCTCCTATCATTGTATCGCCTAATTGGTCTCTACCGTTTGAAGTTATGTGTGATGCAAGCGGCGTAGCGTTGGGTGCTGTACTTGGTCAGAGAAAAGAAAGGTTATTTCATCTAATCTACTATGTGAGCAAGGCTTTGAATAGAGCCCAGAAGAACTATACCGTCATGGAACAAGAGCTTCTAGCGGTTGTTTATGCGTTTGAAAAGTTCTGTACTTACTTGTTGGGAACTAAAGTGGTGGTTCATACAGATCATGCTGCTCTGTGATATTTAATGGCAAAGAAGGATGCTAAGCCAAGGCTAATTCGGTGGGTGTTATTGCTGCAAGAATTTGATTTCAAGGTAAAAGATAGAAAAGGTTGCGAAAACCAAGTAGCTGATCATCTATCTAGACTTGAGAATGAACACATAGTGCAGCTCGATCTTGATATTGATGATGCATTTCCCGACGAAGAGATCTTAGCCACGATGGTGGAAGAATTACCGTGGTATGCAGACTTTGCGAACTACGTGGTAAGTAATGTGATGCCTGAGAATCTCTCTTTTCATCAAAAGAGGAAATTCATGCATGATGTGCAACACTACTTCTGGGATGAACCATATCTTTTTCGACTCTGTGCGGATGGTGTTATTAGGCGATGCATATCTCATGAGGAGGTGCCTAGTATATTGGAAGCAAGTCATGCTTCCCAAGTTGGGGGTCACCATGCAGGTGATCGGACAGCCAGAAAGGTATTGCAAAGCGGCTATTATTGGCCTTCATTATTCAAGGATGCCTATGATTTTGTGAGAAGATGTGATCAGTTTCAGAGGCAAGGCGCTATTTCAAAGCATCATGAGATGCCCATGTCTAAGATTCTTGAAGTAGAGCTATTTGATGTGTGGGGTATTGATTTCATAGGCCCATTTGTGAATTCGTTTGGGATGAAATATATCCTAGTTGTTGTGGATTATGTATCCAAATGGGTTGAAGCAGTAGCGCTGGCTGATAATGAAGGTAAGCGAGTTGTAGCATTCTTGAAGAGAAATATCTTCTCTCGTTTTGTGGTACCACGTACCATCATAAGCGATGGAGGATCACACTTTTGCAACAAGCTGTTCAGAGCCGTGTTGGTGAAATATGGGGTCAAGCAACATAAGGTAGCCACACCTTACCACCCACAAACTAGTGGGCAGGTAGAGGTTTCAAATCGGGAGATCAAGCTGATCCTTGCTAAAACTGTAAATGCTAGTAGGAAAGATTGGTCTCGGAAGTTTGACGATGCCTTATGGGCTTATAGGACTGCATTCAAAATGCCAATTGGCATGTCCCCGTACCAACTAGTTTATGGGAATCCTTGTCACTTGCCCATTGAACTCGAACATAAAGCATTATGGGCATTGAAGCGGCTTATTTGAATTGGGATGATGCTATTAATCTGAGATTGGAGCAGCTGAATGAGATGGATGAATTCCGTCTACATGCATATAAAAGGTCATACCTCTACAAGGAACGGATAAAAAAGTATCATGATTGGCGGATTATCCAATGAAGCTTTCAGAAGGGTGATATGGTACTCCTTTTCAATTCCAGACTCAAGCTATTTCCAGGTAAGTTGAAGTCTAAATGGTCTGGTCCGTTCAAAATTAGCCAAGTTTACTCGTCTGGAGTAGTAGAGTTAGAAGACAATAATGGTGGTGTCTTCAAGGTGAATGGCCAACGAGTGAAGCCATATTTCGGTCCTCTTGACTCGATAAAATGCATGGCCACCAACTATCTCGATGAAGTCTAAGTAATCGAGGTAACTATGTCGTGCTGCGACAATAAATCAAGCGCTTGGTGGGAGGCAACCCATCATTTTTAACCGTTTTGTTTTACTAGGTGTTTGTTTTTATAGTCGAGCCACAACCAAAACTAAGGCGCTTGGTGGGAGGCAACCCATCGTTCTAATCGTTTTTGTTGTTTTTGAGTAAGTGTAGGTGCAAGACGTATAAAGGAGGAGATTGGTCTCAAACTTTGATTTGGAAGTGTGTCATGTTGAAGGTGGTAAGTTAGGAATGAAGAAGCAAAGGCTATTAGTTAGGCATTGCCTATGTAAATCTAGGCAACGAACAAGGCAAGGCCTATGTAAATCTAGGCAACGAACAAGGCAAGGCCTATGCTATGGCCTAAGCTCTCTGAATCTACAATGCCATAGCATAGGCACCGCCTATGCCCAACTATGCCATAGCATAGGCGCCGCCTATGCCAATGCCTTTGGTCTCTGAATCTACAATGCCATAGCATAGGCGCCGCCTATGTCCAACAATGCTTTGCAAAAGGCGCCGCCTATGCTAAGCATAGGCAAAGCATTAGGCGCTGCCTATGCTTACTTTTTGGTCTCCTAACCCGATTCTACATGGGTCAAACCCGACCCAAGCCTTGTCCTATAAATAAAACTTCAACATTAGAACAAACCACACTTATTTGCTCAACCTAGGCGCCGCCTTTACTCTCTAAATCTCTCAAAAATTTTCTTTTTGCTCTTCTAACCTTGCAAGATCATCTTCCGAGGCCGTCACCAAGTAAGTACTTCTTTTATATTCCGTAGTTATTACAATACTACGCCGATAATGATTTGTTGAATCTTGAAGTAGTATTGGTGATTGGAATGTGGTTGGTTTGTTATAATACATCTAGTTGAGTGACAAAATACGTATGGGTGCTATAGACTTTGTTCCGATTTGTATTTTATTATTATACACTGTCATCTTTTTGTGGAATCGAAATGGTAAAGTTAATCACATAATTGTGTAAGTCGAACGTTGGAATGTTTTGAATGGTTCGTAAATCGAGATAAAAATTATGATTGAATACAAACATGAGATGTTGTGCTTATTTCTATGCCATAAACTTGATTCAATCTCTACGTAGTCGTCTTGTTCCAAAAGTGCATTAAGCCAAACCATAAAGAATGGTCAAGATTACATGAAATAGAGTTGAAAAAGATAGTTAAGATGACATAAAAAGTATGATTGCCCTGAATATATTGTTAGAACATAACACCTAAATGTATGGCAATGAAGTCTGAGTAATCGATATCGTTCACTTAATTAGTTTGTGCCAACAAATCAAGTGTGGGGTGGTGTCACTACTGTTTGTTTGTCAATTGGATCTACCGAGATGAAGCTAACATGACTTTCTTATAAATCTCAAATACAATGGCACCAAAAAGTCGACCGGGAAAAGAAAAAGCATCCACCTCACAGAAGGGACAAAAAAGAGGAAGAAAAGAGCAAGCTGAATCCTCCTCGCTGCAAATACCTCGACGCATGTTCGGGAAAAAATGGGTCCTAGTAGAGAAAGAAAAGGAGTGGTACAAGAACAACAAAGTGAAAAAATATGTTCACGTGGAGTTGATACAGAAGGAGAGTCTAGCGAAGAAAGAACCTCGCATTTTTGCTAAAATCATGGCGCTACATCTTGATTTCATTTTCTGAGACATGGGAGAATGCAATCTTGATCTAACGCGAGAGTTTTATGCAAATTGGTCCCCAAAGACTACCAGAAGTGAAGTGAAGATTCGGGGCCAAGTCTTGCAACTGAATGCGGAGTTCTTCAACACTTTTCTGGGTCTTCCATCTGTCGATCCATCACCGCTCAAGGAGCTTCAACAAAGACCTCCGTACAGTGAAATCAGACACACACTATGTGGAACAAGATCAATGGCACGTTGGAGTCAACACAAGGACACCGATCGGCACAATACCTTCCCGTATGCTTCCTTGAACAGAGAAGCACAGATATGGTTGAGGATAGTCAACTCTTGCCTCATTCTTGGGACAAAGTACACAAAGATCACACGTGATAGAGTATGCTTGGTGTACGCATTAATAACGAACATCCCCATCAATATTGGGGCAATTATTTGATCTTCAATGCGTAAGGCTAGGCTGTACAACAGGTCCCACTTCAGCTTTGGCAATCTGTTGACTGCAATATTGAGGAAAAAGGACATCGAAGAGGAACCTGCAGATCATAATCTTCCACACAACCCGAAGAAGGTTGATCTGACAAAGGTTAAAGATGCTGAATCTATGCATGGCGTCAACCTGACCACTGCAAAAAGACATGCTCGCAACGAAAGCTTCTTCCACCATTTATATGGCATGACGAGACTTACCATGATGAGCGGGGTTCGTGTTCCAACTGCTGCAGAGCTCCAACAGTTGGATTATGACTATCCGATGAATGAGCATGCGAGGGCTATGTGTGGTTGATGATGACGTGCCAACTGATGATGATCGCCGAATTCCAGACTCAGACGTGGAGGATAATTCTGATGACGACGACTCTGATGATGATTCCGATGCAGGGGGTATAACCCCAGACATAGAGAAGGAGTCCGACTAATCAGGTTTTCCTTATTTATTTTCCACTGAGGGCAGTGTGTCCCGTCTAAGTGTGGGGTGCTGGTATTTGTATGCTGTATTGTATTTCCTTGCCTACATTTATTTATGTTTTTTTGTTTGATTTTGTCGTAGTTAGTAGTTAGTAGTTAAATTTTTGAATTTTTTTTTTTGTGATTTTGCATGAAGTACATGAAATTGTTCGGATAGGCGGCATGGTATTATGACAAGAGTTTGTGCTAAACTCATTACTATTGAGACGTTTAGGCTCCAAGTGTGACTCACTGTGTGATAATAGTGTGGTTTAATTCATTCATCTGTTGGGTCAAGAGTCTATACTGCTCCTAATAAAGTTGACCATGTGCCTTGTGTGTGTGAGATTATAGTATATTCTGTGTTTATGGCTGATGCTAGAACTTGCCTGGTGTGTATGTAAAGCGAAATAAAGAGTGCGAGTTTAGGAGATGATTTAGGCATTTCTTTGGCAGCCTATAATTGTTTACCTTCTTTTTACCTACCCATGTACATTATCCTAGATAACCCTCTTTGAGCCTTTAGCTATTTTCTTTAACAGCCTCATATGTAGCCTAATCCATTTTTTTCAAGACCATAATTTGATCCAAATTCCTAAGCGCTTTAAATTGTAAAGTCATGTGACAAAATAAGAGGAAATTGGGTGAGAGTGATGCCTTAGAGTGTATTGGTACTTGAATTTGTTATGAAAAAGAGTGGCTATTATAGAGGTGTGTTATAAAAAAAATAAAAATAAAAATAAAAAGTTAATTCTGTTTAAAATTGAATAACAAAAAAGGTGAAAAGGGGTGGTAGATAAAAGGAAAGTAGAGAGGTTGTTTAAAAGAGAGTGTTAATGGCATAATGTGATGTATTAAAGCACTTAGGGAACATAGTCACTATTTCTGGCCAAAATAGTCCTACCTGTCCCTTAGCCTACATTACAATCTGTAAAGACCTATTTGATCCTAAGCTTAGCATTCTGATATTAGTAGAGTATTACACTAAGGGCAAGCCTATGGTCATCAGTTGCAACATATGAATTCTTTGTGAGAGTGAGAGCAAGGAGAATATTGTACCCATGTTTCGAAAAATGCAAAACTTGTGAGTGATTATGGGTAATATCTTGTGTGAGACACACATGGTTGATGAGTTTTGGGTAGTTGTGTATGATTCTTTGTGCCTTAACTTGTGGATACGAATTAACCATCATCACGAGTCTATGTTGGAGATTGAATTGTTTCTAGTAGTGATCAATAAAACTACTCTTTGTTAATGATTCTCATGTCTGTCTTGTTGAACATTTTGTGTTTTACTGTGAAACTCCAAGTAGATGTTTATATGTACGTCATATTTTATTCGAGGACGAACAAAGTTGTAAGTGTGGGGTGTTGATGTTGGGCATATTTACACGCCTAAACACCATGATTTACCCATATTTTAGGCTACGTTTGGAGGACTAAATATATAATTCCTGCACTTTTAGTCCTTTTTCCTGTAAGTGAGCTAACCCATGTGATTAGCATGTTTTCAGGTCTTAATGATGAAGGTTTCAGCACTTAGTGGACCATTGGGCAGCAAAGGAAACTTCATGTAAGAAGGAAGGCAGCTTTTGGAAGCTTGAGGACTAAAAGTGACGCATGGAGAATCTGTCCCCGGCAAAATCAGTATTTCTTAATACTTAGGGGTACAGCAGTAACCTAGTAGAACTAGGACAAGAATGTTATAAAAACCTTATTTGCTGAATTTTTCAGCATAGCTTGTCATAATTCATTCGACACTTTTAGTATTATTCAGTTTACAGATTTTGTAAGTTACCACCAGAGAAACATGCTACACAGAAACCTACGGCTAGAGAGCAAAAACGTTATTCTCTCTTTTGGACGCCAATTTCATCCCAACTTGAGATTATTCTAGTTTTGTGGTATGATGATTATATCTACTGTGATCTCCGTTGCACTCATGAATAGCTAAACTTCTCTGTTAGGGTTATGGAAGCCTTTTGATATACTATCTATTACTATGAGTTTGTGAATTCTTGATGTGTATGCTACTTATATCATTACTCTCTTCATCTTAATTGAATTCTTGTGGTTGCAAATATATAGAATACGCCATTATAGCAGTAACTTGTTCGAGAGAAAAGTGATATGTTTGGAAAAGAGAGTGTGACAAGGAGATAGGGCTGCCAACCCCTGCTTACACGTTAGTGCCTTAACCGGATTAACCTCTTGGAGAGTTTGTACTGTTAGTTATACACTTTAAGCTCGAGAGAGTTAAAGTGAAATAATCCTGGATGGTCGAGAGACACTAGGATTTACCATTAGAATACAAATCTCTATAAGTGCATGCATTTCTGAATTCCGCACAACTCATAGTTAATAGATATGTAGAACTCATAAGGTGGACATAACCCTAACTTATCATTCTCTGTGATTAAATCTTACGAAACTAAGCATTCATTCGTTACTTTATTAACATTATTGCACGCATAAATTAAATCCCCCCTTTCCGTAGAATTTTAGACCAACAGTCTGCTAACGATTACAACACTTAGTGACCAAGTATTCCCTGTGGGATTCGACACCCAACCCAATTGGGTTCTATATTTGACAGCGACCGCTTACACTCTTACGAGAGCTGTAGTTTGAGCGTTATCAGTCGCTTAGGCAACATTGTTTTTTCAGGATAAGTCACTTAAGTTACCATTAAGTGAGTACACTAGCTTAGTAATATACCAGCTAGAGAGTTGGAGAATTGCAAGTCTCCGAGGTCCCATCGGGATTCATCCAAAATCCTGAGTATGCAAACGAACTATGCTACCCTACTAAATTTGACGCTCCAAACTTAATGGCTATATAAAATTTTTAAAGAAACATCATTTTTACAAAATTGATCCTCGAAAGCTAATTTTGTAATTTTTTGAACGGAGAGTCGAAATGAGACATAAAAGCCGTAAAGCCACACCAACCATGTTATCAATCTCAAATTGATATTCCCGATCTGTTGTTGCAGTTCATTTTGTCATATGATGCACAGATCAAAATATTTTGACTGAAGTCAACTAATAAGTCATTTAAACCACCAAAATTCATAATCTCACACTAACGACACAGGAATACATCGAGAACCGTGCTAATTATTTTCACACCCCAGAAATATCATAAAGCAACCATGAGAGCGGTAAAATAGTTAAATTACATAAAAATAAATATTTCACATAAATCACCAAAAGTCAGTTTTATTATATTTAGGTAGAATTGTGATCTTATGACTCAATGAGGCTTAATTAGCATCTTGTAGTGAAATTTGATACCTTAGCTCAGTTCAGGGTAGAATTTTTCGTATAACAGATTATTGGAGTTTAGATATGAGCCCTTCGGCCCACCTTTGTTCAAGATTATTATTAGCTCCTTGTAGACTTAATAGACATATTGCTTTTTATTTTATTTACTTTCTTGAGCCCGATGAGGTTTTAGATGCATGATAGTTCATTTTAGATTGATGCTTAAGAGATGATAGTTTCAGTTCAAGTCTGGTGATTTATGATACTATGACTAGTTTGATTCCAGCATCGTTGATGATATTAGTCCAGTGCAATTTTGACATACGAGATACTAGTTCCGATTCAAGTTCGATATTGAGAGGCTATTTATGACAGTTATTGGTTCGATTCGATCCCATTGTTTATCGTATGGAAGAATCCATGATTATGATAACGCGGTATGATTAATTTGTATAATTTAGATTATTACTTCTCCTTTATTGCACCCTTCGGACTTATGGAGACCTACATTGGGTAATTTACTTTATTCTACACCTTCTG